>OY755249.1:9229523-9842023 GCA_963576725.1 Azorinus chamasolen
AATGGGGCGTATGCTGCATGTAAGCAGTGGTTACTGTATTAACCCATTACCTCATAGGCTATTTTTAGAAACAGCCTCGTTGAATAAATCTATTGAAAAGGAGCATTAACTAGAGAAAAGGAAAATTTTAGAATTTCGTAGTTTGAAACCATTGTGATAAATAAGGCATTTGCTCCTATAGGAGCAAATGCTCTATTTATCACATTGGTTTCAAGAGGTGTTTTTGCGTCACTATGAGGGAATGGGTTAATACAGGGGTTTTTTCACCATTTTGGGAAATTTGTCTGATTTTGAGAATGTTATAACTGTAAGAAGATTTCAACAAATTCCCTTCTACAATTGTCCATTGCAAACACAACATACCCAGTCAGGCAAACCCCTATAGAATTCATAAGCAAACTCCTGTAGGAGCTTTCTGATCTGGGTCTGCTGTTTGTTTATGAATTTTAGAAGTTTTGGTCTAACTGAATGTTCTGGCTAAACACTTTTATCCCTGAATTGGGAATTTTGCAAACAAAACTGGGAAACCCCCATACTTTTTGACATTGGGGACATAGCTCAATAACGAATATAAAATCACTTGAGAAAAAAACAGTAATATGTCAGCAGTGTATACCAAGTCACGTTTTATAATCTACTCCACATACTAAATCCTCAGAACAATAATAACAAGAAAATATAAACTACAGTAAAACTTCTAAATATTAGTAATGAAGAATTAAAGCCTTTTTAGGCAGATGGCTGCTAAATGCAGGGTGGGCGTCGTGCAGAAAGCTACTAGATGAGCTTTCTGTATGCCTTCCATCCTGCATTAAGCTACCATCTGTCTTATAGACTGATAATGATATTTGTTTTACAGTAAAACCTCTCTATAACGGTCACTAAATTGTGTTAATTAGTTGGTATTTAGGGCAGGTGGCTACTTAAAGCAAGGTGAACCTAAAACAGAACGCTCCTATAGGAGCGCTCTGTTTTACGGTCACCTTGCTTTAAGCAGCCACCTGTCTTTAACACAAAATACTTGATGTAATTTAGTGGCCGTTATGGAGGGGTTTTACTGTAGTATTCCACCTATCGGGGGTTACAGTTATGTGCACTGTCAAAATAAATAAAATAAATAACACGAGAAACAGCAACTACTTCTCGGATAAGCACTGTATAGTACGATAGACAATCGTTTTCTACCTTAGAAGTCTGGCTTGGTAAATTCATACACATTTTTTAAAAGGCATGCAACATATTAATCAAAACACACAATTAACCCTTCCCCTGTTCTGGATTTATTCAAAATTTCAATTCCTACTGAATATTCATGGACAAAATAGTTATAATAAAATATATAGGGTGGAACATTGTAGTCATTTTAGAAACTAAAGAAACAGGTCTATCAAATTCCATAAGTAAACAGAACAGACCCTGATCAGACGGCTCCTCTAGGAGCCGTCTGATCTGGGTCTACTCTGTTTGCAAATGCGTGAAAACATGTTTATATGAGGGAAAGGGTTAAAAGGCTAGACACTACAGAATGTATATATTTTCAATGATGTTATTGATTTGTATAGACAATGCCCCAGGCACCTGTGTCGGTTTGACGGGGTTTATAAAAGAAATTAGTAAAAAAGGTGTGAATTATTATAATTAGAAGTGATTCAAATCAAAGATCTTATCTTAATGACAGGAAATCAGTCATTTTAAGATGAGATTAAATATTATGATTTTTAATTCGGCAATTTTCTACAAGTATACATATATGCTAATATTAATCTTTCTTTTCTTTAATGACAATGTGAGAAAAAGTATATTCACCATTGCAGAAATTGTATAATCATATATCAACAGTGTCACCTTCAATAATCGCCAAAACGCGTCTGTGTCCTTTTGAACATACATGTAGTAAGAATAGTTCAGTCATAGACATGTATACACAGGTATCTGTCTCTTAAACCTTTCCCTAATATAAACGTGTTTTCACGCATTTGCAAACAGAGTAGACCCAGATCAGACGGCTCCTTGAGGAGCCGTCTGATCAGTGTCTGCTCTGTTTGCTAATAGAGTTTGATAGATCTGTTTCTTTACTTTCCAAAATATCTACAATGTCCCACCTTCCATATTTCATCATAACTATTTTGTTAATGAATATTCAGTAGGCATTGAAAATTGGCCTAAATACAGAACAGGGGAATGGTTAAGTGTTAGATACTCGATTCGTTACCTTATACAAACTTTATCATCATCACACTATATAGTAGTCATCAATATTCGCATTTACATCCAAATGTCAGTTATGTACTCAAGACAATTGTACTTCGAGCTCATTTAACCTTTTTACCCCGTGAACATCCATGTAAGAAATAATGCCATCATTAATACAGTAAAACCCCGCTAATGCGACCACCTAAAAGAGGTATAATTCTAGGTGCTAGATGCAGGTGGTAGCTTAATATTGGGTAAAAGTCATGTTTCTGCATTATTTTTGTCCTGCATTAAGCTACCAACTGCTTATAAAGACGTTTATTCATTAAGTGGTTGCATTAGAGGGGTTCTACGGTATCGTATTGTATACAGGCATTATAGCACACCCTGATCAGACGGCTCGTGTACCTGTGTGATCTCTGTTTGCAAAGGAGAAGGGCGTATTTATAAATTAAGGGTTAACAAAGTCCAAGCAAATTCTGACTATCAGAACTCATGCCATATGTTACTTTGGAATAGACTGCACATACATCCTGTCACATTGTCAAGTTCCCGACTCTTTATTCTTTCAAGTTGAGTTGGCAGTGGCTAGAATTCCAGTATGTTTCTTGTTTTACCTTTTATTTATTTCACTTGTCTCTGTATTCACCTGTACCCCTTTACTCCATATATACGTCTTTCCGCGCCTTTGAAAACAGAATAGACCCAGGTCAGAGGTTCCTGTAGGGGCCGTCTGATCAGGGTCTGTTCTGTTTGCTTATGAACTTTTATAGTTTCTGCCAGGATAACAATGTTCTATGTTCATGTGCCAGTATAAAATCTGTTTTCATATGTATCTCTTTACTCCATAAACACGCCTTTCTATGCCTTTGGAAACAGAGTAGACCCAGGTCAGACGGCTCATATAGGATCCGTCTGATCAGGGTCTGCTCTGTTTTAAGAGCCGTCTGATCAGAGTCTGTTCCGTTTGCTTATAGTACAATATAGATCTATTTCTAGTTTCTGCCTGAACAAAAAACATATTTTGTTTTACGCCGTCATTTTTGGGATCTGTGTGTTAACACAGATACCAAATCTACCGAAACGGCGAGAGCAAATCAGCCGGTCCTCACGAAACGATTTACTCAGATGTGTAATGTAGTTAGGTAATCAGCTGAACTTATTACAAAAAGTACTATCGTGGACCGTTTTTTAAGACAAGCAGTTACTGTATTTGATCATTTTTTCAACAAATATGACGAATATTTTTAAAATGAGGCGATATTAATAATATTGGGGTATTTATGCTCACTTATACACGAATCAATTTTTGATTAATTGATCGCCGCCATTTTGAATATCACGTGACTTTACGCCATAGGGAAACGCAACCTCCAACGCAGTTATCTCCCCTAATAGACCGCAGGCGTGGTGACAAGGGAGATCACTGTGAGGAGTTTGCAAATCGAGTAGGAGAATGAAAACTTTACGCAGAATTTGTTTACCAGACACGCATTTTGGATGAGCTTGAAAATCGTAAGTACATATACATACAAACATTAACGCTTAGGTTATCATTGTCTTCTATTTATAGTTCTGCTATGACTTTCGTGAACACGATTTATTATCTTGAATCTTCCGAGTTATTACAATGCTGTGAAAGAATATCGGCAGCACCTGCGCTATTAAGTTTTTAACTTATTCATCCCTGATACTTTAAGTTAAACCCCTTCCTCCATAAATATGCCTTTTTACGCCTTTGCAAACAAAGTAGACGCACAACAGGTTTCTGAACGACTCGGCACCAAACTAACCGGGTCCCTAGACAATTCGGCCCCAAAACGATTCGACACCATGGTCAACTCGGCCCCTCCCAAAAATTTACCCTAGACGATTCGGTACCTATTTATTTTCATGAGTTTTTGTTATCAAATTTACATTTTCCCTGTCAATCAAGCAATAAAATGAACTTATAAGGTGGATACAGATCATCATTATAAATTGTTATTACGGAACACAGAATTGGATTAAATCTATACCCGTAAATTTTTCGCACCAGTTTTGAAAACTTACAGGGATGACAGTTTTATTTGTTATAATAACAAATAAAACTCGTCTCAGTACTTTTTCAACTTATAAGGGCCGGCATTCTTCTTGGGGGTTTTAGACCTTAGAAATAATATGTATTATCATCACAAGGCAAACAAAAATATGAACAGTATCTTCTGCAGGGGCAATCTGATCTGGGTCTACTCTGTTTGCAAAGGCATAAAGAATTAAACTTATCATACCTGCAAGTAATTACCACCTGACTTTTAGGCATAATTAGACATGCTTTGCCAAATTGGTGGTCAATTTAAAGAGGTTTTATACTGTACAATGGTAATTTTCGTGGATCTACTCGTAGACATTGTTATAATGGTTTTGCACTAATTTCTCATGGTAGTTGTCTGATCAGGGTCTGCTCAGTTTGCTTATAATAATATTGTGTTATATAGATCAAATTCTATGGTTCTGTCTGTACCAAAATATCCTTTGTTAATAATATGCAATTTAAAAAAATTATCCAATAATATGATACCAATGATGTCATTAACCCTTAAATGAATATTTAAACAGAGAAAGGGTTAATTTATGGACATATAGTGAAATCTGAAGAAAATTTGTACAAGGCCTTCCTATATTGTTGTTATCCTGGTAATACACACTGAGAAAGTTAGACATTCTGACCAGCAAGGTGCTTTAGTATCATTTATATGCGTTTAGGCTTGTGAAAAAAAAGGTGAATGATGTGTACAATTTTAAATATAAAATGTTTTATAGTCATTTACTCTATCAACAGGCCTCTTAACCCTTTCCCTGTTCTATGTTTATTTCAAATTTAAATACCTATACTGAATATTCATGAACAAAATAGTTATATGAAATATGGAAGGTTGAACATTGTAGCCATTTTGGAAAGTAAAGGAAAAGGTCTACAAAATTCCATTAGCAAACACAGCAGACCCTGATCAGACGGCTCCTATAGGAGCCATCTGATCTGGGTCTACTCTGTTTGCATATGCGTGAAGACACATTATATAAGGAAACGGGTTAATGCCTTTGCAAAGAGCATATATATCCATATCAGATAGTATCTATATCAATATAAGAGCTCTCAGATCAGGGTCTGCTATGTTTGCTTAAGTTATGAAATAATTAAGATGATAATACAGTTTCTAGCATGTTTAAAACAGAATTGTCTGTAGTGTCATTATAAATATTCAGTTAATATCAACTATAAATGTAATTATTACATTTGTTATTATAAATAGTAACATTTTTACGTTATAAATGATCCAATATCATTTAAAAAAAATAGTGTTGTGTGGTCTGAGCAGACCAATACAGACCTAGCAACGGACCAATAACAGATATTGTGCCCGCTGCCAAGGTAATCATTCTAAATCTATATCAACAGAACCCTGATATGCGATGAAGGTCTAATTTTGCTCCGATGATGCAAATGTTATCAAAGTTCTCGTACACAGTATACCGAATAGTCCCCAAACCATGGCTTTTACAAAGACAATCCTCACCCGATTCGATTCAAATTTACATGCCCAATACATGTGCACGTACCGGTGAATAAAAAGAGCACTCTGTCCGCTCTTTCCAACGCCAAGTTTTGAATAATATGAACCCGTCATAATGACGTCATCTAATGACTGTGTGACTTGATAGTGCTGATTCTTTCAATCCTTTGAGAATCTATTGCACCTAGTACATGGAGATCCAATTTGACCCATAAATGTAATAAACAGGTTATTACACAGGTGACTATAGGGCCGCAGAGTGATATAGTCCCTTACCTTGATATAGTAACTCGGGCTAAGCCCTCGGGCCAATTGCAAGGTGGCGGGCCAATATATCACGCTGCAGCTTTAGTCACCTGCGTAATAACCGCTATTTGTTTGTTGCGGCCCTAGTCACCTGCGTAATAACCCCTATTTATTTGTTATATGAATATTTATGGTGTAGGGGATTAAGAAATATTTCCAGAAATACATTTTAATCATAAACATTAATTTTATTTGCAGGGGACAGTAATTTCGACAAGATTCCAAACAACAAGGGACCTGACACGCCAGTTTTCTAACAAAGCCCACTATGCTTTAAATGCCACAGAAATGGAGAATAATATTGCTTTATTGACAAAGAGCTTTCAATGTCGAAACACAGTAATTGTCGCCACAAAGCAAGACCAAATCAATGAAACATTTTTATCAACATCCAAACAAGATTTCCCAATACTGATCTAAGTATGAAAAGCTTGTTCAGCTGGTGCTGACTTTGTGATATACGAATTGTTAAAATCTACTGAACTACTTTAGATACTAGCAGCCAGTGTTTGCTGATCTCCATATGGAACAGTAGTTGGTTAAAGATTGTCGGAACATTGAAAAGCTTTAGACTGTGTGACTTGATAGCGCAGTCAGTAGAGTGTTAGCATGGTAAGCCACAGGCCCTGGATTCAAGTCCCAGTCGAGTCACAACTTTTTCACATGTACCAGTTTATTGCAAAACAATTTAGTCAAAGACAGTATGATGGTAATTCTAAACGGATAATTAAATAGAATATGTTGGCATGCTGAGAGAGATGGGCAGGACTCTGAAGCATGATGTTTGTCAACAACTTGGACATATTAAAAAGCAGAAAGGACTATCAGAAGTTATCCCAACGTTTTGTAAAATGAGCAACCAACATGTCTCAGAATGAACCTAATGAACTACTTGGGATACAAGCAATCAGTATTTGTTTGTCGACCCTGTAGATGATGCTCAGTTTGTAAAACCATGCAGAGTTGTCATGCCATGGTCACAGTGATCAAAACTTGATCATAGCAGTTTAGCCTTTACTCCATGAATATTCATGGTAAGAAATTATCATATGACATGAATATAAATGGGTTGAGTTTTAAAATTTTGCAACAGCATTTTTAAAACAGGGGTTTTTGGCCACAGCAGAAACTGTAGAGCTAAATGTATGTTATGTCAGAAGCAAATAGAACATGCCCTGATCAGATGACTCATATAGGCAGAGGTACAGATAAGGGTGTGTTCCCAAATACTAAAATCGTCATTTCACCACCAAACCCTACACTGTGACCACTCTTTACAATCGTCTCGTCTAGAAAATTACTGAAGAGTGGTCACAGTATATAAGGTTTAATTGGTGGATAAATAAAGGAGCTATTCTTGAAAATGTAAAGGCATCTTATTTGGAGCTCTGTATAAGAACTGTCTGATGTGGGTCTACCCTATTTGCAAAGGTGTAGAAAGGCGCATTTATGGAGTAAGGGGTTAACACAGTATGAGTGGTATATAAGGAACTAGACTGACAACACCCAGATGGTGATATATATATATATATATATAGGTAAAAAGAAAGTCCAGAACAAGAAAATTATATTGAAAAGATAAACTGACACCACTTGTGAAGATTTACATTTTTATTCCCTACCGGTTTCACACTACATTTCATACGGGTATTTAACCCAAAATTAAACAGAATTTGATAACGTCATTTGACGCCGTCTTTATGACGTCATGACGTCGTTACTGCGGCGTTACCAAGTAACGTCATTGCTATGTATTTGTTATTCCCCTGATGAGCAGTAGTGAAACCGGTAGGGAATAAAAATGTAAATCTTCACAAGTGGTGTCAGTTTATCTTTTCAATATATATATATATATATATATAAGAGCTGAATGTCTTTGCAAAAAGAGTATACCCATAGCAGACAGATGTGGGAGACTAGGAGCCGTTTGATTGGGTCTGCTCTTTTTGCTAATAGAATAATGTATAGATTAAAGTTTCTGCCATTACCAAAATTCCTGTTAAACGTTATATCAAGAATAATATTACAATCAATGTTCATATTGTCATTATTTCATGTAGCAATGGGTTTAGAGACATAATTTATCTGACAATGTTCAATACTTTATGTCAATAAAGACTTTATTCCATGAATATTAATATTAATTTATATGTAAGAAAGTATGACATCATCATGATTATGAATATTAATTAGGTTAATTTTTGTAAAAGCACATGGACACTGGAACATTTTGCCATGGCAGAAACTATAACCGTATAGATCTACATGTATATTATATCTAAACCCTTTCCCTGTTCATTATTCATTTAAGAAATATTGATGTATCATGAATATTTATATAAGCTGAATGTTAATATAAACCTTCTAAGGAATTTTTTACTCTGAAAAGAACTATAGAATCATATCTATATCATGTCTGACAGTCAGGTCAAGTAAAGAAGAGCAGACCCTGATCAGACAACAACTATAGGAGCCGTCTGATCAGGATCTACTCTGTTCGCAAAAGTGAAAAGGCATTTGGTAAACCCTTTCCTCCATAAGGCTAAGGCTTTGCAAACTGTTAACAGAGTAGGTCCAGATCAGGATCTACTCTGTTCGCTCATGAAATAATATATTTAATTGCGATTCAGGACAATTGCCGATTCTCCTAGGACAGATTGCCATCGCATACAAGTATGTTAAAGTCACTTTTTTAAACCATTGTGATAAATAGAGCATTTGCTCCAAAGGAGCAAATGCTCTATTTATCTTAATGGTTTAAAATCTACAAAATAATGAACATTGTATTTTATATCCCCACAAACAAAGTTTTGGGGGGTTTACTGGAGTAACCATGTCCATCCGTCTGTTCATCTATCCGCCCGTCTGTCAGTCCGTCCATTCGTCCAGATCATAACTTCCAAAGTATAAAAGCTATTGACTTCAAACTTCATATACAGATAGATCACATGGACTGCAAATGCATTGCACAATGTTCGTAACTCTGTCTTCAGTACTTCTGGAGTTATTGCCCTTGTTTATTTTTCTCAAAATTTAGCTTGTCCGGATCATAACTTTCAAAGTGTAAAAGCTATTGACTTCAAACGTCATGTACAGATAGAACACATTGACCACAAATGCTTTGCACAAGGTCCATAACTCTGTCTTCATTATTTCAGGAGTTATTGCCCTTTGTTATTCTAGTGAAAATCTGGTTTGTCCGACTCATAGCTTCAAACATATAAAAGCTATTGACTTCAAACTTCATATTGAGATAGATCACATTCACCAAAAGTACAGTGCACACGGTTAGTAGCTCTGTCTTCAGTATTTTTGGAGTTATTGCCCTTTGTTATTTTTTTTTTTAAAATCTGGCTTGTCCGGATCATAACTTTCAAAGTATAAAAGCTATTGACTTCAAACTTCACATACAGATAGACCACACATTGACCACAAGTGCAGTGCACAATGTCCATAACTCTGTCTTCAGTGTCTTTGGAGTTATTGCCTTTTGTTATTTTTGTCAAAAATTGGCTTGTTTTAATAAACAAAGCTTTTTTATACGCCCACCTAATAAAGGTGGTCGTATATTGTCGTGGCCCTGTCCGTCCGTCCGTTCGTTCGTTCGTCCGTCAACATTTTGTTTGTCCGCTGTTTTCTGGGAAAACTATTTGACAGATATTAATGAAACTTCACACAAATGTTAAATGCATCAAGATCTGTAGCTGAGTTGATTCTGAGGTTCATTTTATTTTTCATTCTAGAGTTATGGCCCCTGTCTTTAAAAAATATGCAAATAGTTTGTCCGCTGTTTCTGGGAAAACTATTTGAGAGATATTAATGAAACTTCACACAAATATTTAATGCATCAAGGATCTGAAGCTGAGTAGATTCTTAGGTTCATTTGATTTGTCGTTTTGGAGTTATGGCCCTTTTACTTAAAAAATAATGCAAATACATTAAAAAATAGTTTGTCTGCTGTGTTCTGGGAAAACTATTTGACAGATATTAATGAAACTTCACACAAATGTTTAATGCATCAAGATCTGAAGCTGAGTTGATTCTGAGGTTCATTTGATTTTTCATTTCAGAGTTATGGCCCTTGTCCTTAAAAAAATATGCAAATAGTTTGTCCGTTGTTTTCTGGGAAAACTATTTGAGAGATATTAATGAAACTTCACACAAATGTTTAATGCATCAAGATCTGAAGCTGAGTTGATTCTGAGGTTCATTTGATTTGTTGTTTCGGAGTTATGGCCCTTTTACTTAAAAAATAATGCAAATAGTTTGTCCGCCGTTTTCTGGGAAAACTATTTGAGAGATATTAATGAAACTTCACACAAATATTTAATGCATCAGGATCTGAAACTGAATTGATTCTGAGGATCATTTGAATTTTCGTTTCAGAGTTATGGCCCTTGTCCTTAAAAGATAATGCAAATAGTTTGTCGGCTGTTTTCTGGGAAAACTATTTGACATATATTAATGAAACTTCACACAAATGTTAAATGCATCAAGATCTGAAGCTGAGTTGATTCTGAGGTTCATTTTATTTGTCGTTTCGGAGTGATGGCCCTTGTCCTTAAAAAATATGCAAATAGTTTGTCCGCCGTTTTCTGGGAAAACTATTTGAGAGATATTAATGAAACTTCACACAAATATTTAATGCATCAGGATCTGAAACTGAATTGATTCTGAGGATCATTTGAATTTTCGTTTCAGAGTTATGGCCCTTGTCCTTAAAAGATAATGCAAATAGTTTGTCGGCTGTTTTCTGGGAAACTGTTTGAGAGATATTGATGAAACTTCACAAAAATGTTTAATATATCATGATCTGATGCTGAGTCGATTTTGAGGTTTATTTGATATGTTGTTTCGGAGTTATTGCCCTTTTACTTAAAAAAATGCAAATATATGCAAATAATTTGTCCACTGTTTTCTGGCAAAACTGTTTGACAGATATTAATGAAACTTCATAAACATGTTTAATGCATCAAGACCTGAAGCTAAGTTGATTCTGAAGATCATTTGATTTGATGTTTCGGAGTTATGGCCCTTGCACTTAAAAAAATAATGCAAATCTATGCAAATATGAGGATGGCCATAACTTTTTCATTTGAAATGATATTTACTTCAATTTTTTTACATGGTTAAACCTTAATATGAATTTTCACATATATTACGGGGATTTTGATATGTCATTTTATTCAAAAGTTATGGTCCTTGAACTTCGTGTGTTCATTGCTTTGTTAGTCGGTCAACTTTTAGTTTGTCTGTGGTTTTCTGGGAAAAATATTAAAATGATATAAATGAAACTTAATACAAATGTTTTAAGCAACAAAATTTGAATCTGAGTTTATTTTGAAGTTCATTCAGTTTGTCTTTACAGGGTTATGGAACAGATAAGCGTTGGCACCCGCTTGTGCTCTGGTTTAATTACTTTCAAACAGATGCTTTACTTGCAACATATGTTTATTTGCTGTTTTATACTTTTTCTTGACATTGTCTACAATAAAATTTTCATCATAAATACATTTACTCTTTTTTTCTCCCATTTCAAAATCTGTTAACAATTTCAGGTGATTGCCATTATAGATTGTAAAACTATACAACCATTCTTGATTATCTACATGAATTGTTTGCGAGGTTCCAATATTTAATTAATTTTAAACTTATTTTTGTATACATTTATATAAATATATTTATATATAATGTTTTCAGAAGATCAAGATTTCTTGACACTGTTCAACTTGTACCTTTACTAAATTATACTTCAAATTTGGAAATTGGGTTTGAAATATTTACATAAAACATGCAAAATGCCAGCTACCACCAGATAAGATTTCAGCATCTGGGAACATAAAAAATAACTCGCAAACAAACACCCAAATACAGTAGAATCTCTCTAGACCGAACAGAAAATAAACATTATTTTCGAGGATTCAAAACAGGTGGCTGCTTGATGCAGGCTGACAGCGATACGGAAACTTCTGCCGGAGCTTTTTGTATAGTTGGTCAGCATACAGCAGTCTTTAATGCCCAGTCATAATGTTTATATATTCGTCCGGTTCTACTGAATAACACACGTTTTCTTTCCAAAAACACAGATCCCTTCAGTACTATCAGTACTTTGATTTAATATTGTGAGGGAATGAGTTAAGCTGTTTAATTGGGTTGAAATTTTAACCATTTACTCCATAAAATCAACTTTCTATGCAAACAAAGTGGATATATTTTTCATATAAAAGCCGTATGATCAGGGCATGTTCTGTTTGCTTATGATATAAATACAGTAAAACATCTCTATAGGCCTATAGCCTAACGGCAAAGTTCTAAATTGTGTTAATTAGTTCGTGTTTAGGGCAGGTGGCTGCTTAATTAAAGCAAGGTGAAAGTAAAACAGAACACTCCTATAGGACCAGTGCACTCCACAGCAGGAGAAATGTATTTTAAAATTCAGCAAGAGAAGGGTTAACTTTGCATGCCCGCCGCAGTCGCGATTCAAACGTTGAAAAGTAGCGACAGTTTGGGCATAAATGAATAATTATATTATTTCATAAGCTAACAAGACATGCCATAGCTAGATAGGCCCAACATCTTCTGGGTCTACTCTTTTTTCGCAAACGTGTTAATTTTTGTGTATCTAGAAAGAGAGCATGACCTATTTACAGGCGTTTTTGGTTGAAACCGAAAGTACAATTACACTGTGAATAATTGGTTTTTTCTGTCGATTCATTCCTCATAACCTTTAAGATTATAATCACAAATTTCACTCATAGTACAACTTATTAACTCGATATCAGCCGCACTCTGAAAGAGTAGCCCACTAATATCCCAGCTTTCCTTGGATCGACAGCAGCAAATATTATCGATATATATTTCTGAAACCGGAAGTAAGCATTACGTCACGGAATATCTCATTTACATACATTTGCATCGTCGGCCATTTTGTGTAGACATATTTCTCGTGGAATACACAACACAACGAACACATACTCATAGAAGACTCAAAATAATTGTGAGATAGATAAACATTTTGCCGTGATGGAGGAAAACTTATTGAAGCTTTTCCTTGTGTGTTTTATTGGATTTGTTAAATCAACATCAGGTAAAGCAACAGTTTACGACTTTGTTGACATTTTTACAATCGTCAAAATTGGACTGTTTATTTTATAGAGCAATTTTAACTGAATTTTCATTCAATTGTTCACCTAAAAAATAACATAATTTGTAATTTACAACAACATCTTTGTTTTCAACAGAGACAAAATACGTCTGATTATTCGGATTTGATTTTGACTTAATAAACATTTCTTAAATTGGATACTGTATTTTCAGTGGGTGGGGTAGTAGCACCTGTTACTCAATGAAATTAGGACCAGTAATTGCAACTTAATCTAAGGACTCATTTATTCCTTAATTACCAAAATAACCTGTGTGCACGGTTTAATGTTTTCTCATCCCTTTTCTGTTTTACGAGTTGCATAAAATCTTGCCTGAAACTATAGTAAATGGTAATTAATTAAAAATCTGAGTGATACATTGTATATATACGTTTATATACAAGACACTTACTATTACACATATTTATATAAGAAATAAGGACATGAATATTAATAAGATTAATTGTTTAAATAACATATGGACAGTAGGACTGAGGATTTTTTTTGCCATGGCAGAACTTGTGGAATCATATCTATATTAGTAATACTGAAGCCTTCTGATCTGGGTCTACTCTGTTTCCAAAGGCACAAAAGGCGTATTTATGGAGTAAAGGGTTAAACTGCACCTTTCTTTAAACTGCACAGTCTTCATTATGGCTTTCTAAATCTATTATTAAATAGGTAAAACTGAGATATAATGTCAATTATCCCCCCACCCCCCAAAAAAAAATAATAAAAAAATTAATTATTAAATTAATAAGAATATTAACAAAATATATATTAAATAGATAAATAAATAAAGTATATCAATAAAAAATAATAAGAATATATGTATATGTCTAGTGTATGATCTTTCACAAAGTAAGGTTGTACAAACTTGGTAGTACTGATTTGAAATTAATTGTCACAGGTCGTGACAATGTTGACATCTTGTTAACCATTTCCCGCATATAAAACCTTTGCAAACAGAGTAGACAGATCAGGGTATCCACTGTTTGCTTGTTAGACTGATCAGGGTCTGCTCTGTTTGATTATAAATGAAATTATAATACACCTGACTATGGTTTATTTTCTATGGTTTCTACCAATACCAAAATATCCTATCGAGGGCTTGGTGCAAAACTGTTCTAACTCCTTAACAAGGAGTTAGAATAGTTTTGCACCAAGCCCTCGCTATGTACATGCACCATAATACAATATTCATGATTTCTTACATGTACTCGTATGTAAATGGTTAAATATTTCGAACATTTTCATGTATGCATTGTTCAGGTTGAACCGTTGAACTTAACCCTTTACTCAATGAATATTTTTGTAAGAAATATTAATGATAATCATATGATGAATATTAATTATATTTATTGTTATAATATTATAATTTATATAATTAGCATTTGGCGACAGGAATGTCTGGCCATGGCAGAAAATGTAAAATCATTATTCATATCTATATGTTATATTATGAGCAATCAGAGCCGACCCTGATTAGACGGTTCCTACTTGGTCTTCTCAGTTTTCAAAGGCTTAATCAGTGGAGAAGAGGGTTAGGTATAAGCAGATTAAAGATTATTCTAAGAGTAAGATCAGACATATCTGTATATATATAAATGGCTGATTACATTCTGATTAAGATTCATACTGTACAAAGCAAAAAAGAATCATTAATTGATTAATACATTTGATGACTAAGGATTAATTAATGTTTATTTGTATTCTATTCTAACAAAAAGTAATATACCCTAATTAAACTAAGTACATGTATACAGAAGGATAAACGTAATCCTTGCCAGCATATAATTTTATAATTAACTCTTTCCCTGTTCTATATTTAGCCCAAATTCATATACATGTATACCTACTGAATATTCATTAACAAAATAGTTATAAATAAATATGAAAGGTGGACCATTGTAGCTGTTTTAGAAAGTAAAGAAACAGCTCTATCAAATTCTATTAGCAAACAGAGCAGACCCTGATCAGACGGCTCCTATAGGAGCCGTCTGATCTGGGCCTACTCTGTTTGCAAATGCGTGAAAACACGTTTATATGAGGGAAAGGCATTGCAGGGATCAAGTTGGAGCTTTCCATAAGGGAGAAGTTTACATGTAGTCAGGTGTTGAGGGAGAAGTTTTGGTCCTGATTTTGTATTTATATCTCCCTATAATTATGTTATATTTTAATATATATTAAAAATTCTCCTTCAGCTCAAAACAGGGAGAAGTCGGCAGGGACCTGGGTGGTTAGGGAGACCTTTTCTCCCAAATCGCCCTCTAGCTTGAGTCTTGCATTGCAACACAGAGTAGATCCAGATCATATAGCTCTTGAAGGAATTGTTTTGTCGGGGTCTACTCTGTTTGCTTAATATGAAATTATGGATCTGACTACAGTTTCAACCAGTATCAAAATTCCTGTGCACAGAATTGATGCCGTTACATAATATCAGCTAATCAATATTCATCAGTCATGCCATTATTCATTTCATGAAAGTGGAATTGAGTTTCACCCTTTCCCAGTTGAATACGGTAAAACCTCTCTATAACGGCCACTAGATTACATCAAATATTTTATGTTAAAGGCAGGTGGTTGCTTAAAGCAAGGTGAAAGTAAAACAGAATGCTCCTGTTGGAGCGTTCTATTTAATTTTCACCTTGCTTTAAGCAGCCACCTGCCCTAATATACCAACTAATTAATACAATTTGATGGCCGTTATAGAGAGGTTATTCTGAATATTCAACTGAGAAAGGGTGAAACTCAATTCCAATTTTCAAATAAGTTACCAATCAGTTAACTTACATGTATCTTTTCTTCATGGGAGAATTAAATCTTTCACATGCATAACTTTTTTCCATTCCTGTATTAAAAACTTGTACAGTCAGAATATGATTTTGGTTTCGGATGTGAGACTGGCCAGTGGCCAAGGAGTTACTGGGATCACTGCAGGATCCAAACTATTTGCATATACATCATATAGGACTAATTACAGTTGAACTGCGATAACTCAAACTTCAAGGGACCATACAAATTAGTTCGAGATAACAGAAGTTCGAGTTATACGATATCTAACCTGAACCATTTCTCAAGGCCACAGCTTAATACAAGTCTAAAATGCTGAAAGCTCCTGTAGGAACTGTACTTTAGACCTGTATTAAGCTGTAACATTTATTTCTAGATATCTGTAGCGATACATTTTAGAGCATTTCTGTATTGTAAGTTTTTGAGGGACTGAACTTTTTGTTCGAGTTATCCCGAAGTTCGAGTTATCCGAGTTCGAGATATAGGTAGGGATGTAACAATGTGCTGGTGCATCGAAATTCCGCGGTACGAAATGAATAATATTGTACCCCCGGGTCAAAAGGGGTTTTGTGTGACCTGGTGGTTGGTTGGTTTGAGGAAAACTTTAACGTTGGCGATAGTTTTGTAGCCATTGTATTCAAACTTGGCATGCATGAGCACCTTATATTTATGGAGGCAAACATTTTTTAGGGGTGACTTAAGGTCAAGGTCACATAGCACTAGGTCAAATGTCTAAGTATGGGTAAAATTTATGTTAGTGATAATCAGGGGCATGGTGTTTCACAAACACATCTTGTTTGACTATATAATGTAGCTTACAAAATGCATACATGTTCCTATGTATGTATAAAAACAATCATTCAATGTTACATGTAATTCTGTTGCCGAAATTTAGTTGATAATTAATCCAAACTTGCCTCAATGCGGTGCAAGATTTATCCATCTTTGCCCCCTCTTCCCCCCCCCCCCCACTATCCCCCTATCAAAACCAATTTACTGGCATTTGAAACCAATGTAGACCCAAATCGGAGAGATCCAGCCAGAGGGGGCCATTTCGTGGGTCTAGATGGTCTAAAAAGTCAATAAAATTGATTGTGTCAATTCAGTGTTATATATACAATGGTATATATAATAACGCCCGGTCTTGGGCAGCCAAGATGGAATAACCACTAATGTTTGGTACGACAGTGAAGCTGGGACATTCTTTTCAAATAATATAACTTTTGATAAATTCTGACTTAGCCATAGCCAGTGCCGACGTGAAATTCCTACAAAATGCGCTGATTTTTCTTGCCCCAACGAGAAACTTGTGGCAACAACGTGACCCACTTCCTACACGTGACTACTTCCTATCATTTTAAATATTGGAACAGTGAATTGATGATATTCATGATGTCATTATTTCTTGCCTGGATATATTCATGGAGTAAAGGGTTATATTTATAGGAACTTCAAGATTGCATTTTGTACACAAAGTTCTTCAGGGCTGGAAAAATCCTAAAACTTTTACTCGTCCTGCCAGCTGCTTTTGTCTATTTTTACTTAAAATCATTGTTAAAATTTCTGAAATTCTTCTCCTCCCGCAAGAAAGTTACTCGTCATGGCGAGCGGACGAGTGGAATTTTCCAGGCCTGATTCTTATGGGAGCTTTCTTAATTGCTTTCAGTCAGCATTAACCCATTCCCTCATATTGACACCTTTTGACGCCTCTGTAAAAGTCACTTTGTGAAACCATTGTGATAAATATCGCATTTGCTCCATAGGAGCAAATGCTCTATTTATCACAATGGTTTCAAAACTACACAATTCTAAAATTGTCCTTTTCTCTATTAAATGCTCCTTTTCAGTAGATTTATTCAAAGAGATTGGGTATAAAAATAGCATACGGAGGAATGGGTTAAGCTGCCACCCATATTTTGAAAAACCTTTTATTAATTGTAAGTTTCCCCAAGAAGTATTAGGGGGCATATATTAGAGTGGGACATTTATTGGAGTGAGGGCATTTATTAGGGAGAAGGCAGTTAATGAGTACATAACAGGGGTGCTAATTTGTTTACGGTATTGCATTGTTAGGCTCTCTGTTGATGTGTGACCAGCCAATTACAGACAGATGCTGGTTCATATGGATTATGCACTGTTTGGTTGGCAGTCTGTATATAACCCTTTGACTGGGAAATCAGTAAACAATCATTGGAGACCCAAAATCGGAAGGCTCCTCCCCTGATCAGTGTCTACATTATTTATTATTCAAGATACTGTCGCGTTTAAGAAATGATTTTTTGTCATTCATTACGAATGGACTTTATCATCAAACAATAATAGACTATTCCATTTTGAAATGTTGAGCATTCAAAGGATTACAGTACTGGCATGTAGTGCTCTCAGTAGATCAATGGCATCAATAATTGATGAATCTTCCCTGTCTTGTTCTGTCTGCTGGAAAAGTGAGAATTAATCCTTTACCTGATAGAGATGCCTTTTTGCGCCTCGGCAAACAGATTTATGAGTGGTCTAACAGAGGTCCAGATGAGATGCGTAAATGTAAACATTTTCAAGAATAACTCCATTATTTCTCCACGAAACCCTATACTGTGACCACTCTTTAGAATCGTCTCAAATGGACGATTCTAAAAAGTGTTCACAGTATAGAGTTTGATGGAAAAATGACAATTTTATCATTTGGGTACGCACCTTTATCGACTAGATCAGGTCTAAGATCAGACTGCTCCTGTAATAGGCGTCTGTTCAAGGTCTTCTCTGTATGCTTATAAACAGAATTATATTTATCTGCCATGGCCAAAAATTCATTTATATACAGAACACCATTATAAAAATTCAGCTGATTTATCTTTTCCCTTGTATAACAAACACTTTTTCAGGCCTTTACAAACAGTGAAAAGTGAAAACCTAGATCAGACGTCTCATGTTGGAGCTGTCTCATCAGGGTCTACTCTGTTTGCAAATGAGTGAAAATGCTACATGTTTATATGAAGGAACGGGTTAATTTATACATCTTAACCCTTTCTCTCATAGGCTATTTTTAGATCCAACCTCATTGAATAAATCTACTGAAAAGGAGCATTAACTATAGAAAAGGAAAAAGTTAGAATTTTTTAGTTTGAAACCATTGTGATAAATAGAGCATTTGCTCCTATAGGAGCAAATGCTCTATTTATCACAATGGTTTCACAAATTGACTTTTACAGGGTTGTCAAAAGTAGTCAATATGAGGGAATGGGTTAACTGTAATAATAATAATAATAACTGGGTGTCTATGTCATATCTGTCATTTAACCCTTTCAACCCGGGGATACACATGTATGATCTGTCATTTGCATTTACACTTAACAGCTCCTAGAGGAGCCCTCTGATCAGAGTCTGCACTGTTTGTCTTTCAAAATCGTCTACAGTTTTGAGCATTTCATACTGAGTGGACTCTATTATAGTTAACCCTTTCCTCCATAGGCTATTTTTAGACATCCTCTTTGAATAAATCTACCCAAAAGGAGCATTTACAAGAGAAAAGTAAAAATTTTGAATTTTGTAGTTGGAAACCATTGTGATAAATAGAGCAATTGCTCCTATAGCAATTCAAGTCTCCCAAAAGCTCACCCTGAGCTTTGCTCAGGTTAGCTAACAATCTGATAATAAAAATTGAACAAAAACAACACCTTGCTTTAATATGATTTATAAAGTTGAAAGATGTGTGTATTGTACTTGTAATTAGGGTATCACTGGTTAAAGATTAAATCAATCATGATTCAACCAACTGTTGAACATTTATCAGGTAAAGACTAACATGTAACCCTTTCCTTCATACATATATAAACATGCATTTGCAAGCAGAGTAGACCCAGATCAGATGGCTCCTATAGGATCTGTTTAATCAGGGTCTGTTCTGTTTGCTGATGGAATTGAAATTTAGAATAAATATAGAACAGGGAACGTGTTAAAAGAATTTGTTATAGGCAACACTTTTGCAAACAAGATCTGCTTACATGTATGTAGCGTGCAAAGAATGAAGTGTTATGTCCAATTTATCATTTCAGAGCCAAATGCATATGAGCCGGTAATACTCTCAAGACTCAGCAATAGTCGAGGTGTGCCCTTGTTCAATGGAGCAATACGTGAGGATGAAACGACAGTGAGGCTAGAACCTCCGCTCAGAGCGTACGATAACGATACTGTTGGGTCAGCACGTAAGTAAAGAGTTTCTTTACTCATCGCGCGATACAATGTCAGGGGTCATGCTTTATGACTGATGTTTGGCGATGGAGTCACCCATATTTTTAATTTGTACCCTTTTCACTGTCTGGAGGTTAGGGAGAAAGTGTTTCATACTTTGTTTGTTTACAGTATTATGTACATTTTGTATATAACATTTATAAATATAAACATTTAGAAGAAACTGCCAACCAAATCTACAGCAAGAACTATAGGTTGGTTGGTTTACTTTCTGTCACTTCAGGTGTGTATTTCTCAAACAATTTCGATCAATAAGGTCTTAGATTTGTATCAAAATTACACTGGAAAATGTTGACAGTGAATAAAGTGCTCATTTGGTCAAGAGTTAAATTTTAGGAAGTGTCAACAACCTGTCACTAGTAAAAAATGTTGGCAACTCTGAAACTAGATCTCGTTGTATGGGGAAGGATGGCTTATAACATTGAGAGCTACAGATAACGGTGCATACTCAAATATTAAAACCGTCATTTCTCCACCAAACCCTATGTTGTGACCACTCTTTAGAATCGTCTCGAAGAAACGATTCTAAAGAGTGGTCACAACATAGGGTTTGGCGGAGAAATAAAGAAGTTATACTTGGGAAAAGTTTAATTGACGCATCTTATCTGGAGCTCAACCAATTCCCTCATATTGACGCCTTTTGATGCCTCTGAAAAAGTCACCTGTTGAAACCATTGTGATAAATAGAGCAGTTGCTTGACATTTCAGTTTTAACGAAAAGGAGATTTTCAGAATTGTGTAGTTTTGAAACTATTGTGATAAATAGAGCATTTGCTCCTGTGGAGCAAATGCTCTATTTATCACAATGGTTTCTTAAAGTGACTTTTACAGAAGCGTCAAAAGGCGTCAATATGCGGGAATGGGTTAAGTCAAATTGGCTTCATTTTGATAAGTATAAATTGTATTGATATAGCAACAAATAGTGTAGACCAAGATCAAACTGCTACTGAAGGAGCAGTTTGATCTTGGTCTGCATTATTTTCCTAAGTTAGTCTGTCGATGATTTTTACCCTAACACATTAATCATTTTGCTTCAAGCCTCCTGTTGCAGTCTATATGCGTTGTAATGGGCGGTTGTATTATGGATGGCATTTGTGTTCTGAAAATGCCAATATATCCAGAGTGCAGGATTTTCTGTGAAATAGGGAAGATTAAAGAAATATCTAGCATAGGAGACTTTTACCACATGCTGATCAAACACTTCCCTGTTAAAACTGAAATGTCAAGCAAACATTGGAATTCAGGGCTTAGGCTTACATGTAGTTGTAGGATCTGTCTCTTTGTCAGTTTGTGATAGATTCAGGTTTGACGTAACATGGTCTCACCGTCTATCGAACCTCTTAACCCTTCGCTTGCTATTCGCGTCAATATACCTACCTGTAAATAGTGAAGACCCAGATGAGACAGCTCCTGCAGGAGCTGTCTCATCAGGGTCTGCACTATTTACAAGTTGATTGTGCAACCAGTGCACTCTACAGCAGTGATTGCACAGCGAAATACTTGTACACAGTGAAGATATATGTACCGGTAATTATACAACAGGGCATGGGTAAAGAAGGAGAAATGTGTTTTAAAATTCAGCAAGCGAAGGGTTAACCTTTGACCAGGAACAGAAAACGTTTACTGTGAATATTGAAAAAAAAAAAAAATCAGCATTTCAAAATAATCTTTTATACATACCTTGAAACAATTAAGTAATTTTATTCTCATCTATTAATCCCCAAACAAACCCACCACCCGCATAACAAAAACAAAAATGGCTGCCAGAAAAATATCACCTGCTTATCGAACCTTTATTTTAGAAACTGTTTACTGTAACATAATACTCATAATCATGTCACATGATTTCATCATGGGCACGCGACCTTTGCATAAGCTGAAGGGGTCAGAGCTGTCAAACATTTTTAATGTGGTACACTTTTCAATTTATGTTGATATTCTATAACGTATTAAGAGTTTTCTCATGTTTAGCATAGTTGAAGGAAAAATAAACTGTATTAACCTGTTTATGACTTATATTTCGTTTTTAAAGTTACGAGGCGTTGTTTACAGACAAAGCAACGGTACTCATGATTTTATGAGGTAGTATGCACTTGTACATGCGTAAAAACACAAAAAAGGTTCGATAAACAGGTGAGGTTCGATAGAAGGTGAGTCTACAATACCAAGGCATACTGCACTGAGCACTCAGAAGTGACGGGCAGTCTAGCAACAAATAAATGTGTTTACTCAGATACTAAAATCGTCATTTCTCCACCAAATGCTACGCTGTGACCTGACTCTTTAGAATCATCTCTTTGAGACGATTCTAAAGAGTGGTCACAACATAGGGATTTGGTGAAGAAAAAACGGAGTTATTCGTGAAAATGTTTTACTTTATGTGTCTTATCTTGATCTCCGGTGACGGTGCTCAAGATAAGGCTAGGTTGGCTTGGGGTCAAGGTAAGCTAGCATTACTTATAGCCAAAAGAATAGAGTCGCATGATCCAGAGATCTGGAGATCTCGATCAGATTGGCAAATTAAAACGTTTTTTGAAAAAAACCAAAATAGCTCCTTTATTTCTCCACTCTTTAGAATGATTTCTAAAGAGTGGTAGCAACATAGGGTTTGGTGGAGAAGTGATGGTTTATTAATGTACATGTATACAGGTCTATATTGATTAATGACATATTCACTCAGATGAGCAATATAGGGCAAGTCATTGCTCACTTGTTTTAACGGAATTACAGATACAGTAGGGTTCCCAAATACAAATGTACTAAAATTGTTATTTCTCTACCAAACAGTTACAATACTGTGACTTGCCTCTTTAGAACCGTCTCATCGGAAGAAATAATCGGTGGAAGAATATTAACCCATTACCTCATAGGCTATATTTAGATACAACCTCTTTGAAAAAATCTACTGAAAAGGAGCATTAACAAGAGAAAAGGAAAATTTTAGAATTTTGTAGTTTGAAACCATTGTGATAAATTATAAGAGCATTTGCTCCTATAGGAGCAAATGCTCTATTTATCACAATGGTTTCATAAAGTGACTTTTACAGAGTCGTCAAAAGTCGTCAATATGAGGGAATGGGTTAAGGAGCTTACATGTATATATATATATAT
The DNA here is from genome assembly GCA_963576725.1 of Azorinus chamasolen. Classification (NCBI taxonomy): domain Eukaryota; kingdom Metazoa; phylum Mollusca; class Bivalvia; order Cardiida; family Solecurtidae; genus Azorinus; species Azorinus chamasolen. The sequence goes on from OY755249.1 coordinate 9,252,868, forward strand.
ATATATATATATAACTCTTGAAAATGTTTAAATTTACGCAAGTTATCTGTACCATTGTAAAATTAATAAACTGCAAATCTAATATTGCCATGAAATTGTATTGTATATAAATGAGGAATAAATAAGAATAAGGTTTAGGGTAGGCCATGCTTTATTATGGGCTTTTGTTTTCTGGGAAAATCTTGCCTTGAAAATGTCTTGATTGTTTAGCAGTGTTCAGGGATCAGTTGAAAGTATCATTATTTTACATTAAGGAGTGTACTATGGTAGACTAATACAGGGTTTCACTTTGCAGGTCTCATGGTACAAATATTTCAGAAAATTCTACACATTTGGATTTCTTTGAATTTAGAGCGTCTGTGATAGAGTATTGTGTGTCTTAAATGTTTGTGATATATTTTGTTTACTGGTATTCAGGGCCTGAAGCTGGAGCTCTCCATCAGGGAGAAGTTTGGTGGTATTGAGGAAGAAGTTTTGGTCCAGATTTTGTATCTCCCTATACATTGTACTTATGTTCTATTATATTAAAACTTCTCCCTCAGCTCAAAACAGGGAGAAGTCTGCAGGGATAATGGAGACTTTTTCTCCCAAATCGCCCTCTTGCTTGAGCCCTGGTATAACTCTTTAACCATAATCCCTATTCTATAGAACGTGAAAATTGTGCATGAATTGATCAGATCATGAATTTGATTGACTTTTTTATAAGGTAAAATTCAAGGGATTGCTTGGTATATGACCATGCATATGATTGAATTATCCCTTTCCCTGTTCTATATTTAGTTCAAATTTCATTACCTATTGAATATTCATGGACAAAATAGTTATAATGAAATATTGTAGCCATTTTAGAAACTAAAGAAACAGATCTATCAAATTCCATTAGCAAACAGAGCAGACCCTGATCTGACGGCTCCTCTAGGAGCGGTCTGATCTGGGTCTACTCTGTTTGCAAAGGCGTGAAAACATGTTTATATTAGGGAAAGGGTTATTTGGTCATTAGGTCTATATTATTGCATGTACATGAGCAAAGAGACCAGACTGGTCAGAATGGTGCTATAGGAGCCGTACTAACCCTAAGTATTATTACAGACAAACTTAGGTAAATAGTTCGACCAGGGTCTTCACTGTTTGCTTCTATGTCAGTCTACTTTAAAGTTATCCCTTTACCTCATATGCTATTTTTATACCCCCCACAACGAAGTTTGGGGGGGGGTATACTGGAATCAGGTTGTCCGTCTGTCCGTCCGTCCGTCCGTCCGTCCGTCTGTCCGTCCGTGGACACAATTTTGTCCGGCCTTCTTCTTCTACAGTTTTGCTTCAATTTTGTTGAAAGTTCATATATAGCCATATGACCATATAAACCTGTGCACCGATATTTCCGTTATGATCGGACCACTACTTCAGGAGTTATCTCCCCTTTTTAGTCCCGTACCAATGTTTTCCGGTTTTCTGGACTTTTTATTGAAGTGACTCCAGATATCAACTCTATATTTAGTACAAAGCTAAATCTGTATAAGTTACAGCTTATGTTACAATCTCAGTGCGGTTGAATAATTATTTCCAGAGTTATTGCCCTTGTACTTTAATTTTTTTCTTCAAATTTGGGATTTTCCGGACTTTTCTTGGAAGTGGTTGCAGATATTAACTGTATATTTGGCATAAAGCTAACTCTACATGATTTACAGCTTAATTCCCAATCTCAGTCTGGTTGAATAATTTTTGCCAGAGTTATGGCCCTTGAACTTTAATTTTTTGTCAAATTTTCAGTTTTCCGGACTTTTCTTGGAAGTGGTTGCAGATATTAACTTTATATTTGGCATAAAGCTAACTCTACATGATTTACAGCTTAATTCCCAATCTCAGTCTGGTTGAATAATTTTTGCCAGAGTTATGGCCCTTGAACTTTAATTTTTGGTCAAATTTTCAGTTTTCCGGTCTTTCTTTGGAAGTGGTTGCAGATATTAACTTCATATTTGACATAAAAATAAATCTAGATGAGGTACAGCTTAAGTTCAAATATCGGTCTGGTTGAATAATTTTTGTCAGAGTTATGGTCCTTGAACTTAATGTTTTTCTGAAAAGGTACCTAGCTTTAGAACTTTGGATTTGACAAAAACCTCATGAAAGGGTCTTATTTCTAAGAATTATTCTTCATTTTTATTACATAAATTGGGTTGGGGCATGTATTGTTTTTAAATCTCTTCACGTTTCTGTATGTACATAATTTATGATAGGTGTTCTGACAAGCAGACAGGTGGGGGGTATTCGTTAGCCTTTGGCTTACAGTTCTAGTTAGATCTAACCTCTTTGACTATATCTACCGAAAAGAAGCCTAGAGAAAAGGAATTTTTTAGAATTTTGTAGTACATTGTATAAAGCAAATTGTGATAAATAGAGCAAATGCTTTATTTATCACAATAGATTTAGAAAGGGACTTTTACAGAGGCATCAAAAGGCGTCAGTATGAGAGAATGGGTTATGAGAATGGTGCCAATTTAATTAATTAATCCAAAATGAGAGTCATTTCGTGTCGTAACTTTTACGATAATTCATTTAAAGTATTCTAGCTACATCCTTTTCACCTGTTCAAAAACACTTTCTGTGAACCCAATTTTTCTGAAACTCACTAATTATCTTGTAGTGTTAATTATTTCTCCACATTCATTGTTGACAGAACAGTTCTTTTAAATTGTTTCTATGGCATCTATAGGTCTATTTGTGAATATAATTGCAGTTTGCTTCCAATCTCAGTCAGGATCCAAAGTGTGACATTGTTTTTAACCCTTACAACGCTGACTTTTCAAATGAACTATTCCAAAATTTAAACAGGTCAAGCTTACTGTGAATATTTAGGGATTTTCTCGAAGAATAGTGTAACATTACAAACAGTACAGACCCAGACGAATTTTGCAGTTTGAAACCATTGTGATAAATAGAGCATTTGCTCCTATTTATCACAATGGTTTCAAGAAGTGGTTATTACAGAGGCACAGAAAGGCGTATTTATAGAGGAAAGGGTTAACTATTAGCTAATGTTATCAAAATGTTGCTAAATTGATTTATTCTTAACCCTTTGCTTGCTGAATTTTAAAATACATTTCTCCTTCTTTACCCATGTCCTGTTGTATAATTACATATATCTTCACTGTGTACAAGTATTTCGCTGTGCAATCACTGCTGTGGAGTGCACTGGTTGCACAATCAACTTGTAAATAGTGCAGAGCCTGATGAGACAGCTCCTGCAGGAGCTGTCTCATCTGGGTCTTCACTATTTACAGGTACGTATATTGACGCGAATAGCAAGCGAAGGGTTAAAACCCTTCATGCCATGAATATTTATGCTGAACAGGGACTGCTCTGTTTATGGAATAAGTTATTATTATAACACACATCATAATAAAATTATTCTACGTACAGTTTCTCAATCTGCATTAGTAAACATTTCATCTGTAAATATGCCATTTTAAAAATTAATATTCATGATGTCATCATTTTTAGCTCGTCTGTTTTGAAGAAAAGTCGAGCTATTGTGATCACTGGGTCATAGTCGTCGTCATTGTCATTGTCGTTGTGCAAAATTTTTTATGTACCTCATTACTCGAAAAGTATAAGAGGTATCAACATGAAACTTCATAGGTTAAATATATACCTCATTGAGGAGAAGGCACAGGGCTACATAAAATCCATATTGGAGTTATGGCCCTTTATCATTTTCAAAATCTTTTAATTTAGCTGGACAAGCACCAAATCAGACGAACGTTGGCGCCGCATGCGCCTCTTGTTTGCATGAATCACGGGGCAAAAGGTTAAATAAATAAATCTAGCACCAGATGGCTCTGGTAGGAATTGTGTGATCAGGATGTGGTCTGTTTGATGACATGATATTGATTTGATTCTACAGTTTTTGTCATAGCAAAAATTTTCATGAAAAAAATTCAGGTAATAAATATTCAAGATGTCATTATTTCTTACATGAATGTTGAAAGGTAAATAAATACATAAGGACAGTATCGGTGTGTATTCTCATCATGCAAAAATATCAATGTGTATTTTGTTGCATGTGCATGTATAATAGCTGACGCTCTCTGGTTGTCTTATTTAGGAGGCCATTTGTCACCCTAAGGTTATATGCTGGTACCAGGCTTTTACTTGCTTAAGTATATACGGATTAACCCCCTTTCCCTGTTCAGTATTAATATTCATGTAAGAAATAATGACATCAGGGATAATTATTGACTGAATTTTATAATATGGCAAAATGTTACACACTGGATGCTTTGGCTCAGACAGAAACTGTAGAATCAGACCTATAGATTAAACTGAAAGCAAACAGAGCAGACCCTGATCAGACAGCTCCTGTAGGAGCCGTCTGATCTGGGTCTACTCTGTTTGCAAATGAGGATTTAATAAATCTTTTCTGTTTCTCTTCCAGCATAGAATTTTCTCTTATTTTGATTCAATGGTAAATCACGATCACAATGTTCAGTTACTAGTTTTGATCCTAATGAAATGTCACATTGTTTGTTGTGCGAAGAATATGGACTTACATGGCGAACTCATTTGTTTCCTGGTGAAGGCTGAAAGGATTTGCAAGTATAAATAATGGAAGCCGACAAAAACAAATTGGAGATTGGTGATTTATGTTGCATTATGCTCAGATAACAAAATTTAACAGGTTTCTTTGGTGAAAATAATCAATAGGGTTCTTCTAAAATTCCACATGATTGAATCGCTATCATTGCAAGAGAAGGCGTCCAGAGCAGAAGTATCGGAGAAATCTAAGTAAATATTTTTGGAAATTTCTGCACCAAACCCAACATTAATTAATGTTATATTCATTAGAATCACTGGGGGAGATGGGATTCTGAACCCTTTCTACGCCTCTGTTAAATTCACTTGTTGAAACCATTGTGATAAATAGAGCATTTGCTCCTATAGGAGCAAATGCTCTATTTATCACAATCAGGTTTCAAACTACAAAATTCTAAAATTTTCCTTTTCTCTTATTGATGCTCTTTTTTGGTAGATTTATTCAAAGAGATTGGATCTAAAAATAGCCTATGAAAGAAAGGGTTAAATGAAGCAACAAAATACCGGGTTTGGCTGAGAAATAATTTTAGGGTTTGGCTGAGAAATGAGGTTTTTATGTAAAGATATCGATCATGCAGTTAGGCCTTACACAGGACCAGATAAGATGTGTAGATTAAAACATGTTCAAGAATATTAACTTCTTTATTTCTTAACCAAACCCTATGTTGTGACCACTCTTTAGAATCGTCTCAATGATATGATTCTAAAGAGTGGTCACAACAGAGGGTTTGGGGGAGAAATGACAATTTTAGTATTTGAGTATGTACATGTACATGTATGCCCCTAAATCGTTTTCTCTGGTTAGGCCTCTAAGTACTAGCTTATACTCTTAGATTTAGGTATCTTTTCAGGAAAGCATCTCTTATCAGAGTCTGCACTGTTTGCTTTGCAGATGTTTTTGATTGTACAGTTTCTGTCATTTGAAAAAAAAATCTTTATTCATATGCCATTATAAAAGTTCATGTAATAAGATTGATGATATTTATTAATTTTCTTACATGAATATTCATCAGGTGAAAAATAATTGATCAGTCTGCGTAACCCTTTGTCATGATTCAGCATTCAGATGCAGAGCTACACAGATAAGGGTGCGCACACAAATACCTAAAAATCATCATTTCTCCACCAAACCCTATGTTGTGACCCGACTCTTTAGAATTGTATTAATCCTTTCCCTGTTCTATATTTAGCCAATATTTCAATACCTACTGAATATTCATTGACAAAATAGTTATAAACAAGTATGGAAGGTGGAACATTGTAGACATTTTAGAAAGCAAAGAAACAGAACTTTCAAATTCCACTAGCAAACAGAGCAGACCCTGATCAGACGGCTCCTCTAGGAGCCGTCTGATCTCGGTCTACTCTGTTTGCAAATGTGTGAAAACACGTTTATATGAGGAAAAGGGTTAAAGAGGACTTGGTGGAGAAATAAAGTTGTTATTCTTGAAAATGTTTTAATTTACGCATCTTTTCTGGAGCTCTGCTGCTCTGCATATGGTTAGACCTTATAAGCAGCGTACAGCATAAAAATTATCTCATGTTAGAAACAACTGGAAATCATGGCGCGCAGATACCTAGACTTTAATATGCACAGACAGTGTTATTATATATAGAGGTAGAGCATTAAAGATGCATGACCATCATAGAACCACCAATATGTTATAGGGAAAGCAGTTTCTCATCAGTAGACTTATTAACCCTTTCCTCCATAAATACGCCTTTCTACGCCAATGTAAAAGTCACCTGTTGAAACCATTGTGATAAATAGAGAATTTGCTCCCATAAAACACTGAACTCCAGAAGAGATGACATGATTCTAACGAGTGGTCACAGTATAGGGTTTGGTGGAGAAATGATGGTTTTTGGGTACTTGTATATAAGTATTGTATATAATTATTTGGGTATGCATCATTATCTGTATAGCTCTTAATAACACCAAACAAGAGTGTTCGGAGGAACACATGTGTCACCTGCTCGCAGCTGACACAAAAACTTATTGTTAATATGAAAAAGGGGAATAACTGAACAAATATTGATGCTAGAGTTGTGGCCCTTGTGCATGACACTTCCTCTCATCATGCTTGTTCCATGTGTGAAATTTGAAAGCTCTATAATGATTAGACCTTTTAGAAATGACAGCCAAAAAAAAAAAAGGTGTGAATGACAGACTGACAGACGGACAGACAGATGGACAGACAGAAAAGTGATCCCTAAGTGATGCATTGCCTCTCGACAGGTGACACAAAAAGCAAATATTGCACCATGTATCTGATCACAGATCAAGCAATAGTGCAATACAGCTTATCCAATGCTATGAGTGGCTGTTGTGGGAATGGAGAAGTGAAGAAATTGATTGAGAGAATTCTGTAAACATGGAGCGTTGACTCGGGGAGTCCGTCAATAGTAATTAAAGTGGTCGGTCTCTGTCTCTATAGCTGATGGTATTGATCTGAACTATACAAATACATCAGTATTTATTGATGAACTTTTTCTAATGTGAGGAGCAAGTTGATAATAGCAGACAGTGTAGATCGGATCCAGATCAGAAGACTTCTGTAATGTAAACCATCTGATCAGGATCTGCAATGTTTTTCATTAAAAATCCTGATAATAGCAAAATTCTTATTTTTGTTCATGAATAGATTTTTCCATTATCCCTAATTCCCTCATTTAACCCATTGCCCCATAGGCTATTTTTAGACCCAACCTCTTTAAATAAATCTACCCAAAAGGAGCAGTAACTAGACAAAAATGAAAATTTTAGAATTTTGTAGTTCTGAAACCATTGTGATAAATAGAGTATTTGGTCCTATAGGAGCAAATGCTCTATTTATCACAATGGTTTCAACAGGTGACTTTTACAGTGGGCAGTGGCATAGAAAGGCGTATTTATATTGGTTGGAAAGGGTGAAAAAAGTTTTTCGTTCCTTTGCAAACAAAGGAAAGCCAGATCAGATAGTCTGAGGCTGACTGGTAGGTCAGCTGTCTGATCTTAGGCTTTGGTCTATTTGCTTTAACCTATTCCCTCATAGGCTATTTTTAGATACAACCACTTTGAATGATCAATCTACCCAAAAGGAGCATTTACTAGAGGATAGGAAATTTGTAGAATTTTGTAGTTTTGAAACCATTGTGATAAATAGAGCATTAAAATTTTGCTCCTAAGGAGCAAATGCTGAGACTATTTATCACAATCACCTGGTTTCAGAAAGTGACTTACAGAGGCGTAGAAAGGCGTATTTATGGAGGAAAGGGTTAAGGAGATTATAATCAATTTGACTCTACAGTTTCTACCAATACCAGAATACCCTGTGTTACTGTACATACATATCTACAGGAGCCGTTTGATCAGGGTCTGCTCTGTTTGCTTATGAAATAATATACATGTATCATAGATACGATACTCTACAGTTTCTGCATGGCCAAACATTACTGTGTTCATGTGCCGTTATAAAATAAACTAATTAATATTCGCGATATCAGTATTTATTGGATGAATATTCATGGAGTAAAGGGTTGAGTATTAATGAGATTAGATCCTGATCAGATGCACTAAAGTTTGCTGTGCAGCTTATCTGGATCCATGACAATAATTGATGTTATATTTCACCTTAACCCATTCCCTCATATTTACGACTTTTGATGACTCTGTAAAAGTGACGTTGTGAAACCATTGTGATAAATAGAGCATTTGCTCCTATAGGAGCAAATTCTCTATTTATCACACTGGTTTGAAATTACAATTAACAAAGTTCAAAAATTTCCTTTACTCTAGTTTAAAGGCTCCTTTTCGGTAGATTTATTCAAAGAGGTTGGGTCTAATAGAATTTGATAGCTCTGTTGGCTGCCGTTCCACTTTGAAAATTCTTCATATAAAGGGTCCTTAACCCATTCCTTCATAGGCTATTTTTAGACCCATTCACTTTGAAAAAATCGTTAAAAAGGAGCATTTACTTATAAGAAAAGTAAAATGTCGGAATTGTGTTGTATTGAAACCATTGTGATAAATAGAGCATTTGCTCCATAGGAGCAAATGCTCTATTTATCACAATGGTTTCATGAAGTGACTAATATTATTACTACAGAGGCGTCACTGAGAAAGGCGTATTTATGGAGGAACGGGTTAATTTTTGGCTGACTATTGCAGAAATGTTCATATTGCATATTGCCTGGTGGTTTGATGTAATTAGATTCTCCCTGCATGGAGTTTACATTAAGCCTTTTCCCGCGATTCATAACCCGACTCGCTTTTACATACAGCTTTAAAGATCCAGATGAGATGCCGATTTAAGCTCGGTCAATCTCATCAGAATCCAAAATGTTTGAGAATCAGTTTCTCAAAAGCTTGCTTGAATCGGAAGCAGTAAAAAGTACACCAGATTCAAAATTGAGTAGACACCTTTTTTACAGTTTGATAAGGGTAAAGTTATTGGGATTGATCAAAAGCAGAAACTTTCACCACCATTGTGGCAGTGAATATTGAATTATGTTAGGACTACCTGTGGCTCTTGAAGTTCAGTTTTGACTCCAATATTCGACATCCCATGGAGAAATTTGATTACTTGTGCAGTTCCTCTTATTCTAACCCAATACAGTAAAACCTCTCTAATGCGACCACCAAAAAGGGACATAATTCACAGTGGCAAAGGCAGGTGGTAGCTTAATGCATGGTGAAAGTTATGCAGAAAGCTCCTATAGGAGCTTTCTGCATAACTTTCGTCCTGCATTAAGCAACCACCTGTTTATGAAGACAGCCATGTTTGTTCCTTAAGTGGTCGCATTAGAGGGGTTTTACTGTACTTGATAGATATGCATTGCAAACAGAGTAGACCAAGATCAGATTACATGTACGTCCAAATGGAGCTGTCTGATCAGCCGGTCTTAGCTCTCTTTGTCGATAGTGGAATAACAAAAATGTAGATGACATCATGAATATTTAATAGCTGAAATTCTATTTTGCATATTATATGTATACATGTACACAGATTTGTTTTGTATTAGTAGAAACAGTAGATTAAATTCATAAGCAAACCAAGCAGACCCTGATCAGACAGCTCCTATATTATGGGGTCATCTGATCTGGGACTGACTCATTTTGCTTTGACATGGAAAATCATGCATATGAGGAAAATAATTTATTTTATTCATTTTCATGATGCCATTATTTTTTAAATGAATGTTTATGGAGTAGAGAGTGACTGAATACCATACTTCTACAAAGCCCAATTGCAAATAAAATGTGTAAATTATAAAACATTTTCAAGAATAACTTCTTTATTTTTCCACCAAACCCTATCTTGTGACCACTCTTTAGAATCGTCTCAAAGAGACGATTCTAAAGAGTGGTCACAACATACGGTTTGGTGGAGAAATGACGATTTAAGTATTTGAAAATTCTGCACTGTAAGGGTTAAATACTGAATTTTAAACGTTGAATGGATTGGTTACCAATTGCTTACAACAGCAAATTGCAAATCGGTGTGCTATTAATTTATAACACGTTGCAAATTGAGGTAATTTTGATAGATTTTAATTAGTTGATCAGCAAAACTGTTTGCTTCTGAATTTATTCACTCTTAGTATGATTTTATCTATTAGTATAATTTGGTTTTGCTGAAGGCATTTAAATTTACCCAATTAACTTATTGGCTATTTTTAGACCCAACCTCTTTGAATAAACCTTCCAAAAAAGAGCATTAACTAGAGTAAAGGAAATATTTAGAATTGTGTAGTTCTGAAACCATTGTGATAAATAGAGCATTTGCTCCTATGGAGCAAATGCTCTATTTATCACAATGGTTTCAAAAAGTGATTTTAACAGAGGCATCAAAAGGCGTCAATATGAGGGAATAGGTTAAAGAATGTGTAGCAGCTTCAGAGTGTCCTCTGATCTGGGTTTACACTGTTGTCTATGTCTCCATATAAGGGACTCTACATAGACACAGCAGGGACATGCGTTTCAAATTATCACATATTTGATTTGGTTATGGCGCTGAAGATGAAATGCGAGAAAAAAAATATTTCTCAAAACGGGGAAGCTTCATTTGTTTTGTGCCTTGAGCATTGTTGTTCTGTAATTTACCTAATTGAATTGAATGAATGTGAAGTGTCTTCAGCAAATTGAGTTTTAACTCTGTGCATGCTTAAGCGACAAAACTGTGATTACCTTAGATGCAAACACTTTGGATCCAGATGAGACTCCGCATAATGCGGCGTCTCATCAGCATCAATCCAAACTGTTGGTCATCTTGACCATAATTTTGTAAAGAAATGCGAGAATATTTATTTTAAGAATTGAAACAGACCACAATTGTTGCAGACGAAAAATTACTTAACGTGCAAAGAGTTAAGGAAAGAAGTTGTCCCAGAATTTGTTTATCGTTTATTTCCAGGGGATACGTTACAACTGAACATAAACATGACACATGGAGAAAAAGAGCTGGATTGGCAAAGTTGATTTCCAAATGCTAGGCATGCATGCTAGCAGCAAAACCATTTGGAATTAGATGAGGCGCCTTTATAATATGGGCATAACCCTTTCCTCCATAGGCTATTTTTAGACCCAATCTCTTTGAATGAATCTATCCAAAAGAAGCATTAACTAGAGAAAAGGAAAAATTTAGAATTTTGTAGTTTGAAACCATTGTGATAAATAGAGCATTTGCTCCTATAGAAGCAAATGCTCTATTTATCACAATGGTTTCAACTGGTGATTTTTACAGAAATCGTTATTTCTCCACCAAACCCAGTATGTTGTGACCAGTGCACTGTTTATAATTATTGTCTCTCCGAGACGATTCTAAAGAGTGGTCACAACATAGGGTTTGGTGGAGCAATAACGATTTTAGTGCTATAAATGTTTATCTTTTACAGCTCTGCAAAATCATATCTAGATTATAGGTATAGTTGAACTGATTGAACCACATACATGAAAGCATTGATGGGTTTGTGTCGATATCGTAATCATACAACAGCTGTTTGTGACAGGATAATACAAATTGCCAATATCTCGAAGATAGATTGAATTGACACCAGATTTATATTCCTTAGTTTTGTGTTACGCTATAAACCTCCCTACCCGACTAGAAAGATGTCCATTTCTTCGTCTGTATGACAGATGGTATAGCGTAATAATGTAAGCACAAATTATGCAGAAATCTCTGGCATTGGAAATTTCTGCATTACATTTTGTTCTACATTAACTGTTCAAATGATGCAGTTTCAAGTTTCAAAGTGCATTTGACCATTATTGTTTAAGTCATTACCTGACATATACCGTAAGCTATTTTTAGATCCTACCTTTTTAGCTCACCAGAGCACAAAGTGCTCAGGGTGAGCTATTGTGATCGCCCGTTGTCCGTCGTCCGTCGTCGTCCGTTGTCCGTCGTTCGTCGTCCGTCGTCAACAATTTGAACCTTTAAAAATCTTCTCCTCTGAATCTACAGGGATCTCAACTTTCATCTTTGGCACATAGCATCATATTCAGGTCCTCTACAAAAGTTATATAAATTATGCCCCTGGGGTCAAAATTGACCCCGCCCCAGGGGTGCCTTGTTTTCAATAGAAACATATAGTAAAACTTTGAAAATCTTCTCCTCTGAAACCAGAAGCTTCTCAGCTTTCATATTTAGCACATAGCATCATGTTTAGGTCCTCTACAAAAGTTATATAAATTATGGCCCTGGGGTCAAAATTGGCCCCGCCCCAGGGGTGGGCAGTTTTCAAAAGAATCATATAGTGCAAACTTTGAAAATCTTCTTCTCTGAAACTGAAAGGCTCTTAGCTCTCATATTTGGCACATAGCATCATGTTCAGGTCCTCTACAAAAGTTATATAAATTATGGCCCCTGGGTCAAAATTGGCCCCGCCCCAGGGGTGGGCAGTTTTCAATAGAAACAAATAGTGAAATCTTTGAAAATCTTCTTCTCTGAAACTGGAAGGTTCATAGCTTTCATATTTGGCACATAGCATCATGTTCAGGTCCTCTACAAAAGTTGTATAAATTATGGCCCCAGGGTCAAAATTGGCCCCGCCCCAGGGATGGGCAGGTTTCAAAAGAAACAAATAGTGAAATCTTTGAAAATCTTCTCCTCTGAAACTCGAAGGTTCTCAGCTTTCATATTTGGCACATAGCATCATGTTCAGGTCCTCTACAAAAGTTATATTATTTATGGCCCCGGGGTCAAAATTGGCCCCACCCCAGGGGTGGGCAGTTTTCAATAGAAACAAATAGTGAAATCTTTGAAAATCTTCTTGTCTGAAACTGGAAGGTTCTCAGCTTTCATATTTGGCACAGAGCATCATGTTCAGGTCCTCTACAAAAGTTATATAAATTATGGCCCTGGGGTCAAAATTGGCCCTGCCCCAGGGGTGGGCAGTTTTCAATAGAAACAAATAGTGAAATCCTTGAAAATCTTTTCCTCTGAAACTGGATGGTTCTCAGCTTTCATATTTGGCACATAGCATCATGTTTAGCTTTCTACAAAAATTATATAAAGTATGGCCCCTGGGTCAAAATTGGCCCCACCCCAGGGGTGGGCAGTTTTCAATAGAAACAAATAGTGAAATCTTTGAAAATCTTCTTGTCTGAAACTGGAAGGCTCTCAGCTTTCATATTTGGCACAGAGCATCATGTTCAGGTCCTCTACAAAAGTTATTTAAATTATGACCCTGGGGTCAAAATTGGCCCTGCCACAGGGGTAGTCAGACAGTTTTCAATAGAAACATATTGAGAAAACTTTGAAAATCTTCTTCTCTGAAACTGGAAGGTTAATCTCAGCTCTCATATTTGGCTCATAGCATCATGTTCAGGTCCCCTACAAGTTTTTCTAAATTATTTCCCTGGGGTCAAAATTGGCCCGCCCCAGGGCCGGCTAGTTCTCTATAGAAACATATAGTGAAAGCTTTGAAAATCTTCTCCTCTGATTGTCTGGTGAGCGCTTCAGGGCCATTCTGGCCCTCTTGTTGAAAAAATTATTTTAGTCTGAAAAGGAGCATTTACTAGAAAAAAAGTAAATTTTTAACCATTGTGATAAATATCTAGAGCATTTGCTCCTATGGGGGATTTTCAAAAAAGTGGCGTGAATCCCCCATCCTTCTGCCTAGAATAGACACTGTCTGATCTGGGTTTGCATTGTTTGCAAATAACGTTGTGTGTCTGGCATATAAAGTGTGGAAAGGGTTACACTTTGGTACAAGTTGGAAATAAACTTGTGTTTTGTTCTGCTGACAGTTCGTTAAAAATACTAGCTGACAATTCAATGTCTTGTCAGATTGTGCAATGTGATTAAAACAAATCTGCTGTCTGATTGATGGGAGTTTCTGATCTTTGTGAACTTTGATTCTTTGCCTGTTAAGTAACATTATTGACTTCTAACAGCGCTCCAGATGAGACGTGTAAATCAGAATATTTTCAAGAATGAATCCACTCCTCGAGACGATTCTAAAGAGTAGTCAGAGTATAGGGAATGGTGAAGAAATGGCGATTTTAGTACTTGGGTAGGCACACTAACTATCTTTAGCTCTGTGCTAAGTAACTTTGTCGACTGCTCAATTGTCTTCGGCAACATTTTTAAATTTATTTTCTTTTTGATTGGGTCTGAATGACAATCTGAGTTTTGATCACAAATCAGGCCCCCACATTTTGTTGGGTCTGATGATCTGATTGTGATCCAAACTGTTTTGCATAAGTCATGAATGGCGGGAGAATATGCTACTTGCAAGCATGCCAAGAGTTCATCTTTCTGATTGCTTGAAGGGAATCATTTCAAAAACGTTGCAACAGATTTGAACCTAAAAGAGAATTAGCCTGAGTTAAGGATAGATCTGCTGATTTCTGGGCTGTCACTGTTTGCAAATACTAGTACATAAATTTCCCAGCATTTAACGGTTACCCTTCTCTTGCTGAATTTTAAAAATCATATCTCCTTCTTTACCCATGCCCTGTTGTATAATAACAATGATATCTTTACTGTGTACAAGTATTTCGCTGTGCAATCACTGCTGTGGAGTGCACTGGTTGCACAATCAACTTGTAAATAGTGCAGACCCTGATGAGACAGCTCCTGCAGGAGCTGTCTCATCTGGGTCTTCACTATTTACAGGTAGGTATATTGACGCGAATAGCAAGAGAAGGGCTAAAGGGGCCCAAAGAGTAAATTATTTAATTAAACCAGCGGAAGTGTTATTGTCTTAGCACAAAAGGTGCGTGATATAATTAAACCATTTGAAAGGTCCATCAGTGGTCCAGGGAGATAAGATGCATAAATTTAAACATTTTCAAGAATGACATCTTTATTTCTACACCAAACCCTATGTTATGACCACTCTTTTTAAGAATCCTCGAAGACACAATTCTGAAGAGTGTTCACAACATAGGGATTGGGGAAATGATGATTTTTAGTATTTTGGTATCTGTAACTCAGTGGGCCCATCATTGTTTATTGGTGGTCTGCATACAGTCTGATTTTAAGGGTAAAATTTATGAATGACAAACATACAGTGCAGATCCAGATCAGAGTGCTCCAAGCGAAGCCCTCTGATCTTGGTCTACACTGTTTGCATGTCAGTACACACATGTTACACATTCAGAGGTTTAAAACTCAGTTGACAGATGTTTTGCATAAAACAAAATAACTATTCATTTTTGGACTCCTTGAAGATTATAGATAAGAAACGTTATTAACTCTTTGCACGCTAAGTAATTTTTCGTCTGCAACAATTGTCGTCTGCTTCAAATCTTAAAGTAAACTTTCTCTGAATTTTTTTTGCAAAAATATGGTCAAGATGACAAACAGTTTGGATCCTGATGAGACGCTGCATTATGCGGATCCAAACTGTTTGCATAGGTAATCACAGTTTCGCCGCTAGCGTGCAAAGAGTTAACCCGTGCAGAACAATAACAGTCACAATAACAAACGGAGCATTCAGTTTGATTGGTAGAAGGTTAATGATTTATTATCTGATAGAGATTGTATATGCATTCACCCACAGAGTAGATCCAGATCAGACAGCTCCTGACCTAAGCTTACAAGTTAACCTTTTCCTTCATATAAGCTTATTTTCATGCATTTGCAAACAGAGTAGACCCAGATCAGATGGGTCTCAGCTCTGTTTGCTTTTGACATGATATAGATCTGAATTTCTACAGTTTTTGTCAAAGCAAAAATATTTCCTTGAAAAATTTAGATTATAAAGCTAATACATATTCATGTTATCATCATTTCTTACATGAATACTTAACCCTTTCCTCCATAGGCTATTTTTAGACCCAATCTCTTTGAATGAATCTACCCAAAAGGAGCATTAACTAGAGAAAAATATTTTTTTTAGAATTTTGTAGTTTGAAACCATTGTGGTAATATAAATAGAACATTTGCTCCTATAGGAGCAAATGCTCTATTTATCACAATGGTTTCAAGAAGTGGTTACTACAGAGGCGTACACAGAAGACTGAACTAAGAAGATTGCAGTGGCTGATCACTTGATCACCCAAGACTGATATTTGCCAGAGCAATACCAGAGCTTAGACCCTGATCAGACTGCTCCTATAGGAGCTATCAGATCAGGGTCTACTCTGTTTGAAAAATGCGTAAAAAATGTGTGAAACAGAGTTTATATTAGGGAAAGGATTAATTTTGTCTTGGCCAAAACTTCGGCGTTAGGAAATCTCCAGGTTGGCATTGAGTTAGTTTGACATTGATATGCACATCATTATAAAGCGTCTGTCTGTCTGTCTGTCTGTCTGTCCGTCTGTCCATCTGTCTGTCTGTCTGTCTGTCCGTCACACTTTTTGTCCGGACGATAACTTCAATATGCCTGATGCCAGTTGATTGAAAATTCATATATGGAAAGATCATGACGAGAAGAAGTGTCATGCACAAGGTCCATAACTCAGGCTTCACTAATATTGGAGTTATTGCCCTTTGTAAAAAAAAATCACACTTTTTTGTCCGGACGATAACTCCTATATGGCTCATGCCATTGGATTGAAACTTCATATATGGAAAGATCATGACGAGAGGAAGTGTCATGCACAAGGTCCATAACTCTGGCTTCACTAATATTGGAGTTATTGCCCTTTGTAAATAATATCATAATTTTTTGTCCGGACAATAACTTCAATATGCCTGATGCCAGTTGATTGAAACTTCATATATGGAAAGAGCATAATGAGAGGAAGTGTCATGCATAAGGTACATAACTCTGGCTTCACTAATATAGGAGTTATTGCCCTTTGTAAAAAAATTCACACTTCTTTGTCAGGACGATAACTTCTATATGGCTCATGCCATTGGATTGAAACTTCATATATGGAAAGATCATAACGAGAGGAAGTGTCATGCACAAGGTCCATAACTCTGGCTTCACTTATATTGGAGTTATTGCCCTTTGTAAAAAAAATCACAATTTTTTGTCCGGATGATTACTCCTATGTGACACATGGCATTGGAGTGAAACTTCATACATGGAACGATCATGATAAGAGAAAGTGTCATGCATAAGATCCTTAACTCGAGCTTCAATAAATCTAGAGTTATTGCCCCTTGTACATTTGTTTAATTCTTTTTTGTCCGGACGATAACTCCTACATGGCTCTTGCCATCGTATTGAAACTTCATACATGGAAAGAGCATGATGAGAGAAAGTGTCATGAACAAGGGCCATAATTCTGGCTTCAATACTTGGAGTTATTGCCCTTTGTTACATTTTTTGTCCGATCAATAACTCCTGTTCGACTGATGCTATTGGAATGACATTTTATTTTTGGAAAGAGCATGATGAAAGTAAGTGTCATGCACAAGGGCCATAAATCTGGTATCCGTATTTTTGGAGTTATTAGCTGTTATCATTTTCTTCTTGAAAAATGTAGTGTGGAAAACGCATAATTAGGGAAAGTATCATTCATCAAGACCATAACATTTTTAGTGATTTCCCTTTACATATTGCTTTTATTAGAGGGGAGACATCCATTTTTGTGACAAAAACCTCTAGTTTATAATGGAGTTCTTATGGTAATTAATGTCTTAAGCATGCTTAAGTGTTTTGTGAATGTACACACTACATTAAGAAATTTCGCAACATAATATTGTGATGTCTGCCATATATATTAACCCTTTACTCCATGAATATTCATGTAAGAAATAATGACATCATCAATTATTAATTAGCTTAAGTTTTCAGATGGCATATTATTATATATACAGGATGTTTAACCCCCCCTTTCCCTCATATAAACGTGTTTTCACGCATTTGCAAACAGAGTAGACCCAGATCAGACGGCTCCTATAGGAGCCGTCTGATCAGGGTCTGCTCTGTTTGCTAGTGGATTTTGAAAGATCTATTTCTTTACTCTCTAAAATGGCTATAATGTTCCATCCTCCATATTTTGTTAAAACTATTTTGCCCATGAATATTCATTAGGTATTGAAAATTGGACTAAATATAGAACAGGGAAAGGGTTAAAACTAGGCTCAGGCAGAAACATTGCAATCAGATCTATATTATTATATCAAAAGCAAACAGAGCAGACCCTGCAGGTCAGACTGCTCCTATAGGAGCACTTCTGATCGGGGTCTACTCTGTTTGCAAATGTGTTAAAAGGTATTACAAGCCAGTATCTTAAAATATAAATCCTCCTATAGGAGTTGTCTGTTCAGGGTCTGCTCATGTTTTCTTATGAACTTATATAATTATATAGGTCTGATTATAAATATAATTATCTGCCATGACCATATAATACTGTATTCATAATTCACGATGTCATTATTTCTGACATGACTGTGTAATAATGATGTCATTATTTCTGACATGTCACTGTATTTGTCAGGTATTAAGAGCTTGGTAAGCAGTATAGATCCTGATCAGAAGCCAAGTCAAACAGGATTACGCCATTTGCAAAGGTTATTATACATCATGAGCTTGTACTTAACCCTTTCCTTTATACAGAGCTCCAGATAAGATCCGTAAATTTAAACATTTTCAAGAATAACTCCTTTATTTCTCCACCAAACCCTATACTGTGACCACTCTTTAGAATCGTCTCTTCGAGACGATTCTAAAGAGTGGTCACAGTATGGGTTTTGGTGGAGAAATGACGATTTTAGTATTTGGGTAGGCACCCTTATCTGTAGCTCTGTTCATATAAACACTTTTTCGCATATTTGCAGAGTAGACCCAGATCAGACGGCTCCTATAGGAGCCATCTGATTAGGGTCTGCTCTGTTTGCTAATGGAATTTGATAAATCTGTTTCTTTAGTTTCTAAGAAGGAGTAACAATTTCCCACTTTCCACATTTCATGATAACAATTTAGTCCATGAGTGTTTAGTAGGTATTGAAAAGAACAGGGAAAGGGTTAAGGTGCTACGGTTTAACTTCTTCTACTTGATTTAGCCATAGCCTGGAGCCGTCACTAAAGAACTAATTACAGCCACTAAGCCTTACAGGGAATAGTCACGCAATGCCAGCCTAAAACAGAGGCTCCGAACTAGAGCGAGAGAAATTATTGGGTGTAATGAAAGATGGGCTGTAAATTAGAATTCCACGACTTGACTGGTGTAATTATTTACATTGAAATATTGCCTTGGTTTCTTATTTTGGGAAGGAAGAAGACAATCTCAGAAAGATTAGTGGTAATGTCTGTAAGCTCTGGTCTTTGTAACCAGTTACTTGATAGAAACTACACCTTTTGATGTCTTTGCGAACAGAGTAGACCCCGATCCCGATCCGCTGTTCGCTAGTACAGTAAAACCTCTCTATAACGGCCACTAAATTGTGTTGAGTAGATGGTATTTAGGGCAGGTGGCTGCTTAAAGCAAGATGAAAGTAAAACAGAACGCTCCTATAGGAGCGTTCTGTTTTACTTTCACCTTGCTTTAAATTTAAGCAGCCACCTGCTTTTAACACAAAATACTTGATGTAATTTAGTGGCCGTTATAGAGAGGTTTTACTGTAGAATATATTAGAATATGATCTGATTCTGCATTATTTGTCATAGGTAGATTAGAAAATGAGTTAACTCTTTCATATAAAATGCTTTTTACACCTTTGCAAAACTCTTTCATATAAAATGCTTTTTACACCTTTGCAAACAGAGTAGACCCAGATCAGACAGCTAATGTAGGAGCTGTCTAATCACAGCCTGCTCTCGGTTGCTTATGAAATTTTAATAGATCTTACTTTACTGTGAGTAAATTCTTACTGAATACCAAACAATTCATGTGAGTAAAATCATGCCATTATAAACAATTCAGCTATTGAATTTTCATGATGTCATTATTTCTTTTATGAATATTCAATTGGGAAAGGGTTTATGAATATTTGTAACTGGTAGACTTTGCCTTATGAATACCGATGTTCATCATCTTAAAATGGCATATACATGTAATTAACACATGAAATGTTTGCCAAACAGAAACTATAAGAGAATCAGATCTAATTATCATATCCATAAGCAAACAGAGCAGACCCAGATCAAATGGCTCTTATAGGAAGTACTGTTTGTAAAGGCATTGGAACGCATAAATATGGAGTAAAGGGTTATAGTTCTGTGGTCCAACATTCTTTAAATAAATTCATCCATCTTCATTTGTGTGTTGTGAATCACAATAATTGCAAGAAAGTGAGTCCCTCAAGTTGTCTTTTATCACTGTTTCCTTCATATAGACCATGCATGTACATGTATGCAGAATTCTGGTATCGGTAGCATCCCAAGGTTGTAAATAATCTGTTTGACATTTAAAATCCTCTCTTTAGATTCATATGGAATGGACTGTTATAAAAGTGTTGGAAGGAACAAACATTTCATATCTCCGCTGGCTTTAAAGCTTGCTTAACCCTTTACACCGTGAATATTCATGTAAGAAATAATGACACCTGCATGCATATTAATTAGATTAATTGTTATAATTGCACATGAACACAGGATTTGGCCCGGGCAGAAAACTGTAGAATCGTATGATATCTAATTATTATGTCAAAATCAAACAGAGCTGCCACCCTGATCAGGAGCTGTCTGATCTGGGTCTAGTGGCTTAATGTGGTTCTGGGGCTTAATTGTCGCAGAGATTATCCCCTCTGCCAAGAACTAAAAGGAAGGCAGGTCGGTGGTTTTGATCCCATGCACTGCTTTGCAGCGAATGAGATTAGCCGAAATAATCTTCTTGATATCATCCGTCATCATCATGTCATCTCATTATTCATCGGCGCTATATGACCTATTTAGTGTTGCAGTGCCGTAAAACCCAACTCACTCACTCACTCACTTAATGTTTGCAATGGCTAACCCTTGCAAATCCCTGTTGTGTCATAATTCATGTAAGAATAATGACATCATTAATATTAATTAGATGATTTTTCTTATAATGGCATATGAATACACTTGCATTCTTAGTGAGGTACATATACTGTAGAATCTATATGCAGATCTATATTATTTCATAAGCTAAACAGAGCAGACCCTTATTAGTCTGCAATCAGTCTCAGGGCTCCTATAGGAGCTGTCTGATTCGGGTTGACTCTATTTTCAATAGTGTGGAAACGTGTTTATATTGAGGAAAGGGTTAAACTGTATTCTAATTGTATGCCTTTTAACAGTCCTTTAGCAACAGAGTAGACACAGATCAGATTAATCCTGACTGTAAGAACCATTTTGAGGGCTTGGTGCAAAACTATTCTAACTCCTTCACAAAGTGAAGGAGTTAGAATAGTTTTGCACCAATCCCTCGATATGATCAATGGAATAATACAGGTCTGATTCTACACTTTCTGCCATGACCAAAACTTGCAGCATTCATTTGCTGTTATAAAAATTCACCAAATTAATATTTATATCATTATTTCTTTCATGAATATTCATTGAGTAAAAGGTTAACTGTCAAGAAACAGTCTGGCCGGAGACATGTTGCGTGCATTACCTGTGAAACTGTTTAAGCCCCTGCACATTATGGATTAGTCATATTAACCCTTTCAATGCTGAATTATAATTTACAATGGAATAGCCCGTCATTGTTTATTGGGTAGAGCCTATATATGCAGGGTGTTTAAGGGTAAAATTTGCTAGATGATTTTGAATGACAAACAGTGCAGACCCTGATCAGAGGGCTCCTCTAGGATCTCGGATCTGGGTCTACACTGTTTGCAAATTACAGTGTAAGCGTGTCCTGCATTCAAAAGGTTAAATGCGTCAAGATCCATTAAATTTTACTGAATTTCCAATGTTGAATCTACCAACGTTAAAAAGTTTCGTCCATTTATTTTGAATGGTAAAACTTTGCTGGCGAAACTTTTAAATGGGAATCAGTCTAGATGTTGATCAGAGGGTTCCTTTATGAGGTTTTTGATCGGAGTCTACACAGTTTGCAAAAGACAGTTAACTTGTTTGGTCCATTCAAAAGGTTAAAAGTAACGTTAAACCATATAATTTTATGTCATACTAAAAATGGTATGATTCATAAATTGAACTGGTGTAAAATTTCTGTAATCTCCGGCTGTGTTGCTTACTGTGAATTGTTTTTTGATGATTGCAACATTTTCCTTTTATTTGCTTGCAATATGCTGTATGTATTGTATCAATTACTTGTCTAGGACTCGGTTTTTCATAGTTAAAAAGTTGGGATGTCGTAATTTATCTCTAGATCTTTCACGGCAGATGAATTTGACATTAACCTTTTTACCTGTCCAACTCTCATACAGTCGTGTAAGAAATAATGACATCATAAATATCCGTTAGCTGAAATTTTATAATCGCATAATATTATGTTCGTAAGGTCTTTTGGTATTGGTTACGGAACTGGAGAGTCAGAATTCATAACAATTTCTGAAACAAACAGAACCGACCCAGATCAGACGGCTCCGGCCTATATGCGTGAAAAAGCGTCTAGATGAAGGAAAGGCTTAACCCTTTCCCTCATATAAACGTGTTTTCACGCATTTGCAAACAGAGTAGACCCAGATCAGACGGCTCCTAGAGGAGCCGTCTGATCAGGGTCTGCTCTGTTTGCTTTGGAAATTGATAGATCTGACCCAATTTGCTTTCTAAAATGGCTACACTATTTCGCCTTCCATATTTCATTATAACTATTTTGCCCATGAATATTCAGTAGGTATTGAAATTTGGAATAAACATAGAATAGGGAAAGGGTTAACTGTAGCCTAATATATTACTAAAAAAGTGTACGGCGGCTCCGCGCCTGAACACTGATCACGACTCCTGATCTAGGTCTACTCTGTTTGCAAAGGCATAAAAAGGTGTATTTATGGAGTAAAGGGTTTAAGAATAAATTTTGGAAGACAATTTACTTCAGGAATTCTAGCAGAATTATCCTTGAGAGTTGAACCAGACAACATTTTTTACAGGGCGTAAATTAATTAACATGTAAAGAGCTAAAGGGGTTTGGTAGACATTTTAGATTCAGGTCAATTTAGTAGTGATGAGCAATAAATGCTGCAGTGATTGGTAAAGAGAAATTTCTTAACTTAGGTACTGGTAATATATCTTTACCCTTTTAATGCTCTGCAACACCTCTATGCACTGTTATTTCTGGACTCCTAATAGACTCTGATCAGAGTCTACACTTTTTGTCGATCAGAATCCTCTTGCAAGTTTAAGCCTTTCATACTGTGTGGATTCTTAAAGTTAACTCTTTCCTTTTCATGTATCTGCAAACAGAGAAGAACCAGATCAGATGGCAATAAATGCTCCATTGGAGCTTGCGCTATTAAAATATCACAATGGTTTCAATACTACATTATAATTTCTAAAAAATGTTCCTTTTCTCTAGTAATTGCTCCTTTTTGGTAGATACATGTATATTCAAAGGGGTTGGATCTAAAATAGCCTATGAGGGAATATGGGTTAAATTAAAGTCTGTGTGCGCTTAGCAATAACACTTCGAACACTGAAAGTTCAAAGAGGAATGGCCAACCAGTGTTCAATAATAGAGTCTGTTCAGGCTGAAATTGCTAGATGATTTAAAATGACAAACAGTGCAGACCCTCAGATTAGAGGGCTCATGATCATCTACTTGGGTCCTTCTGGGCCCATGCTTATAAAACTTTTAGTTGAGTCTGAGAACGTTCTCAAGCTTTTGATTGGTCAGATTTGAGCCTTTGAGAACTCAAATCTGACCAATCAAAAGCTTGAGAACGAAACTCAGACTCAACTAAAAGCTTTATAAGCATGGACCCTGATCTTGGTCTGCACTGTGACTATTTGCTGATGTCAGTGTACTAATTTCCTGCCTTCAAAGGGTTAATTTCAGTCTGAAAAAATTGGGAAGAATTCTAAACAGTTTAACCCTTTCCCTATTCTATGTTTATTATACCCCCCTTTTGAAAAAATGGGGGTATATTGCTTTGCACATGTCGGTCTGTCTGTCGGTCGGTCGGTCGGTAGATCGATGGTTTCCGAATGATAACTAATAAACGACTTGGCCTAGAATCTTTAAACTTGCTGTGGTGGTTGGTCATGACAAGTAGATGACCCCTATTGTTTTTGAGGTCACTAGGTCAAAGGTCAAGGTCACCATGACCTAAAATGGTAAAATAGTTTCCGATCAATAACTGCTTTAGGGTTTGGCTTGGTTTCTTCAAACTTGCTGTGGTGGTTGGTCATGACCACTAGATGACCCCTATTGATTTTGAGGTCACTAGGTCAAAGGTCAAGGTCACCATGACCTTAACTGTTTAAATGGTTTCCGATCAATAACTGCTCAACGGTTTAGCTTAGAATCTTCAAACTTGCTGTGGTGGTTGGTCATGACCACTGGATGACCCCTATTGTTTTTGAGGTCACTAGGTCAAAGGTCAAGGTCACCATGACCTGAACTGGTAAAATGGTTTCTGATCAATAACTGCTCAAGGGTTTGACTTAGGATCTTCTAATTTGCTTAGGTGGTTGGTCATGACAAATAGATGAGTCCTATTGTTTTTTAGGTCACTAGGTCAAAGGTCAAGGTCACCATGACCATAACTGGTGAAATGGTTTCCGATCAATAACTGCTCAAGGGTTTGGCTAAGGATCTTCAAATTTGCTGTGGTGGTTGGTAATGACCACTAGATGATCCCTATTGTTTTTTAGGTCACTAGGTCAAAGGTCAAGGTCACAATGCTCTTAACTGGTTAAATGGTTTCCGATCAATAACTGCTCAAGGGTTTGGCTTAGAATCTTCAAACTTGCTGCGGTAGTTGGTCATGACAACTGGATGACCCCTATTGTTTTTGAGGTCACTAGGTCAAAGGTCAAGGTCACCATGACCTTAAATTTATTAAATGGTTTCTGATCAATAACTGCTCAAGGGTTTGGCTTATGATCTTCAAATTTGCTTAGGTGGTTGGTCATGACAACTAGATGAGCCCTGTCGTTTTTTAGGTCACTAGGTCAAAGGTCAAGGTCACCATGACCTTAACTGGTGAAATAGTTTCCGATCAATAACTGCTCAAGGGTTTTGCTTAGGATCTTCAAACTTGCTGTGGTAGTTGGTCATGACCAATAGATAACCCCTATTGTGTTTGAGGTCACTAGGTCAAAGGTCAAGGTCACCATGACCTTAACTGGTGAAATGGTTTCCAATCAATAACTGCTCAAGGGTTTGGCTTAGGATCTTCAAACTTGCTGTGGTGGTTGGTCATGCCAACTAGATGACCCCTATTGATTTTGAGGTCACTAGGTCAAAGGTCAAGGTCATCATGACCTTAGCTGATTAAATAGTTTCCAATTAATAACTGCTCAATGGTTTGGTTCGGGATCTTCAAACTTGCTGTGGTAGTTGGTCATGACCACTAGATGACCCCTATAGTTGTTGAGGTCACTAGGTCAAAGGTCAAGGTCACCATGACCTTAACTTGTGAAATGTTTTCAAATCAATAAATGATCAGTGGTTTGGCTTAGGATTTTCAAAGTTGCTGTGGTGATTAGTCATGACCGCTAGATGACCTCTATAGTTGAGGTCACTAGATCAAAGGACAGGGGGTCTGGGGGTATACATGTTTTACAAACATCTCTTGTTACAAATTTCATTACCTACTTAATATTCATGGACACATTATTTATAATGAAATATGGTAGGTGGCACATTGTAGCCATTTTAGAAAGAATAGAAACAGATCTATCCAATTCTTTTAGCAAACAGAGCAGACCCTGATCAGACAGCTCCTCTAGGAGCCGTCTGATCTGGGTCTACTCTGTTTGCAGATGCGTGAAAATCAGGGTCTGCTCTGTTTGCTTATAGAATTTGATAGATATGTTTCTTTGCTTTCTAAAATAACTACAGTGTTCGACCTTCCACATTTCTTTATATTACTATTTTATTAATGAATATTCAGTAGGTATTGAAATTTGGAATAAACATAGAACAGGGAAAGGGTTAAAATGAGTTTCTACTGATACTAAAAAATCATATGTACATTATGCCATTGTTAACATTCTGAGGTAATAAATATTCATGATGTCATTATATGAATATTGATCAGGTAAAAGGTTAATGCATTAGAGTGGTGAGACTTGAGATGTAAAGTATAAAATTTGAAATGAGCTAATTGATCGATTGTCATTGTTTTGTTACATCAATTTGTCATACCTGGAATAAGGAAAATAGATACTTTACTTGATTTTATACATTAGCTTGGCTACGGCTACTGCATACTGATTTGAATACTGTCTATGTTTTCCGTACAAATAAATGGGAAAGTTATGTTATTGAGTCATGTTAGCGTCGTTTTTGCAAGGTTTAATTGTTTGTTTCGGAAGACATGTATAAATGATTTATCATGGTTTAGGTATAACTCTCAATCTAATCTTTCAACCTAGCCTACTGGGTATAAATTACTTCTTTACCCATGAATCTATCTGATCTGGGTGACTGCTCCGTTTGCAAAGGCAGGAGCTGTCTCATCTGGGTCTTCACTATTTACAGGTAGGTATATTGACATGAACAGCAAGCGAAGGGTTAATTACTGAAAACTTTCCTGATGCATTCGCAGACAAATTATCACCTGAAGAAATCAGGGACATTATATGCTTGGTCTGCTATAGAGGTAACTCTAATTAAGTTCTGCAAAAAAAGCAAAAAATGCTGGCACCACCATTTCGTTTTGAACAATCTACTTTTTGAATGAGAATGAAAGCTGCTGTTGAAATCTGTACCAGTCAGTATAACTTGTGTAACATGTAAGAGCGCTCAGGGCCCCAACTAGGAGGAGTATGTAGGGGTATATTAACACTTTACTCCATGAATATTCATGTAAGAAATAATGACATTATGAATATTAATTAGATTAATTTGTTATACATGTTATTTAACATGGACACAGGACTTTTTGGCCATGGCAAAAACTATAGAATATCATACCTACCGGGATATTATATCATATGCAAACAGAGCCGACCTTGAACAGACATCTCCTATAATGGGAGCCATCTGATCTGGGTCTACTCTGTTTGCAAAGGTGTATTCATGGAGTAAAAGATTAACCATCATTGCCTAATAAATATTCATGTCAGAAATAATGACTTCATTTTGTATTATTATTAACCATTTCCCTGTTTTATATTCATGTAAGAAATAGTGACATTATGAATACTCATTATAGCTGAATTTTTTTAATGGCATATTTTGCGCACAGGATTATTTAGTATTGGTTATTATAATTTCATAAGCAAACAGAGCAGACCAGGATCAAACGGCTCCAGGTCCTACAGGAGCTTAGCTGTTTGATCTGTGTCTACTGACTGTTTGCAAAGGCGTGAAAATGACTGAATGACAAATTGGCAAACAGAGTAGACCCAGCGTCAGACGGCTCCTGTAGGTCAGTCTTCTGATCTGAAGGTCAGTAAGTGCTCTGTTTGCCTATGATGATAAAGATATTCAGTAAAACCTCTCTATAACGGCCACTGAATGACACCAAGTATTTTGTGAAAAGGCAGGTGGTTGCTTAAAGCAAGGTAAAGGTTAAACAGAACGCTCCTATAGGAGCGTTCTGTTTTACTTTCACCTTGCTTTAAGCAGCCACCTGCCCTATACACCACCTAATTAACACAATTTAGTGACCGTTATAGAGCGGTTTTACTGTAGATCTGACTCTTAGTAACAATACTATTTCTACCAATACAAAAACATCGTATATACATTGTTATTATAGAATATGCAGGATGTCAGTATTTCTTACATGAATATGAAATAGGGAAATTGTTCAATAATGATGGGACATTATAAGTACATTGAAAGCACAGCATTCTCATTAACCATACAGTAAAAGGTACTGATGATGAGATCAATGCAGATCTGCACTAACATTATGGCATGCAGCATTGAGTGTCATCTGCTGTGCAATACTCCTCAAAGTTCAATTTTCTGTTATTTCTCCTCATGGTGTCAATCAGTTTGAATCTAAACCCTTTTCCTGTTCTATTTTTTTCTTCAAATTCCAATACCTTCTGAATATGCTTGGAAAAGATTATGAGTAACAACGAAATATAGAAATTGAAACATGGTAGCCATTTTAGAAAGTAAAGAAGCATAATTATCTTTAAAATTCCAATAACAAACAAAGCAGACCCTGATCAGACGGCTCCTTAGTTATAAATAGGAGCCATCTGATCTGGGTCTACTTTGTTTACAGATGCATGAAAACACATTTATATGAAGGAAAGGGTTTAACCCTTAAATATGCCTCTTTAATAACCACTTCTTGAAACCATTGGGATAAATAGAGCATTTGCTCCTATAGGAGCAAATGCTCTATTTATCACAATGGTTTCAAACTACTAAATTCTAAAAAAAAATCCTTTTCTCTAGTTAATGCTCCTTTTCGGTAGATTTATTCAAAGAGGTAATGTATCTAAAAATAGCCTACGAGGGAATGGGTAAATTAAACAGACACAAATGTAATACAACTCAGTGGGCATATATTCTCTAGATCAAAACTGTTGGCAAATAAATTATCACAAATTTCCCACTAATGCCTTGATGGAGATCTTCAAAGAGTTGATTAAATGGCTTTGTAGTGTTGGTTATATTTACAGCAGGTGTCTGTGAGGTTATCAGGTTTAATGCAGCATGTACATTCAGTCTCAGTTCCATAATTATAAGATGCGTAAATTTAAACATTTTCAAGCATTATAGCTCCTTTATTTCTCCACCAAACCCAGTACTGTGACCGCTCGTTAGAATCATCTCGAAGATCTGATTCTACAGTTTCTGCCATTCTACAGTTTCTGCCATGGCCAAATATGCTATGTTCACATGCCATCATAGAAATTCAGTTTATGAATATAATGGGAGTTGTCCCTAAGGTCCTTAAAAGTAAGCAGGCTCAGGTGAATAGACACCATTTGTCACTTGTCACTTATTAAGGTCCTTAAACTTCAGCATACACAGGTGAATAGACAACAGGTGTCACTAAGGTCATTTTAAAACTTTAGCATGCATGTAGGTGAATATACAACAGTTGTCACTAATTAAGGTCCTTATACTTTAGCATGAACAAGTGAATAGACCTTACACTTGTCACTAAGGTCCTTAAACTTTAGCATGCACAGGTGAATAGACAACAGGTGTCACTAAGGTCATTAAGCTTTAGCATGAACAGGTGTCACTAAGGTCATTAAACTTTAGCATGCACAAGTGAATAGACATTACACTTGTCACTAAGGTCCTTTAACTTTAGCACGAACAGGTAAATACAGATAACATTTTATCACTAATCCCATTCTCTTAAAGTCTATTTTCATTTTAGAGGTTTTGTAGTTTGAAACTATTGTGATAAATAGAGCAATTTTACTCCTATAGGAGCAAATGCTCTATTTGTCACATTATGGTTTCTAGAAGTGACTTTTACAGAGGGATAGAAAGGCGTATTTATGGAGGAATTTAGAGTTAAGGTCCTTAAACTTTGGGTGATTAGAATTTAGAGAAAAAATATTGATTTTAAAATTGATGTTGATGGCATTGTCTGACCTCATAAAGTTCAGAAAACCCTGTTTTAAGTGAGAACTGTTAAAGTACATGTAATCTACTCTAACCTTCTCAATGTTGATTTTTCAAATGGACCTTACCAAAATTCTATAATGTGAAGCTTACCATGCATGAATATTCAAGTATATTTTTATTTTTGAGAAAAGTGTAATACGACAAACAATTTTGCAGACCCTGATGAAAGGACTCCTTTAGGAACCCTCTCATCTGGGTCTATACTTCTTGCAAAGGACATTAATGACTCGTGTCACACTCTGAAAGGGTTCAGTTACCTACAAATTGTATAAAGTGTGAGTCTTAAAAAAAGTCTGTGGCGTAATCACTGCCGTAATGAATGGCTACAGTAATCCAGAAAGCTCTTCAGCTCTATTTATTCACAGGAAGTTTAACTATTTTAACCCATTCCCTCATAGGCTGTTTTTAGACCCAGCCACTTAGAATAAATCTACCGAAAAGGAGCATTTACTAGAGAAAAGGAACAGTTAAGAATTGTTTAGTATTGAAACCATTGTGATAAATAGAGCATTTGCTCAATAGGAGCAAATGCTCTATTTATCACAATGGTTTCAAAAAGTGACTTTTACAGAGGCGTAGAAAGTCGTATTTTTAGAGGAAAGGGTTAATGTATGGCTATAGTAATCCAGAAAGCTCTCAGCTCTATTTTTCACAGGATGATTAACTATTTTAATCCTTTCCCTGTTCTATATTTATTTCAAATTTCAATACCTACTGAATATTCATGGACAAAGAAATTATAATGAAATATGGAAGTTGGAACGTTGTAGCCATTTTAGAAACTTAGGAAACAGATCTTTCAAAGTTAAGTCCACTAGCAAACAGCAGACCCTGATCAGACGGCTCCTATAGGAGCCATCTGATCTGGGTCTATATATTCTGTTGGCAAATACATGAAAACACATTTATTATGAAGGAAAGGGTTAACCCATTCCCGCATATTGACACCTTTTGACGCCTCAGTAAAGTCACTTTGTGAAACCTGGTTGTAAAAGTATTGTGATAAATAGAGCATTTGCTCCATTAAGGAGCAAATGCTGTATTTATCACAATGATTTCAAAACTACACAATTCTGAAAATTTCCTTTTCTTTAGTAAATGAACCTTTTTGGTAGATTTATTTAAAGAGGTTGGATCTAAAAATAGCCTCTGCGGGAATGGGTTAAATGCAGCTACAAATCCGTGATAACCTATATCATACATGCAAAGGGGATTGATTCAGATTAGATTGTGGGATTCGGTGTCTTATCAAGATTCAGACTCTAAATTGTAATGCTCTCAGTCTGCAAAAGCATTAAAAGGCATATGTATGGAGGACAGGGTTAAAGTGTACAGTCGTTATTGAAGAGTCAAGGCTCATGTATATGGGCATCTGACAGATAAACTATAATTTAATTTATAAAGTATTAAGTGTCCTGAAATCCGGAAAGTCCATAAGGATCTCGAATACCGTTGTACATAGATTCATTTATGTACAATCTATACTCAAGAATGGCACAATTCACAAAGAAGATGTCAGCCTTGACAACTATAATTGTGTTTTACGTATTCTGATCATGTTTCCATTTTCACGATCCAATTTTGGTTTGTCTATTTCAGGTCTCATCTGCAGATATGAAATTGTTTCTGCTAGAAAAAACATTCCATTCGTGATCGAGCTGAAGGATCGGGAAACTGGAGAGGCAGAGCTGAAACTGAAGGAGGGAATGACGTTGAACTATGAGAAAAGAAAACATTACAAGTTCAATATCTTCGCCTTTGACTGTGTGGATCCACCATATGAGAAGAAATCTAGCAGGTAAGCTGAGAGTTACAGATAACGATGTGTACCCAAATTCTAAAAAATCGTCGTTCTCCACCAAACCCTATACTGTGACCTTTCTTTAGAATCGTCTCTTCGATACAGTATAGGGTTTGGTGTGCTTAGCTAATAAATATTCAAGGTGTCATTATTTCTCACATGAATATTCAACAGGGAAAGGTTAAACCCTTTACTCCATAAATATGCCTTTCTATGCCTTTGCAAACAGAGTAGACCCAGATCAGATGGCTCCTATAGGAGCCATCTGATTAGGATCTGCTCTGTTTGCTTATAATATAATATAGACATCATTCTGTACAGTTTCTGCTATGGCCAAAATTTCCTGTGTCCATGTGTTGTTATAACAAACTAATCTTATTAATATTCATGATGTCATTATTTTTCTCACATAAATATTCATGGAGGAAAGGGTTAATAAATACTAATGGATCATTCCTCTTTAGCACCTTTCCTCCATGAGTATTCATGTAAGAAATAATGATGTCATGAATATTAATTCAATTAATTGTTATAATAGCACATGGACACATGAAGTTTTGGTCATGGTAGAAACTGTAGAATCATATCTAAATTATATCACAAGCAAACAGAGCAGACCCTGATTAGACAGCTCCTATTAGAGCTGTCTGATCTAGGTCTACTCTGTTTGCAAAGACGTAGAATGGCGTATTTATGGAGTAAAGGGTTAATCCTTTCCATTTTCTATCTACGGTAGTTCAAATGTCAATACCTACTGGATATTCATGGACAAAATATTTATAATGAGATATGGAAGGTGGAACATTGTAGCCATGTTAGAGATTACAATGGCAGAAACTGTACTCTACTACAGGAGCCGCCTGATGTGGGTCTACTCTGTTTGCAAATGTGTTAATAGGTGTTTATCCCTTTCTTTCATATATAAACGTGTTTTCACGCATGTACAAACAGAGTAGACCCAGATCATAATTATAGGAGCTGTCTGATCAGGGTCTGGTCTGTTTGCTGATGGAATTGGAAAGATCTGTTTCTTTACTGTCTAAGATGGCTACAATGTTCCACCTACCGTATTTCATCATAACTACGTTTGTCCGTGAATATTCAGTAGGTATTAAAATTTGGAATAAACATAGAACAGGGAAAGGGTTATGTGAAGGAAAGTGTTAATCTGGGACAAAGCATAACAGTAAGTTATAGCTTGGCTCATTTGCATCCCAATCTCGAAATTGATAACGCATGTGAGGGAACTTTTAGACTTCCATGTCCTATGGATTACATAAAATGTCAATTTGCGAATACAATATTATTCTGCAAGTGAATTGGTGATTAAATTTGCAAACGATGGGAATCTTAATGAGATACTGATAAACCCTTTCCCTGTTCAGTGTTTATTCCAAATTTCAATATATTACCTACTGAATATTCATGGACAAAATAGTTATAATGAAATATGGAAGGTGGATCATTGTGGCCATTGTTTAAAGTAAATAACCAGATCTTTCAAATTCCATTAGCAAATACAGCAGACCCAGATCAGATGGCTCCTATAGGAGCCGTCTTTTCTGGGTCTCCGTACTCTGTTTGCAAATGTATCAAATAGGCGTTTATATGAAAGAAAGAGTTAATTCTGCTAGACGCCTTGGATCCAAAAGTTTAGGACACTCATATTTTGCTGTTGCTGTTGTCACTGTTTACTCCATAGATAGTTAGATGGGCCTTTTTAACCCTTTCCTCCGTAAATACACCTTTCTACGCCTCTGTAATAGTCACTTCTTGAAACCATTGTGATAAATAGAGCATTAATTTGCTCCTATAGGAGCAAATGCTCTATTTATCACAATGGTTTCAAACTACAAAATTCTGAAAATTCCCTTTTCTCTAGTAAATGCTTCTTTGGGGTAGATTCACTCAAAGAGGTTTGGTCTAAAAATAGCCTATGGAGGAAAATGTTAACAACTTTGCAAACAGAGTAGTCCAGATCAGATGGCTCCTATTTGGCTTTGTTTGCTTATAAAATACTGTAGATCTGACTCCTGAGCCCCTCACCACTGTGGTTCGAATCCTAGTCTACGCGTTTGGATTTTTCATGTGAGGAAGACTACTTGTGGTAGATCAGTGGTTCTTCCAAGGTATTTGTCTGTGCATGAATAAATCTACCGAAAAGGAGCGTTAACTAGAGAAAAGGACAAGTTTAGAATTCTGTAGTTTGAAACCATTGTGATAAATAGAGAATTGCTCCTATAGGATCAAATTAATGCTCTATTTATCACAATGGTTTCAACAGGTGACTTTAATTTTGTAGAGGCATCAAAAGGAGTCAATATGAGGGAATGGGTTAAAAGGGCATACTCAAATTACTAAAATCATTATTTGGGTTTGGTGGAGAAATAAAGAAGTTATTCTTGGAAATATTTTTATTTATACGTCTTTAATCTGGACCTGGTCTGATAGCTATTTAGCCCTTTAATACTCCATAAGTATGCTTTTCTACACCTTTGTAAACAGACTAAACCTAGATCATCATCGAAATGGCTCCTGAAGAAAACGTCTGATCATGCAGGGCCTGCTCTGTAAAATCTTATGGAATGATGTACAGTTGAACTTCGATATCTCGAACTCCGATAACTCGAACTTCGGGTTAACTCGAACTAAAAATTCGGTCCTTCCAAAACTTACAATACATAATTGCTCTTAAGTACGGATATCTAGAAACACATGCGACAGCTTAATGCAGGTGTAAAGTAATGCTGAAAGCTCCTGTAGGAGCTTTCAGCATTACTTTACACCTGCATTAAGCTGTCAACTCGAGAAATTGTCAAGATTAGAAATCTGATAAATCGATCTTCTGTTAACTCGAACTAATTTGTCCCTTGGAGTTCGAGATATTGGAGTTCAACTGTATATCACAGTCTACAGTTTTCTGCCATATGGCCAAACTCCTTTGTGCTGATAACTATCATGAAAATTAATTCATTTAACCCTTTCCCTGTTCTGTATTTAGGCCAATTTTCAATACCTACTGAATATTCATTAACAAAATTGTTATAAAGAAATACGGAAGGTGTTAAAGTATAGACATTTAAGAAAGCAAAAGAATAGATCTATCAAATTCTATTAGCAAACAGAGCAGACCCTGATCAGACGGCTCCTCATGGAGCCGTCTGATCTGGGTCTACTCTGTTTGTAAATGCGTGAAAACACGTTTATATGAGGGAAAGGGCTAATAATCATGATGTCATTGTTTCATAGATGAATATTCATTGAGTAAAGGGTTACTGAATTTTTATGCCCCGCCTTTAGGCTACGTGGGCATTAAGGTTTACCCTTGTCTGTCCCGTCCGTCCGTACGTACATACGTCTGACAAAAATTTTCGTCAAAGATATCTTGGCTTGTGTAAGCAGGAATGATTTGATAACGTGTCTCCCCTTTTCAGGTCAGTTGTTCATCTACTTCCTGTTTGCCGACACTTTGATTGAATTTTGGTGATTGTTAAATGATAAATTATTTCGTAAAAGATTTCTTTGCTCGTGTAAGCTGCAATGATTTGATATTTGGTCTGAAGCATAATCATAGTGAGTTGTACCGTGTCTCCCCTTTTCAGGTATGTCGTTCATCTACTTCCTGTTTGCCGACACTTTGATTGAATTTTGGTGATTGTTTAGTGGCAAAAATTTTCGTAAAAGATTTCTTTGCTCGTGTAAGCTGCAATGATTTGATATTTGGTCTGAAGCATAATCATTGTGAGTTGTACCGTGTCTCCCCTTTTCAGGTCTGGCGTTCAACGGCGGGCATATAGTAATCGCATTGTCCGTCCGTCTATCCCAAATTTCGTGTCCCTTCTGTTACTTTTTATGCCCCCATAGACGATAGTCGGGGGGCATATTGTTTTTGCCCTGTCTGTTTGTTTGTCTGTTTGTCTGTTTGTCAGCAACTTTAACATTGGTCATAACTTTTGAGCCAGTATAGATAGAGACTTGATATTTGGCATACATATGTATCTCATGAAGCCGCACATTTTGAGGGGTGACGTGTCAAGGTCAAGGTCATCCTTCAAGGTCAGAGGTCAAAGATATGGGTCAAATCGCCGACTTTAACATTGGCCATAACTTTTGGACCAGTAGAGATAGAGACTTGATATTTGGCATGCTTGTGTATCTCATGAGGCTGCACATTTTGAGGGGTGACATGTCAAGGTCAAGGTCATCCTTCAAGGTCAGAGGTCAAATATATGAGGGGGCATAGTGTTTCACAAACACATCTTGTTTATTAGTGAATGGATTTCAAAATAACCTGGCACAAATGTTCACCACACAAGGACGATGTGTCGCGTTCAACTCCCTGGTCCATGGGTCAAAGGTCAAGGTCATCCTTCAGGGTCAAAGGTCTGGGGCATAAGTGTTCCACAAACACACTCTTGTTTCTCTACTAGAATTTGGTTTAGAGGGGTTTAACTGAATTTCAACTTTGTGTCTTTTATTGATTTTGACGTTGGGCAGTAATAGTGTTTTATTCCATCTCCCATAGTCACAGACTACAAAATACCAGAATTGAAGCTGTCTCTGTGTATTAACCCTTTCCCTCATATACATGTAAATAAATGCCTGTTCGTGCATCTGCAAACAGAGTAGACCCAGATCAGATGGCACCTATATGATGGCATTAAAAACCGTTTTCTAATTATGTGCAAACTCTAGAATAAAACACAATCCATCTTTACTCGTAAGCAAACATTGTTAAACGTGTTCATGAGCGGACAAGCTTTGATCTGTACCCAGCAATTATTCCATTTAAAAGTGTGATATGCTAAATTGATTACTTGCGAATACACAGACTGGCAGGTGAGAAGCGACAATCAACAGCTAATTTGTTCACACGTTCATTTGTTTCCTCAAATCAACAGTGCTGAAAACAACAGGTAAAGAGGTGAAGGGGTATAATTATATCTTAAATCAACCCAGGTCCTCGAGCAAGCCATATTTGACCCAGCCATAATGTCTGTTACATTGAATTAAGAACTACTTTTTCTGGGACTTCCACCAGGGTCCATGCTTATAAAGCTTTTAGTTGAGTCTGAGTTCGTTCTCAAGTTTTTGATTGGTCAGATTTGAGCCTTTGGCTCAAATCAGACCAATCAAAAGCTTGAGAACTAAAATCTGGCCAATCAAAAGCTTGAGAACGAGGCACTGTCCTTGGCTCTGTGTTTGCATGAATGTTCATCAGGGAAAGGATTTTAAAGTTTAGAATCACTTGTTATTTTATGTGTGTTTCAGGGCTGTGGTGACGGTGAAGGTGGAGGACACCGACCACTATGCTCCTGTGTTTGATACCCAGTCCTACTTTGTGGACATGCAGGAGGGCAAGATGTATGAACGCCTCATCCAGGTTGATGCCAGGGACGATGACAGCTCACCTGAAATGAAGAAGATCTGTGCCTATGACATTGAGACACGAGATGTGCCATTTATTATTGATACAGAAGGTAAGTATTTGTCTTTAATTCTCAGAACCACAGATGAAGGCTCTTTTAACCCTTTCCCTCGTATAAACCTGTTTTCACGCATCTGCAAACAGAGTAGACCCAGATCATATGGCTCCTAGAGGAGCCGTCTGATCAGGGTCTGCTCTGTTTGCGAATGGATTTTGATAGACCTGTTTACTTTCTAAAATGACTACAATGTTCCACATTCCATATTTCATAAGTTTATTTCAAATTTCAGTAGCTAGTGATTATTCATGGACAAAATAGTTATAATGAAATATGGCAGGTGGAACATTGTAACCATTTTAGAAAGTAAAGAAGCAACTTCCGAATTCCATTAGCAAGCAGAGCAGACCCTGATCAGACAGCTCCTTTAGGAGCCGACTGACCTGGGTCTACTCTGTTTGCCAATGCGTGAAAACACGTTTATATGAAGGAAAGGGTTAAGAACATGTTAAACTGTTCAGTGTTGTACCGTACTTGTCGTCTCATCTTGATAAATGTTCTCAAACATCAAGTCTTTGCCTATAGATAGCATGTTAACCCTTCGCTTGCTATTCACGTCAATATACCTACCTGTAAATAGTGAAGACCCAGATGAGACAGCTCCTGCAGGAGCTGTCTCATCAGGGTCTGCACTATTTACAAGTTGGTTGTGCAACCAATGCACTCCACAGCAGTGATTGCACAGCGAAATACTTGTACACAAGTGAAGATATATGTAATTATACAACAGGGCATGGGTAAAGAAGGAGAAATGTATTTTAAAATTCAGCAAGCGAAGGGTTAACTTAAGGTTAACTTGTCACCATTGCTTTGAGAGTGTTAGCAAATCAATCATTACCAGGAATTATCTGAACTTCATAAATATTCATAATGTTCCAGGAACCATGTTATCACAAACTTTCAGATTTCCTGGTGAAAATCGTATGCATTAGGCCGAAGGCAAAAACATTGTCTCTTCTGAGAATGGTTGTGTTTGAGGGATTGTTCTGCTGGTTTTTTAACTCTTTCGTCGACAATGTTGCGTCGGTCATTTTAATCCAGGTTAGACAGCGAGTATTCCAGCGTTTCTTCAGGATCCAAATTCTTTGTTACTATGGTAACGGTTTTGGAAAGAAAAAGGGAGTAAATTAAACAGATGGAAAATTGTAATGGACGACAAAGTTTGCAGATGACAATATTTGGCAACAAAAGACAAATTGAAAAGTACCTTGAATTGTCTTTGTACTCCCAGAAGAATGAGGTTTATTAAACCATCACTGTGGATGGGTTTTTGTGTGTTTTTTTTTTAACCCTTTCCTTCATATAAACCACTTTTCACACCTTTGCAAACAGAATGGACCCAAATCGGACAGCTCCTGTAGGAGCTGTCTGATCAGTGTCTTCTGTGTTTGCTTTCGACATGATATAGATCTGATTCTACGGAATTTGTCAAAGCAAATTGTTGCCTTGGAAATTTTACTTTATAAAATTTCAGCAAATAAATATTCAGGGTGTTTTTTTTTTCTTACATGGATATTTGAACAAGGAAATGGTCAATTGAAAGTAAAACTTTTCAATGGGAATTGCTGGCTTAGACAAAAACTGAAGGATCAGATCTACATGTATATAATTCTCATAAACAGAGCAGAATGTAAGCTCGTCAAAACATCACATGGCAGTACTAAACCTTAAAAATAGAACCGCTAAATCATACTTAATCCCAGAACTCCAGAATGATAAGAAGCGTAAATTAAAACATTTTCAAGAAAAACTTCTTGATTTCTCCATGAAACCCTATGTTGTGACTACTAAAGAGTGGTGACAACGTAGGGTTTCGTGGAGTATTAACCCTTCGCTTGCTAATTGCGTCAATATACCTACCTGTAAATAGTGAAGACCCAGATGAGACAGCTCCTGCAGGAGCTGTCTCATCAGGGTCTGCACTATTTACAAGTTAATTGTGCAACCAGAGCACACCACAGCAGTGATTGCACAGCGAAATACTTGTACACAGTGAAGATATATGTAATTATACAACAGGGCATGGGTAAAGAAGGAGAAATGTATTTTAAAATTCAGCAAGCGAAGGGTTAAGACCAAAGACCTTTATTTGTAGCTCTGCAGAATCCAGTCATCAGACACTGCCTTCTGTTGCAGAGCCAGTCAAATTAGTTTTTTTTTGTCTCCAAGTATATTGATCATGGCACTTTGCTGATTTTGATTTCCAAGACTCCCGCCGTCCAGCCTATGAAGTTTTGGACAGCTTCGTACTTGGCAAACATCAAGAGTTTCTCCCAATTTTCTCAGTAATTGAGTTACGGAATAATTCTGTGACAATTGTAGTTATATGTTCTCTTCATTTTCTATAGTCTACGGCCTAAAGTCAGTCAGGTAGAGGAGACTGCGTGACAAACTGCAATAATAATCAGGAATAACGAATCCGCTGGGATTAATGTTTTGCTATTAGAGAGAAAATTACTGTTATCATGCTGAGACTGGTATTTTCAAAGCGCTTGGATCCAGATTGGACGTGATTAAACTGCCATGTATCCAAGATACAATCTGTTTGGCAGGGATGGTCAAAAATATCTAGCAGGCTTGCACAATATGAACTGAGTAAAAAATTTCAGCAGTTTAGAAAATTAAACCGTATGATTTTTTTCAGCGTAAGTGTTAACCCTTACAGTGCGGGACAAGAGTCACTCATGTCCTTTGCAAACAGTGTATACCCAGATGAAAGGGCTCCTAAGAGGAGCCCTTTCATCAGGGTCTGCACTGTTTGTCATGTTACACTTTTCTTAAGAAGAATCCCTAGATATTCACCATAAGTTTGAATTTTGGATTAGTCCATTTGAAAGTTCAGCTTTGAAAGGGTTTATGCTCACAGTCATTATCATAAGAACATGATACTAATTGAATTGACGTAATATCTCAAATAATTGTTCCAAGGGGGGGGGGGGGGGGTCGTAACATTTTTGTAAAGGAGCTTCTTGCAATTTGTGCACATATAATTGCTTAATGCAGAAAGAAACTAATGCAGAAAGTTCATAGGGGAGCTTTCTGCATTGCTTTGAGTCTACATTAAGCTACCCTACTCTTTTTGTAAAAACCTATATGTATTTATTAAATGGTTATTATAAGAGTTTTAGTTGTTATATTCATCACTATATTCTTCACAGAAATAAGGGGGGGGGATTTATTAGATTGGGGGACATTTATTAGGTGTAATATGGTAACTGAATAACTTCGCACAATAATGGGAATTTGCGATTACGTTTCCCCACATTCTATAAGCAGATGATTCCCAGACTAACGTTGTCTCGTTAGGATCCAAACTTGTTTTGACTATACTTTTGTTTTAACCCTTTCTCCGTTCTGTTTTTATTCCAAATTTCAATACCTACTTAATATTCATAGATAAAATGTATATAGTTATAATGAAGTGATAGACGGTGGATCATTGCAGCCATTTTAGAAAGAAAACGAACAGATCTATAAATTTCCATTAACAAACAGAGCAGACCCTGATCAGACGGCTCCTATAGGAGCCGTCTGATCTGGGTCTACTCTGTTTGCAAATGTGTGAAAACACGTTTATATGAAGGAAAGGATTAAATCTTCATTTATTGTTTACTGCAAGAAATAATGACGTCATGAATATTTATTAGCTGAATTTTTATGATGACATTATATTATACACATGATGTTTTGGTTCAGGAAGAAATTGCAGAATCAGATCTAAATGATACTACAAGCAAATAGATGAGACCCTGATAAGACGTCTTCTACAGGAGCTGTCTGATCTGGGTCTATACAGTTTGTTTGCTAATGCTTAAAGTAAAGAAGAATTTAGGCAGGTTATTCCTTAACCCTTACTTCATGAACAATGTGACAACATTAGATAAATTTTTATAATTGCATAATTATGTAAGAAGGATTTTTTCGTATTAGAAGAAATGGTGTAATTAGATTTACATAATTTATAAGCAAACCTATAGGAGCCCTCTGATCTGGGTCTACTATGTTTGCAAATGAGCAAAAAAGGGCATTTATATGAAGGAAAGGGTTAAGGCAGGATGAAAATGATGCAGAAATCTGCCACCTGTCTTACAGACCCACACTGATGTTAATTTGAACGTCCAGTTTAGAGGAGTTTCATTGTTTGTGTAGCTTTTAAACCCTCTGGTTGGGAATCCTGGACTGGCTATATAGATATATATCTGCCTTTCATTCCAGGTTATATGAAGAACACGGCACCAGTGCGGTATGCAGAGAGACACAACTTTATCCTGAAGGTGACGGCCAGGGACTGCGGTGGCCGAAGGTCAAACCCAACATTTATTAACATCAATGTCAAAGAGGCCTGTAAGAATGGATGGAAAGGTACGGACACTGATTTGTTTGTGGGGTCGTTCACACAAGCAGGCGAAATAGGTTACTGACATAGGTCGTGAGTTCTTTACTGGATATTGCCAGCATGTGAATTTTCCACAGATCTATAGAATTCCTTTAACCTGCCACTCATATATATATATACAGTAAATGCGACCACCTAAAAGAGGTATAATTCTGGGTGCTAGATGCAGGTGGTAGCTTAATGCATTAAGCAACCACCTGCTTATAAAGACACACATGTTTATTCATTAAGTGGTCGCATTAGCGGGGTTCTATTGTATACGCCTTTCTACGCCTTTGCAAACAGAGTAGACCCAGATCAGACATCTATAGATCAGATTCTGCAGTTTCTGCCATGACCAGACATTTTGTTTTGTGTTAACTCTTTCCCTGTTCTATATTTAGTCCAAATTTCAGTACCTGTTGAATATTCATGGACAAAATAGTTATAAAGAAATATGCAAATTAGAACATTATACAAAATTTAGAAAACCAAGAAACAGATTTATCAAAATCTATTAGCAAACAGAGCAGACCCTGATCAGATGGCTCCTATAGGAGCCATCTGATCTGGGTCTTCTCTGTTTGCAAATGCGTGAAAACACGTTTACATGAGGGAAAGGGTTAATAAAATTTTAATTATGCCAGTATAATAATTCATGTAAGTAATACTCATGCTTAAAAATGTTACATTAGTATTCATTAGATGAAGGTTTAAAACAAATTTATTTGATAGGTTACTGTTTGTTTAATTCCGTTCTCAATAGATACATCGTTTTACTCCTTTGCATATAGAGTAGACCCAGATTGTATTGGTCTGCACTGTTTCGCTTATGAAATAATAAAGATCTAATTCTGCAATTTAAACTATGGCCAAAACTTTTAGTGTTTGTATGCGATTATGAAAGTTCAGCTTATTAATATTCATGATGTCATTATTGCTTACATGTACATTAATATTAATGAGGTAACGGGTTAACACTTTCCCTGTTTAATATTTTACGCTTTCACTCATAGTCTATTTTTAGATCCAACCTCTTTGGATTAATCTACCAAAAAGGAGCGTTAATTAGAGAAAAGGAAATTTTTTAGAATTGTGTAGTTTGAAACCATTATGATAAATAGAGCATTAAAATTTTGCTCCTATAGGAGCAAAATTTAATGCTCTATTCATCACAATGGTTTCAACAGGTGATTTTTACAGAGGCATAGAAAGGTGTATTTATGGAGGAAAGGGTTAAGAAAGAAGTAATGACATCATGAATATTTATTCGTTGAATATTCATAGTGGTACACAGTAGAACCTGTCTTAACCCATTACCTCATAGGCTATTTTTAGATACATCCTCTTTGAATAAATCTACCGAAAAGGAGCATTAACTAGAGAAAAGGATTTTTTTTAGAATTGTGTAGTTTGAAACCTTTGTGATAAATAGAGCAAATGCTCTATTTATCACAATGGTTTCACAAAGTGACTTTTACAGAGTCGTCAAAAGTCGTCAATATGAGGGAATTGGTTAAGCGGCCTTATATAAATTTGACACAGGTATCTTGAAAAGCATATGCTTGCTTAATACAGGGCAAAAGTAATGCAGAAAGCTCCTGCAGGAGCTTTCTGCATCACTTTTGACCTGTATTAAGCTACCACCTGCCTTACAGACCGATACTTTGACCTCCTTTTGATGGTCACTTAAGACAGGTTCTACCGTATGTACAGAGGAATGTTTTGGTATTGGTAGAACTGTAGAGTCAGATCAATTACAAATTCGTAAGCAGATGGAACAGACGCTGTTCAGACGGCTCCTATAGGAGTCGTCTGATCTGAGTCTTTTCTCTTTGCAAATGTGTGAAAAGTCGTTTATATGAGGCAAATGGATAATGTAATATAATAGTGTCATATACCAGGAAAAAACTGACACATTCCATAATGACTGTTGACAAGGCAACGAAAACAATCCTGTAAATGTCAAGGGTCATGCTGAGATTTCTCTGGAATTACATATTTGAGGTAAATTTACGCTAGTATGATCGAGAGCATGGACATTGCGCAGTAAATAATCCAGATAAAGTAATAATACCTTTTGAAGATCTTTTGCGATTTTTTTTTTGTTGATTATGTTGCACAAAAAATGCATCATGAATATGTATTAGCTGAATTTGTATAATGGCATATGTACACAGGACTTTTTAGTATTGGTAGAAGCTGTAGAATCAGATTTATAATAATTTCTGATTATACCTTGATCAGAAATGCTTCAGCTGGAGATGTCTGATTAGGGTCTGCTGTTTGCTTATCCCTTTCCTCCATAGGCTATTTTTAGACCCAACCTCTTTGAATAGATCTACCGAAAAGGAGCATTTACTAGAGAAAAGGAAAATTTTTTGTATTTTGTAGTTTGAAACCATTGGGATAAATAGAGCATTTGCTCCTATAGGAGCAAATGCTCTATTTATCACAATGGTTTCAATAAATGACTATTACAGAGGCGTAGAAAGGCGTATTTATGGAGGTTAAAAATAGATCTGACTTCAGTTTCTACCAATACCAAAATACCCTGTTTACATAATAAAAGAGTCATCTAATAAATATTCATGTCATTGTTTCTTACATGAATATGCAAAAGGTAAAAGGTAAAGCAGAGCTCCAGATAAGATGCGTAAATTAAAATATTTTTAGGTATAACTTCTTTATTTCTCCACCAAACCCTATGTTGTGACCACTCTTTAGACGATTCTAAAGAGTGGTCACAACATAGGGTTTGGTGGAGAAATGACGATTATAGTATTTGAGTTCGGCAGTACGCGCCATTATCTGTAGCTCTGGGGTAAAGGACATTTTCCAACAAATACAGTTCATTTATAGTAACTTCACTTTGTTGAAATGTCAAATTCTGTCATAAATCACTTTGGTTTATTTTTCAAACTGTACCTAATTACTGTTTGGTAGATATCTATTTTCAGGGATAGAGCATATGGTAATTGCCATGGTTCATGTTCTTGAAACAACAATGCTAATTAGAATAGTCGTGGGATTGTCCACATGCAGTTTAACCCTTTACTCCATTAATCCTTTCCACTTCCGCCTTTCTACGCCTCTGTAAAAGTCAATTAATGAAACCATTGTGATAAATAGAGTGTTTGCTCCTACAGGAGCA
The DNA here is from genome assembly GCA_963576725.1 of Azorinus chamasolen. NCBI lineage: Eukaryota > Metazoa > Mollusca > Bivalvia > Cardiida > Solecurtidae > Azorinus > Azorinus chamasolen. Next base: position 9,297,265 of record OY755249.1, read on the forward strand.
AATGCTCTATTTATCACAATGGTTTCAAACTACAAATTCTAAAAGTTTACTTTTCTCTAGTAAAATTTAATGCTCCTTTGGGGTAGATTCATTCAAAGTGGTTGGGTCTTAAAATGGCCTATGGTGGAAAGGGTTAATATTCATGTTAGAAATAGTGACTTCATGAATATTTGTTATCTCAAATTTACAATACATGTATATACTTTTCAATGGAAGTTTCTACTTTTAAAAAAAAGCTGTTTACCGGGTAATCGGATCAATATCCTATAGGAGCCGTTTGATCTTGGTCTTCTCTGTTTGCAAATATATGAAGGAATGGGTTATTCTGTTAAATACTGTTTGCCATTCAAAACTCTATCTGGCAGTATTTAATTTTTTCATACTTAAGATAATTAACACTAGACTTGATATACAGAGAACCCTCATTATACCGGCATTTGTTACAATGGCACCCTCGTTATACTGGCAGTATGCATTGAAACAAAATTACTGTTAAGTCTTTGAAACAACCACTGAATAAATAGGTGCAATGCCATTAAGACAGGTGATCGCTTAATGCAGAACACAACAAGTGCAAAAAGCTGCCTTTGGGAGCTTTTTGCACTTGTTGTGTTCTTCATTAAGCATTCACCTGTTGGTACTAGTTTAAAACTGGCCATATGGTTTCTTTCATATTTAAACTCGTTATAACGGCAACCTCGTTGTACCAGCAAAATATCTGGAAACAAACACCTCCGTTGTAACGAGGGTTCACTGTATATAACATGTTTATTCAAGCCTTTGCAAACAGAGTGGACTTCAATCAGATGGATCCTGTGCCGTCTGGTCAGGGAGTGCTTGGTATGCTTATGAAATTGTAATACATGTACATCCAACTACAGTTTCTACCAATACCAAAAAAAAAATGTCGTTATAAAAATTTAGCATATAGATATTCATGATGTCATTGTTTCTAACTTGAATATCTCTACACTCCATGAATATGCCTTTCTGCACCTTTACAAACATTATAGACCCAGATCAGATGGCTCCTCTAGGGGACGTCTTGTCAGGGTCTGCTTTGTTTGCTTATGGAATAAGAATTCTTTATCCTTTCACTCATATAAACATGTTTTCATGATTTGCAAACAGAGTAGACCCAGATCAGACGGCTCCCAGAGGAGCCGTCTGATCAGGGTCTGCTCTGTTTGCTAATAAAATTTGATAGATCTGTTTCTTTACCTTCTAAAATGTCTACAATGTTCCACATTCTATATTTCTATTAACTATTTTGTTAATGAATACTCAGTAGGTATTGAAATTTGCCCTTAATACAGAATAGGGAAAGGGTTACCAAGTTCATTTATTTCATAATGAATGGAATCTACTGTAATACAGCTAAAATGGTGCATGTTTATTGTCAAGACTTTCGAGGGCTTGGTGCAAAACTATCGTAACTCCTTCACAAAGTGAAGGAGTTACAATAGTTTTGCACCAAGCCCTCGAGATTTAGTGTTCACTGAGACCTTTGAAATATTAAAATCTGGAACTTCAACATTTATCGGATTAAACTTGAGGATTAATTTAGTAATTGTATTTGTAGGTTTCCCAGAACACATCGAATATATGCCAGGATCAGGACTGAAAAAGATTGCTGAGAACGCTCACCTGCAGATATGTGATGATCAGTGTGAACCAGATCACATCAGTGTCCGTCTGCAGCTCGCAACCAAACACATAGGCAAGGGATGCGATAGAGACACGTACAGCATCATTTCCCAGCGAAAATTGTGTGGTAGGTGGCACACTTTGTTTTGTTTGTCAAAAAGACGTGAATATACACCAATAACTCTTAATTTTCTTTGAAAACAATCTACTGAAAAAAGGAGCAATTACTAGAATAAAGGGAAATTTTAAAATTGTGTAGTTTTGAAATTGTTGAGATAAATAGAGCATTAATTTGCTCCTATGGAGCAAATGCACTTTTTAGGGTTTCGGCTTTTGCCGAAATCCTTATAAAATGGATTGCGACTCAAACTATGGCGGAAAACCCTATTGCACGAGCGCTACCTAGCGGGAATCCCCCTAAGAGAATACGCGCATGTGCAGTGCTTGGCTTACAATCCGGTTCCGGAATCTTACAAAATATTTATAATGAAATATGGAAGGTGGATCCATTAGCAAACAGAGCAAACCCTGAATCTATGGGAGCGAGCTGTCTGATCTGGGTCGAATCTATTTGCAGATGCATGAAAACACGTTTATATGGGGAAATTAAGGGTTAAATAGACTTCTTCTGTTCTTTACGTCCTTTACAGTATAAAGGTTACAGCGCGCTGGTGGTCAGTAGTGCAGGGCAACTGTTACATCATGCTAAAATCTCTAGAGGTCATACGCTTAACTCTTTGCACGCTAGCGGCGAAACTGTGATTACCTATGCAAACAGTTTGGATCCAGATGAGAGGCCACATAATTCTGCGTCTCATCAGGATCCAAACTGTTTGTCATCTTGATCATATTTTTGCATAAAATGAAAGAAAGTTTATTGAAGAATTGAAGCAGACGTCAATTGTTGCAAACGAAACATCACTCAGCATTATAAGGATTAAGCAAGCCGTAGAGATATGTAATATCGTCTGCTTCAGGTTTGTCATCATTTGAATTTCTAAAAGATCAGTTTTAGGCATTTTGACCTAAGGCAAAATTGTCACAAGTTGTAAACAGTCTAGATTTTGGTCAGACAGTTACTTGGTATTAGATCTGAATCCAAACAGGGTGTCCCACTTTGCCAACCTTTATTGTTTAAGTAGCTTGGATGGTAGTATTAACAATTACTATTAAAAGGAAACAAGGGTTTTTGTATCCTTTATATTATTAAAAAATCATTAAAATGAAAAAAAGGAGAAAAGCAAACAAAATGAAACAAAGCACTTTCTTATCTTTTAATTTATATACATTTCATCATTTATTGATTTACGTGTCAGGCTTATAGTATCTTATAGTGTCTTATAGTATCTTATAGTAATGTATGTAATTTATTTCTAATTCATATCATTTTTTTCTATGACGCCGGTTACTGATCAGGGTCTGTAGTGTTTACTACAGCACTAACTGTAATTTGCATGTATGACTATAATTTATTTTTAATTATATCATTTATTTATATACTTGTTACATGAATGATGCTGCAAATAGCAAAGACCCTGGCCAGTTTTGGTAACTGATCGGGGTATGTACTGTTTGCAGCACAGACTCACAAATTGACCCTGAACAGACTCACACTCGCAGTCTCCTCAGGAAAAAGTAAGAAAATACAACACAATCACACAAAAAGACAAGGTATAGGCATGGATAAACTATTAAGGGTCTTTTCTGTTTGCAAAAGCACAGAAAGGCTTATTTTGCTCAGACAAATTGTACCCGATATGGAACCCTGAAATCGTCTTCACTATATAATATAAAGTGAAACAATATTATGTGTCTAACAACCCATATACCAATGGGAGGTTTTACTTCAAATTTTCACCCATGATAAGCTGTCAACCTTGATGTGAAGATTTTCTTAAAGAATGTAATTATTGCTCTGACCATTTTACCAGAGTTATGACACAAAGTGGCAAGTTGAGCTATTGGAATCGCACTGTGTGTGACATGTTCATAAAAAAATTCTTTAAATGTCTTCCAAACTACTGACATGATTTTCAGAAAAATCCACAGCAAAAAATCAATATAATAAGTATATATTATGTCCGAAACCTTCAGTACTGTCAGTACTTTGATTATCACAATGGTATCAAAAAGAGATTCTTACAGAGGCATCAAAAGGCATCAATATTAGGGAATGATATTTGCATATTTGTAATTTCTATTGTAAACAGTTTGGATCCAAATAAGACCCAGAATAATTTTGTATCATAGTAGGATCCAAGCTGGTTAACCCTTTACAGTAAAACCTCTCTATAATGGCCACTAAATTGTGTTAATGAGTTGGTATTTAGGGCAGGTGGCTGCTTAAAGCAAGGTGAAAGTAAAACAGAACGCTCCTATAGGAGCGTTCTGTTTTACTTTCACCTTGCTCTAAGCAGCCACCTGCCTTTAACACAAAATACTTGATGTAATTTAGTGGCTGTTATAGAGAGGCTTTACTATACTCCATAAATACACCTTTTACACCTTTCCAAACAGAGTAGACCAAGATCAGATGGCTGCTACAGGAGCCGTCTGATCAGGGTCTGCTCTGTTTGCTTATAGAATAATATAGATCTAGTTTTAAAGTTTCTGCTTTGGCAAAAATTCTATATGTTGATTATGCCGTCTTAAAAATAAAAATCTAATTAATATTTGTGATGTCATAATTCCTTAATGAATATTCATGGAGTAAAAAGATCATGGTTCGAACAACAATTGAGAAACTATAACTTTAACCGGTTACCTCATAGGCTATTTTTAGCTCGTCTGTTTCAAAGAAATCATGAGCTATTGTCGTAACTCAGGCGTCCGTGTCGTTGTCGTCGTCCAAAATCTTAACATTGACCATAACTTCTTCAATTTTTCATTTACAACCTTCATTATGCATGTTCATCTTGACAAGGCCTATCCACACATACCAACATGATATCAGCGAGCGTTCGCACCCGCTTGCGGTGCTCTTGTTAGATACAACCTCTTTGAATAAATCTACCAAAAAGGAGCATAAACTAGAGAAAAGGAAAAGTTTAGAATTTAGTAGTTTGAAACCATTGTGATAAATAGAGCATTTGCTCCAATAGGAGCAAATGCTCTATTTATCACAATGGTTTCACAAAGTGACTTTTACAGTCGTCAAAAGTCGTCAATATGAGGGAATGGGTTAAGTATCTTGTAGCAGACTGCTAATTTTGCTGACATCAACTACAGAGCATAGAGTACATGAAATGGCTCACATTTTCTCAGGTGTTCGAGGTTTATTGATAGGCAAAACATACATTTTATTACTACTGTTGCTTAGGTAGGCATTTTAAGGCATTTTAACTGAAAACTAACCTTTGCAATCCTAAATAACTCTCTTTTGTTAGATTAAGTGTACCTCTCTATTCACAAAATCTAAATTTTCTTTCATTTCTCTTTAATCCTTTCCCTCATATAGCTTTTGTAAACAGAGAAGATTTAGATCAGATGGCTCCTATAGGAGCCGTCTGATCAGGGTCTGCTCTGTTTGCTAATGGAATTTTATAGATGTTTCTTTACTTTCTGAAATGGCTACACCTGCCATATTTCCTTATACATGTAACTGTTATATCCATGAATATTCAGTAGGTTTTTAAATTTGGAATAAACGTAGAATAGGGAAAGGGTTAACCCTTTCCCTCATATAGACGTGTTTTCACGCATCACGCATCTGCAAACAGAGTAGACCCAGATCAGATGGCTCCTAGAGGAGCCGTCTGATCAGGGTCTACTCTGTTTGCTAATAGAATTTCAAAGATCTGTGTTTTTACTTTCTAAAATGGCTACAATGTTCCACCTTCCATATTTCATTTTAACTATTTTGTCCATGAATAATCAGTAGGTATTGAAATTCGTAATAAACACAGAACAGGGAAAGGGTTAAAACAAGAGCAGAAATAAAATAGGGAAAGGGTTAAAACAAGAGCAGAATGTCTAACAGTTCGAATCTGTATGGGATGCTGACTTGTTCCACATCTCATTTGTATTCAAATGTTTGCAAAGCTTATTACAGCTCCCTGATACTGAAAGGCAGTGACTGCATGCAGTAAAAGTTAAAAGTGACTACCATAAATGGAAATTTTCCTTTTCTGTTTGCCATTCCTTAGCTGGGAAATCTCCATGGTTTATAGCACTGGGAAGGGCAAAGTTTCTTTGTCTTTGAGATTATTATCTGATAGTTTAGGTTTTTGTAAATGTCAGAATGTTAGATAAGAGGCGTACATCAAAATTCAAAATCTTTGTTTCTTATTTCTCCATCCCACCATAATTTAAACCTTTACTCCATGAAAATTCATGTAAGAAATAATAACATCATGAACATCAATTCAAATAGGTTAACTGTTATAATAGCACATGAACCCAAGCATTTTTAGCCATGACAGAAAGTGTAGAATCAGATCTGTATCATTCCATAAGCAAAGACAGGGTTGCCACGCGTCAGGGAAAAGTCAGGGAAATTTAAATGTTTTCAAGGTCGGAATTTTGTGAAGTGTCAGGGAAATTTAAAACTGTGGGCAAATGTGAGGGAATTGTTAGGGAATTTTGAAAAAAAGTGAGAACCAAGACCACATACTTTAAAGTTCCTCAAAAATATAACATAATTTATGACAGAAAGACAAAATGTCGCAATGTAACATGTCAGATAAATTTAAATTTATGTCTGGGAAATGTCGGGGAATTGTCAGGGAATTTTGTTTTCTCTGATTTGTGGCAACCCTGAAAGAGAGCAGACCCTGATCAGACAGCTCCTATAGGAGCCGTCTGATCTGGGTCTACTCTAGATCTGTTTGCAAAGGCGTAGAAAGGTGTATTTATGGAGTAAAGTGTTAAGTTGTTGGTCATATGAATTCGTATTGAGGGGACTATTCAAATGCAAACCCGCAGTGTAGGTTTTAATGCGGGAATGAAGCAATGCATTGTTCGAAAATTGTTAGTTCAGCTCCTAATATCTACAACTCACAAAATGAATACGCCCCGTCCTGCATAGAAATGTCATATAACGCCTATAGTTGCAAACATAGTAGACCCAGATCAGATGGCTCCTATAGGAACCATCTGATTGGGGTCTGCCCTGTTTGCATTTGGAATTATATCAGTTTCTCGTATTCCATGCTCATGTGTTAGCTTGTCTGTTTCTAAGAAAAGTCAAGCTATTGTGATCGTTTCTAAGAAAAGTCAAGCTATTGTGATCACTGGGTCGTAGGCGTTGGCATTGTCGTCGTTGTCGTCGTGAAAAAACTTTAATGTAGCTCATTACTCGAAAAGTATAAGAGGTATCAACATGAAACTTCATAGGTTAGTAGATCTCATTGAGGGGAGGCCGCTGCATAAGAACCATTACTCTTGATTTAAATATTTTAGAGTTATGGCCATTTATATTTTTCAAAAATGTTTAATTTAGCTGGATAAGCACAAAATCAGATGAGCGTTGGCACTGCACACTGCTCTTGTTTTAAAATTGCTGCTAAATGATACCATGATGTCCTTATTTCTTACATGAATATGGATGGTGCAAGGGTTAAATAAATACACTATGAAAATAAATTAAGATTCATTATTATGATAGCACAATATGAACACAGGAAATTTTGACTATTGGTTGAAACTGTAGAATCATATCTAAATATTCTCAGAAGCAAATTGAGCAGACCCTGATCAGATGGCTCCTATAGGAGCCATAACATCTGGGTCTACTCTGTTTGCAAAGACATGGAAAGCATATTTAGGAAGTAAATGGTTAAGGTAGTATATTTATCTTAATAGGATCGAAACGTTTCGAAAATGTTTTCATGAAATCTCTAGGGCCCTTATTTACAATGATTTTGAGTCTTAAAATGAGACTTGGACCCAGTTATGGCTCAGTTAAAAGTTGTTTTTGACTTTAGGGCTATTCCAGGAAAATATCCCAAGGGGGGGGGGGGGGGGGGGGGGGGGGGAGTCTAAATTAGGGGTACACCCAATAGAATTTTAATTATTTTTACCCCACCACCAAGAGAATAAAAATTCATAATATAACCCCCACCTAGAGAATTAAAATTACCCCCCCACCCCCTTTCCAAAAAATAAATAAATATATTTTTACATTTATGCAATTACTTTTTGTCAAGCCGACCTGCAAACCCAAATGACAGCCCAGTGTATTGCCACATTTGTGCATTAGTCTGACAGTCTTTCATTTCGTCCTGTTGACATCATGCTTCCGTGGTTCTGTTATTGCAAGTAGTTTTCTCTTCGCCGACTGCTAGGACTCTGTGTTTTATTAAAAAATCCTGTCAGTGTCTTTTGGTTGTTATTTAGGTCTATTTTCGGTTTATTTATTTTGTTTATCTGGGCTTTTACATCGAGAAGCAAGAGCAGTGATTGGTTGAGACTACCGGTGTCTTAGTACTTTTTTCACGGTCTAGTCTGAATCAATCAGCCGCTCATTATGGAAGTGTGATCAGATAAGCGTCTAGATGATCAGGACTAAAAATTGCATGCATCCACAATATTCACACAACGGAATTTCGCGGTTTTCCGTTAATTTTCAGTATTGTCGAAGAAGACTGCTTGCATGAAGCGTTTAACTTGACAAACAACCCCATCAATTTAATTTCTGACGTTGAAATACCCCCACCAATAGAATTTTAATCAAATTTCCACCCCCACCAACAGAATTAAAATTTCTTTTGCACCCCCCTCCAAGGTAATTTTAATAGGCTGTCGTTCCGATCCCCCCAGGGAGATTTTCCTGGAATAGCCCTTATCATCTTTAACCCTTTCCTTCATGTAAATGTAAACACTTTTTCATGCATCTGAAAACAGAGTAGACCAAGATCAGATGGCTCCTATAGGAACCGTCTGATCAGGGTCTGTTCTGTTTGCTGATGGAATTTGATAGATCTGTTTCTTTACTTTCTAAAATGACTCCAAGACGCATTTACTAGAGAAAAGGAAAGTTTTAGAATTGTGTAGTTTCGAAACCATTGTGATAAATAGAGCATTTGCTCCTATGGAGCAAATGCTCTATTTATCACAATGGTTTCATTAAGTGACTTTTACGGAGGCGTAGAAAGGCGTATTTATGGAGGAAAGGGTTAAACCATGACTATGTGAACTGTTGTTGCAAATTTCTTGATTAAATTGAACTTTTAATCATTATTATGTGAAATGTTGTTACAATTTCTTGATTAAGTTTTAACATTTAATCATGATTATATAAAATGCAATTTTCTCAATACAGGAGCTAATGAAGAAAGTGTTGACCTTTTGCCTTCACCAACCTTGACCTCCAACTGGACCAATGCACTTCCAACTGATGATGGTCACGATGGTGATAAGATTTATGCATTTGATGGACGTACAAATGCCGTCGTTATCCCAGACGGTCACGTGGACCACACACTACGTAAACACTTCACGCTCTCCACTTGGATGAAGCATTCATTTGCTAGCAACATTGTGTCCAATCACAAGAATGACCACAAGGAAAACATCTTGTGTATGTCTGATGGCGATGGTAAGTTGTGAAAACTAATCAGCGATGTAAATTGGGACCCAAATGGAAATAGCATTTCATGATTTGTCGTAGATGAAATAAAAGCAATTAGTCACCGTTGGTACTGTATTGGTACTGTATTTATTTACTCTGAAGATTTAGATACCCAATCTCCCCTCCTAGTTTTATTAAGTGAATAACCCTTTTCTTCATAAAAATGCGTTTACACACATTTGCAAACCGAAAAGACCCAGATCAGACAGCTCCTAAAGAAGCTATCTGATCAGGGTCTGCTGTTTGCTAATGGAATTTGATAGTTATTTTTCTTTACAATAGGCTACAATTTTCCACCTTCCATTGATAGTTATTTTTCTTTACAATAGGCTACAATTTTCCACCTTGCATATTTTCATAATGACTGTTTTGTCCATGAATTAATGTTCAGTAGGAATTGAAATTTGGAATAAACATAGAACATGGAAAGGGATAAATCAGTTCTGCTCTGTTGATGACTTTCAATGAAAGTAATGGAGTACCAAATAACGTAGACTTTGATCAAATGGTTCTTCGAGAGCAGTATTATTTAGATATACACTAGTTTTTATCTGGCTGTATACCCTTTCCTTCATATAAACGCCTTTTCTTACATTTGTAAACAGAGTTGACCCAGATCAGACGGCTCCTGTAGGAGCCGTCTGATCAGGGTCTGCTCTGTTTGCTATTGAAAATCCTAATAGACCTGACTCTACAGATTCTACCAATTATGGCAATACCAAAACTTCATGTGTACCCATGCAGCTAATAAATATTCATGATGTTGTAATTTCTTACATGAATATAGAACAGGGAAAGGGTTAATTATGGCCTCTAGAGATTTCAGCATTGTCATTAGCTGTTTATTGGTCTCTTGACCTTCTGATGACTTGGTATTGTTTTTTGATTATTCTCATAGAAATGGGGTGAAATATCCAATATATATCAGCTGCACTGCATGACCAATAGTCTTGTGATATCCTTGAGTGTTTTACAAACAATGTTGGCCTGGTTTTAGCAAGTATCTGATCAATTACTGCTCTCAGAGCAGACACTAGAGCTGCCAGACAGGAGAGATTTAGCTTGATTCAGGGAAAAGTTTTGGCCTTTGATTTTTAGCTCGTCTGTTCCGAAGAAATCACGAGCTATTGTCGTATTTCCGGCGTCAGCGTCGTCGTTGTCGTCGTCGTCCAAAATCTTAACATTGACCATAACTTCTTCAATTTTTCATTTACAACCTTCATTTTTGGTATGCATGTTCATCTTGACAATGACGACAGACGAGTGTTGGCACCCGCTTGCAGTACTCTTGTTTAAATCTTTGTTTGTACTCCATGCAATAACTTTCTTAACCCTTTCCTTCATATAAATGCTTTTTCACATTTGCAAACAGAGAATACCTAGATCAGACGGCTCCTATAGGAGCCGTCTGATCAGGGTTTACTCTGTTTGCTAAAAGAATTTGATACATCTGTTTCTTCAGTTTCTAAAATGGCCACAATGTTCCATGTACATATTTCATTATAACAGTTTTGTCCATGAATATTCAATAGGTATTAAAATTTGTAATAAACATAGAACAGGGAAAGGGTTAATCTTCTTCCAAAGCTCAAAATAGGGAGAAATGAGTAGGGTATGTGTAAGCCTGTATCCCAAGTCACCCTCTAGGTGGAGTCCTGGCTCTGTTACTAATTAACCCTACTTTAACTTATCCTTGTTGAATATTCATGTAAGAAATCATGACATAATGAATATTTATTGGCCGAATTTTTTATAACTCTTATCATAACTTTATAAGCAAACAAAGCAGTCCCTGATCAGACACCTCCTATAGGAGGCATCTCATCTGGGTTTACTCTATTTGCAAAGCCATGAAAAAGCATACATATATAATTATATATGTATAAGGGACTTTCCTCCATAGGCTATTTTTAGACCCAACCTCTTTGAATGAATCTTTGAATTATTAGAGAAAAGTAAAATTTTAGAATTTTGTAGTTTGAAACAATTGTGATAAATAGAGCATTTGCTCCTATAGGAGCTTTTTATCATTATGGTTTCAAGAAGTGGTTATTACAGAGGCGTAGAAAGGCATATTTATGGAGGAAAGTGTTAAGGCGGGCTATTCTACTCAACCAGATATAGTTATAGATGAAACTTTTTAGGTTTTTGTTTTTATTTTATTTATTCTTTTTAATGAAGAGGGTTATCTGAAGGTGTTGCAATGAAACGTCACAATGCACCCAATATTATTTCATGGCTGTGAAGATTAAAATCATCACAATATGTTAACAGGAATGAATAGACACCACTATGCCTGGTTCATACATGGCTCCAAGCTGATCTTTGTGCTGAGGAGGGAGAGTGAGAATGCTAAAGACATGGAGGTGTTCAAGCCTGCAGAGTGGCGCTGGAACCTGAAGGAAATCAACGACGGCCAGTGGCATCACTATGCAGTCAGCATGGATTTCCCAGATGTAAGGAAATATTATGATCAGATACCCAGATAAGATGGGTAGATTAACCCGCTCCCTCATAAGCTATTATTAGTTCCAACCTCTTTGAATATATCTACTGAAAAGGAGCATTTACTAGAGAAAAGGAAACTTTTAGAATTGTGTAGTTTTGAAACCTTTGTGATGCACAGAGCATTTGCTCCTATGGAGTACATGCTCTGTGTATCACAGTGATTTCATTTACAGAGGCATCAAAAGGTGTCAGTATGAGTGAATGGATTAAAACGTTTTCAAGAATAACTCACTAGTTTCCTTACCAGATCATGTTTTATTCACTCTTTACAATTGTCCCTTTAGATAAAAATTTATAATTTATTCATGTACCTTATCAATACCTTTAACCCATTCCCTCATATTGACGACTTTTGACGACTCTGTAAAAGTCACTTTGTGAAACCATTGTGATAAATAGAGCATTTGCTCCTATAGGAGCAAATACTCTATTTATCACAATGGTTTCAAACTACAAAATTCTAAAATTTTCCTTTTCTCTAGTTAATGCTCTTTTCCCGTAGATTTATTCAAAGAGGTTGTATCTAAAAATAGCCTATGAGGTAATGGGTTAACCCTTTCCCTGTTCTATGCTTATTACCAATTTCAATACCTCATAGACAAATATTCATAGACAAAATAGTTGTAATGAAATATGGAACATTTTAGAAAGTAAAGACACAAATCTTTCAAATTCTATTAGCAAACAGAGTAGACCCTGATCAGACGGCTCCTCTAGGAGTGGTCTGATCTTGGTCTACCGTTTGCAAATGCGTGAAAACACGTTTATATGAGGAAAAGGGTTAACCCTTTCCCTCTTCAGTATTCATTTAAGAAATAATGACAACATGAATATTTATTAGTATCAGGTCTCCCAGTATGTCATGTCAAAAGCAAACAGAGCAGACCCTGATCAAACAGCCCCTATAGGAACCATCTGATCTGGGTCTACTCTGTTTGCAATTGCATGAAAAGGCGTTTATATGAATATTAATGTAAGAAATAATGATGTGAATATTAGTATGATCACAGGAAATTTTGGCCATCTCTATATTACATCATAAGCTAATGGAGCAGACCCTGATCAGACAACTTCTACAGGAGCTTTCTGATCTGGGTGTACTATGTTTGCAAAAGCATAAAAAGGGGTATTTATGGAGTAACGGGTTAAGTACCACTGTTTCCCAATTCCATCAGTTTTTAAAGCAAATTCTAACACACCTCGCGCACACATCTACATAAACAAAGAAGGGACGTATCTATGTTTGAATTCTCCATAAAACATCGCACGCGCTGTAACGGCTTAACATGACGTAATATGGCTTCGAAAATTTGTACGTCAAGAAACGTAGTGCCGTTGTGGCGGTGCAAATTATAGTTAAATTGATGTGTTAGAATCGAAATAATAAATTTATACCAGTGTATAGGGAGATGCATCGTTGAGATGCTTATAATTAAATCACTCGGCCTATTGGCCTCGTGATTTAATTACTACGCATCTCAACTCCTACCAGTGTTCGATTGCACGATAAAACACTGGTACAAATTTATTATTTCTTAGTTGATTGCATTTGGCACCATCTGGATCTACACAGATTGCAAAGGACAGTGCATTTGTGTCCAGAGACCTAACATTACTTGATGAGGCAAGAGAGTTATAATCTCCTCTTCTGTTTGGTCGCAGGTCAATCTGCATGTTGATGGTAAAGCAGTAGAGATGGATGAAGACAACTTTGAGATACTGGACGACTGGCCGCTACACCCAACTGATCGTGTCCACTTCACAAAACTTGTCATTGGAGCTTGCTGGAGAGGTGAGTAGCTTTTCTTTCATACCTCTAACCCTTTCCCTGTGTTCTATATTTATTCCAAATTTCAATACCTACTGAATATTCATGGACAAAATAGTTATGGTGAAATACAGTAGGTGGAACATTGTAGCCATTTTAGAAAGTAAAGAAGCAGATCTATCAAATTCCATTATCAAACCAGAGCAGACCCTGATCAGACAGCTCCTATAGGAGCTGTCTGATCTGGGTCTTCTCTGTTTGCAGATGCGTGAAAAGGCGTTTATATGACAGAAAGGGTCTATAAATCCTTTCCTGATATTGCTGCCTATTGACTACTTAGCAAACAGTGTAATACAAATCTGGATTAGCCCATTACATCAGAGGCTATTTTTAGATACAACCTCTTTGAATAAATCTACCGAAAAGGAGCATTAACTATAGAAAAGGAAAATGTTTAGAATTTTGTATTTTGAAACCATTGTGATAAATAGAGCATTTGCTCCTATAGGAGCAAATATTCTGTTTATCACAATAGTTTCAAAAAGCGACTTTTAGAGAGTCATCAAAAGTCGTCAATATGAGGGAATGGGTTAAGGCACTACAGCATCACTTTCCAGATGTATCATAATTGTGAATTGTTTAATGGGAAGAAATGTATCGGTAACTGATAAAAGCGGGAAATAATGAAATTTGTCTGGAAGTGAGTAAGTTTTCTGATGATGATTTTGTTGTTGTCTGTATAGTGAGGGATGTATTGGATTGGAGAGGTCAAGTCAGATTGTGTTTACCCATTTGAAACAGAAGGCAGAGCAGGTACTCACTCTTGGTCAAACTTATGAAAATGGCAGAACAATGTGGAAAAGCTGAATTATTCGCTATTCAGAATAGCGAAAGATTTGTTAACCCTTTACTTCATGAATATTCATGTAAGAAATGATGATGTCATGAATATGAATTTAGATTTTTTTTATGATGGCACATGAACACAATAGTATTCAGCCATGGCAGAATCAGATCTGTATTACCCCATAAGCAAATAGAGGAGACCCTGATCTCTTAGAGGAGACGTCTGATCAGGGTCTGCTCTGTTTGCTAATAGAATTTGATAGATCTGGTTCTCTAGTTTCTAAAATGGCTACAATATCCAACCTTCCTTATTTAATTATAACTATTATGTCCATGAATATTCAGTCTAGGTATTGAAATTTGAAACAAACATAGAACAGGGAAGGGTTAACACAAGCGTGCTAATCAAGGTGTCTATTGCAAAAAATGTTTGATGACTATATTGTTAATCTTCGATATTTCTTTTTGAACATCTTCAACAAAGAGTAAATTTAGATTCCACAATTATGTCCTATGATGTTATGTGTCAACCCTTCCCTATATTTAGTTTTAATTTTCAATACCTACTGAATATTCATGGAAGGTGTAAAGTTGTAGCCATTTTAGAAAGTACAGGAACAGACCTATCAAAATCCATTAGCAAACAGAGCAGACCCTCATCAGACAGCTCCTATAGGAGCCGTCTGATCAGGGTCTGCTCTGTTTGCAAAGGTGTGATATTAAAAGCGTTTATATGAGGGAAAGGGTTATGAGAAAAAGGGTTAACTCATTTGTTGCAATTTTTCTGTGATAACATATGAAAACAGTTTAGGTCTTTGTGTCTCATCAGGATCTAAACTGTTTGATACTAAGACTATTTTGTTTATGAGAAACCTGCAGAAATAATTTCTTTGTAATAGAAGACCGTTTTACGCGGACTAGGATTACTTTGTTTGGAAAAAGTGAAATATTACCATGTAATGATTGTAATATCTATACGGCTTCATAATTCACAGTGGCCAGCCGCCATGGAAGCGTTACAGAAAATTTCTTTTTTCTATGTGTTATGTATCACTATTTCATTCATAAATGCCAATAGATCTGCATGCTGTGGCAGACCAAGTAACACCGCTCTTTGCACTTTACTAGTAAATTCTGAAGCCTCTTTCGTGTTACATACGTAGTTGGGCAATATGTTATTATTTATAGGATCATTTTTCATCATTTGACATTAACATCACACGTTTGGCTTTTACAACTTGAGTTGTTTTCACTTAACTTTGTGGTTGCTGTACGATTGTGTATTTGCAATAGTTGTCGTCTGCTTCTATTGTCATGGTTGAGTTTTCTTCCATTTTTGTTTAATCCTTTCCCTCATATAAATGTGTGTTCACGCATTTGCAAACAGAATAGATTCAGATCAGACAGCTCCTCTAGGATGAATTAAAACAAGGAAGGTGTAACATTGTTGCCATTACAACATTTTCAAGAATAACTCATGTATTTCTCCACCAAATCCTATACTGTGACCACTCTTTAGAATCATCTCTTCAAGACG
The DNA here is from genome assembly GCA_963576725.1 of Azorinus chamasolen. NCBI lineage: Eukaryota > Metazoa > Mollusca > Bivalvia > Cardiida > Solecurtidae > Azorinus > Azorinus chamasolen. The sequence continues at coordinate 9,313,141 of OY755249.1, forward strand.
ATTCTAAAGAGTGGTCACAGTATAGGGTTTGGTTGGGATTAACCCATTCCCACTTAGGCTATTTTTAGACCTAACCTCTTTGAATGAATCTACCAAAAAGGAGAATTAACTAGAGAAAAGGAACATTTCAGAATTGTGTAGTTTTGAAACCATTGTGATAAATACAGCATTTGCTCCTGTGGAGCAAATGCTCTATTTATCACAATGGTTTCACAAAGTGACTTTTACAGAAGCGTCAAATGGCGTCAATATGCGGGAATGGGTTAATGACGATTTTAGTATTTGGGTATGCACCCTTACCTGTAGCTCTGGTTGTTATTTACGATGTAACTGGAATACTTGTCATCTTGCACAAGTTGTTGTGTTCCTATATACGTGTATCTGCAATGGTGTTAGGTATTTGGTGGGGGTGTTTGTGTTAGGTATTGGGTGTGGGTGTCTGTTAAGTGTTGGATTCGATGATATATGTCACTCCTGGATTTACCTGTAAGAGTGCACCAGAGACAGATTTAGAGAAGTGACGAGAAGTATATTCGTATTACAGTAATTATTCGTGATGTTACAGGTTAACCATTTCCTATACGGTTACAATTTTTAGCTCACCTGAGCCGAAGGCTCAAGGTGAGCTATTGTGACCGCCTGTCGTCCGTCGTCCGTCTGTCCGTCTGTCCGTCTGTCCGTCTGTCCGTCTGTCCGTCTGTCCGTCCGTCTGTCCGTTCACTTTTATTTCAAATGACTTCTTCTCCTAAACCACTGGGAGGATTTCAACCAAATTTCACAGAAATGTACCTTAGGGTGTCCTCTATCAAGTTTGTTAAAATCATGACCCCCGGGCAAAAAATGGCCCCGCCCCACTACTTTTAAAGGTTTTTTTTTTAAATCTTTAAAAATCTTCTTCTCTGAAACCACAATTTCTAGAGCTTTGATATTTGGGATATAGCATCATCTAATGGTCCTTTACCAAGTTTGTTCAAATGATGACCCCCGGGCTAAAAATGGCCCTGCCCTGGGGCTTGTAGTTTTTCCATAGACTTATATAGGGAAACCTTTAACAATTTTTTTTCTGAAACCACATAATCTAGAGCTAAGATATTTGGTATGAAGCATCACCTAATGTATCACTACCAAGTATGTTCAAATAATGACCCCTGGGCCAAAAATGGCCTCACCCTGGGGTTTTATATTACTTTAACATCAGGAAGCTAGTTAAAAAAAATTCCTCACAGTTATTTCCCTTGTCCCATCAGCATAGCCATAATGGACAAAGGGAGATAACTGCATTGGAATTCTAGTACTTCCAGAATAGTGATTCTATTTGTAACTACTTATAATAAAATGTGGAAGGTGGAACAGTGTAGCTGTTTTAGAAGGCATAGAAACAGATATATCAAATTCCATTTGCAAACAGCAGACCCTGATCCTATAGGAGCCACCTTATCTGGGTCTACTCTGTTTGCAGATGCATGAAAACAAGTTTATATGATGGAAATTAAGGGTTAAACAGGCTTTTCTGCAGTTAAAGGGTTATAGCTCTGGGCAGTAAAATCTCTCCAGGTCAATGCATGACTCTTAACCCTTTGCACGCTAGTGGTGAAACTGTGATTACCTATGCAAACAGTTTGGATCCAGATGAGAGGCTGCATAATGCAGCATCTCATCAGGATCCAAACTGTTTGTCATCTTAACCATATTTTTGAAAAAAAATGAAAGTAAGTTTATTTTAAGTATTGAAGCAGATGACAATAACTTTTTGTTGCAGACGAAACATTAAAGGGATTTGTTGACCTATTAACCCCATAGTGTGAGTGCTATACAGCTAGATGTTACCAATGTCTCTCAAATTAGATGTGGGAGATATTGGAAATCCTAAGCTAAGAAAACATGATCATGCATATGCCCCCCCCCCCCTTGTTTGCATCCTGATGAGACGCTGCATTATCATCTGGATCCACACTGTTTGCATAGGTAATCAAGATGATTATGATGAGAATCATGAGACGCCACATTATGTGCAAAGAGTTAAATATTTAGGAAAATAATAGGTATTTCTTAAATTAGATAATACCAACAATAGATTCATTTTAATACTTTTAATTAACTAAAAAATTGTCATTTTAGGAAAAAAATAGGCATTATGCTAGTTACCATATTTAGAATATTAAATATTAAGGAAACTATTAGGTATTTCTTAAATTTAAATACATAACAAACAGTTTGAATCCAAATCACACACCACCTTATGCAGTGTCTGATCTGGAGCCAAACTGTTAGCAATGTGAAATACATCAAACTGTTCAGGATTTCGTGTACATATGTATTGAAACCTTTCACAAAGCATCTCATCGGGATCAAAACTGCTTGAAACAGTCATAATTTAACAAGTTCCTTCACATAAACGTGTTTTCATGCATTTGCAAACAGTAGACCAAGATCAGATGGAATTTAACAGAATTTAATAGATATGTTTTTCCTTCATAACATTACTCAACATCTCATCAAGAATAGACGGATTTTAAGATATAAACTGCTGGAAACAGTCAATAAACAGGTTTTCACGCATTTGCAAAGAGTAGACCAAGATCAGACAGACTTTAATAGAATTTATTTTTTCGATTGCATCAAAGACAATATTTTAATATGACTTTGATTATGTGATTTATGTGATTTATACAATTACAAACAATACTAAGTGTCTATTAATTAAGCAATCTGACTTAATTACATGTTATACTTAAATTACATTCAACCCTCAACTTTTTCCATCATCTTGTTTGAGTCATTAACTGTAATTATCAGTTTTCTGCATATATTTGTTCTCTTTCTATAGGTAGGCCAGTTCAAGCAACCTATAAAGCAATCAATTGATACTGACTATAGTCTAATGCATGCTCCATTGAATTACCTGTCTGGCTTGATTGTGGGACTTATTGGAATTTTGTCAACCAAAATGTGGGAGACATTGGAATAAACCGTTAACATTTTAGTTTCACAGGTCTTTGCACAATGTTATGTTTGTTTCTGCAGTTAATTTATGTGATTGGAAAAAAATAGTTTCATTATGATCATTTATTCTAACAAATTTTATTATGCAACTCTTGTTTAATTGCATTTAGTTGAAATTTAGGTGTTTAATAATGTCTTTTCTCCTTGCTACTAATTGTATTTGTTTTAATTTGATTTTTAAAAAAAATAATGTCTTTAAGTTAATCAAAATTATTGTCGATCAATAATTAATGTTACTCAAAAAATTAGTAACTCTTCTCAATTTCAATTGTTAAAAAAACTAATGACCCTTTTAATTGACTTATCATCAGATATTCACACCTAGAGCTAGAATTATTTCTAAACACCTATTAACCCCTTACCTGTTTGCTTTGACAAAAAATTATCTGGGACTACTCTGTTTGCTAATGCGTAAAAAATTATTTCCATAAAGAGAAGTTTTAGCTTTGATAAAACCTGTAAAATCAAATCTATATCTTGTCAAATGCAAACAGAGCAGACCCTGATCAGACAGCTTCTATAGCAGCCGTCTAATCTAGTCTATTCTTATTTTTAATGCGTAAAACACATTATTTTTGTGAAGAGAAGTTTTTGCTTTGATAAAAACTGTAGAATCAGATCTATATTCCATAGGTGTCGTTTGATCTGGGTCTACTCTGTTTGCTAATGCGTAAAAACAGCTTTATATGAGGGAAAGGGTTAGAAGATTTTTAAAGATATTTTTATTGGTCATTTCACACAAAAACTGGCATTATGTACTGCCTAGCACTTTATTTGCCTATATACCTGGATCAAGGTATAATTGCATAGCTTTATTGACGTCATTTGAATTTCTCAAAGACCAGTTTTAGGCATTTTGAGCTAAGGCAAAAATGGCACAAGTTGTAAACAGTTTAGATCTTGGTCAACCAGTCACTTGGTATTAGATCTGAATCCAGTTCAAGTTTATTCAGCAGTGAAAGGGTGAAAGCAGTGGACTAAGCTTCTTTCATCTGCTAGAAATGTTGTCCACTGAAAAATGTCAATATATTACTGTAACTCAGGTGAGCGATATAGGGCCAATGGCCCTCTTGTTTAAATAGACTAACTGTTTTGAACCTTTTGTTCAGAAACGAAATTCCTTGTAAGCACTGTGCAATACCCGTACCAGATTGCCACACTTTAACACCATTTTTGAAGTAAACTGGTCAACTTCCACGCAGGCTAATCAAGACATTAGTTGTCATTAAAAGAGGGTGATGGGGTAAAGTGTGGATAATGATAAGGGGTACCTGTCTGGCATGTATTTGAGACACACAATCATGACGTGAAACAGACATGTGAAAAACTATTTAAACAACAATTGGAGGGCAATTACTTTATGATTAAACACCAAATAAGTCATTGCCAGATTGCAATCTGAGTGAAAAAAAATTGTAGCCTATAGGAGCCATCTGATCAGAGTCTGCTCGGTTTGCTGATGGATTTGAAAGATGTTTCTTTACTTTCTAAAATGGCTATCATGTTCCACCTTCCATATTTCGTCCATGAATATTCAGTAGGTACCGGTATTGAAATTTGAAATAAACATAGAACAGGGAAAGTGTTAAACACTAATGGGCTAGTTCATTCTGATAACTCAGGGTTGAAAGGTTTAACCCATTCCCTCATAGGCTATTTTTAGATCCAACCTCTTTGAATAAATCTACCGAAAAGGAGCATTTATTAGAGAAAAGGGAAATTTTAGAATTGTGTAGTTTTGAAACCATTGTGATAAATAGAGCATTTGCTCCAATGAAGCAAATGCTCTATTGATTGCAATGGTTTCAAGAAATGACTTTTACAAAGGCGTAAAAAGGCATATTTATGAAGGAAAGTTTCAATGTGGTAACACTAAAATCTCCTTGATGAATACTTGTGACTTATCATTCGGTCATAAAGACTCTAGCAACCTGTCATACAACCAGTTTTCCATAAGTTAACCCCTTTCCCTCATATAAACATGTTTTCACGCATTTGCAAACAGAGTAGACCCAGATCAGACGGCTCCTAGAGCCGTCTGATCAGGGTCTGCTCTGTTTGCTATTGGATTTTGATAGATCTATTTCTTTAGATTCTAAATTGGTTACAATGTTCCACCTTCCGTATTTCATCATAACTATTTTTTCCATTAATATGCAGTAGGTATTGGTATTTGAAATAAACACAGAACAGCGAAAGGGTTAAGATGATTTGCAACTTGAGACCATCATTAACCCTTTACCTGTTAAATATCCATGAAAGAAAATTAATAATATTATGAATATTTATAAGCCGAATCTTCATGTTGTAAACTTTTCAAGGAAACTGTTTACTTTGATGAAAACTGAAACATCAGATCTGTATCATGTCAAGAGCAAACAGAGTAGACCCTGATCAGATGGCTCCTATAGGAGCCGTCTGATCTGGGTCTACTCTGTCTGCAAATGCGTGAAAAGGGGTTTATATGAGGAAAAGTGTTATTTATGATTGTACATCTATCAGCGATTGCTTTATGGTCATCCTCCATCTTTGGTTAATACTTATGATAACCTACTGCTGACAGTAACTGTTGTAATGTCTGTAGGTCAGTGATAATTGTATGAATAATGGAAGCTTCATGGCTTAACGGTTGTCACTGTTAGTCTATTGCTTAACCCTTTACTCCATGAATACACCTTTACTCCATGAATACACCTTTACAAACAGAGTAGACACAGATCAGATTATACTAGGAGCTGTTTGATCAGGGTCTGCTCTGTTTGCTTATGAGAATATATGGATATAATTCTACTGATTCTGTCAGGATAAAAATAAATTGTTTTTTTTTAATGCCATGATATAAAGATCAGTTAATCAATATTCATAGCGCCATTATTTCTTGCATAATTATCCCTTTCCCTGATGAATATTCATGCAGGAAATAATGACGTAATGAATATTAATAAGATTAAGTTTTATAATGGCATATGAACACAGGACATTTCGGCTCAGGCAGAAGCTATATTATCAGATCTATATTACACCATAAGCAAACAGAGCAGACCCTGATCAGACGGCTCCTATAGGAGCCGTCTGATCTGGGTCTACTCTGTTTGCAGATGCGTGAAAATGCGCTTACATAAGGGAAAGGGTTATTCATGCAGTAAAGGGTTAAAATTGCTGTTTCTTTACTTTCTAAAATGGCTACATGTTTCACCTTCCATATTTCATTATAACTATTTTGTCCATGAATATTCAGTAGGTATTGAAGAGGAAAAGGGTTAACAGAGATCAGTCTGAAACAAACAAACAAACAAACAGGGGCGTAGATTCAAGGTGATCTATGAATTTCTCATTCAAACCATATCTTTGTACAACTTATTATGTCTCCCCCAGTATACTGAGGAGATATATTATCTTTATGGGCATCGTCAGACTGTCTGTCCGTCTGTTCGATTTTAATTTGTCTGCACGGTTTCTCCAAAACCTTTGGTTGGATATTGATGAAACTTCATAGGATTGATCAACACCATGCCTAGTTGTGCAAATCTTATTCATCTACGTGTTCAATGATTTTCTGCAGAGTTATGGGACTTTGAACCCCGGGGAGGTGGCGGGGGGGGGGACATCCACTTTTTGTATCAAAAACAACTCTAGTTATAATTAGCTTGCAGAGGCGATTCTAATGAGTTACAGCAAGATATGGCCCTGAGGTTATAAAACATTTTACTTGAGTCTGAGATCATTCTCAAGCATCTGACCAATCGGATACTTGAGAATGATCTCAGAGTCAGACTCAAAAGTTTTATAACCTTGGACCCAGGTTTGGCAGAGAAGTAAACAAAATTATTTTAATTATAGATTTTCTAAATAGGCTTGTTACTACAGCCTTGAACAAACAAACAAACAAACAAAAAAGTGCTGCTGGTGCATTTTTTTCAAACAAACAAAAAGGTGCTGCTGGTGCATTTTTTTCAAACAAACATTTTTTTCAAACAAACAAAAAAGTGCTGCTGGTGCATTTTTTTCAAACAAACAAAAAAGTGCTGCTGGTGCATTTTTGTCTTGGCATGTTAGTGCGTCTTTCATACCAACCTTTGCCAGTGAGAGTAGATACAATTTATTAATTTTGGTGAAAACCGAGACATATTTTGTCGATTTATGGCCTGTGTTTTACATAAGTACTTGGATATTTGATATCACTGCACTAGTAGTTACTTGTTTGTTGTGGAGAACATGCAGATTTGATATCGGTTAAATGATATTAACGTCACTGACGGCTATTACATATTGAAACATAGCTTTTACAATTTGTCCATTAATCAAAGGAACAAAAAAACAGCTGAGGTTTTGTCATTACCTCGGTGTTATCGTGGTCATAAACAGGAGTTTAGCAAAATCTTCCACTGTAGAGCTATCCCTTCTTTACATTCACATTAACCCTTTCCCTCATATAAACGTGTTTTCACGCATTTGCAAACAGAGTAGACCCAGATCAGACGGCTCCTAGAGGAGCCGTCTGATCAGGGTCTGCTCTGTTTGCTTATAGAATTTGATAGATCTGTGTCTTTACTTTCTTAAATGGCTACAATGTTCCACCTTCCATATTTCATTATAACTATTTTAGCCATGAATATGCAGTAGGTACTGAAAAATGAAATAACTATAGAACAGGGAAAGGGTTAAAGTCTTGTTCACAGGGGCTATAATACTATCATGCATTTGTAAAGACTTTAAGAGTAATGGCCCTTTCAGATATTGATTTTTGTAGTAATTGACAAGCATTGGTATCCACATACTGTGTGCTCACAGTAACCTGTTTGCAAAGATGTGTAAAGGCGATTTAACCCTTTCCCTGTTCTATGATTATTATGAATTTCAATACCTACTGATTATTCATGGACAAAATAGTTAAAATGAAATATGGAAGGTGGAATTCTAATTCTATTAGCAAACAGTAGACCCTGATCAGACGGCTCCTCTAGGAGCAGTCTGATATGGGTCTACTCTGTTTGCAAATGCGTGAAAACACGTTTATATGAGGGAAAGAGTTAAATGCGATGGAAAAGGTAAAACTTCACAGAAACATGATGAACAGTTAGGAGATGACAAAATATCTTTCACTGCCCCTCCTAGTGTATGGTAGGTGTTATTTGTCATGGACCTAAAAAAGGTTGGGCTTTATGGCATTGAACTGTTATTGACGGTAAATATAGCTGTAAGCTGGTAATCATAGGGAACACCTTGACAGGTATCATAAATGGGATAGTTTTGTATAATTAATTAATGAACTATTATATTATCTCTAATAGATGCTCTGGATGGCATTTTACATAACCAGATTTTAACACATTAACCCCTTAGTGACACATTTTTTGCACCTCTATAAAATTGACATTGTGAAACCATTGTGATAAATAGAGCATTTGTTCCTATGGGAGCAAATGCTCTATTTATCACAATGGTTTCAAACTACAAAATTCTAAACATTTTCCTTGTCTCTAGTTAATGCTCCTTTTCAGTAGATTCATTTAAAAAGGTTGGGTCTAAAAATAGCATATGAAGGAATGGGTTAAAAGGAGCTTCTTGCATTTTGCTTAATGCAGAATGAAAGCATTGCAGAAAGCTCCTACCGCCTGTATTTTTAAAAACCTATATTTCTTTATTTACTAGTTATTATAGGGTTTTAGTTATTTAGTAGATCATTAATTAGTTTATCCCACGAAATAATTATAAGTAGGGGTGTTATTAGAATTTGGGTGTTTGTTAAGGAGAATATGTTATTATAATGTAAGAGACCCGTTTGATGTAGGCGGTGTCTAGAATGATATTTCTTCCATTTTAGTGATACATTTCTGTATATGTCAGATAAAGGTAATACTATATCAAATATCTTGCTTGGAGACAAGTAATTTGATATAAACCCTTTTAAAGTAGGAAATGAGTACCGGTATATTAGCATTTGCAAAAATGTCTTAGGCATGGGTCAGAAGAGTCCTCTGATCAGGGTCTGCATTTTTTGTCATTTAAATTCCTCTCACAAAATTATAGTCTTTCGTACTGAACAGACTCTATCATTAACCGTTTCCATGTTCTTTAACCCTTTCGCTGCCAAACTCTATGGTCTGCTAACTTTGTCGTCTGTTACAAATTTTCATTCTTTTGATAATCTTCGTTTTTGTTTCAAAAACATAGTAACAGTAACAAACAGTTTGGATCCTGATGAGACGCCGAGTTACTCGGCGTCTCATCTGGATCCAAACTGTTTGCATCGGTAATCACAGATCCGGCATTGGCAGCGAAAGGGTTAATCTATATTTAGTCCAAATTTCAATACCTACTGAATATTCATTGACAAAATAGATATACCGGTAATGAAATACGGAAGGTGGAACATTGTAGGTATTTTAGAAAGTATAATATATTAAACAGATCGATCAAATTCCAGGGCAGGTGGCTGCTTAAAGTAAGGTGAAAGTAAAACAGAACACTCCTATTGGAGCGTTCTGTTTTACTTTCACCTTGCTTTAAGCAGCCACCTGCCCTAAATACAAACTAATTAACACATTTTAGTGTCCGTTATAGAGAGGTTTTACTGTATATCATGAATATGTATTCAATTTAGACCTTTACTTCGTGAATATTCACGTAAGAAATAACTAGACTATTGATCAGCTGATATTTTATAATGACACAATAATTAATAAGTTCAGAAATATTGGGTCTTGGCAGAAACTTAAAAAATACAAAAAAATACACAGATTTATGTTCTTACATGAGTAAACAGTGCAGATCCTGATCAAATGGCTCCTACAGGAACCACTTAACCCTTTCCTCTATCGGCTATTTTCAGACCCAACCTCTTTGATTGAATCTACCCAAAAGGAGCATTTACTAGAGAAAAGTAAAATTTTAGAATTTTGTAGTTTGAAACCATTGTTATAAATAGAGCATTTGCTCCTATAGGAGCAAATGCTCTATTTATCACAATGGTTTCAAGAAGTGGTTATTACAGATTGCATAGAAAGGCGTATTTATGGAGGAAATGGTTAATCTGGGTCTATATATAAGCGCATGATACAACCGAAGTTAAAATTGTTAAACTTTAACTCTTTCTAGCTGCCATTAATTATTGTCAGCTGCAATGTTTGTTAACAGTTTCTACCATAGCCTTCTGGATCAGATTGATCTGCCGGTCTGCTCTGTTGCCTCAGTTTGTCTGTACAAATACTTAAGAATTACAAGAGAATCAGTATTGTTTATGTAGAAAGAAACAGAAACAAATATTATTTTTTCTGGAGCTGAAGCTGATGACAGTGTCTGCAGTAAGCAATTTACTGCCAGGGCTGACGCATACTGTTTTTAGTCGGAACTGAAGTAATTTTTCGTCTGCAACAATTGTAGTCTGCTTCAATTCTAATAAGATAAAATTTCTCATTTCTTTGCAAAAATGTGGTCAAGGTGACAAACAGTTTGGATCCTGATGAGACGCCGCATTATGCGGCATCTCATCTGGATCCAAACTGCTTGCATAGGTAATTACATTTCGTCGCTAGCGTGCAAGGAGTTAAAATGGACTTTATATTGATATTTATGTGATATAATGTAACCTTGGGACCAAATTTAGAATGTCTTTGAGTGAATTATCCTCAACATGTTTCCATGGTAACAGATAATAACAAAGAAGCAATTGAATAGTTATGTACAAGTTAGACCTTATTTGTTAACCCTGTCCCTCATATAAACGCCTTTTCACGCTGTTGCAAACAGAGTAGACCCAGATGAGACGGCTCAATTTAGGAGTAGTCTGATTAGGGTCTGTTTTGTTTGCTTATGAAATTATAATGGATCTGACTACATATTCTACCAATACCAAAACAGCCTGTTTACATATGCCATTATAAAAATTCAGCTAATAAATATTCATGATGTCATTAATTCTGATATGAATATGCAACAGGGAACGGGTGAACACAATATTAATTTAAGCTGGTGTGTAACTGTCTAATAGTTGCCTAAAGATAGGAGCTCATACAGGAGCTTTCTGAATTATACTCTTGCATGCATTTTCATTTGCTATAACAGCACAAGGAGACAGGAGTTTTAGCCATGGCAGACTTTACAATCCTATCTAGATTATATTATAAGCAAACAGCAGACCCTGATCATTTAGGAGCATTTACTAGAGAAAAGTAAAATTTTAGAATTTTGTAGTTTGAAACCATTGTGATAAATAGAGGATAAATTTTGTTCCTATAGGAGCAAATGCTCTATCTATCACAATGTTTTCAAGAAGTGTTTTTTACAGTGGCGTAGAAATGCATATTTATTTAACCCTTTCCTTCATATGAACGCCTTTTCACGTATTTGCAAATAGAGTAGACCCTGATCAGGGTCTGCTATGTTTGCTAATGGAAATTGATTAATTTAGTTTCTTTACTTTCTAATATGGCTACAGATTACAGTACAGTGTCCCACCTTCCATATTTCATATTAATTATTTTATTCGTGAATCTTCAGTAGGTATTGAAATTTGGAATGAACATAGAACAGGGAAGTGGTTAACAGTTAAGCCACCGAGCCAGTATTCCCATGGCAATGCTTACTTCACGTAACATAATCATGTTATGAACTGGACTTTTCCCTTGCTCATACTATATTCTCTATAATGTATGTGAAAGTCTCGCTGAAACAGAAGTCGTGGCTCTTGCTCACCATAAGCTGACTCCCTATTGACTAATCAAGGTTGACTTTGGTGATATAGAAGGTGGCGGAACTCTGTAGTGCCATGTAGCCAGATTATTGACAATTTCTATTTGTATATTTAGATGGTCTGATATACTCTGCAGTAAAACAACTCTAAAACGAACTTTTAGTATATAGAAGAGTTGAGAAGTTTTTTAAGCAAGTGGCTGCTTACCCCTTTCCTTGTTCTATATTAACCCTTTTCTCCATAAATATGCCTTTCTACGCCTCTGTAAAAAGCTCTATTTATCACAATGGTTTCAAATTACAAAATTTTAGATATTTCCTTTTCTCTTGTACATTAGCCAACAGAGCAGACCCTGATCAGATCAGGGTCTGCTCTGTTTGCCAAAGCATGAATAGGGATTTATATGAAGGAAAGGGTTAATGCAGGATGAAAGTCATGTTGAAAGCTCTCAGTGTAAGTAACCCACCTGATGAGAAAAGGACATTCTAAGCATCTCATATGAAACCCGATTGTTTTCATTTCTTCCATATATATACAGAATAGACCGAGATAAGATCACATGCACTCTAGTACGAGTCTAATATGATCTGCTCTTTTCGCTTATGACAGAATATAGTCTATCTGTTTCTACAGTTTCTGCCATGGCCACAAATTCCTGTGTTCATAATTATGTCATTATAAAAAATGTTTTGGTAATAGTAGAAACTGTAAAATCAGATCTATATTATTCTATACGCAAACAGAGCAGACCCTGCTCAGACAGCTCCTACAGGAACTGTCTGATCCGAGTCTACTCCCTTTTACCAACGAAAACATAGATCCTGATCAAACTGCTGCATTTCCAATTTGATGGCTGATTAGGTTCTACACTGCTTTACCCAGGACATGGTTCTTCTAGTACAGTGCTCCCTCTCTACAACGACACCCTTTGGGATACGAAGATTGTTTGTGTTGTTCAGGGGAAGTTGTTATAGGGAGGGAAAATCAAACATAATAAGCTTGTTTGCAGATCCGCAGATCAGGTGTATTTCGAGAACTAAAACTGTTATGCCTCAATCAAACCCTATGTTGTGACCACTCTTTAGAATCGTCACAAAGTGACGATTCTAAAGAGTGGTCACAACAGAGGGTTTGATAGAAGCATACATAAATTACGATGGAAAAAAGTTGTTTCTGGAGCCTTGTTGTTTCGGAAACCTGTATTACCACTTTTTCTCAATGGTCATTTATGTTATACCGATTTTTAAACCATTTCATGCTAATTAGGACCCTTTTGGCATTTCCGAAAAGCATGGATCCAGATCAGATGCCAAAATTTATGATGTTGGTGTGATTAGGATACAAGCTGTTTGACAATTTGTCAACAGTTTCTCAAAAGCTAAGTAAGTAAAAATTGTAGTCGATTAAAATTTTAGCAGACATCAATTTTTACAGGAGGATAAGGGTTTTATAATACATGTAATGGGAAATATGTTTTACATTTTCAGGCCTGGAGGAGAAGTTTACGGACTATTTCCAGGGTTACCTGGCAGGGCTGTCATTACTGAAGGACAAGACGGAAAGTGAGAGGGTTATCCAGTGTCTGAATAATTGTCAGGAAAACCTCGAGTACCAGGCTGTCAGTCAGATGCCCACTGACACGGTAAGGATACGCTATAGCATCGAGTGTTTAGTCTGTACCAGGCGGGTTCCGTAAAGTCTCACTAACATGACCACTCAAAAGAAGTATGATTCTGGATTTTTAACCCATTACCTCATAGGCTATTTTTTTTTACCCTTTACTCCATTAATATGTCTTTCTATGCCTTTGCGAACAGAATAGACCTAGATCAGATGGCTCCTGTTGCTTTGATCAGTAATTACACAGAATGCAGGTCAAGTTTGAAATCATATACAGTAGAACTCTTCTAAACTGGAATTCAGGGTGAAAGTCATGCAGAAAGCTCCTCTAGGAGCTTTCTGCATGTCTTTCACCCTGCATTAAGCTGCAAGACCGATATTTAACCTAAATTGAACTTCCGGTGTTGAGGGGTATTACCATAATCGTGTATATTTATTATTATTCATGTGTTTTCCAGGCTGTCAGTTTCAGCAAGGATATGACTGAGTTCAGCATTGTTGGTAAGAAGGCTGTTGATGTGGAAAAGGTTGTCCGAGATGTGGCATATGTCAACTACAGAACCTTCCCTACACCAGGTCGCAGAAATTATAACGTCAGGACGAGTGTGCAGTAAGTTGTAGTCCCATGTAACCCATTCCCTCATAGGCTAGTGTTAGTCTCCATCTCTTTGAATAAATCTATTGCGAAAGAGCATTTGCTAGAAAATAAGGAAACTTTTTAGAATTGTGTGGTTTTGAAACCATTTGATAGATTTGCTCTATTTATCACAATGGTTTCTAAAAATGACTTTCACATAGTCGTCAAAATGCATCAAATATGAAGGAATGGGTTAACCCATCCGTCATATTGACACCTTTTGATGCATACACATACAAACACAAGACTCAAGAATATTCTCAAACATGTCACTAATGTCCTTTGCAAACAGTGTAGACCCAGATGAGAGGGCTTCTAGAAGAGCCCTCTCATCAGTGTCTGCACTGTTTGTCATGTTATACAGCAAAACCCCGCTAATGCGACCACCTAAAAAAGGTATAATTATGGGTGCTAGATGCAGGTGGTAGCTTAATGCAGGACAAAAGTAATGCAGAAAGCTCCTAGAGGAGCTTTCTGCATTTCTTTTGTCCTGCATTAAGCAACCACATGCTAATAAAGACATCCATGTTTATTCATTAAGTGGTCACATTAGCGGGGTTTTACTGTACTTTCATAAGAAAAATCCCTATATATGTACATGTATCTGTATACCCACCATAAGCTTGACCTGTTTGAAATTTTGGAAAAGTCCATTTGAAAAATTTGAAAATTGTAAGGGTTAACCCTTTACTCCATGAATATTTGTGTAAGAAATAATGACACCATAATGGGCATTGATACTAATACATGTAATTAGATGCATTTATATACAGAGGAGATTTTGTTTGGCTTAGGCAGAACCTATGGAATCAGATCTATATTATACTATATTATAATCAAATCAAACAGAGTAGACCCAGATCAGACGGCTCCTATAGGAGCCGTCTGATCTGGGTCTACTCTGTTTGCAAAGGTGCTGAAAGGCATATTCATGGGGAGTAAAGGTTAGAGACCCAGACCTCGGCCATGTTTCCATGGTTATTGTTTGGAGGTTCTTCTGTGTTCCCAAGAGATAGCTCACTCCACAGAGTCATTTACAATCGTTCTGTCAAAGTTTGTACTGAATGAATTGTCATTGACCTCAATTGACTGGTCAACTTGGGTGACAAGTGGCATTGATTAGCAGTGATTGTCAGCAAACAAAATTAACCCTTTGCATGCTTTATTGGAGAATTCATGTCTTCTGATTCAAACAGTTTTGATTTAAACGATATGATAAGGATCCAAACTGTCTGACACTCTTGACCCTTCCCCTGTTCTATGTTTATTACAAATTTCATTTACCTATTGAATTTTCATGGACAGAATAGTTATAATGAAATATGCAAGGTGGAATATTGTAGCCATTTTGGAAAGTATAGAAACAGATCTATAAAATTCCATTAGCAAACAGAGCGGACCTTAGAAACTAAAGAAACAGATCCGCCAAGTTCTATTAGCAAACAGAGCAGACCCTGATCAGACGGCTCCTATAGGAGCCGTCTGATCTGGATCTACTCTGTTTGCAAATGCGTGGAAAGGCGTTTATATTCGGGAAAGGGTTAAGAATTTGTATCAGACGACAAATTTTGCAGATGATGATTACTAATAGCAAGCAAGGAGTTAATCTCTAGAATACTGAAGATATTGTAATCTGCTTCAGTTAGAGTCAACTTCAGTAGACGGTTGAAATCTTACTGATCTTAGTTATATGTGGCATCCTGTTTGGATCCAGACTGTTTTCAAAATGTTGTCAGTTTTCTTAATCCTTATTAATATTCATACATGTCAGAAATCAGAACTGTGCGAATATTGATTAGCTGATTCTCCTAATGGCATTATTAACCTTTAGCCTGCTATGGGTGGATGAGTGAATACCTGTGCAAACAGTTTGGATCCAGATGAGACGCCGAGTAACTCGTCGTCTCATCAGGATCCAAACTGTTTGACACCCTGGTTGCATTTTGGTAGACAAATTGATTATATATCTTGAATTTTGAAAATGTAGAAGGTGAAACATTCTGTAATAATAATTTGCTCAGCAGGCTAAAGGTTAACAATGAATTTTTTTACAGTGGCTGAAACTAGAATCAGGCCTTTGTCATCCTATAACCCATTCCTCCATAAGTACGCCTTTCTACGCCTCTGTAATAACCACTTCTTGAAACCATTGTGATAAATAGAGCATTTGCTCCTATAGGAGCAAATGCTCTATTTATCACAATGGTTTCAAACTACAAAATTCTAGAATTTTACTTTTCTCTAGTAAATGCTCATTTTCGATAGATTCATTCAAAGTGGTTGGGTCTAAAAATAGCCTATGGAGGAAAGGGATAAGCAAACAGAGTAGACTCTGATCAGATGATCCTAAAGCAGCCAAGTACTCAGTTTGCAAAGGGGTCTCTGTCAGGTTAGGGGCTGAAAGTTAATATTTATGGGCAACTACTGATTTTCTCATTTCTTTCCAGCTGTGGGGATGTAGAGGAGATTCTGCCATTAGTAGAGAGCTATGTATTTGTTGAACACTCCAACAAACCCGTAATTACGCTCACTGGTCATGAGATTGTGACAGGAACTAAGGAAGATTTGAAGAATGGTCTGCAATCCTTCAAAGATGTTGGCATTCACGTAGATTTCTTCCTACCTGGGGATGATGATAAAGACGACAGCAAAGATGATGATGAGGATGATGAGGAAGAGAGCAACAATACTTCAGATCTACAGCAGGCTAATACTGGCTACAAGCTCAGCAAAACTGGTCTAATGGGTGAGTTACCTAGAAACAAGAGCTGCAGTAAAAATATTGACCCTTTCCGTGTATTAATTAACCCTTCGCTTGCTATTCACGTCAATATACGTACCTGTAAATAGTGAAGACCCAGATGAGACAGCTCCTGCAGGAGCTGTCTCATCAGGGTCTGCACTATTTACAAGTTGATTGTGCAACCACTGCACTCCACAGCAGTGACTGCACAGTGAAATACTTGTACACAGTGAAGATATATGTAATTATATACATGTCACAGGGCATGGGTAAAGAAGGAGAAATGTATTTTAAAATTCAGCAAGCGAAGGGTTAAATAATAATATTAGAAATAAAGACATCATGAATATTTATTATCTGAATTTTGTAAAAACACAAGTACACATGACGTTTTGGAGTTGATAGAAACTGTAGAGTCAAATCTATGGTGTACTAAGCAAACAGAGCAGACCCTGATCAGATGGCTCCTAGAAAGGCATAAAAAAGGGCTTTTATGAGAGAAAGGGTTAAGTAACCATTAAAATGAAATTTACTTTTGTGTCTTTAAGCTGGATGGTAGCTTAATATAGGGCAAACTATGCAGTAAGCTCCCAAAGGAGTTTTCTGCATTAATTTTGCCCGACAACGATTTACAACATTTTACCAAAGTTTACGTGTGTACACCTTCTTAGGAAGTCATATAGGAAACCCCATCTAAACCAGACATTAAAATTAGTACCAGTGCCAGTATCTCAGACAGGTGGGAGCTTAACCCATTCCTCCATAAATATGCCTTTCTTCGCCTCTGTAATAACCACTTCTTGAAACCATTGTGATAAATAGAGCATTTGCTCCTAAAGGAGCAAATTCTCTATTTTTCACAATGATTTCAAACTACAAAATTCTAAAATTTTACTTTTCTCTAGTAAGTGCTTCTTTTGGGTAGATTCATTCAAATAGGTTGGGTCTAAAAATAACCTATGGAGGAATGGGTTAATTCAGGTTGAAAGTCATGCAGAAAGCTTCCAAGGAAGCTTTCTGCATGACTTCCACCCTGCATTAAGCAGCTACCTGCTTGAGCTCAAAAGACCCAAGTTGTTCTATATTAAAATTCCAGTCTAGAGAGGTTTTTACTGTACTGCGTTATTCCTTGGATCAGGCACTGGAGTGTTTCCACAAAAGTACAAATCTTGAGTGTCGAGTATTCCTATTCGATAATGCGTCCTTGTGTTTAATTAGTGCATTTAGATCCAGTATGTTTGTGAAGATTGTCATGGGTATGTCTGCTTTATGCTATTAATATAAAGTGTTGATTATTTGTTTGCTTTTCAGATGATGCTAATGTGAAATCGGATGATAAGAAAACTGAGACAGTTCTGCTGGACATGTGCACCATACGGGCAGAGCCTGTGCTTAACTTCTATGTTGAGCACCTCGACCTGCCAAATGTTGAGATTGAAAAATTCAAGATGAAGCTGGAAGGCATAGAGACTGCTGCTGGTCTTGTTATCATGAGTAAGTAACATAGAGTAACATAAGTAACATAGAGTAACATAGAGTAACATAAGTAACATAGAGTAACATAAGTAACATAGAAGGGCCCCTGGTTTTGAATACAGTGAAACCTGTATTAATTTTGAATATTCATGTAATAATAATATGAAGGTCAATATTGGATGAATCTTTACAGTGGCATCTGCTTATGATTGACCGTGGTAGAAACTGTAGAATTTCATAAGCAAACAGTGCAGACCCTGATCAGACTACACCTGTAGGAGGCATCCGATCTAGGTCTTCTCTGTTTGTAAAGGTGTGAAAAGGCATTCATATTAAGGAAAGCGTTAAGGCAGATGATAGCTCACTGAAGGACAAGAGGGTATGCAAAATACCTGCTTTTTAACCCTTTACTCCATGAATGTAATTGTGAGAAATAATGACTTTATCAATATTAACACTTACTGTGCGGGACACGCGTCACTATTGTCCTTAGCAAACAGTGTAGACCCAGATGAGAGGGCTCCTTGAGGAGCCCTCTCATCAGGGTCTGCACTGTTTGCCATGTTACACTTTTCTTCAGAAAAATCCCTAAATATCCACCATAAGCTTGACCTGTTTGAATTTTGGAATAGTCCATTTGAAATTACAGGGTAGTAAGGGTTAATTAGATTAACCACTGTATGGAAAGATGTACACCAGAATTTCTGGAGATGGCAGAAACTAGACTCATATGTATATTATTTCATAAGGAGACAAAGCAAACCCAGATCAGATGGCTCTTACAGGAGACATCTGATCTGGGTCTACTCTGTTTGGAAAGGTGTAGAAAGGCGTATTTAAGGAGCAAACATTAAGACTCCTATCTTTATGACCCCTATCTTTATGACGCCAATCTGTAATCAATAAATAGTTGCTAAGAAACAAGTTATACTGAACTGCCTGACCAAACATAGGACAGTGGTCACTTAATGAATTAATCTATGTGTCTCTTGACTCTTTCATCCATAAATACTCCTTTCGACGCCTTTGCAAACAGAGTAGACCCAGATCAGACTGCTCCTATAGGAGATATAATGTCTAGACAGGAAAGCGTTAAACTAGGTTAATACAGAGCAAAATTATTGTGCAGAAAGCTCCTATGACATCCTTCCTGCATTAACCCGTTTCCTCATAGGCTATTTTTAGATCCAACTGCTTTGAATAAATCTACAAAAAAGGAGCACTAATTAGAGAAAAAGAATTTTTCAGAATTGTGTAGTTTTGAAACCATTGTGATAAATAGAGCATTTGCCCCTGTGGAGCAAATGCTCTATTACAAAGTAACAATGGTTTCACAAATTAAATTTTACAGGAGCGTCAAAATGTGTCAATATGCAGGAATGGGTTAAATGATGGAAAAGAATTCTGTACAGAGTTTTCATTAAAGGTCATACTTGCATTTTTGAACTGCTTGAGTCCCGCTCGCATTATGTTTTGCAAAAAGTGTTTTAGTTAAGAGTCGGGGACAGTTTACAAGAATGTTTATTATATGAAGACACTAAGTCTCAAAACCAAGCTAATTGTGTATTTCATTGTGTCACTAGTGTTTTATAATTTCTTGTTAAATATATTTCATTATTTCTCTTCTTGTTAGTCAGTATTTCATTATTTCTCTCGAGTTTTGTAGCTAACTCTATATTTCATCATCTCACTAGTTTATTGTACTAACTCTATATTTCATCATCTCACTAATTTATTATGCTAACTATATTTCATCATCTCACTAGTTTATTGTGCTAATTCTGTACTTCATCATCTCACTAGTCTGTTATGCTAATTCTATATTTCATTATTTCACTAGTGTACTATTTGGTAATTTTCTTGCAGATGCTGACACCATTGACAACTACCTCACTGTGATCAAGCACATTCGCTACGTTCACACGGAGGCTGACAAACTGTACATGAGAAAGTTTGTCATCACCTGCTCCTCCCAGAGTGGCCGCTTTGTCAGCAACGAGTTTGAAATCACAGTAAGTCAGCAACAGGATAAGTTTCTTGTCATACAGTACCCCTTAAAATTTAACCCTAAGCCCTTTATCTTACTTAACCCTTTCCTCCATAAATAAGCCTTTCTACGCCTTTGCAAACAGAGTAGACCCAGATCAGATGGCTCCTATAGGGGCCATCTGATCAGGGTCTGCTCTGTTTGCTTATGGTATAATATAGATATGATTCTACAGTTTCTGCCATGGTCAAAATGCCTGTGTCCGTGTGCTATTATAGTAAATTAATCTAATTGATATTCATGATGTCCTTATTTCTTAGACAAATATTCAGTTCAGGAAAGGGTTATAGAGACACCTTTTCGAATCCTTTGCAAACAGAGAAGACACAGATGACTCAGGGTCTCCTCTGCTTGAATGTAAAATAATATCAATCTCATTCGGCAGTTTCTGCCTTGGTCAGAATTTCATTTATTCCCAATTCCATCATAAACTGAAGCTGATAAATATTCATGATATTGTTTTACTTGAATATTCCTGAGGTAAACAGTTAAATCTCGTAACATCTGCTGTTTGAGGCAAATGTCTCGGTAAATCTTTCTTAGATCTGCAAAAAGTATCTTAGTACTCAGGTACTAACAAATTTACATTGAATAAACCAAATGCAATTTAATAGAGTAAAACCTCACTACTGCGACCATAAAAAAAGCGGTCTAAATCCGGGTCTAAAAGATAAGGGGTAGCTTAACCCATTACCTCATAGGCTATTTTTAGATACAACCTCTTTGAATAAATCTACCGAAAAGGAGCAATAACTAGAGAAAAGGAAATTTTTTACAATTTTGTAGAGTCATCAAAAGTCGTCAATATGAGAGAATGGGTTAAATCTGGGTTTAAAAGGCAGGTGGTAGCTTAATACAGGATGGAAGTTCTCCCACTTTCTGAATTCATGCAGTAACCTCCCACAGGAGCTTTCTGCATTACTTTTGCCATGTATTAAGCAACCACCTACTTTTAAAGACATCTATGTTTATTCATTAAGTGGTTGTTTTAGAGGGGTTTTTCTGTATTCTGATTTCCCTTTTAATTCTCTTATCTGTAGTTCTGAGATGAGCTCCTCATTTTGTGAGTTTAACCCTTTCCTCATATAAAAATATTTTCACACATTTTGAAACGGGAGTAGACCCAGATCAGACCGTTCCTATAGGAGACACTTGTTCAGGGTCAGCACTATTTGCTTATGATAGAATATAGCTATGATTCTACAGTTTTTGTCATGGCCAACAATTCCTTTGTCCTTGTGAATCTCATTAATATTTATGATGTCATAATTTCTTACATGAATATTGAACGGGGAAAGGATTAACTTTATTTACCATATCGTGGGCTTGGTGCAAAACTATTCTAACTCCTTCACAAGGTGAAGGAGTTAGAATAGTTTTGCACCAAGCCCTCGATATATTGATTATGAAGCAAGTTCGTACTATGGCAAATGCAAATTTCTCTCAGTTGCTTGGGTGGTAATGTAAGTGTACATGTATATAGTGAAAGCTTGTAAACCCTTTCCTTCATATAAACGTGTTTCACGCATCTGCAAACAGAGTAGACCCAGATCAGACGGCTCCTATAGGAGCCGTCTGATCAGGGTCTGCTCTGTTTGCTAGTAAACTTTTAAAAGATCTGTTTCTTTACTTTCTAAAATGGCTACAATGTTCCCCCTACCATATTTCATTATAAATATTTTGTCCATGAATATTCAGTAAGTATTGAGACTTGAAATAAACATAAAAGGTGAGAAGCTGGTGCACTTACCACTACAGTATTAGGACACTCTTCATTTTGTTACTTTAGATTGCCCCAGTGGAGAACGAACCACCGACAGTGCTGAAAGCCAACATACAAAACAATGCAGCCCATCAGCAGGTGTACCAGCCGCAGTTCCAGCAGCAGTTGCATCGTGGCGTACCAAGTCAGAGTAAGTTCGCGTGCCAGAAAATCTTACACAGTAACAATGGTCCAAATACAGTAAAATCTCTCTAAACTGGACGTTAAATTTGGTATAGATATTGATCTTGGAGACAGGTGGCAGCTTAATGCAGGGTGAAAGTCATGCAGACAGCTCTTAGAGGAGCTTTCTGCATGACTTTCACCCTGCATTAAGCAGCCACCTGCCTTAAAGTATCTTAAATTCTTCTCTATTAGAATTCCGGTTTAGAGAGGTTTGACTGTATTCTAATTAAATCTGTCCATAAAACAATTTCATCTTATTTCTGTTGGCTGATTATATTATTATCCCCGCCCCCTTTTGTTTGTGATGGGGTTTTGTATGTGTGGGGGTGGGGGTGGGGGGGGGTTAGATATACCTCTGCTCACGCATATCTGATTAATATCAATATGACTTGCTTTTGCATTCACCCTGAGTTATCAAGCTGCATCACATAATTATCCAAGCTGTGCCACTGATACAATATATTTAACCCATTCCCTCATATAAATGCTTTTTCATACCGTTGAAAACAAAGTAGATCCAGATCAGATGACTCCTGTAGGAATCAGCTTCTAAATTTATAATAGATCTGGATCTACAGTTTTTACCAATACAAAGAAATTCTTTGTTTATGTACAATTATAAAAAATCAGCTAATGAATATACACAACTTTAAAAATCTTCTGCCTTGAAACTGGAAGGTTCTCAGCTTTCATATTTGGCAGATAGCATCATATTCAGGTCCTCTACAAAAGATATATAAATTATGCCACTGGGGTCAAAATTGGCCCCGCCCCAGGGCTGGCTAGTTTTCTATAGAAACACATAGTGAAAACTTTGAAAATCTTCTCCTCTGATTGTCTGGTGAGCGATATCAGGGCCTTTCAGGCCCTCTTGTTAACATTTAGGATCCTCTCACAAATTTGACCCTTCTTTACTGAATGGACTCAGTTGTTAAACATTAATGGATCATTCTACTTTGAAAATTCTAATTTTAGATCCACCCTCTTTGAATACATCTAGCGAAAAGGAGAAATTAATAATAGAGAAAAGGATTGTTTTTAGAATTTTGTAGTTTTGAAACCATTGTGATAAATAGAGCATTTGCTCCTATGGAGCAAAGTAATGCTCTATTTATTACAATAGTTTAAAAAAGTGCCATTTACAGAGGCATCAAAAGGCGTCAATATGAGGGAATAGGTTAAGTAGTGTTTATTTTCAGACAACAATGAAGGAATTTACCGTGATACAAATATAGTTGAAATCTGAAATGAAAACACTTGAAATTACATGGAGGGATTTCTATACAATTTATATTCTGTTTTCTGGAGGGTTTTTGTTTCTGTTGGAGGATATTATGGACAGCAAATATGGAAATAAGCATGCTTTGTGGAATTTTATACTTCAGCAAATGTCACAACTGGATAATTCTGTATAATTTTGAGAGGAATAATGGCACAAACCCGTATCCTGCTCAGAAGTTTTTCGACTGCTCCGATTCTTGTCTGCACAGTATCCACTTCGCTATTATTTTTAAGCCATTTTGTTTTGTCTATTTTTAAAACTCTGCTAGCCAAGTTGCAAATAGTGTAGATTCAGATGAGAGAGTAACAATCGCATGTCATCTGTATGCAAGTTGTTTTCAACCGCATGGCAGTATTGATTAGCTAGATAGATTTTAATTCCTTTTTCTCGATGAATATTTATGTATAAAGAAATAATGACATGAATATTTATAAGATTAATTTTCATAATGGTATATGAACACGGGAAATTTTGGCCTTTGAGGGAATTGTAGAATCGGTTCTGTATTATTTAATTAGGAGATGGAGCAGACCCTGATCAAATGCATTATGGCCCCTACTGGAACCATCTGATCTGGGTCTACTCAGTTTGCAAAGGCATTAAATGGCATATACAGTAGAAGTTGTCTTACGCTGCCATCAAAAAGAGGTCTAATTATGGGTCTGTAATGCAGGTGGTAGCTTAATGCAGGTCAAAAGTAATGCAGAAAGCTCCTGTATGTTCTATAAATGATTGGCTACTTTACTTAGGACAGGATGTACTGTATGTGGAATATGGGGTAAATGTGTTTCTTCTTGAACCATTGTGATAAATAGAGCATTTTCTCCTAAGGAGCAAATGCTCTATTTATCACAATGGTTTCAGAACTACACAATTCTGACATGTTCCTTTTCTCTAGTAAATACTCATTTTGGGTAGATTTATTCAAAGAGGTTTGGTCTAAAAATAGCTTATGGAGGAATGGCTTAAGTGATGTGGGCTGCAATGATGAAACCTGTATACAATGGCCACTAAAGATAGATGTTATTTTAGGGTCTTTCAATCAGTTGATAACCACCTGTTTTTAATCCTTTTCTCCATTAACCCTTTTCACCTTTCTACACCTTTGCAAACAAAGTAGACCCAGATTAGAGGGTTCCTGTAGAAGCTGTCTGATCAGGGTCTGCTCTGTTTGATTATGATATGATCTAGATAAGATTCTGCAGCGTCCCCCATGACCAAACATTCCTGTGTCCATGTGCTATTATAACAATTTATTTAATTAGTATTGACAATTTTATTTCTTACATGAAAAATTCATAGAGTAAAGTGTTAACCCTTTCCCTCATATAAACGTGTTTTCACACATTTGCAAACAGAGTAGACCCAGATCAGACGGCTCCTAGAGGAGCCGTCTGATCAGAGTCTACTCTTTTTGCTAATAGAAAGAATGTGAAAGATCTGTTTCTTTGCTTTCTAAAATGTCTACAATGTTCCACCTTCCACATTTCTTTATAACTATCTTGTTAACCCTTTCCCTCATATAAACGTGTTTTCACGCATTTGCAAACAGAGAAGACCCAGATCAGACGGCTCCTAGAGGAGCCGTCTGATCAGGGTCTGCTCTGTTTGCTAATAGAATTTGATATATCTGGTTCTTTACTTTCTAAAATGTCTACAATGTTTCACATTCCATATTTATTTTTAACTATTTTTCAATGACTATTCAGTAGGTATTGAAATTTGGCCTAAATACAGAACAGGGAAAGGGTTAATGGATATTCAGTAGGGATTGGAATTTGATATAAGCATAGAACAGGGTATGTTCATAATGGCAGTATTTGTTACATAGATATTCACGCAATGATGGGTTAAGTTGTTTCTGGATTAGAGAGATTCTACTTTCCCTGTTATTACCCTTTTATTGTCATGTTACACTTTTCTTCAGATTTTGGAATGGTGGCCATAATCGTAGTGTGTGTTGGTTTCCTCATGTTTATGATTGTGCTGGGAGTGTTGAGAATACGGGCGGCACATCATCGACGAAGGGTTGTCCAGTTGGACGAGAAACAGGAGATGGAATGGGACAACTCAGAGCTAAACATTACAGTGAACCCAATAGACCAAGAGGTAAGAAGGCATTGAAATGAGCTGGCTGTAACAACTGCACTGGGCAGATCTTAATCCCAACTCCATTTTCTACACCTTGCAAACAGAGAAGACCCAGATCAGACAGCTCCTGTATGAGCCGTCTGATCAGGGTCTGCTGTTTGTTTATGATATGATATACGTAGATCTGAGTCACACTTTCTGTGTCTTGGCCAAACCCCCCTGATTTCGTATGTCATTATAAAAGTTCAGCTGATTAATATTCACATTGTAATTATTTATTTCATGAATATTCATGGAGTAAAGGGTTAAACCTTTCCCTGTTCTATGTTTATTCAAATTTTCAATACCTACTGAATATTCATGGACAAAATAGTTGTAATGAAATATCAAAGGTGGAACATTGTAGCCATTTTAGAAACCAAAGAAACAGATCTATCAAATTCTATAAGCGAACAGAGCAGACCCTGATCAGACGGCCGTCTGATCTGGGTCTTCTCTCTTTGCAAATGTGTGAAAACACGTTTGTATGGGGGAAAGGGTTAAACCTTCTCCTACTAGTCTTTACTATATTTGCATTTGTAAACAGCATGGATCCAGATCAGACACCAAATAACTCTTAATAGTTTTGGGGTCTTATTGAGTGTCTTGGCAGGGTAAACACAGATTGGGTTAGCTTTTGTAGAATGAGTGAGTGAGTGAGTGAGTTTGTAGTATGAAATGGTCATTGGGTTAGCTTTTACAGAATGAAATGGTCATTGGTTTCAATCTTAACTAATTCTCTCATAGATTATTTTTAGACCCAGCCTCTTTGAATAAATCTGCTGAAAAGGAGCATTAATTTTAGTAGAAAAACAGAAAATGTTAGAATTGTGTAGTTTTTAAATTGTTGTGATAATATCATATGTCAGTTTGTACTTTTACAATGATTTCAAAACTATTAGTATGGTTTGACTTTCTTCTGTGACTCTGTCTTAAGATTTCTCTTTTTGTTTCAGCTTTTTGAATATGAGGAAAACCCTAAAAAAGGTTCCTCATTGCCAGACGACAGTGATACAGATGATGATGTCAGCGAGTGTTTCCATGACGATGACGAGTCATCAGAAGAGGAGGAAGAGGTTGAAAGAAATGTTAAAACTCTGGAGTGGGATGATTCTACCTTATCGTATTAAGGAGAGACACATCACTAAGATAATGACAGCGCGAGAGAGAGAGACTTTTACTATCAGGGATAGCGTGTGAAATGTTTGTGGCAACCTTTAGCATGCAGAAGAAAAAGTTGTCACCTTGTGCTCCAAGTCTCGAATTTAGTTTTGTATACCTCTTATTAACCCTTTCCCTGTTCTATGTTTGTTTCAAATTTCAATACCTACTGAATATTCATTAACAAAATAGCTTTTAAGAAATATGGAAGGAGGAACATTGTAGACATTTTAGAAAGCAAAGAAACATATCTATCAAATTCTACTAGCAAATAGAGCAGACCCTGATCAGACAGCTCCTCTAGGAGCCGTCTGATCTGGGTCTGCTCTATTGCAAATGCGTGAAAACACGTTTATATGAGGGAAAGGGTTAACAGGAAAAAAATATATTTCTTAATCTCCGCAGTTACGACCTTAACCCTTTACTACATGAATATTCATGAAGAAATAATGATGTCATGAATATTAATTAGATTAATTGCTATAATAGCAATGGACACATGCATTTTTGGCCATAGCAGAAACTGTAGTCATATTTATGATGTACCATATTAAAGCAAATAGAGCAGACCCTGATCAGACTCTGATCTGGGTCTACTCTGTTTGCAAAGGCGTAGTAAGTCGTATTTATGGAGGAAAGGGTTAACCCATTACTACAGGAATGTTTTTGTCAATAATAATGACATCATGAAAAATATTAATTAGATAATGGCACATGAACACAGGAAAGTTTGGTGCTGATAATAACTGTAGAATCAGATTTATACTATTTAATAGGCAAACAGAGTAGACCCTGATCAGACGACTCCCATAGGAGCTGTCTGATCAGGGTCTACTATGTTCGCAAATGCGTTGAAAATGTGCATCTATATTCTGAGGCCTTTTACTACTCAAACTTGGTACACACTGCTGGTACAAGTTTGCTTTTATGCATGCTGGAGGTTACACTGACTGAGACAAATTCCTGAACTTGTAAAATGATAGTAGTCTGTTTTATATATCTCAATTTCAGGATAAACTTTAGAAATTGAGGACAGTTGTATTGTTTTTTCGCTTTGATTTTGTTTAAGATTGATACAGGAACTGTGACTCTTAGATACTTTTGTCTCTTTCTTCTTATAACCCAGACAATTTTTGTTTTGTAAATTGGAGGGCATTTTTGGAAGTGAAATTTTTACATTTTTATTGTTATGTTTATAGTTTCTTTATCCCTTACTCTGCTTATAGCAGCATGTGTAGCATAAGAAAACAGATTTGATCCAGATCAGACACTATGTACCTTGGTGTCAGATCAGGTCCAAGTTTTGAAAAAAATGAGTAAATAAACATACTTTCAATTTGCAAGTCAAATTTTTCATAGCAAGATAAGGGTTGGAAGTGTAGTTTGCATAATAATTGAAATAACTAAGCCAAACATACAGGACCGTTTTCTCGGTTGCAATTGTTTTGAGAACATAGCACAGACCTTATGAACTGTGAAGAAATTTTGTATTATAATTATATACAATAAAGCCTTGCTAATACAAACACTCAAAAGAAGTGTAATTCTGGATTTTCAAAACGTGTTGTAGCTTACTACAGGAAAAAAAATAGGCAGAAATCTCCTGTAGGATCTTTCTGCGTTACTTTGTCATGCATTAACCTTTTCCTCCGTAAATAAGCCTTTCTACGCCTCTGTAAAAGTCACTTAATGAAACCATTGTGATAAATAGAGCATTTGCTCCTAAGGAGCAAATGCTCTATTTATCACAATGGTTTCAAACTACAAAATTCTAAAATTTTACCTTTTCTCTAGTAAAAGGTCCTTTTGGGTAGATTCATTCAAAGAAGATGGGTCTAAAAATAGCCTATGGAGGAAACGGTTAAGCAACCACCTGCTTTTAAAGACTCCTACGTTAATAAATTATTTGGTGATGCATTAACAAGACTTTACTGTAACAGCATTGGAAATTACATGTGCTAGGGAAAAAGGGTACTCAAGCTTACTGTTTTTATGTTTTGAAGACCCCATTATAATTACTTTAGCAAGCTACTGTTTGTCAAGGTTATCTTCAGTCCACTGATAGTTTGCTAAACCCTTTCCCTGTTCTACGTTTATTCCAAAATTTCAATACCTACTGAATATTCTTGGAAAAAATAGTAGAATGTGGAACATTGTAGCCATTTTAGAAAGTAAAGAAACCGATCTATCAAATTCCACTAGCAAACAGAGCAGACCCTGATCAGACGGCTCCTATAGGAGCCGTCTGATCTGGGTCTACTCTGTTTGCAAATGCGTGAAAACACGTTTATATATGAGGGGAAAGGGTTAAGATTTAACCCTTTACTCCATGAATATTCATGTAAGAAATAATGACATATTGAATATTAATTAGTTTAAATTTTATAATGGTACATGAACACAGGCATTTTTGTCCATGGCAGAAATTGTAGAATCATATCTACATCATATCATATAAGCAAATAGAGCAGACCCTGATTAGAGGGCTCCTGCAGGAGCCGTATGATCTGGGTCTACCCTATTTGCAAAGGCATAGAAAAGCATATTTATGAAGCAAAGGGTTATATAGCCCTTTCCTCCATAGGCTATTTTTAGACCCAACCTCTTGAATGAATCTACCCAAAAGGAGTATTTACTAGAGAAAAGTAAAATTTTAGAATTTTGTAGTTTGAAACCATTGTGATAAATAGTAATTATAAATAGTAATAATAATTCCTATTTATCACAATAGTTTCAAGAAATGCTTAGTACAGAGGCGTAGAAAGGCATATTTTTGGAGGAAAGGGTTAAGATATACAGATCACTGACTTTGATCTATAGACATGTTAACCCTTTCCCTGATAGAGATACCTTTTAATGCCTTTGCAAACAGAGTAGAACTAGATCAGACAACTATCAGAGCTGTCTGATCCGGATCTGCTCAGTTTGCTTCTGTATTAATATAAGTCTGACTTTACAGTTTCTGCTATAGCTAAAAATTCTATTGGTTATAATTCCATTATAAAAATTCTATTCTACAGTAAAGTCCCGCTAATGCGACCACTTAATGAACAAACATGGCGGTCTTCATAAGCAGGTGGTTGCTTAATGCAGGACGAAAGTTATGCAGAAAGCTTCTATAGGAGCTTTCTGCATAACTTTCATCCTGCATTAAGCTACCACCTGCCTTTGCCAGTGTGAATTATGCCCCTTTTTGGAGGTCACATTAGAGGGTTATACTGTATTAATTAATATTCATACAGTCATTATTTCTTACTCGAATATTCATCAGGCAGACGGTTAAACAATGATACTGTGCATGATGTATTTAGAAATATCGAGGGCTTGGTGCAAAACTATTGTAACTCCTTCACAAAGTGAAGGAGTTACAATAGTTTTGCACCAAGCCCTCATATTGCTATGTTGGAACTACCCCTACATTTAAAGAAACAGTAAGTATTTTTAATGCTATCTCATCTCATATATTTAAGTTATTTCTGAGCGTTTTTTTAACTCTTTAAGCCTTTCACTAATGAACATTTATATGCACTGAATTGATCACTTCATGAATATTCCTTAATTTTAATTTTTTTTAAAAGGTAAAGAGAATTGTTGGTTATGACAAAAACTGTAGGTTCAGAACTATATAATTCCATAAGCAAACAGAGCAGACCCTGATCTGATTGCTCCTACATCAGCGGTGTGATCTTGGTCTACTGTGTGTGCAAAGGCATCTCTGGCAAACCTCTCTGTTTGCAAAACATATCAGTTGTCCGTAATATACTTGGAAAACGAGGTATTAAATAAAGGTTGACAGGGATTGGTACTGAAATTGCGGTATTTTCCCTAATAAACATCCCCACTGTAATAAATGATGCCCCCTTACTTCTTGGGGAAGAAAGTCGTAAACAATATAATAATCATTATATAAAGAAATAAAGGTTTTTCAAGATACAAGTGGTAGCTTAATGCAGACTGAAAGCAATACAGAATGTCTGCATTGAAGCTTTCTGCATTGCATTCTTTCTGCATTAAGCAACCACCTGTGTATACATTGCAAGAAACTCGCTTTTAAAAATTTTACGCCCCCGAGGGTGTTTATTAGAGGTTATACGGTAGCTAAAAAAAATAATTTTCCTATGTACAACATTAACTCTTTCCCTGTTCTATATTCAAATTTGAATACTTACTGAATATTCATGAACAAAATATTTATAATGAAATATGGAAAGACATTTTAGGAAGTAGACCCAGATCTTTCATATTCCATTAGCAAACAGAGTAGACCCTGATCAGACGGCTCCAATAGGAGCCGTCTGATCTGGGTCTTGCTCTGTTTGCAAATGTGTGAAAACGCGTTTATATGAGGGAAAGGGTTAAGACAAAAGAGACGTTTTATGCTAGTCAGTATTAAGAGTTATGACGGTTTCCAAGCATTCCAGTGTCTGAATAGGGTAAAAATTCATTCCACTGTTAGCTGTAAAATTATCTGTGCAGTCAACCCTTTAACAATGGCCACTGAAAGAAATCTAAGTGGAGCCTTTACATGATAAATATTCATGTAAGTAATAATGACATCATGAATAGTAATTAGCTGATTTTGGTAAAATGGTATGAACACAGGATGTTTTGGCTTTGAGAGAAGAAGTAGAATCTATATAGTTCCACAAGCAAATAGAGCAGACCCTGATCCGACAGCTCTCACAGAGGAGTCATCTGATCTGGGTCTACTCTGTTTGCAAAGACATAAAAAATCGAAAATATATCTACCAGGTAAAAGCTACCACAGGGACTTTCTGCTTTACTTTTAGACTGCCTAAATCAGCCAGTTGATTTTAACCCTTTTATTCCATAAATAGGCCTTTCTGAGTCGTTGCAAACAGAGTAGACCCAGATCAGATGGCTCCTGTAAGGAGCTGTCTTGTAAGGGTCTGCTCTGTTTGCATATGATATAATGCAGATATAATTTTACAGTCTCTACCTTGATCAAAAGTTCCTGTGTCCATGTGCTCTTTATAACAATTGATTTAATTAATATTCATGATATCATTATTCGTTACATGAATATTTATGGAATAATGGGTTAAAGACACTTTCTTTTCTTATAGTGGCTTTTTATAAAGGGGTTACTATTGTACAAATCAATCTATTAAACCCCCAAAGCCCTGATATTCATGCCTGTCCAAGGCTGTTTTTGTCCTAGACAAAATTGAAAGTATCTTGTGTATATATTGATATGAACATCTTGTAACCTTTGTACAACTGAAAGTAGATAGAGGCATAGTTAGCTTTTAATCCTGATTACACAGTTGACCTTTTGCTCCATGAATATTCATGTAAGAAATAATGACATCATGTATATTAATTAGGTTAATCTTCATTTATGATGGTACAGGAACAACACAATGTTTGGCCATGGCAGAAAAACTGCTAAATCATATCTGTATTATTTAATAAGCGAACGGAGCAGACCCAGATCAGATGGCTCCTGTACTCTTGATTGCGAAGGTGTATATATGGGTAGATGAATAGAAGGGTTAACCCATGCACTCTCAGAAACACCTTTTATTGCCTTTACAAACTGAGTAGACCCTGATCAGATGGCTCCTATAGGATCAGGATCGGCTCTGTTTGCATTATACGGCATAATGTAGATCTATTCCTACAATTGCTATCATTGCCAAACATTCTGTGTTCATATGCCGTCATAAAAAAAAAAATCAAGTAATTGATATTCACAATTTCGTTGTTTCTTACATGAATATTCATGAGGTAAATGGTTAATTACCCAGCATCTGCTCAGAACTTGAAGTGTTCGACGTACAAGTAGTGCTATAGAGTCGGGAAGTCCCATGTAATGTTTAAACCGCAGCAACCATAGTTTTCTGAAGCAGACTGCTCTTTCCGTTTTAGAAGGGTTATTAAAGATGGATTGGTTGGATCTTGGCACTGCACATATCCCTTTGTTTATCTGTTGTGGGGATCTGTGCGAAAGCTGGGAACCAGTTTTATGCTTCGGTGTTGTGGTGCTTTCTTTGTTATCTCTTTGTTATTTATGTCCATATAACTGTTGTCTTTTTCTTATCTTTTTATGCCATATGATCTGAAACTGACAATGTTGAGAACAGCTTGCAGGTAGTAGGCCTGCATTGATTTACCCTATCGTTCATATACATGTACTGGTAAACATGACATCATGAATATTAATTAGCTGAGCCTTTATAATAGTATATGAACACAGAATGTTTTTGGCAGAAAATTTGGAATCGAATCTGTATGATTTCACAACCAAACAGAGCAGACCCTGATCAGATGGTTCCTATAGGATACAATATTAAACTGAGATATTTTCCCCTGCAAAACCTGTCTGCTTTAATTCTCAAAGTATTTTTTTATTTCTTCTGTTATTACTGTTTTATGAAAAGAAACATGATGCGTTAACATAAAGCTATTTTAGAGGAATGGCACATTTATTTTTTTCCCTCTAATATTCACATGGGATTGTTATGTGGTGATGAAATAGTGAAACTTGACCACAATGACGACTATAAAAGATCATGTTTTCTGAAGCACTGCTTTAGGGAAATGTCAGACTACAGTTTATATTTCAGATTTTGCTGAAGAAATGTCATAAGTTCATGTAACAAAGAAATAAAAGAAAATTGAAGGGACACTAACAGCAGAAATCAAGGGCTTGGTGCAAAACTATTCTAACTCCTTCACAAAGTGAAGGAGTTAGAATAGTTTTGCACCAAGCCCTCGAAATGGTTTCAACCCTTTTCTTCATTTAAACGCGTTTTCACGCATTTACAAACAGACTAGACCCAGATCTGCTTTGTATCAAGTCAAAAGCAAACAGAGCAGACCCTGATCAGATGGCTCCTATAGGAGCCATTTGACTTGGGTCTACTCTGTTTACAAATGCATGAAAAGGCATTTATATGAAGGAAAGTTAAATGAGGATACAGCTAGCATCTGCTTACAGATTAAAAATTAGATATGATTAGGGTCTTCACTGTTTACCTTTCAAAGTCCTCTAGCAGAATTGTTTTGCAATCTACGATGTAACAATGATTGACCATTCCACATAGAAATGGTCGTCCTTCAAAGGTTACTCGGTAATGGCTGTTGTGAACATTGTCAGTTTTGGTTTTCTGTCATCTACTGAGGATTTATTTTCCGATTTATTTTGTTTACTAGGTGCTTTAATATGTCTACTTCTATTTC
This sequence comes from Azorinus chamasolen, assembly GCA_963576725.1. Lineage (NCBI taxonomy): Eukaryota > Metazoa > Mollusca > Bivalvia > Cardiida > Solecurtidae > Azorinus > Azorinus chamasolen. The sequence goes on from OY755249.1 coordinate 9,347,086, forward strand.
AACATGACTGGGTCACAGACTATTACACCGTGGCTATGTCTACTTCTATTTCAACATGACTGGGTCACAGACAATTACACCTTGGGTATGTCACAGATAATTAACCCTTTCCGCCATGAATATTCATGTAAGATTTAATGGCGTCGTGAATATTAATTAGATTTATTGTTATAATAGCATATTGACACATACAATTTTGACTATAGAATCATATCTAAATGACATCATAAGCAAACAGCAGATCCTGATCAGATGGCTCCTATAGGAGCCATCTGATCTGGGTCTTCTCTGTTTGCAAAGGAGTAGAAAGTCGTATTTATGGAGGGAAGGGTTAATAATGATGAGCTTCAAATGTTGTTTGGTAGAGATACTATATCTGTGTGCAACTGTTGTTTTTCTGCAGCAAATAGAGAGCCTTATTAGTGGCTTATTGGTATAGTCCCTCAAGTCTGTATGTAGGAATAGACTTTCAAGTCTGTATGTAGGAATGGACTCTCAAGTCTGTATGTAGGAATGGACATCTTAAAGCAATTGTTACTAGTTGCCTACATTCCTGTGTTGTGAAATAGAAGCAAGGTAAGGTATGGTGGGCTGTCATGGACGCTTAATTTTTTATTTTGTCCACTAGAATTTGAAATTCATCAACATGGTACAAAATTGCATTTGTAGTTTTAGTTACGAATGGTTACAATTTGAAATTTCTTGGAGCTGTTTGAAACCAGGTTATTGCTTCAGACATGTGTGAGATTAGAGGCTTAAGTTTGTAGCACTATATAAGTATATAAGGAGTTACAAACATATTGAATTGAGCTGTGACACAAGCTGTTTGTTCTGTATTTTAACTCTTTACTCTATTGATGCATGCACCTTTGCAAACAGAGTAGACCCAGATTAGACAGCTCCTGTAGGAGCCGTCTGACCAGCATTTACTCTCTTGCTTACAAAATAATTAAGATGTGAGTCTATAGTTTCTACTATGGTAAAAAATTTCATTGTTCATATCACCTTTTAAATTATCAGAGTTAATTAATATTGATGATGTCATTTTGTCTTACATGAATATTCATGATGTCACTTTGTCTTACATGAATCTTCATGGAGTAATGGTTCATAGGGGAAAAAATACTAATATTTTAAACATGAATTGATGTCTAATATTTACTTATTCCCTTTACCTTTGAGAGACACCTTTGCAAACAGAATAGACCCAGATCTGGGTCCATGCTAATGAAGCTTTTTAGTTGAGTCTAAATTTGTTTTCAAGCTTTTGATTGGTCAGATTTGAGCCAAAGGCTCAAATCTGACCAATCAAAAACTTGAGAACGAACTCAGACTCAACTATACAGTTTTATAAGCATGGAACCAGATGGCTCCTGCAGGAATTGTCTGATCAGTATCTATTCTGTTTGCATATGGAATAATATAGATACTATTCTTCAGCACCTTCCATGGCCAAATTCATTTGTTCAGAATGTCATTTTAACAATTCAGTTTATAAATATTCATGATATCATTATTTCCTTCATGAACATTCTGTTTAATGGTTAAACTTAAGTACAGCAAAACCTCTCTATAACGGTCACTAAATTGTGTTAATTATTTGATAGGTAAAGCCGGTGGCTGCTTAAAGCAAGGTGAAAGTAAAACAAAACGCTCTGTTTTACATTCACCTTGCTTTAAGCAGCCACCTGGCTTTAACACAAAATACTTGATGTAATTTAGTGGCTGATATAGGGAGGTTTTACTGTATAGGCAAGTTTGTGATTTCCTTTGCGAATGGTTTGGATCCAGATGAGATGAGTAGTAATTTTAGTGTCTCATCAGGATCCAAACTATGGAATACTTTGATTATTACTTCGAAAAGACAGTCTCTATTGCAGAACGTATGTGGTAATCCATGCATATTCATGTAAGAAATAATGATTACATAAATACTAATTAACCCTTCGCTTGCTGTTCATGTCAATATACGTACCTGTAAATAGTGAAGACCCAGATGAGACAGCTCCTGTAGTAGCTGTCTCATCAGGGTCTGCACTATTTTTAAAAAAAATTACAAATTGATTGTGCAACCAGTGCACTCCACATCAGTGAATGCACAGAGAAATAATTGTAGACAGTGAAGATATATGTAATTATACAACAGGGCATGGGTTATCAAGAAGAAATGTTTTTTTAAAATTCAGCAAGAGAAGGGTTAAGACAAACTTTTATATTGACATGTGAGCAATTGCAGAAACTGTAGAGTTGGATCTATATTACTACATTTGCTAACTGAGCAGACCCAGATCAGACTGCTCCTAAAGGAGCCATCTGATCTGGGTCTTCCCTGTTTGCAAATGTGTTAAAAGGTGTATTTATAGAGTAAGGATTTAACAATTAATTTATATAAATAGCTTATTTAGTCCTTTTCACACAGTCATGAAGAAAGAAATCAGAGTTGTTTACATTCCCTACTATTTTTGTTCCTTTATTGAAGAAATTCTTTTTTGATTACTATTTTAATTGTTAATGATTGATTTTTACGATGCTTATTTACCATTAGGCAGTTTGCCACATTTCACTTGTGTAATGAATAAGTCTCTCACGAGAATGTCAATGCTGATGCATTTGTATTAGGAAGGAAAAACGTGGAAATAAAAACACGGTTGCTGCCTTCTTTTTATTAATTGCAGTAAAACCTTGTTAAATCAGCCACTCAAAAGAAATCTTAACTGTTTGACCCTTTCCCTGTTCTATATTTAGGCCAATGTTCAATACCTACTGAATATTCATTAACAAAATAGTTACAAAGAATTCTTGAAGGTGGAACATTGTAGACATTTTAGAAAGTAAAGAAACAGATCTATCAAATTCTAATAGCAAATAGAGTAGACCCTGATCAGACGGCTCCTCTAGGAGCCGTCTGATCTGGGTCTATTCTGTTTGCAAATGCGTGAAAACACGTTTGTATGAGGGAAAGGGTTAAGATAAGTGGTTGCTGAATACAGATTTAAAGTAAAGCAGAAAAGAAAGCTCCCAACGCTGTCTGTCTCACTTTCATTCTGCAGTAACTGTAAGCAGCCTCCTGAGTTAAAACTCTCTGTTTATTTTTAAATTTGCTAGAGGAATTTGAATGAATGACAAACAGTGCAGACCCTGATCAGAGGGCTCCTCTAGGAGCCCTCTGATCTGGGTTTACACTGTTTGCAAATGACAATACATGTGTGTCCTGCATTCAAAGCGTTAGACATATTACTATAGTGGTTGGTAAAAATCACTGGTGTTAGTATTTTTAGAACACAATTCCACATGCTAAAACTGACCACCAAAATTACATGTACTAACAGTCCTATAGGCAGTTGTCCTTTCCTAACCCTTATCCTGCCATCATTGACCTGACTGGCATTTACAAATAGCTTGGATCCAGATGAAACCCTTAGTAACTCATCATCTCATCAGGATGAAAGGTCTTTGACACTTGGTCGTTAGTTTCTAAATCAGAAGTGGTCAAAATTGCATCAGATCAACATTTTAGCAGCCATTATTGTTTTTTTTGCACCTGGATAAGGGTTAACCCTTTCCCTGTCCTATGTTTATTACAAATTTCAATACCTCCTGAATATTCATTAATAAAATAGTTATAAAGATATATGGAAAATGCATCATTGTAGACATTTTAGGAGGCAAAGAAACTGATCTTTCAAATTCTATTAGCAAACAGAACAGCCCTGATCAGACGGCTCCTCTAGGAGCCGTCTGTTCTGGGTTTACTCTGTTTGCAAATGTGTGAAAACAAGTTTATATGAGGGAAAGGGTTAAAAGTATATTTCTCTTTGATATGCTTTTCAGACATACTGTGTCAAATGTCTGGTTACGTTGTAATGCTGCATATGAAGTTTCAATGACTGCTATTGCAGTTTATGTAACCCACACAGTAGATGCCATGTTGTCATATTCTCATTATGTACATTACTCATTATCAACCTCATATTGTACATGTCGTCATCAGAAAGGTGTAAGCTTCTGGCTGTTAAACAAAACATCTGTGTACTCTAAAGGCTTGTGTAAGCTTCTGACTACAATGATTTACTAGAGAAAAAGATTCTGTGTACCTTGAAGGCTTGAGTTCGTATAGGTTATTGCAGTTTGTAATCGTTATTTGTTGTTGATGCTACCACAGACTGGACAGAACAGAATTATCTAATTGAAATTTGTTTAAAAATGCAGTAGACTGAAGTTTAAGAGGACATCATTTTCTTTTTATTAAAAAGATAAGGATTAGTTTATATGAGTAATGGCTACATAATGTCACTATGAGGCTTCTCACAAAACATTGTTATACACATTTTGTTACAATATACTGTATTGTTTACATGAATTGGTTGTGTTGATGACTAATTATCAGTATTTAAACATCCTAAAAGGTTGTTAATGTTTGTTTGGCATTTTCCGATACTATTGTTATTTTAATTTTTAAATTTTTAATGTGGAAAGAATTGTGCAGTGTTTTCATGAATAATTTTGAATAAAAAAATGTATTTCATTTTCTATAATGAAAAGACAAAAGTTTTTGCTACGGAAAAGATAGATTTATTATGTGATACAAAGAAATGTTCAAGTTTGATGACAGTTCTTGGTGGCTTTCAATATCTGAGCGATCTTGTAAATGAATCTCCATTCTGTATTCATCATGTCTATGTTGTCAGTGTTGTGATTTTGAATCGTTCTTGTATAGCTGATTTCTTTGTCATCTTGTAGTAACATTATACGAACATTGGGTGAAATAGGTTTAACACATATGGATTATTTTTTATCAAAACTTTTTATAGAAATCATCGTAAAGAATGCTATTTATTTCTTGTTAACTGTTTTTCAACATACTTGATTGATGTTCTCTAAATCCTTTTCCCGCTATCGGCGACATGACTCCTATTTGCAAACAACTTGGATCCAGATGAGACGCCGAGTTACTCGGCGTCTCATCAGGATCCAAGCTGTTTGACGCTCGATCAAGAGATTCTCAAAAGCTGATTTTGAGTAGGCATTATTTGTCACAGCGGGTTAAGGGTTGAATAAGCCATTTGGATGAAACCATTCATTCACACTAAAATTTGATGTACCAAAATAAATATGTATAAGTTACTGTTGTTTGAGAACATCACTGAACTCTTCTTAACCCTTTCCCTGTTCTATATTTAGGCCAATTTTCAGTACCTACTGAATATTCATTAACAAAATAGTTATAAAGAATTCTTGAAGGTGGAACATTGTAGACATTTTAGAAAGTAAAGAAACAGATCTATCAAATTCTAATAGCAAACAGAGTAGACCCTGATCAGACGGCTCCTCTAGGAGCCGTCTGATCTGGGTCTACTCTGTTTGCAAATGCGTGAAAACACGTTTATATGAGGGAAAGGGTTAAAAGGAGGAACTCTTTAGCTTCCTCTTTCTATCAGAAACAAAGACACAAAATCATAAATTTAAGGCAGAAAAAACATAAACATGTATATACACTATTAACCCTTTACCTGATAGATATATCCTTTTACAAAGTTTGCAAACAGAGTAGACCCAGATCAGACAACTCCTGTAGGAGCCATTAGATCAAGTCTGCTGTGTTTGCTTTTGAACTAATATAGATCTCATTCTATGGTTTCTATCAATGTTAATATGCATTTGTTCATTGACTTCTTTTTTTAAAAAAAAACAAAAAAACAAACTGTAAATGAATATTCATGAAGTTATATATTGTATAAATATTTTTGAGGTAAAGGGTTAATGGTCGGACAGTAATTCCGTTGTTAACAGAGCAAAATAGATTTCATGGGTATTTCAGTGCTGATGTTGGCAGATACTGAAGCTCTGTCTGCCAAATGTTTAACCGTTATCATGCCAAGTGTGACCTGACCTGACCTGACCTACGTTTGTAAACAGCTGGGAACCAGATGAGAAGCCGAGTAGCACAGCATCTTATCAGGATTGTTGATCAGTAGTTTCTTAAACGTTTTAACAAATTTATTTTTAGACATCTTTGAATAAATCTACCGAATAGGAGCAGTAACTATAGGAAAGGTGAATTCTAGAATTGGTGTAGTTTTGAAACAATTGTGATAAATAGAGCATTTGCTCCTATGGAGCAAATGCTATATTTATCTCAATGGTTTCAAAATGTGACTTTTGCAGAGACGTCAAAATATGTCAGTAGGAGTGAATGAGTAAGGAGATAGCATAGGGGTAAAGATTTGAATTCTCATCAATAACATGTAACCTGGTTCTATGCTTATAAAATTTTTTAGTTGAGTCTTGAGCTCGTTCTCAAGCTTTTGATTGGCCAGATTTGAGCCTTTGGCTCAAATCTGGCCAATCAAAAGCTTGAGAACAAACCCAGACTCGACTAAAAAACTTTATAAGCACGGACCCAGGTGTGCAAAATTGCTTTGGTAGAAAATGTTGTTTACTTTACTGTTCGCATTTGATGTTGCATTTCATTGTAAAACTACAACTTTTCAAACAGTTTAGATCCTTATGAGACGCTGGTTTTTACCCATTGTTTCATCTTCATCCAATAAACAGTGGTTCACACGTAGCATGGTAAAGGTTAAGGGTTTGAACTCGTATTTCAAATTCTTAAAATGTACAGTTCTATCGTGCTCTATTTCAAATAAATCATCCAACAGTGTGATGTGTTGATATTTTGTTCATGGCCGTTCTTATACAGAGTGGATATTGTACCCTTTACATGATGCACCCCCCCCCCAAAAAAAAAACAAAACAACAACAACAAAAAACCAACCGATACCCAGAATTAAGACCTGCAAGTTATCCCATTTCTGTCAATATTGCTAACTTAAATTAATAGTATACACTTGTAGCTTAGTAGACACCATTTTGCCATATGTTGTCTAAAATGTCTAAACATATTCATTGGTTTTTAAGATATCGGTATTTAAATGAAAGCACACAAAAACTCCGTTTTAAACATATAGGCATATAGACTATGCAATATACGAATATCATGTTAAAACAGATTTTAGGTGTATTCATTAAAAAACTCATATCTTTAAAAACCAATGCATATTTTGATGAGAAATTTGGCAGACATATACAAAAATGACTTATCTACATCAATAAATATTCATATTTTAATACTGTGTCCGTTTACATTGGTTAAATACACATTTGATCCAGGGTTCCATTTTGTTTGGGACACCCTGTATATAGGAACGTTCTGAAAGTACTATATCCTTCGAAAGCAAAATAAGTTATGTGAAAAGAGAAAATTGCAGACCCAATTTTATTAAGTTTGTTCATTATTTATAAGCAGTTATTAAAAATGCAACACTACCCACGTCCCCTAGCACCGGCATAACCCATCCCCTCATATTGACGAATCTTTAAACATCACCTGTTGAAACCATTGTGATAAACAGAGCATTTGCTCCTATAGGAGTAGATGCTCTATTTATCACAATGGTTTCAAACTACAAATTTCTAAAAAAAAATCCTTTTCTCTAGTTAATGCTCCTTTTTGGTAGATTTATTCAAAGTGGTTGGATCTAAAATAGCCTATGAGGTAATAGGTTAAGGCTTTCGCTGCCAATGTCGCATTGTTTGTTTGTGTTAATTAACGCCCGTTTCTGCTCACTATGGGTAAATTGGACGCCCCAGAGAGGATTACCGTGCAAACAGTTTGGACCCAAATGAGACGACTTATCAGGATACAAACTGTTTGTTACTTTGACTGTTTCTTGAAACAAAAATGAAGAAAAATAAAATTGAATATTGTAGCAGACGACCAAGTTTGCAGACGATAAAATTTGGTAGCGAATGAGTTAAACGGTATTCAGTTTCAAAACTAATAACATGGGAGACTAGTTTTATATTTTCCTTTAGACACATGTACAGTAAAACTCTAAAGTCACCATCTGAAAGAGGTATAATTCTGGGTCTCGAATCCAAGTGGTTTGCTTAATGCAGGACAGAAGTTATGTAGAAAGCCCTACACGAGCTTCATGCGTTACATTTGTCCCGTATTATTAAAACAGCTTTTGGCAATGCTTAACCCTTTCCCTGTTCTGTATTTATTACAAATTTCAATACCTACTGAATATTCATAGACAAAATAGATATAATGAAATATAGAAGATGGAACATTTTAGCCATGTTAGAAAGTAAAGAAACATGTGTATCAAATTCTATTAACAAACAGAGCAGACCCTGATCAGACGGCTCCTATAGGAGCCGTCTGATCTGGGTCTACTCTGTTTGCAGATGCGTGAAAACACGTTTATATGAGGGAAAGGGTTAAAGGATAATGCTGATTAATCCCCCACCGGTCACCGGAGGGGGCTATATAGATTTGTACTGTATCCGTCCACCTTCCACCAATCCAGAATTTTGGGGAGATAGCCGACAAAAGTCCATATTTACCTGACTTATACACAACTTTATTATTAAATATGGAAAAATAGTCAAACAGGGAGAGCCACACACGAAATGACACCGCACCAAACACCATCTAACAAGAAACGGTAAAGCCACAAGACAAAACATAACAGGACGCATATCAAGACGAAACACATTAAACATTAAGCATATTAAACAACAAAATTGACCGTAGGCTGAAAGCAGGAGTGCCGCCTTGGAACGGCCAGCAGCCAAAAAAGGGCTACTGGGGGACTTAAACCTGGTTTACGGGTACCCAACCTCGTCCTTATCCCACTTTCACCAAAGTCAAAATGTAAATAAAATTCCCCCTCCAGACAACTCCACAACATGCATAACGATGTCTGCCAAAATGAAAATGATTTGAAAATAAACGTTAGAGGTAAACAAGCGACGTCATCATGTAAATGACGTCATAATTTAAAAGTACGGGACATTTAATAAAAGATAAATCGCAAGAAGATACAATTACTAGTGGATATTAAGCATGCACAACTGTTTTGTTTGAAAAAGAATAAACTTGACATCGTAGACATGTACTCGATGACTATTCAGGTCAGAGCAGCTGTGGAGTAGTCATTTGGGGTACGACAGAACTGGCAAAATACAAATATCTAATTTCCTCCCTCCGTAAACGGGTTTAAGAGGGAATCTTCATAGAGTATTAAGCCTTTTCCGTCGTCGCATATTCTTTAAAACACAAAATTGAAGTATTTTAAAGTTTTGTCCAAAAAGGTCCATGACAATGAGTCAAAAGCCTTTTCAAAATCAATAAGTAACGGCAAACAAGGAAGCTCAAACTCTTCGGTGTGGTGCATTATAGCGTACATAAGTCGTGTAGTTTCTCCAATGTAACGCCCTTTAATAAATCTTGTTTGATCTGTATGAATTAATATTGGTAGTAATGATTTGATTCTATTTGCTATACATCCAGTACCAATTTTATACAGTTTTTAAAAGAGTGATGGGTCTCCAAGTTTTAAGGTAATGTCTTGATTTTTCTTCTTCTGGAATACATGCAATTAGACCTTACGTTTAGGTACATGTCAATTTGTTTAAGAAGTATGCATCGTTTAAGGCCCTTAAAACAAACTTTGTTTTCCAAAACAGTTTGTAAAAGTCGGCTTCAAATCCCGAGATGCCAGGTCTTTTTTGTCTTTCATATTCTTTAAAACCGTTAAAAATCTCATTAAACGTTAGTTTTCCTCCAGTATTGTTTGACCCAGAATCTATTATTTTAGGGATACTAGTATAACTTATTGAAAAGTCTTGCGTCATTTAAATTTGAATGTTTCTTCGTATATAAAGATTCATAAAAAAGTTTACTTCTTTAAAAATGTACTGCTGATTTGCTATTTCATGTCCATCCTCCTTGATACATTTGCTTATTGTTTTGTTGCTGCATGCATGTTTCCTAATTTGCAGAATAATTTAGTAGGGTTCTCTTCTCCGTTCTCAAGCTTTTTATTGGTCAGATTTGAGTTCTCAATCTTTTGATTGGGCAGATTTGAGCCAAAGGCTCAAATCTGACCAATCAAATCTTGAGAACGAACTCAGACTCAACTAAAGGTTGTATAGCATGGATACTGATTTTTTCTCAGTCAAATTTGACTCTATTTCTTTGAGTTTGGATATGATAACAGATATTATCTTATCTTTTGTTTTTTTGTCTTAAAGGAGCCATATGATATAGACTTCCCCTGATTTACATCATCAAAGTCTCAAGAAAAGGCTAATTACTAATTATAAATTGTATTTAGTCGATTGGTATATTTATAATAGTCAACATATTATAAATAGGCACCGCATATTGAATAACAATTTCCTAAATTGTTTTGTTAATTGTATCTATGTATGCCTGATCCGTTAGCAGTGCAATGTTGTGTTTCCACAACCCGGAACCATGTTGAAAATGATTAAACTGAAAAGTCGTTTGAATAATGGAATGATCAGACTGAAAACTATGTGTTATTACTGCAAGCGATGGGATAGCAGAAAGAAATCCAACCTGCCTTGTTGCAACGCTTTATGCTTTCTCCTTGAACACAATTTTGATTCCGGAAAATACCCGCGATATGGATCAATAAGCTGTCTGTTTGATATCTGCGCCAGTAATGTACCGCGTGAATATCTGCGCCAGTAATCTACCGCGTGACTTTTTATTATCAGTTGTTTTTATTTATTATGAAACAACCTATTAGAAGATCGATGACTAAATCAAAGTTTCCACATATGGCATAGGAAGTTCTTCATAAATTATCTATTGTATTAACCCTTCGCTGGCTATTCACGTCAATATACCTACCTGTAAATAGTGAAGACCCAGATGAGACAGCTCATGCTGGAGCTGTCTCATCAGGGTCTGTACTATTTACAAGTTGATTGTGCAACCAGTGCACTCCACAGCAGGGTTAAAAATGTGGTTCAAAAATGCGTATCTTGGAGACAATAAATATGTTTAATTTTGTAAGATGCTGTAACACTTTCTTTTTTATTTGGTGTGGATTCCTCTACAGTTCGTAGAAGCAACTTTAAAGTCATTATTCATTATGTCTTCCACCGCCCCATTTATAATGGGGAGACATATTGTTTTGGTCGAGCTGTTCGTCTGTCTGTCTGTCTGTCACACTCGTGTCCGCTCAATATCTCTCACAAATATTTCAGAATGCTTGGGCACAAATGCTCGACTCAACAAGACGATGTGCAGAGCATTCGATTCGATTGGAAGGATTTCAAAATGCTGTGGCACAAATGTTCTCCATAACAAAGCCGATGTGCATACATCAGTATTCAGACACATTCTTCAAAGGTCAAGGAAAATATAACAACACTAAGAATGAAGTACGGAGCGACTTACGGCCGCCACAAAAGCACTTAACACCTTTTGTTGTGAAATACATATATTCTGAAAATGGCCAACATATTGAGAAAAATAACAGTATAACACACATATATACATGTGAATAACCAAAGAGAAACAAAATACATATTACCATTCAAGAAATTATATCAACAAGTTAATGTTGTATTGCTATGCAATACATGAGTCCCCCACCGGATTACAAAAACCTCCTCTGACCCACCACCAATGGTGTACATGTAGTTGACCATGGTATATACATGACCAACCTGAATGGTATTTTTAAAAATCATAAGAAAAACAACATGAAAAATGGGGAATAACTCGATTGAACCAGTAGATAAAAAGTTATTGTCCGCACAAGAAAATATAAAAAAGTGGAATATTGATTATATAGAATTGTGGCCCTTTTGTATGACACTTCCTCTCATCTTGCTTGTTCCATATATGAAGTTTAAAATCAATTGAACCAGCAGATAAAGAGTTATTGTCCGCACAAGAAAATATGAAAAAGAGGAATAACTCCAAAAACATTGATGCTAGAGTTATGGCCCTTGCAAATGACACCTTCTCTCATCATGCGTGTTCCATATATGAAGTTTCAACCCAATTGAAGCAGTATATAAAGAGTTATTGCCCAGACAAAAATATGAAAAAGGAGAATAACTCAAAATATAGTGATGCTAGAGTTTCGGCCCTTTTGCTTGACACTTCCTCTCATCATGCGTATTCAATGTGTGAAGTTATAATGAAGCCTACCATTGTAGGAGATATAGCCCGGACAAGAAACGTGACATACGGACGGACAGACAGACGGACGGACGTACGGACAGACAGACAGACGGGATCGAGCAAACCTACAGCCCCCCAACCGGTAACCGGTGGGGGACTAATAACAGGATTTTGCACATGTAAACAGTGTTGCTTTTACTTATAATAAATACAAATCAAATATCTGTCAAGGGAAAATAGAAAGAGATATTATAACCTGTCAATAATGATGTAAGTGCAATTAGAAGAGAGAGAAAGAAATCACCGCGGCGGGGAAATCCCAATGTGACAAACACAAATTACAATCAACACGAAATGAATTACAAAAGCACGAAAGACAGAAATGTATGACCAAAAGACACATTAAAGTGTGCATGTTCATACACGATATACATTTGTAAGTAATGAAATTTATATAAGATGCATTGCAATGTCATAGCAATTTGCACTGTAAGCCAAAAGGTTAAAATATACCATCTAGCGGCTTTGTATTATTTGGGATATAATAATAATAATATTATAATAGAACTAATCTCAGTGACAATCACAGGTGCATAATCGCTTATGCCAGTTCGGTTACCCATAACATCTTAACTAAATTAATACAAAATCACCAAGAACTGCTTGGGAAACTCTTATGAAATGCATGACAGGGCTGATTCTAATTTACTACATAATCTACTTGAATACTTTACTACATAATCTACTGAAAATAAGTTCCTCAAATCATAAGCCAATAACTCTGATAGTTATGGAAAAAATGGACTTATGCAGAATTCTGAAAGTCGGAGATCCTTCGAAAGCAAAAGTAGCAATGCAAAAAGAAAGAAAATGGCAGACTCGGTTTTATTAAGTCTGTTTATGAGTAGTAATTAGTTGTACAACTTTAGTCACACCCCTTGCACTGGCTAAAGTAAACTAATGATCCAGAAGGACCAGAAACTATAACAACACTGAGACTGATGTACGGGGCGACTTTGTTCGGCCGCCACACTGAGACTGATGTACGGGCCGACTTTGTTCGGCCGCCACACTGAGACTGATGTACGGGACGACTTTGTTCGGCCGCCACACACGCAGATGAAATGCATATTTTACAAGCTACCAAAGAACCATACCTCTTATAACGTCACCATTGTGGCCCTGTGCTCTACATAATCAACTATTTGAGGTAAAATGCATGTTCCACATTATAAATCAAAAGCTCCGAAGATTTGAACTAAGTACAAAAAACATGCACCAAAAGTTTACGAAACGGAGAACAAGAAAAGATAATAAAATGGGATACTCCAAAATATTGTTGCTAGAGGAATTTTCCCAACGAAAGGTATGACAAATGGAAATGACTCAAAGATATTTAAGCTAAAGTTCTAAAGTTCTGGACCTCTTGAGCGTTGGACCGGAACCATTTATCGTGGTTATTCTGTATATATATATTTCAGGTCATTTGCATCAGTTAAAAATGAGTAGTTGTCTGATTATTACTGTGTCATCGGACGGATGGATGACCAAATAAGACGAACAAAACAGACGTACGAACCGACAGTCTGATCACAGTTTAACCTCTAATTTCGTTTGGAGGGTTTAATACATATACAGTAAAATCTCTCTATAACGGCCACTAAATTGTATTAGTTGGTATTTAGGGCAGGTGGTTGCTTAAAACAAGGCGAAAGCCCCCATCTTGTTTATTTTGTCTTTGTGCGTCTCTTTGTGTTTTGACTCATATTTGTGCTTTTATTCACTCTCATATTGAATCCTGCAATGGACTTTTCACTTGTATCCCTATCAGAGGTCTCACCAGTTTGCTCTAAATGGTAATTTATCACGACAACAAGTAATTTCAGAAGCAAACTAAAGACTCACCCGTTTGATGTTTTGTAACTGAACCACATAAACAGCATTTTTATCATGAGCATAATGAATTAGTATATACACATGTATTTTTTATACTGACCATGTGAAGCGCCTTTGTCTTTGTGCGTCTCTTTTTGTTTTGATAGTTATGTACATTATGCTGTGTTTTCTTGTTGTGCTGTTCGGGTGGCTGTTTGTCTTGTATGTGGTGTTTCATGCATGAGTCATATTTGTGCTTTTATTCACTCTCATATTGAATCCTGCATTGAACTTTTCACTTGTATCTCTATCAGAGTTTTCACCATACTTTGGCTGACTATCCCATCACAATTGCACTAGTTGACTGGTCGTGAAAGAAGTATGTTCACAAAATACTGGTCCTTGTTCTTCGCATAGTACAGTGCCTTCCTATAAAGCAGATATGTTCAACCGTGTCCAGGGAAAATAATGTCTGAGACCATCAAATGAAATTCATTACCTATGTTGATTGATCATAATCTGCAAATTGCTATAAATAGAAATATATCGCGACAACAAGTAATTTCAGAAGCAAACTAAAGACTCACCCGATTGATGTTTTATAACTGAACCACATAAACATTTACCATGTGAAGTGCAAATGAATATTGCATTATACCTTTTGCGCTGTACAAATGTATGTGCATTAATAATGCCTTGTGACCAAGAACCAATCAGCGAACAGTTAACTCATTCCCTCCAAGACTATTTTTAGGCCCAACCTCTTTTGAATAATTCTACCGAAAAGGAGCATTAATCATAGAAAATGAGAATTTTAGAATTGTGTAGTTTTGCAACCACTGTGATAAATAGAGCATTTGCTAAACAGAAGCTATCTATCACAATGGTTTCAAAACATAACTTTTACAGAGACACCAATACTCATCAGTAGGATAGAATGGATTAATTCGGTTCGCAAATGTAACCGAATTTGATTGTATTACAACTGTAATCGTCCCAGCGATAGCTTTTATCATAGCGCATTCGTATACACCCGTTGCCATCTGGACCGCCGTCGTTAGGTGCGTCAGTGTCCCAGAGCTGTGTTTTGTTCATGTGTATGTTGGAGCCATCTGTGTATATCCAGCCTGCTGTAGTATGTTTGTAACCATCAATCCAGTAATCTAGGCCCAAAAAGTCTGAAACAAAGCCACACCTGTCAATTTGGTGTCTAGAATATATCTTGCAGCTTATTTAGTTTTCAAACGTTTAATATACATGTATACAGCTTTAAAACAAAAAGCGAAATGTCTTGACACTTTGGTATGTTAGATTATAGAATGATAAACAACAATGAAGCGAAGAAATCCATAAAGAAAGAAATTCCATCTATGATTAGTTTTGACGCCAGAATGACACCCAGCTCTGATAACTTGGGTCAGATTTATGACGTTTGTTTTCACATGACGATTACGCACCATGCCTTGGTGAACATTGAAATGTTGAGACATGACTGTCCTATATTTCTATTTTAACACACACCTTGTGTGAGTATATCGAGGATTAACTCCTTCAGACACGTCAAAATAGTCATTAGTCATTAAATTTAATACCTGGACAGGTGGACAGCATATTTGACACATGCACTTGTTTTTCAGCTGTATCGATTTTTATAAGCTTTTCACCAGCGTTTCTGCAGGCACTCGAGGCATCTGGCTGTGACACAGTGGCGTTAATAACCCTGAATGTGAATTTGGACCCGTCATTGGAGAGCCCAATTACTTGGTCGCCAGATGGACAAAACAGCCAAGGTAGACTGGTGGACACAAGCCCTATAACAAACGCAGTAAAAGCATACACAAAAGTACAAAAATGAGTCATGCAGGAAACACCACATACAGAACAAACACTCGCCCGAACAGCAACACAAGGAAACAGCAAATGTACATAAGTAGAAAAAACAACAAGAGACGCACAAAGACAAAACAAACATACAATAGGAGGAAGATGGAAGTACCGCCTTGGAACGGTCAGTGACAAAAGTCACTGGGGGGTTAAACCGGTTTATGGGCGCCCAACCTCACACTTATTCCATCCCCATCCTAAAAGACAAACAGTGTAAATAAACGTATCCCCTCTCCGACTAATCTACAACAACCGCGACAGCAAATACAGTGGTAAAGTGCATGTATAACGAAAAAACATTTAAGTGAACATACTGTATCCACCTATCGCTAGTGTACTCAATGATTGAGCTGCAAACAGAGTAACTGTAGAAAAGTAATAAAGGGTACGACAAAAATGAAATAGTACAGATATCCGACGTTCTCCTTCCATTTCTGGATTTAAGAGGTCGCCTTCATAGAGTACTAAACCTTTCTTGTCGGCGTACATGCAAAGAGGCCAGCGTGATTGCCAACTGTAAAAGGGTTCACAACCAAACATGCAGTATGTTGTAGTACTACAGGATCATATCCCTTTTTAATGAATTGTTTTATACATTTGATGAACAAAGTGAGAAAATGGGTATGTCCAATAATTTTACGAAGTTTGTAAATCACATCACCATAAACTTCAGGATGTGAAATACCGTGTCGCAGAAGCACCTTGAGATTACATTTGTACTTGCCAATAAGAGAGAGATTTCGATAGTAAAATTTAGAGAAAGTTTTTCTTAGTTTATGGTATCTATATCCTTGCTTAAGCAGTTTTTCAGTTAAAATGAGATTTCGACTGTTAAAATCGTCAATAGATGAACAAGCTCTAGCAAAACGAATAAGTTGAGATATATAAACCCCGTAAGATGGAGCACGGGGAACATCCCCGTCAAGATGAGGACAATTTACAATATTAAAATCAAAATCATCTCTTTTGTCATATATCTTAGAAGAAATCATTCCATTATTAATTTTAAGGTCTAGATAGATGCTAACGAACAAATTGTAAGTACAGTAAAAACCCGATAGTTCGTACTGAAGCAAGTATCATTATCGATCTTTAATACAGGTTGCAACTTAATACAGTAAGCCTTCTGCATGGATTTAACCTACAATTAAGTGGACATGTGTTCTTCATTACTAACATTTCAATGTATCGAGTGTTTTCTGTTTGTATATACATGTACATGTCATGATGAACGGAATCAATGGAAAACTGCCGTTTCACCTCCGCCGAAGAAAGTCCGTACAAGCACATCTATTAGAAATAACCTTTCAGATAGTCTACACTTTTCATAACAATTGGGTATTCACTTACATTTTACCCCATGGTTTTGAATTTAACGAGGTATTCGAGAGAA
Organism: Azorinus chamasolen; assembly: GCA_963576725.1. Lineage (NCBI taxonomy): Eukaryota > Metazoa > Mollusca > Bivalvia > Cardiida > Solecurtidae > Azorinus > Azorinus chamasolen. The sequence goes on from OY755249.1 coordinate 9,364,257, forward strand.
ATTAATTGGATATTTACCAAATATCAATTAAATTAAATTTTGGGAAAACTTGTTGTCTATTCTATTTGCAGTTTAATTACATACCTTTATGAAAGTACTAGGCAATACCTTTTCTGTTTTATGTTGCAACTGTGTACACATTGGTCGTCAATAAATGTTGTACTCTGCTTTTCTAATTGCGTTTTGCTACACTTTAATTCTAAACTAATTGTGCAGATTATCCACAACTGTGCCAATAGCTCGATAAGTAAAATGCGTATATTCACTACAGTGCTCCCTCCCTACAACGGCCCTCTGAATAACGATTCCCTCCTTACAACAACGCATGTCACTGTTTCCGAAACAACAAGGCTCCAGAAACAACTTTTTTCCATCGTATGTTCCTTATGCCGGTTTTAGTTCTCAAAATACACCTTATCTGGGGATCTGCAAACAAGCTAATTATGTTTGATTTTCCCTCCCTATAACAACTCCCTCTGAACAACACATACAATATTCGTATCCCAAAGGGTGTCGTTGTAGAGAGGGAACACTGTATATTGTGTTCTTTGGCATTGTAGCGCTAAAACTATCCAAAGGTAAATACAGTTGAACTTCGATATCTCGTACTCGAATAACTCGATGTTTGGGATAACTCGAACAAAAAGTCCAGTCCTTCCGAATCTAACACTACAGAATTGCTCTAAAATGTATCGCTACGATATCTAGAAAAACACACATATCGCAGCTTAATACATGTCTAAAGTAATGCTGAAAGTTCCTACAGGAGCTTTCAGCATTACTTTAGACCTGTATTAAGCTGTGGTCTTGACAAATCGTTCAGATGATAAATCGGATGACTCGACCATCTGTTATCTCGAACTAATTTGTACGGTCCCTTGAAGTTCGACTTATCGAAGTTCAACAGTACCTACTTAATATGCTTATTTAATTAAACAATAAAACAATACAAAGTAGTAAGATCATTTAGATTACTTGAATTCGGGACATTAGACGAAATTTGATGACTGCCGTATGACAGAATAAGCCTTATGCTGATTGTAAATGGAAAACAGGAATCTACACACGGACAACGTCATGCGTTGAGACATGGAAAACCATGTAAACTTGCATTCCATATCGGCCATGATGATGTTTTCACCTTTCAAATTGATGTTACACACGTGCGTAAGTGCGCACCAAAAGGTACGCCCCTAATTATCAATTTACTTACCATCATCTTTATGGTAGAAATCATACGGTTGTGTCCCAGCCTGTACGAAGTCTATATAATTGTACTTAGTTACCAGCTTACAACTCTTTGATGCCACACGGTAGTAAAATGCGTGGCACTCGCTTGTTGATGATGTGCATCCTCGCCCACAGTCAATCCTGCTGGTAGCATTACGACCAACAGTGTCTGGGACAATGGAGTCAACAGTAGCATGTCGACTGTACAAGGCAGTTCGGAGATTCTCGACAATATCAACTGAAAACACAGACAGTGTTATTCTTGTGACTTTGTCCTGGAATCAGCGTCACATAAATATGTACCCACTGTTGACATTTCTTAACCCTTTCCTTCATTTTTAAAACGCTTTTCCCGCCTTTGCAAAAGTACATCCAGAGAATACGGCGGATGTAGAAACCTTCTTTTCTATAGACTATGAAATTTTAATAAACCTGACTCTACAAGTTCTACCAATACCAAAACAAACTGAGCACATACATGTCACTCTAAACAATCGGCCAATAACGTCATGATGTCATTATTTCTTAACCCTTCGCTTGCTATTCACGTCAATATACCTACCTGTAAATAGTGAAGGAAATCCTGCAGGAGCTGTCTCATCTGGGTCTGCACTATTTACAAGTTGATTGTGCAACCAGTGCACTCCACAGCAGTGATTGTACAGCGAAATACTTGTACACAGTTAAGAGATATGTAATTATACAACAGGGCATGGGTAAGTAAAGAAAGAGACATGTATTTTAAAATTCAGCAAGCGAAGGGTTAAGCATTATGCAGGAGCTGTCTCATCTGGGTCTTCACTATTTACAGGTAGGTATATTGACGCGATTAGCAAGCGAAGAGTTAATGAATCGTCCTGATACATCTCTAATTATGAAAGGCAAGGGCAACAAAACTCGCAAAAGAGAAATTTACAGACTCGGTTTTATTGAAACTGTTCATAAGCCGTTATTGTTAAAGGCGCAACACTATTCACGCCCTCTAGCATCGGCTTAAGCGGTATTTAATTTTCGTAGATTAAAAGAATTGAAACTGTTGATCGCGAATGATCAGAAAATATAACAACACTGAGAATGAGGTACGGGGCGTCATTTCTCCACCAAACCCTATGTTATGACTGTGGTCACAACATAGGGCTTGGTGGAGAAATAAAATAATTATCCTTGAAAATCTTTTGATTTACGCATCTTATCTTGATCACCGCATGATTACTCCTGGAGTAAGACAGCTCTACCATTGGAATTTATAAAACATCTGCTGCAATTAAGACTTTTTTTATGATAAAACTCACCTTCACATAAAACATACAATAGCCACAGCATAGCAGATCCGTTACTCCGCATTTTCTGTTTACAATCATAAATCGTTGCAATTAAAATACATCTTCATCATATTCAGACCCATTTGGAGTAAATATATAGCACATAGCTGTGTCATCCATCTGTGGTTGTTCCTTACATGATCTTTTCTAGTTATTGATATAATATGGAACAGTTCCTGGTAAATATATGAATGTCCAGGCAAGGTACACACATTCCTCAAATAATATATACGTCGTTGTTATTGGAGACAAAGGTGGTAGCAAAGATGCAGCATTATATGTGCCAGATAATGTATCAACACTGTTTTGGTATTCTACTGATTCAAAAGATATCCCGTACTCCAGCAACGTTCATCACACTTACAAGTGCTATCACCGCCGTCTGCCAATTTACAGCTCTGTATTCCCGAATGGTAGGGAAATCAATTTAACTTTAGCAACGTATTCGCGATCTGTGACCAGTATGGCAGTATATGATACGCCAAATAGGCATATGATTAAAGTCTATTAGGCTGGGTCCTAGTAGTGGTTACCGTAGCATCCCCCTAGACTTTTTTTCATGGGTACCAAATTGTTTGTTGGGGTCCTTAGAACACATTTTGAGCATGCCCCCTAAAATAAGTTTGTCCCAGCTATGTTTTATTGAACGGTTTCCATGGTAACCCGAGGTAATTTTCGAAACTACATTGGTTCAGAAAATGCGCCATAACTTTGTTATTAGAAGCAATAGAAGGACAAAACAAGTACCATAGTAAAGCAGAGACATATAGCTTGAATATGATATATGATTTTATTAATATTCATAAATGCATTCTTATGAATATTAATGAGGAAGTAAAAAATGTGATTATTTTAGAAAAAAGGAGTTTGTTGTTTAGTCTGAGAGGCTTATTAATGCACAGAAATTATTGAATTTAGGTTTAAGTTGTTTGTTGGAGTCCTCAGAACACATTATGAGTATTTCCCCCAATAATTTTGTCCCATCTATGTTTTATTAAACGGTTTCCATGGTAACCCGAGGTAAATTCCGAAACATCCTTGGTTAAGAAAATGCGTAATAACTTTGCTTTTCGAGGTAATAGAAGGACAAAACAAGTACCAAAGTAAAGCAGAGACATATAGCTTGAATATGGTATATGATTTAATTAATATTCATAAATGTATTCTTATGAATATTCATGAGAATGTAAAAAAAATGCGTTTTTTAGGAAATTGAGCTTTTTGTTTAGTCTGATAGGCTTATTAATGGACAGAAATTACTGAATTCAGGTTTAAATTGTTTGTTTGGGTCATCAGAACACATTTTGAGCATTCCCCCAAAGTATTTTTGTCCCATCTGTTTTATTTACCGGTTTCCATGGTAACGCGAAGAGGTAAATTTCGAAATATCATTGGTTCAGAAAATGCATAATAACTTTGCTTTTAGAGGCAATAGAAGGACAAAACAAAAACCAAAGTAAAGCAGAGACATATATCTTGATTATGATATATAATTTTAATAAAATTCATATATGATTGCTTATGAATATTAATTGGAAAGTATAAAAATCCGCTTTTTTAGAAAAATGAGTTTTTGTTCAGTCTTAGAGGCCTATAAATGCACAAAAATTATTGAATTCAGGTTTAAATTGTTCGTTGGGGTCCGCAGAACACCACTAGAGCATTCCCCAAAATAATTGTGTTCAAGCTATGAATTTAAAGGTTTCCATGGTAACCCGAGGTAAATTTCGAAACATCCATGGTTAAACAAATGCGTCATAACTTTGCTTTTAGAGGCGAAAGAAGGACAAAACAAGAACCTGAATAAAGCAAAGACATATAACTTAAATATGATATGTAATTTTAACTAATTTTCATAAATGTATTCTTATGAATATTAATGAGGAAGTTAAACAATCCGATTTTTGTTTAGAAAAAAGGAGTTTATTGTTTAGTCTGAGATGCCTACATGTATTAATAAACAAGAGTTATTGAATTCATGTTTAAATGTTTTCATGTGAAGGAAAATAAACCATCTTTGTTTCAGGTAATATTTCTATAAAGCATGCGTATTTAAGCTTATTTGCATATAATGTACGTATATGAATAAGCAATTTTCTATGAGCATTGTATTTAGTATTATTTTGAGTATACGGTACAATCTCGATTATTCGAATTTTCTTTATAGAAGCATTAAGGCCCTTTTAGGCAGATGACTTCTTAATGCATGATGAAAGTCATGCAGAAAGCTGCACTGGGAGCTTTCTGCATGACTTTCACCATGCATTAAGCTGTCACCTGTCTTAAATATCGATAATAATACGTACGTCAATGATAATACGTCAATGTTTGAAGCAAATCCCATCTGTTTGATGCAACTGCCGGTGCTAAAGAAGTGAATGAGAGAGAGAGAGAGAGAGAGAGAGAGAGAGAGAGAGAGAGAGAGAAAGAGAGAGAGAGAGAGAGAGAGAGAGAGAGAGAAGGAGAGAGAGAGGGGGCCTAATGCCCGCCCCTGGGGCTGTCGGAAACAAGTGAGGAGATCTGATAAAACATCCCAGGTCGAATTTCATTTGAAACCGGAGGCCTAAGAGATACCCAGGGAACCCTTGTCCGTAAGAGTTTAACGTACATGATCCACCCAGTTGCCGGGCTGGCACAAAAATCTTCGTCCAGGTCAGGCAAACGGGAAAGAAGTCCCGTGAAAGGAGAAAGAGACTCCCTAGACTTAATTAGGTTAGGGAGGTCCACTTTTTCGACTGACACTAGCACGGAAGAGGATAGAGGACCCCTGTGAATAGGATTCGGGGGTCTAGGGTAGACAGAGGGTGGAAGGATTCTAAAACAATCTTCACACGCATTCTCAATAGAAAATATTGATGTTCAGAATCATTTAAAGAAAAGGAAGACTAAGTCCCGTCTAAATCTGAGTGAGAGACTTCCACAAAGTCTGATTCCCTTAAAAATAGGACCATCCCTAGGAGCCATAATGGACAAAGTGTCTTCCTGCTCTCCCTCAGAATCCGCCCTGGTGAACGCCATGGATGGCAGCACCCGGGAAGAGTGGGACCCGCCACAGACATAGAAGTGTGGACTGTGGGTTCACTTGAGAGCTATTATCCCTCTAGGTGAAGCTTGCTGGTTCATAGAATGAGTGTCGGCTATCTAGAGCGACCAGCCGGCGAATCTGAGGAGGCAGAGCGACGTCTTTGCATAGAAGAGTAATGGTAAGACCTCGATCTGCGATGAGAGCGGTGCGAGTGCCGGTTCCCATTAGAAGAATAAGAAGATTTTTACGCCTCCTACGGGGTGGGTGGAATGGGGGCTGGGGACTCCTACGGGGTGGGTGGGATGGGGGCTTGGGAGTCCGAGGTGTACTCAGAAGATGAAGAGTAATTGCATGGTCTAGACGACCAAGAACGTCTAGACTTAGCCAGAGCAGCTTCCTGTTGACTTTCACAACTGTAATGCGGTGTAGATACAGAATGCCCTGTAGAAAAGATTGGACTGGTAGATTTACCGGTCCACTTCGGTATCCTGGTCCAAAGGACCAGACCGGGTCACAGAAGGACCGTTGGAGAGCAAACTTAGGACACCGGGCCAAAGAATACACAGTGACATCTTTGGGCGGGTGCTCCGTAGACCGGTCTGCTGGTGATGTCATAAAACGGAAGCACTAACGCCAGGACACCGGGGACCGGTGACGGATAACTGGGCCTAGATTCAGCGGGACCAGGCAAAACTCTTCACACAACAAGCGGACCGGGAGACCTGGCAACAATATTACCTGGGACCAGAACAAAGGGTACCATTCAAGTGTTAAACGGGGAATCCGCGCCAGCAGTTGGGTGCCGATCAGCAACTAACAACTGGGGAATCGACTGCACCACAGGGGCTGTTGATGAAAGAGATTTTAAAAAAGAAGCAGGCTTCTTCTGAGCTTTAGAGGGCAGTGATTTGTCTGTTGCGAGGGAGTCGCTGACCAAAGAGAAGAATACTTCTTCCGTCGGGCAGCAAGCTCCCACGTCTCCCCTGTCCAGAGGGATGAAACTGGACAGGGAGCTGACGCGGAGCATCCACAGCAGGCCAGACACACTTAATGAGTTGTCCAGCCTGTCGCGAAATGCTCGCAAGAAGCCTTGATTTGCTCTGGCATGCTGTGGTAAATAATCAAGCAAATGCATAAGACATCGCGAGTAAGTTAAAAGTCACACAAGGCTAATATGGGTAAACATAAGCTGATGATTACAGTCGAGATGCTATATATTTTCTATTGCATTGCAAAACACCCATAACAGTAATATTCTTCATAAAACATGCATGGGGCTCAATTCCTCTGCTGTAATTTCTTACAAGAAATGTGTTGTTAACATACATGTATATTGCAATATAATAAAAAAAACTTACTTTCCTACAACAGTTAACATTCTCATTAATATTCATGTTCATTACCTACATATTTATATACATGAACATCAATATCGCTGTTTTAGTCAGTATCAAGCTCTATACTGGTTAACTAAAATAATCTCAGATAAAAAGAACAGCTCATTCAAGTGTGTTTATTTTACATCTCATTAATATTCATAAATATGCATTAATATTTACATGTTTTAGAAATATTACATGAACCAAAGATGTTTTCCTTTATTTGTATGTTGATATTAAAACATTTAAATCTGAATTCAATAACTATTTGTATATTATTAGGCCCCTCATACTAAAAACAAACTCGTCAAACTAAAAACGCATTTTTTACTTCCCCATTAATATTCATAAGAATGCATTATAAGAATGCATTATATGTATTAATAGAATTACATATCGTATTCAAGCTATATGTCTCTACTTACGTTGGTTCTCGTTTTGTCCTTCTATTGTCTCTAAAAGCAAAATTATAAAGCATTTTCTTAATCAAGATAGTTTCGAAATTTACATCGGGTTACCACGGAAACCGTTTAATAAAACATAGCTGGGGCACAATTATTTTGGGGGAATGCTCAAAAAGTGTTCTGATGACCCCAACAAACAATTTAAACCTGAATTCAATATTTTTTGTGCATTGATATGCCTCAAAGACTAAACAAAAACTCATTTTTCTAAAAAAGCGGAGTTTTATACTTCCTCATTAATATTCATAAGCAATCATATATGAATATTATTAAAATTATATATCATAATCAAGATATATGTCTCTTCTTTACTTTGGTTTTTGTTTCGTCCTTCTATTGCCTCTAAAAGCAAAGTTATTATGCATTTTCTGAACCAATGATATTTCGAAATTTACCTCTTCGCGTTACAATGGAAACCGTTCAATAAAACAGATGGGACAAAATTACTTTGGGGGAATGCTCAAAATGTGTTCTTATGACCCAAACAAACAATTTAAACCTGAATTAATTAATTTCTGTCCATTAATAAGCCTATCAGACGAAACAACAAGCTCAATTTTCTAAAAAACGCATTTTTTACATTCTCATGAATATTCATAAGAATGCATTTATGAATATTAATTAAATCATATACCATATTCAAGCTATATGTCTCTGCTTTACTTTGGTACTTGTTTTGTTCTTCTATTACCTCTAAAAGCAAAGTTATTACACATTTTCTTAACCAAGGATGTTTCGGAATTTACCTCGGGTTACCATGGAAACCGTTTAATAAAACATAGATGGGACAAAATTATTGGGGGAAATACTCATAATGTGTTCTGAGGACTCCAACGAACAACTTAAACCTAAATTCAATAGTTTCTGTGAATTAATAAGCCTCTCAGACTAAACAACAAACTCCTTTTTTCTAAAAAAATCACATTTTTTACTTCCTCATTAATATTCATAAGAATGCATTTATGAATATTAATAAAATCATATATCATATTCAAGCTATATGTCTCTGCTTTACTTTGGTACTTGTTTTGTTCTTCTATTGCTTCTAATAACAAAGTTATGGCGCATTTTCTGAACCAAGGTAGTTTCGAAAATTACCTGAGGTTACCATGGAAACCGTTAAATAAAACATAGCTGGGACAAACTTATTTTTTGGGGCATGCTCAAAATGTGTTCTGAGCACCCCAACGAACAATTAGGTACCCATGAAAAAAAGTATAGGGGCGGATGCTACGGTAACCACTACTAGGACCCAGCCTATATCTTTTGTCACTTAGATTCCACACGTATTTTGTACATCAACGAATTTGTAGTATACTCGGCTCCATTAAATCAAAGCTACTAGAACATGTTGTCTATATCTTTTTGCCGTTTTGTATAACAGGTCATGTGCAATTACTTGAGGTTAACAAGTTGATCAATACTAATTAGTATTCTATTGCATTTACTATCGTTTTGGAATGTTTGAAAAACCACAAACCTTTCCAAATTATAAATATTTAAGTGGCATCTCTCTGTAGATCACAACGCACCAGTGGTCCCATCAGAATTAGCAAGTGTTATGTATGATTGATGGAGTTTGTTTCAACCTTTATTCATAAAATGCATCACTGTCTTTCACCATATTTACCATATTTCCTTTTCTCTAGTAAATGCTCCTTTTCGATAGATATATGCAAAGATATTTGGTCTAAAATAGCCTATATGGGAATGGTATGATTCCCCATTAGCTTTAAGTAAACTTGAGTGCTGATGAAAGGTTTGCTCGTTTTCCAACAGTATGGTCAAATATTTCGTGTGCTTTATAATCCCATTATATTTTAGTATCATTTTTCCATAAGAAAAATAGAAAAGACTGAGTATGTGTCCTAAATAGTTTCAAATCACTGCCAAACAAGTCACAGTGCACGAAAAATGATTCATTTCGAAGAAATGAATGTAATTTACAATGGGACTCACAACGTTGACATATCTCTAGTAATTGTCACGTGACGTTTGCACTCAAAAGAATGTAAAACAATATGGCCTTTGACAAGCCGTAAATAACATGTTAAAATACACATTCAAAACTAAAATCAGAGGACAATGGAACAAAAGAGACAGGCATCCCGTTTAAGACACATCCTCCGCTTAAATCTTAAATCAAGAAGTGTCGGGGAAATGGGGACAGTTGTTTGTATTTTTCAGTTCTATATTTTGTTTTTGATGGTGCTGATCGATATATTAAAATAGAACAAAGTATATAGTAACAGGATTCTCTGACGCCATAGTTGTGCTAAATTTAGATTGTTCTGCTTATTCTGCGATATTTTCCGGTGTCGTTTATATGAGGAAACAAAACGCTAAGAAATCAGAACACACATGAAACAGTTCAGTCAATGGGTCTTCTTATGTTAACACATTCCCTCATATTGACGACTTTTGACGACTCTGTAAAAGTCACTTTGTGAAACCATTGTGATAAATAGAGCATTTGCTCCTATAGGAGCAAATGCTCTATTTATCACAATGGTTTCCAGCTACAAAATTCTATATGTTTCCTTTCCTCTAGTTAATGCTCCTTTTCGGTAGATTTATTCGAAAAGGTTGAATCTAAAAATAGCCTATGAGGTAATGGGTTAACACATTCCCTCCTAGACTATGTTTAGACCTAACATCTTAAGATAAATTTACTGAAAAGGAGCATTTACTAGAAAAAGGAAATTGTTTAGAATTATATAGTTTTAAAACAATCGTTTGAAACCATTGTGATAAAAAGAACATTTGCTCCTGTGGAGCATATACTCTATTTATCCCACTGGTTTCAAACATGACATTTGCAGGGGTGTCAAAAGGGGTCAGTAGGATATTTATGATATTTACAGGGGTGTCAAAAGGCGTCAGTAGGAGGGAAAGTATTAATAAAGCCAACTGGAGACTGAACACCGGAAACAGAAAGCGCCTTACGGTCCGGGGTAGTGCCGCTTATGCAGGATCAGTTTTTTTAGTGAAAGGTAGTCTATGGAATCAAAAGCAGAATGTACAGCAGATAGTGTATATTTCGTTCAAAGTTCCAACAATTCCTCCTAGGACAATAAGAAATCGTTATGATGAATATAGTATACATGCTCAGCAATTACAGAACGTCAGCAATACTACCTATATTTAATTCAATTTAAAGCACGTGTAATTTAAATCTAACTGTGATCGCATTACCCTTTGATTTAAATTAAGACCAATGTTTCGGTCAGAGGCTACAGTTTGTCTGACTGTTTGTTCAGTCTATGAGTGTATACGTTATATGCACCTATCTATCTATAGATATACAGCGCTCCCTCTCTACAACGACACCCTTTGGGATACGAATATTGTATATGTTGTTCAGAGGGAGTTGTTATAGGGAGGGAAAATCAAACACAATTAACTTGTTTGCAGATCCCCAGATAAGGTGATTTTCGTGAACTAAAATTTTACGTTATGCCTCTATCAAACCCTATGTTGTGACCACTCTTTAGAATCGTCACAAAGTGAAGATTCTAAAGAGTGGTCACAACATAGGGTTTGATGGAGGCATAAAGAAAATACGTTGGAAAAAGTTGTTTCTGGAGCCTTGTTGTTTCGGAAACAGTGACAAGAGTTGTTGTAAGGAGGGAATCGCTATTGAGAGGGCCGTTGTATTGAGGGAGCACTGTAGTCCCTTTAGACTCTTTATCTGCTCAATATTCATGTAAAAATAATGACGCCATGGAATATTTATAAGCTGATCTTTTATATTGTAAACTTTTCAAGGGAAAGTGTTTGCTTTGACAAAAACAGTAGTATCAGATTTATATTATACATTTCCATGCGCAAATAGAGCAGACTCTGATCAGATGGTTCCTATAGGAGCCGTCTGATCTGGGTATTTTCTGTTTTCAGCCGCCATTTGATAACAAACATCGACCTGCGCGTATTAATAAAATTGAATGCACTGAAGTACTAGAAGAACGATTCATGCAAGTATTAATAAATGACCAATAACGCACTTGTTCACGCTAGGCGCTTTATTTCTATCGACACCCCATGCTAGCGTAACTCATAGTCTTACTTTTAGTTATTGGTTTGAGTCGCATTAACCCTTTCAACGTCGAACTGTCAGATGAACTGTTCCAAATTTCAAACAGGCCAAGCTTATTGTGAATATCAAGGGATTTTATTTTTAAAAAAATTCAAAACAAAGTGTAACATGACACACAATGCAGACCCTCATGAGAGGGCGTCCCTGATATTGGTTTAAACTGCTTACAGGGGACATTAGTGACTCATTTCCCACACCGAAATGGTTAACCCTTTCGCTGCCAAACTCTGTCGTCTGCTATCTTTGTCGTCTGCTACAAATTTTCATTTTTTTTATTTTCTTCATTTTTATTTCAAAAACATAATAACAGTAACAAACAGTTTGGATCCTGATGAAACGCCGAGTTACTCGGCGTCTCATCTGGACCCAAACTGTTTGCATAGGTAATCACAAATCCGGCATTTGCAGCGAAAGGGTTAAGAGCGAATAGATGAACGTTTTACAACGTATCGACCATTAAACTGATTTCTCATTTAGTGTAGAAAATTCCATGTATTAGCCTCATTCCCTCATATGTTGGGCTATTTTAAGACCCAATCTCTTTGAATAAATCGACCGTAATACGGGAGAAATTACTAGAGAAAAGGAACATAAAATTGCGTAGTTTTAAACCTTTGTGGTAAATAAAGCATTTGCTCATAAATTAATGCTCTATTTATCACAACGGTTTCAAAACGTGACCTTTATAGGGCGTCCAGATGCATCAATGTGACGGTATGGGTTAAATAATATATAATGATTCATTCGTAACTACTCGCCGTATTCCGATCAGGGTTCGGAATATTGTATATTTCGTAAAATTACGTGTCCCATGTATTATTTAGCCTTTAATTTACGAGAGTAACTGAATTAATTTAACGACTAATCTTCACCAAACATTACGAGAGTAACTCAATTAGTTCAACGACTAATCCTCATCAAACAAAGACATTCGTTTGTATGTATGTACAGTGCCCCTCTCTACAACGACACCGTTTGGGATACGAAAATTGTATGTGTTGTTCAAGGGGAGTTGTCATAGGGAGGGAAAATCAAACATAATTAGTTTGTTTGCAGATTCCCAGATAAGATGTATTTCGAGAACTAAAACCGTTATGCCTCTATCAAACCTTATGCTGTGACCAATCTTTAGAATCGCCACAAAGTGACGATTCTAAAGAGTGGTCACAACATAGGGTTTAATGGAGGTATAAAGAAAATACGATGGAAAAAATTGTTTCTGGAGCCTTGTTATTTCGGAAACAATGACATGCGTTGTTGTAAGGAGGGAATCGTTATTAAGAGGGCCGTTATAGGGAGGGAGCACTGTATAAGGAATCCAATCAGAATAACTACATTGCAAATATCAGTGTAACAGTGTAGACAGAGATGAGAGGGTTGCTGAAATAAACATTTGATCTGGGTATACATGATTTGTCATACTAAACTTTGAATATTTCCATAATGACTGTCTTCATAAGCAGGTGGTTGTTTAATACAGGACGAGAGTTATGCAGAAAGCTCCTATAGGAGTCTACCACCTGCCTATGCCACTGTTAATTATGTCCCCTTTTTGGCGGTCGCATTAACCTTTCGCTTGCTGAATTTTAAAATACATTTCTCTTTCTTTACCCATGCCCTGTTGTATAATTATATATATATTCACTGTGTACAAGTATTTCGCTGTGCAATCACTGCTGTGTAGTGCATTGGTTGCACAATCAACTTGTAAATAGTGCAGACCCAGATGAGACAGCTCCTGCAGGAGCTGTCTCATCTGGGTCTTCACTTTTTACAGGTAGGTATATTGACGTGAATAGCAAGCGAAGGGTTAAAGTGGTTTTACTGTACTTATGAAATAACTTCTTAACCTATTTGTGAAGGTGTCAAAAGGCGTATACAGTTGAACTTCGATATCTCGAACTGCAAGGGACCATACAAACTAGCTCGAGATAACTGAAGTTCGAGTTATCCATTTTTAATTTGAACAGTTTATAAGGTTCATAGCTTAATACAGGTCTAGGAGCTCTCAGCATTACTTTAGACCTGCATTAAGCTGTTACATGTTTTTTCTAGATACGCGTAGTGATGCATTTCAGAAAAATTCAGTATTGTAAACTTTGGAAGGACCGAACTTTTTAGTTCGAGTTATCCTGAAGTTCGAGTAATCCGAGTTCGAGATATCAACTGTACGTCCAAAATGAGGTTAAAGATTAACCCTTTCGCTGTCGCGTATGGTCGACTGCAAACTGTATACCTCGTCTGGATCAAAAGTTCAACTGTCCGAAGGTGGCCACGGATTCGATCAAAGACATGTGCCCTCCATTAAGCTACCAACAGTCTAAACACGGACAGTATGCATCCCCTGAAAGGTCACTTGAAACTTTTAACATTTTACTCCACAAATAAGCATTTTCTACGCATTTGCAAACAGTAGACCCAAATCAGACGGTTCCTACAGCAGCCGTCTGATCAGGGTCTATAATATAGATATGATTCTGCACTTCCTGCCTTGGTTAATCTAAATTTTAATACCCACTGAATGTTAATGGACAAAATGAATGGAGTAAATGGAAGGTGGAACATTTAAGCGATTTTAGAAAGTGAAGAAACCGATCTTTCAAATTCCATTAGAAAACAGAACAGACCCTGATCAGATGGCTCCTATAGGAGTCGTCTAATCTGGGTCTATTCTGTTTGCAGATGCGTGAAAACACGGTTCATGTGCTATTATAAAAATGCAGGTAATCAATGTGCGCGGTGTCATTATTTCTTACATGAATATTCATGAAGCAATGGGTTAAAAACTTAAAATGGCGAGGTCTTATTGGAGTTATTGTTACTGTCGCTCCGCGTGCACCAAGTTGAGCAAATAGTTACGTCAACCTTTATCATGCTGTAAAAAATAATGTCTGCTCAAATTCAGAGATTGTGACATTTTTTACTATTTCCGATTCAAACAAGCTTTAACGAAACTATTGACCGAGTGTCAAACAGTTTGGATCATGATGAGACGTTATTCGGCGTGTTATCTAAACCCAAACTGTTTAACCCATTCCCGCATATTGACGACTTTTGACGACTCTGTAAGAGTCATTTTGTGGAACCATTGTGATAAATAGAGCATTTGCTCCTATAGGAGCAAATGCTCTATTTATCACAGTGGTTTCAAACTACAAAATTATAAAAACAATCCTTTTCCCTCGTTAATGCTCCTTTTCGGTAGATTTATTCAAAGAGGTTGGATCTAAAAATAGCCTATTGGGTAATGAGTTAAAATATGTTAGTCAGGTCACTGTTAGGAGGAATTTTGGTTAAATTTACCATGATTATAGTAATCACATAACGTCCTTGTGGTCTGAGTACCCCAATGCCCTTCCGCCTTTAGTATTCTGAGTAACAATTATCTAGTAGAAAAGAACAGGCTACTCAGATTATGGCATATTATTTTCTTGTGTTTTATTTATTTAAGCTTGGCTGGAATATCAAACAGGTGGATCCTGATGAGACGCCGAGTTACTCGGTGTCTCATCTGGATCCAAACTGTTTGCAATGATAAATACTGATTCGCCCATTGCGTGTTATGGTATCATTCATTTTAAAACCGAACCGAAAGATTTTATCATTTGATATATTTAAGTGCTTCCTGAATAAGAATTACCCCCTTTTCTCTCTGATTATAGCAATGATTTGATTCCGTGTACAAACGTACATGTATGTTCCAGGGTTTCGCTGTATTTAACCCATCGCTTGCTATTCACGTCAATATACCTACCTGTAAATAATGAATACCCAGATGAGACAGCTCATGCAGGAGCTGTCTCATCAGGGTCTGTAGTATTTACAAGTTGATTGTGCAACCAGTGCACTCGAAAGCAGTGATTGCACAGCGAAATACTTGTACACAGTGAAGATATATGTAATTATACAACAGGGCATGGGTAAAGAAGGAGACATGTATTTTAAAATTCAGCAAGCGAAGGGTTAAGATCGTCTGACTAAGATTAGTCATAATTATGTTTTTGCAACAACCGCTACTACTTGGATAGCCAAACTTAATAATTTACTCCATGAATATCCATGCTATAAGTAATGAAAGCATGAATATTAATTACATTAACTGGGTACGGGATATTTGGCCATGTCAGAAACTGTAGATTCATATCTATATTATACCATAAGCAAACAGAGCAGACCCTGATCTGACGGCTCCTATAGCAGCCGTCTGATCTGGGTCTACTCTGTTTGCAAAGGCGTAGAAATGCACATAAATGGAGTAAAGGGTTAAAGACAGAAGTCATATGACAATCTTTACAAATACAATTTATTGACCCCCTTTCCTTTATGGAAACACACTTTCATGTGTTTGCAAACAGAGTAGACCCAGATAAGACGACTCCTGTATGGGCCGTCTGATCAAGGTCTACTCTGTTTTCTTTTGAAATAATATTGGTCAAGTTCGGTATTTTCTATCAATACCAAAACAAATCCTGTGTGTATATGCAGTTATAAATATTCATTTAATATGCATGATGTCATTGGTTCTAACATGAATATTCAACAGGGAAAATGATAATGGTCAAAATTTCAAATATCTAATGAATTCCGTGTTTTTGGGAACAGCAATAACGTCGGAAAACAACAGACAAAATGTTTCAGGAATACATTATGAAATGCTACCCTACTGTAGATAATTTACTATTCAGACAATAAAGAGAACATTAATTTTTGCAAACTCGGGTCACTGGTTATGTCAACGATTTTGTTTGAGTTTGTTTTATTTGCTCTCAGTGTTTCAGTGTGTTGTTCATGTTTTCCATTGTCCTTTGAGACGTTAGCTCTTTACTCCACGAATATGTATAAAGAAATAATGAATTCATGAATATTTATCATCTTTAAATAATGGCTTTATAAGAAGCGGATGTTGGCCATGGCAGAACTTTTTAGAACGATATCTATGTTATTCCATAAGCAAACAGAACAGATCATGATTAGACATTCGTTTGTATGTGTGTACAGTGCTCCCTCTCTACAGCGACACCTGTTGGGAGACGAAAATTGTATGTGTTGTTTAGAGGGAGTTGTCATAGGGAGGGAAAATCAAACATAATTAGCTTGTTTGCAGATTCCCAGATAAGGTGTATTTCGAGAACTAAAACCGATATGCCTCTATTAAACCCTATGTTGCGACCACTCTTTAGAATCGTCACAGAGTGACGATTCTAAAGAGTGGTCACAATATAGGGTTTAATGGAGGCATAAAGAAAATACGATGGAAAAAACTTGTTTCTGGAGCTTTTCGGAAATAATGACATGCGTTGATGTAAGGAGGGAATCGTTATTAAGAGGGTCGTTATAGGGAGGGAGCACTGTATATGTTATTCCATAAGCAAACAGAACAGATCATGATTAGACACCACCGATAGGAGTCGCATTGTTTAGGTCTCCTTTGTTTGTAAAATCACTAAAATGAGCATTTACTCTTTCCCTCATATAAACGTCTTTTCACGCATTTGCAAACAGAGTAGACCAAGATCAGACGGCTCCTGTAGGAGCCGTCTGATCAGGGTCTGTTCTGTTTGCTAATGGGATTTGACAGATATGTTTCTTTACTTTCTAAAATGGCTACAGCATTCCACTTTCCTTATTTTATTATTACTACATGTCATTTGTCCATGAATATTCAGTACGTGTAAAACTTGGAATACATCTAGAACGAGAAAGTGTTAAGTCGAATTCGTTGTAAATAAAAAAAAATCAAAACAGTTTAGGCAGGTAGCTGCTTAATGCAGGGTTATATAATCATGCAGAAAGCTCCTAGAGGAGTTTTTTGCATGATTTTCAACCTGCATTAAACTGCAACTGTCTTAAAGAAAAGTGATATTACTAGTTCGATAGTTCGAGTTATCCGAATTTTATTATATGGAATAAAGAGTCCATAAATCTCAGTAAAATTTCGTTTATTCGATTTTTTGTATAGAAGATTTTAGACCCTTTTAAGCAGGTGGCTGCTTAATGCGTGGCGAAAGTCATGCAGAAAATTCCTAGAGGAGCTTTCTGTAACTTTTCACCATGCATTAAGCTGCCACCTGTCCTAAAGATCGATAATGTTAAGGATTTTAGAGTTCGAATAATCGATATTTTACTGTACATATATATAATTTACACGAAAAAACAAATATAATCCATGAAAACAATCTAATCCAGTTTCAGTTTTATAGTGTATCACATCTATCGAATAATATAAAGTTATTTGGCACAATTGCGCTTTTGAAGCTCCATACTTTTAGACGGCTATGTTCAATAAATGAATGGGTCGCTTGGAACAGAATCTACTGTGCATTTTATTCTATCAAGCTTTTGAGAAACTGTTGCCATAGTAACAAAGAGCTTGGATTCAGACGAGATTCTGATTTACTCGGCGTCTCGTCTGAATTCAAGTTTTTTCGTATATACGATTTGTGCCGCAGGATAATGTAAACCCATTACCTCATAAGCTATTTTTAGATCCAGCCACTTTGAATAAGTCTACCGAAAAGGAGCATTAACTAGAGAAAAGGAAGCTTTTAGAATTTTGTAATTTCAAACCATTGTGACAAATAGAGCATTTGCCCCTATAGGAGCAAATGTTCTATTTATCACAATGTTTTCACAAAGTGACTTTTACAGAGTCGTCAAAAGTCGTCAATATGAGGGAATGGGTAACAGCCGTAATAGTGTAAAACTGTGTAACTCTCTGCGTGAAAATTAGTTTTACATGTAATTCCAAAATCAAATCAAATCTGCATCAATTCTCGTGATTGATTTACAACCCATGCCAAACGGTTTAGACCTTTAGGGAAAGCCAAGTGAAATGATCTCTCATCTGAAGCCAGGCTGTTTGCAGAATACGTTACAGTACCACTGCTAGAAGTACAAATAGTTAACACACTGTTTAGAACAGAAGTCCAGACAAGATGCGTAAATTAAATCACTTTCAAGAATAGCTTATTTATTTCTGCATCAAACTCTATAACGTGTCCACTCTTTAGAAACGTCTCTTCGATGTACAATGTATAGGGTTTGGTGTAGAATGGACGATTTTAGTACAGTAAAACCTCTCTATAACGGCCACTAAATTACATCATGTTTTTGTGTTAAAGGCAGGTGGCTGCTTAATGCAAGGTAAAAGTAAAACAGAACGCTCCTATAGGAGCGTTCTGTTTTGCTTTCAGTTTGCTTTAAGCGGCTACCTGCCCTAAATATCAACTTATTAACACAATTTAGTGGCCGTTATAGAGAGGTTTTACTGTACCCGAGTACGCACCTTTATCTGTTGCTCTGGTTTAGAGCATTCAATACATAGTCAAGGGCACTAGTCACTAAATTATGTCTCATTTATTTATCATCTCCCTTGCTAGATTCTGTAGGTTATATGTCTTTTCTCTCTGAAGCTGAAATTGCTCTATACTGGTATGCTGTTTAGGTATCCGCGAGTTCACTGCAGACTTCGCCAGTCTCTGCTGATTCCTCAATGCTTCGTCAAATCGAACACCGCGATTTTTCGGCTGAACTCGGGTCCCTCTATCCTTCAAGGCAGAGAAATGCGAGGTACGTTGACCGTTCGCATGGACCAGTCGCTCATGGCCTGCAAATCGAAGCTTGTTGATGTCGGACTGATGAGTCTTCGGCATGACTGGGTACGTCTCGCGCATGAACAATGACCGGTCCCCTATTAGAGGCTTGAAGTGCTGTCCTGCTTTTAACAAAGAAACATGTGAGTCTTTCTTTACAGAGACACTGTCTATATTATCGTCAGTGCTAATGTCCAATTGAGATGCTATTTTATCTGATAATTCCGGCGGGAGGTACCCACTGTAATAGTTCACAGAATAATCCGGAACCTTGATGTTTCTCATCCGGGTCTTTGGCGATGACACTGGAGATGATGTATACGGCTTGGGTTGAATGTCAGTAGTGTCCATGTTTAACAAGCTCTCTGGTGGGTCTACAATCGTCACTCTTTTCTCGGTGGAACCGCTCTTAATGCTGACTTCCCTTGCGTCCCGAGATTCGGGTCTCGAAGTCACCAAACTACCTGACTGATATGTTGAAATTTTTGGAGGGCTACTGGTATCAGCACGACTTTGAGATAAGGCTGTTCCACTACACGATTGCATGTCTGTGTCCGTCTGGCTACGGCGAAATAATCCCGGAGTTGTAGATCCTTTCGAGTCACTGTAGTCGTTGTCTAAACTGAGCGGGTCTTGAAAATCCATCTTTGTTACTGACACCCATGGTGACATGTATTCCAGAGTAGGTAGAGTTGCATCAGGGGGTTTAAAACGAAATACGTTTGATGGTTTGTCCCCTTGTCGAAGAGGTCGGAAGTTAAACACCGCGCTTCTAGCTTGGTCCGAAACCCTGGATTTCCTTTTTGGACTCGGACCTGGCGTGAATGTGACGCGGACTGGTGACTGGACCTTCGCCATGTAGGGCAATATTACCCGATCCTCTGCTGTCGCAAATGTGTTTGAAAATGGGTAGGGAGTAAATACTTTGGTATGAGTTTTTCGGAAGCGTCTTGTATCGACGTCCGGAGAATTTATCGCAACTCCTGAGCTCATTTCCATCAATGTTATCACTACACTTGTCACTCTTTGCAGTCGAATACTTTAACAGCAGACCTAATTAATCAGTCTGCCAATCACAGTTTCTAAAGCAGCTCCACTTTATAGGTCACTGGGCATTTGTAGCTATTTCCTCTCCTCAAGGATTATTCTTCGAGTTTGAACCAGACCGTCCAAACTAATTACAGTCACTGCAACACTACAGAAAGTTCAACATTTGTCTCAGGTCTCATACAGAGAGTTTAATGTAATCTTTTTCATATTCATCAAATCCTGTCGGACGACCTCGCGTTTATTCACCTTTCATGTTAACTCTAGTTTCGGATGATGATAAGACACTAATTGATAACTTAAACACTATTTGTGCACAATTTACAGCTTTACTTTCTGTCATAAATACACGTACAAATTGTAGTACTTGAACACATGTGTATGACTGCACCTTGAAAGTGATATCCACTAGAAAGACTTTCAGCCGTTTATATAACTATTAAAAGCGTATGAGTTTGAATGTCCTTGGCTGTTAAGACACTTCGTTTCACCCGTGTCTCTTTGTACGTTCTTTCTGCCGTATATCTACAGCTGTTTCTTTTACAACTCAGACCGACCTTCTAGGTGTCAGTGTTATATCAGCTTCTATTATACATATGTCCAATTACTTATGATCACTTTATTCAGACATACTAAACTCCCCTCGCGTATCGCTTACCTTTTGAACACTGTCAAAGACCTTGATATGATTGTTTCGTCGGGTAAAACTACATAAGCTGGGTATGTAAAAGAAAAGTGATCTCGCTGATTTTAATCCCCAACCTGCTAATATAATGATGTCTGCTCATAACTTTGATCAAATGCTTGTCTTTTTTACTTCCTGTTCGTTCAAGCGTTCAGGAAAGACTTCGCCGACTGGCAAACAGTTTGGATCCTGATGAGACGCCGAGTTACTCGGCGTCTCATCTGGATCCACGATGTTTGCTAATATCAGCGAGATCGTGGCGAGCATGCTAATAATTAATCCATACAACTTGTTAATTATATTAGTGATTATGAAAAGTGAGCGCTTAAAAACTCTGCCATGCAGATCATTAATCATGAATGGAACTCGAGTGAACAAAGGAGATCTAATGAACACATTGTGTTTTTGGCAGTGAATAGCAATAAAGTTTAAGCAAGTTCGTATGCTGAATGGGAAATAATCATTGAAAATGTTTTGGATCCAGATAAGACATTTAATGTCTTTACCCTTCATTAGAGTCCAAACAGTGGTGTTATCTAACCGGATTTCATTGAAACTAAATGGAAGAAAATTTACTCCCAGAGCTAAAACAGAAGACATCTTCTGCAGACGACATTTTCTGGTTGTGCTTTGGGCCCAACCCTTCACTGCCTTTAAGACGGGTCTGTGATACATATGAAAACAGTTTGGACCCAGATGAGTATCTGATGATTATCTGATCAGGATCTAAACTGTTTGACAGTATGTTTATCGTTTTATAGAGAAATTGAGGATATGCCCATTTTAAAACGAAATTGTGTCCAGCAGACGAGAATACTGGCACTGAAAGGGCTAATGGAATGAATATTACATTAATGAAAGCATTGTTTTCAAAGTTACTGGCGACAACATAAATATTTGCGTCGCTAATTACCCCTGTACGTACATTACCCTTTCTCCTCATATAAAAACTTTGCAAAGTCTTTGTAAACAGAGCAGACCCAGATCAGACGGCTCCTAATGGAGCCGTCTGATCTGGGTCTGTTCTGTTTGCAACAGATATTACGCTACGGTTTATGCCAATGCAAAACAAAAAAAACTCAGCTAATAAATATTCATGATGTCATTATTTCTTATTTATTCGAATAATTAAAGGGAAGGGGTTAATTACAGAAGAGTTCTTCAATGTTTGTCAACTCTTAACCCTTTGCCTGTTAGATATTGATGTAAGAAATAATGACATCATGAATATTTATTAGCTGAGTTTTTCTTATAATGCCACATGTATACGGGATGTTGTGGTTTTAGTAGACACTGTGGAGACGGGTCTAATATAATTTCATGAGCAAACAGAGCAGACCCTACAGGAGCCGTCTGATTTGGGTCTTCTCTGTTTGCAAAGGCATGAAAACGTGATTATATATGGGTTATACCTTATCTTGCTATTCCTATTATCGTCTGACAATATGTCGCTTGCTACATAATTATCTAGCCCTTTACTCCATGAATATGCATTTTGGAAATAATGACGTCATGAATATTAATTAGATTAATTGTTAAAATAGCACATAAGAGTTTTGGGCAATGACAAAAACTGTAGACAGTATTCTATATTACATCATCATAAGCAAACAGAGCAGACCCTGATCAGACGGCTCCTATTGGAGCCGTCTGATCTGGGTCTACTCTGTTTGCAAAGGCTCCTACAGAATCCGCCTGTTCTGGGTCTACTCTGTTTGTAGAAAGGCGTATTTATGAGATAATGGGTTAACCGTTAGCCCGCTATGAATGCTCTGATTGAACTTTGCAAACAGTTTGGAGCCAGATAAGACACCAATCAACACGAGGTCACATCAGGATCAAAGCTGTTTGAGAAACGGTCAAGAGTGTCGCAAAAGCTTGGTCGATTCGAAATAGTCAAAATTGCTCCACATCTAAATTAGAGTGGACATTTTTTTCAGGTTTAACCCTTAACACTGCGTGTGTTCATGCATTTGCAAACAGAGCAGACCTAGATCAGACGGCTCCTATAGGAATACACATCTCTGGAGTAAAGGGTTAAAATGGAGTGCCAGTCAGTAATATCGATACCATCTTGATAAGCACTGAAAAAGTGACTTTGAAATAACAGTTTGGATCCAGATGAGAAGCTTAGTGAAACTATATCTATAGTTAAGAGTAACTAAATTGATTAATTCTTTTCGGAGTATTTTTTCTAAAAAGAAAAAAAAGAGGAGGAATGTAACATAAATTATATATGATATGATATATTGAAGCAGACGACTTTTTGGACAAGAAAGTTACTTCGCGTGCAAAGGGTTAACGGGGTGCAGAACTGAAAGAAAAGTAAACGCCGGTATTTAGCTATGAAAGGCAATTCACGTAATCTCATTACTGTGGACAAAAGGTTATCTGCTTAAAACTTAGTCCTGATTTGGAAACGAATCCGAGAAGAAAGCTTGTTCAACGTTAACTCTTCGCTTGCTATTCACGTCAATATACCTACCTGTAAATAGTGAAGACCCAGATGAGACAGCTCCTGCAGGAGCTGTCTCATCAGGGTCTGCACTATTTACAAGTTGATTGTGCAACCAGTGCACTCTACAGCAGTGATTGTACAGCGATATACTTGTACACAGTGAAGATATATGTAATTATATAACATGGCATGGGTAAAGAAGGAGAACTGTATTTTAAAATTCAGCAAGAGAAGGGTTAACTCTTTCGCTGCCAATGCCGCATCTGTGATCACCTATGAAAACAGCATGGATCCAGATGAGACGCCGAGTAACTCGGCATCCAATCATGATCCAAACTGTTTGTTACTGTGATAATATTTTTGAAAGAAAATGGTAGAAAATTAAACAAGAAAATGGAAACTGTAGCAGACGACAAATTTTAAAGATGAAAATATTTAGCAGCGAAATAGTTAACTGTTTTTTTGAGCTCTTTTCCTTATGTTGTAACAGAGTAACTATCGCGTATCTGTGTCCCGTGCATGGGACCGGCTCAACCATACATTATTTCTCTGCCCTGGTTATGAGTCCTGCTCAACCGTATGTTATTCCTGTGCTCTATGTATGAGCCCGGCTCAACCTTACATTATTTATGTGCTCTGGGTATGAGCCTGGCTCAACCTTACATTATTTATGTGCTCTAGGTATGAGACCGGCTCAACCTTACATTATGTATGTGCTCATGTTATGAGCCCGGCTCAACCTTACATTATTAATATGCTCTGGTTATGAGCCCGGCTCAACCTTACATTATTTATGTGCTGTAGGTATGAGCCTGGCTCAACCATACACTATTTATGTGCTGTAGGTATGAGCCCGGCTCAACCTTACATTATTTATGGGCTCTGGGTATGAGCCCGATTCAGCCATATATTTATTCTGTGCTCTGGATATGAACCCGGTTCAACCTTACATTATTTATGTGCTCTGGGTATGAATCCGGCTCAACCTTATATTGATTATGTGCTCTGTGTATGAACCGGCTCAGCCTTACATTATTTCTTTGCACTGCGCATGAGCCCGGCTCAACCTTACATTATTTCTGTGTTCTGTTTATGAACCCGGTCCAACCTTGCATTATTTCTTTGCATTGCGCATGAGCCCGACTCAACCTTACATCAACTCTATGTTCTGGGTATGGGCCCGGCTCAACTTTACATTATTTACGTAGCCTGTACATGGGTCTGGATCAAATTTACATTATTTCCGTGTCCAGTGTATGAGTCCAGCTCAAATTTACGTTTCATTCCTGTGTTGTTTAGATGCCCGACTCAGGCTTACATTATTTCTGTGTTCGGTGCATGGGCCGGGTCAGATTGTCATCAAACATGTGCCCTTTTTATATGCCCTGCTCTGGCTTACATTATGTTTCCCTATTTAAAGGCCCAGCTCAAGCATATATTATTTATGTGCCCAGTTTATGAACCCGGCTCAAGATTATATCTAATCATGTGCCCTGTTGATGGACCCGGTTTAGGCTTACTTCATTTATGCTCACAATTCATGAACCGAATCGGGTTTATGTGATTTCTGTGTCCTGTTTATGAATCAGGCTGAAGCTTATATGATATTTATACCATTATTTGTATGCCCAGTGCATGGGATCTGCTTAAGTTTACTGTATGTCAGTGCACTGTGTATGGTCTCGACTTCAGCCTACATTATTTCAATATCCAGTGCTTGGGACTGGCTCAGGTTTACGCCATGTCTGTGCACCGTGTATGGTCCCGACTCAAGCTTACATTGTATCTGTGTCATATATGTATATATGACCCAGACTCAATCGCATGCTATGTCTTGGTTTATGAGGCCGGCTCAGTCCAACATTATATCTATACCCTGTTTATGGGGCCGAGTCAAGCCTACATTAATATGTGTACCCGTTTTATGAACCGGGCTCAAATTTACATTATATCTGTATCCTGTGTATGAGCCCGACTCAAGCCTACGAGTACATTATATTTGTGCCATGTTTATGAGCAACTCAAGCTTAAATACTGCTTATTAGCTATACACAAGCCTTCATAATACAATGTATATGTACCCTTTTTATTAGTGATACTCAAGCCTACATTATTATTTGTACTCTATTTACGAGTCATCCGCAAGCCTACATTTTATTTGTACTCTGTTTATGAGTCATACATAAACCTACATATTTATGTGTCCTCTGTTTATGAGTCATACTCATACTGATACATGTATTATATTTGTACGCAGTGTATGAGTCATACTCAAACCTACACTATATCTGTATCCTGCTTATGAGCCTGGCCCAAACCTACATTATATATGTATCCCATTTGAGCCTAGCTTATCCTGCTTATGAGCCTGGCTTAAACCTACATATTATATGTATCCCGTTTATGAGCCTGGCTCAAATCTACAATATATATATATGTATCCCGTTTATGAGCCTGACTCAAATCTACATTATATATGTGTGTGTGTATATCCAGTTTATGAGCCTGGTTCAAACTGACATTATATAGGTATACCGTTTATGAGCCTGGCTCAAACTTACATTATATATGTATCCCGTTTATGAGCAATACTAAAGCCTTCATTATATGTGTGCCTTGTTTATGAGCCCGACTCAATCCTACATTATATACGTGCCTTGTTTCCAGTTTGAACTTACACTGGTACAAGTTATCCTTTTGTGGCGATCAGTATAATTTACACATGGCTTCTATAGTGGTCACGTCGTTTTAGGAGCAAAAATCGATGCCATAGTTACAGGCAAGTTTTTGCACTTTGCAGAAACTGTCGTGTTACAGTGTAGCCTATCTATAGAACGACCATTGGAAATGCAGTACAATCCCACAACATCGACCTATTAATCGAACTACAGTAAAAACTCGATACTACGAAATTTTAGTAGGCGTAATGAAGAATTTATGTCTTTGTAGGCAGGTGGCTGGTTATTGCGGGGTGAAAGTCTTGCAGAATGCTCATAGAGGAGCTTTCTGTATGACTTTCACCCTGCATTAACCTGCCACCTGTGTTAAATATCAATAATGGTACGTATTTGAGTGTTCGTAGTATCGAATTTTTAATGTATTTTCTTGATAACAATTTCGGATTAGACGGGATTATCATATACCAGCCGTCTGACCGCTGATGACCCCGACCTAAAACGGGGGTGTACGGATATTAAATCACCAGTTTGCAAAATTAAAGCATAGCTATTTGCACGCTAATTTTTGTCAGCTGTTTTTAAGGCTAATTTTGCTTTTATTTCTCTTTTAAAAAACTGCAACCATGTCTAACCGTTTGGACCCCGACGAAACCTCGATTTTACTAGGCGTCTCGTCTGTTTGCATAGGTTCACGCAATTTTGTCATCAGCGCATAAAGAAATAACTCCTTACATGCTAAGTAATTTTTTGTCCGCAACAATTGTCATCTGCTTCAATTCTTAAAAAATATCTCTGTTTTCTTTGCAAAAATGGTCAAAGGGTCAAACAGTTTAGATCCTGATGAGGCGTCGCATTCAGGTGCGGACCCAGGATTTCAGATTAGGGGGGCGTAGAAGTTTTTTTGGAGGGGTGGGGGCGTAGATTTTTATGTTTGATGACATAAATAAATAGTGTGTTTGTAATACATGTTGAAAGAGAGCTGTGTTAAAGGCAGTTGGCTGCTTAAAGCAAGGTGAAAGTAAAACAGAACGCTCCTATAGGAGCGTTCTGTTTTACTTTCACATTGCTTTAAGCAGCCACCTGCTCTAAATACCAACTAATTAACACAATTTAGTGGTCGTTATAGAGAGGTTTTACTGTATATAGATCTAAAATATTACTAAAACAATGTTTTGGCAATATTAGGGGGCGTACGCCGACTCCGCCCCCTCTAAATCCGCGCCTGGCATCATGTGGCGTCTCGTCTGGATCCAACCTGTTTGCATCGGTAATCCATTTCTTACATGAATAGTAAACAGGGATAGTGTTAACCCTTTCCCTGTTCTATGTTATGCCCAGTTTTCATTACTTTTCAATCCGTACTTAATATTCATGGACAAAATAGTAACAATGAAATAAGGAAGGTGGAACATTCTAGACATTTTAGAAAGTAAATAAGATCTATCAAATTACATTAGCAAACAGAGTAGACCCTGATCAGACGGCTCCTCTTCGAGCCGTCTGGTCTGGGTCTACTCTGTTTGCAAATGCATGAAAGGCGTATATATGAGGGAAAGGGTAAATAGTGTTTCAGTGATTTCTCGACGTGTCGCTAATTATAGATGGAGACATACCCTAGAGGTCAGAAGAATACCTTAAGTAGAACTACTGACCTACCGCAAGCCATCATGGTAGTGACTGATTTGTAATGGACATTTTACATGGCAAATTCTGCATGGCTGCAAACCGTGACAGTTATACAGGGTTACAGTGGTGGCATGTGGTTGTAGCTAAGAGATATATGTCATGAATACAACTTATTATGTCGTGGCTACGACATAAGTGTCCCGTGATCACGACTGATTATCTAGTTGCCGTCACATAAACCGCTTATCTTCTAGCCGCACCGTATTATCTCCTGATCACACATTATCTCGAAGCAATGAGAAGTACAGTATGTCCACAATCAGACGATTTGCATATCTCATGGTATTGACATGTATGTCCAGTCAAAAACTTTGCTTATCTTGTGGGCATGCCCTACTGTGGCCGGAGACACCAATGGGAGTCCAGGCCCCGAGGTTATAAAACGTTTTGCTTGAGTCTGAGATCATTCTCAAGCATCTGATTGGTCAGATTCTGAGCTTGCAATCAGATACATGAGAATAATCTCAGACTCAGAACCAGAAGTGTTACCATGGATGATTATCGCATTATAAAAGCACCATTCAAAATAAATTATATGATATGCGATAATAACTGGTAACAAGGAGTTCAAAGCTATAATGACTGCTCTAGAATTATTTGCTAATGTTGAATGTTGCTACGTGTGTCACTAAGTCTATATCATTAAGAACTGTAGACTCGTTTATCTATCAAGAATGTATGTAACAAATGTGTGATCAAATGAGAAAACAGAGTCCAGACGTAATTCATTTACATGTAGCAGTATTCCCATTCCTATTTAAGGAAAATATGTTCATATCTTATTTTGGTGCCTATCTATATTTCCATGCTGACGGGGCACAGCAAATTCATTGTTAGCATGTATAAGCTAATGACATTGATGGGTTCAGCAACAGCAAGCAGTGCAGACTCTGGCCGGAGGACTTCTTAGGGAACCATTTGATCTGGGTGTACATTGTTTGTCTATATGATTTTAAAGGACAATGGGCATGAATGGTTTAATACGTAACGAATATATGTGTGTATGTTTTGGTCGTTCATGGACAGTAGGTGATAACATACAGTAAACCCTCTCTGTAACGGTCACTAAATTGCATCAAGTAGTTTGAGTTAAAAGCAGGTGACTGCTTAAAGCACGGTGAAAGTTAAACAGAACGCTCCGGAACCTTGCAGTCACTTGCCCTAAACACCAACTAATTAACACAATTTAGTGGCCGTTATAGAGAGGGTTTACTGTATCACTCATGCATGAAGGAACCATATCATTAATATTTCTATACATAGAGTAACAATGTATATATATATTAATTATATGGTTCCTTCATGCATAAGTGATATCTTACATACAGGAAATTGTAATTGCAAGTATTTTCTAAACTGAAGAATTCCTCTTTCAGATTCCCCAACCCATAACTGTAATGTTTTCATTACACATTTCCGTATACAGTAAACCCCATCTAAACCGAAATTTTAGTTGAGAATTGTTTAGATACTTTTAGGTAGATGGCCGCTTAATGAAGGGTGAAAGTCGTGCAGATATCTGACAACATGGGCACAAGAACATGCCTTCGGCGTCAAACAGTTTAGATCACAGATCAGAACCAACATTTCCACGTGTTTATGTTATTGTGATTGTTTTTGCGGGTTAGGACCAGGAGGGTGGACGAGTCGAGCATTTCCTCTGCTTGCTTCAATCTGATTGCAAAATGCATTAACACATTCTAAAGCACGTTATTTACAGTATTTCTTCTTTAATTTGCATCGCATTCAAAGACGACACGGATATAACTTAATCGAGAGGCAGCAATTTGTTAAATAATTTGAGTAATGCAAATTGCTTGAAAACAAAAAAGCGCTCTGAAAGGGTAATTAATTAAAAAAAAAGTAAAGTAGTTTTGCCTCAAGTAATACTGTAAATTAGAAGTACAACACAATTCAATAATCAGAGTACATGTATATTAGTGCTTGCCAGAAATTGTTATAAATTCGGAATACATGTATTCGAAATAAAAGTTAACAGAAGTCTTCGCGGTAAAACCCTTAATTAGGCAGTTCATTTGGTGAGCAAAGGGAAACCACCAATACAATGCACAAGAGTATCAGAAAATTAGATTACTTCCCGTATGCAAGTTATATACTGGACTCCAATTTGTGTGTAAAACACTATTTATAAAACATGGCACATGAAATCATATTCTTGAAAAGCGATTGTAAATATTTGCCATTAACCCGCTAATCTTAACACAACCCAGCTGAGACATCTCCTATAGTGTCTGTCATTACCTAGAGCCTGCGCTGTTTGCTGTTTACTTTCCATTATAGAATATCTGCTTTGGAAAAAACGAGTTCCTGATATCTTTAGCGATTCTTCTTGTAATTAAATATTCATGTAAAGGGGTTGCGTTAAATTGAGTTGAGAGTTGTGGGTGGCAGCAAGGTACTGGTGCGATACAAAAAATAAAAGATACAACGATACAAACATCTGATTCCCTGCCGAACGAAAAATAGAACTGAGGGTTTGGGTCTTCTAGGTGTGTGGGCACCAGATACTACCATCTGCCATCGACAACTAGCAAAAACACAAGCAAAGTTTCAAGAGTTAAAAGCAAATTAAAATACACATGTACATGTATATGAATTTTGAACAGAACAACGGCTATTTAAGACACAAAGCCAAGGAATGACGCACATTTTCAAAAACAGAGCCGAGCTGACAATTGACGATTCAACAGGCCAAATATGGTACACGTGGAACACGTGTTCCTCTCCAGATGTGGGTCTGTCCTTTAAACTCATTCAAAAATTCCGCACACCAGAGGTTGTCATGGAGACCATCCATCAACTGGGCAGCCTTGAAACGAAGCAAGTTTTTCCCATGCCATGTGATATATACAGTTGGTAATTCTACTGCTTTATGTATTTATGGATTTATCAAGATCCTGTATATAAGGTATGAAAATTTTGTTTAAACATTTGAAGTTCTTAATTACTATACAATTCATTTGATCCATATGTATGTAGGTCTACATATTATATCTTCTCATAACAATTATTAATGTATTAAAATGCATCAAAATCGTTATCAACAATGCGTACTGCTCTAAATTGTGTTGTTTTTAATTGTGCGTGGACAGTAGGCCTAGTTTTGACCCCAAGTATGTCTACTCTCAAACGTTGATGTGGTCTTCACATCGAATATCATTAAGCAGAATTAAATGGGTTTTTAATAGGTCTATGGCCCGACATCAATGCGCTGAAAAGTTCCAGAGTTTGTCCGCATGATTAAAACGGACATGTGTGTGTCTGTGTAAGGGTAATTTGTCTTTGATAGTACGTTATGTTCTACGCATTTTTGAAATCAACAGTATAGATCTGGCAATGCCTGGCAAGTAAAAATGAGACAGTCACAAGCACGCATGTATACGTTTATTCAGAGACATAGCCTATGCGTATTATATATGTCTCTGGTTTATTTAGTTTCTGAACTGTATTATATAGTAAAATTTAAGAAAAATTGGTCCTTGGACATGTCATTTAATTTGGATATTCCAAACGTAAACTTCCGGGCAAAGAAAGAATAATACTCGGATAGTATTTTACGGACATTCTCCACCATGAAAGTAACAGCTATGAAGTGTTTAGCTATATTTTTAACCACAGTACTGCAAGCTATCTCACAATATCCCGAAGAAGTGCCAGCCAACGGTAAAATACAAACAAATCTCTTTTCCCAGAAGAATCATTACTACATCGAACCGGACTACTCACTACGTTTTGCAAATGATCTCTCCATAGAACTCTACAACGTCATTTTTTATCACATAAAACATACCAGAACTATTCCGATGTCAGTTCCCATAGAAC
Organism: Azorinus chamasolen; assembly: GCA_963576725.1. NCBI lineage: Eukaryota > Metazoa > Mollusca > Bivalvia > Cardiida > Solecurtidae > Azorinus > Azorinus chamasolen. The sequence continues at coordinate 9,395,762 of OY755249.1, forward strand.
TTAAGTGGAAATATCAAAAATTGTTGCTTATTCTTATAATAAGTGGAGATGTCTCTTTAAATCCTGGTCCTATCAGAAACCCCTGTGGAAAGTGCCACAAGCCTGTAGCTAAAAATCACAGAGCTGTTCTATGTGAAGCTTGCTATTACTGGTGGCAGATCAAATGTGCAGACCTGTCACCGTCAGACTATATAGAACTCCAATATTCCACAGAACCATGGTGTTGTAAACAGTGTTCAACGTTTCAGTTCTCAGACTCGTTTTTTAAAGAAGCTGAACTGCCCTTTAACACGTCAAGTACAAGTGAAAACGATGAACAACAGAATTTTGATATATTTGATAAACTTACCGATCTGAGAAAAAAATACCCCAAAAAGTTCATGTTTGCTTGTTTGAATATTAATAGTTTGAGAAATAAGTTTGCTTTTATTCAAGAATTGCTGTCGAAAAATACAGTAGATCTACTTTTCCTTTTAGAAACAAAAATTGATTTGTCTTTTCCAGATGCTCAGTTTATGGTAAATAACTATCACCTATGGAGAAATGATCGAAATGCACATGGATGTGGGGTGGTTGCATATCTGAGATCTGATACTGCTGGTGAAAGAAAAACACAGTATGAAATTGATCTTTTAGAATCTATAGCCATAGAGGTAATTATTGACAAACAGAAGTTTCTTTTCCTTGGTACCTATAAACCGCCATCTACTAAAGATTGTACTTCCCAAGACCAATGTTGCCTAGCTTTAGATAAAGTCTTGAGTAGGTATGAAAACATATTTTTTCTAGGAGATCTAAATTTTGATATGCTAGATGACAAGAAATGTCAACCTTTGAGAGATGTATGTGATATTTTTGATCTGGAAAACATTATTTCTGAACCTACATGTTTCACGTCAAATGGCAAACCGTCACTTTTAGATGTAGTTATCACCAACAAGAAGTCAAATGTTTTTAAATCTTGTAATTTCTCATGTGGATTAAGCGATGTACATAATGTAATTGGTTGTCAGTTAAAACTTGAGACTAAGGGTATGCAAAAAAAGTTTTGCAGTTATAGAAGTTTTAAAAATTTCGACGCTGTAAATTTTAACAATGAATTATCCTCTGAATTAAATTCTCTGGAAATGTCTGATGGAGAAGTGAACACTTTATACGATAATTTTAGCGAAACGTTTCTTAATGTTGCTAATAAACATGCTCCTATCAAGCAGAGAAAGAAATTACATAAACCAGTGCCATACATGAATAAAAACTTAAAACAGGCAATTTACAAAAAAAGAATGTTGCTCAATAAATATAATCAACATACAACCTCCAGAAATTGGGAAAAATATAGAAAACAGAGAAATTTAGTCACTAATATTAAACGAAAGTCAATGAACAAATATTTTATTGATCGCTGCGTAGGGGGTTGCAATTCCAAAGACTTCTAGCCTACAGTTAAACCATTCTTAACAAACAAAGGCAGTAACAACCAAAAAGATACAGTACTCTGTGAAAATGACGTGTTAATCAATAACCAAAGAGAAGTAAGCGAGGTTTTTAATGAATATTTTGTGAATATTGCAACGAATATTGGTGATGAAACCATCGTTATAGACGAGACCCACCCTAGTATTTGTGCTATAGTTGAAAATAAAAGTTCATTAAATGTTTTAAATTTTACTAATGTACATGAAGAGTTTGTAAGCAAGCAGATTGACAGCCTACATACTAAAAAGGCTACTGGACATGATAGACTTTCATCTAAATTGGTAAAGTATGCTAAACCTTCAATAATAACACCACTTACAACTCTGATAAACAGATCATTTTCAACAGCAGTTTTCCCAGATAGTCTTAAAATAGCTGAAGTCACACCCTTACACAAAAAGAATAGTACCCTAGAAAAGAATAAGTATAGACCTGTGAGTATACTACCCATCATATCTAAAATTTATGAAAGAGCAATTAACAATCAACTATCTGATTTCTTCAGCCAACACTTTAACATATTTTTATCAGCATTTAGGCCAGGTTATGGTTGTGAGACAACACTACTAAAGGTCATCGAAGATTGGAAACTTGCCTTAGATGAAAATAAATATGTAGCAGCAATACTCATGGATTTATCGAAAGCTTTCGACTGTCTCCCCCACGATCTCCTTTTACTTAAACTTAAGACATATGGATTATCTAATGACGCTATTAACCTTCTCAAAAGTTATTTATCAAACAGGAAACAATGTATAAAAATGGGAGATGTAAAAAGTCAATTTAAAGAAATCATTAGAGGTGTACCTCAAGGCTCTATTCTAGGTCCTGTTCTGTTTAACATCTTTATAAATGACATCTTCCACTTTGTAAAAACATGTGAATTATACAATTACGCGGATGATAATACTTTGTCTTGCGCGAACGTAAAATTAGATACTGTTAAGACAAACATCGAAAATGACAGTAAAAATCTGATACACTGGTTTGATGTGAATAAAATGAAAGCCAATCCAGACAAATTTCAAGGAATAGCAATAGGTAAAAAAACACATAATGAAAATTTAACGTTTAGCTTAGAGAATATTGAAATTAAATGTGAAGAAGAAGTCAAATTGCTTGGGGTAACAATAGATTTTAAACTTAATTTTAACAGTCATATTTCTATTATTTGTAAAAAGGCATCAAGGCAATTAAATGTTCTAAAAAGAATTGGTAAATATCTATGTAAATTGGGGAAGTTAAACATCTATCACTCATTCATCTTGTCAAATTTCAATTACTGTCCCCTTACCTGGCATTTTTGTGGTGAAACTAACACTAAGAAAATTGAAAACATTCAGGAAAGGGCTTTACGCTTTATATACAATGACTATAAATCTGGATATGAATATCTACTTGCAAAATCAAAACTTCCTTCTCTCAAAATAAGAAGATTAAGAACTATGGCACTGCAGACTTTTAAAATCATTCATAAACAGACACCAGTATATTTACATGACCTCATATCCATAAAACAGCATGTATATTCTTTTAGGTATGAAAACACTGCAGAAGTTCCACAGGTAAGAACATCAAGCTATGGGCTTGGCTCCTTCCGCTCTGGCGCTGCAAGACTCTGGAATTCCATGCCCCAGCATTTCCGGGATGAGGGAAATTTTAACCACTTCCGAAGTCTTGTGGCGTCTTGGGAAGGGGGGGGGGGGGGGGCTGTGCCTGTAGTTTCTGTTCTGATGTTACATAAATTTTATTTTATTTACTCCAGCATGACCCCTGTGATGTTTTGTTTGCTTTTTATATTTTTTTTATCGCAATTATGCTCTATCTGAATGTGTTTATCATGTCTTAGTGTGTGCAACCCCTTGCTATGTGCTAGTTAAACTGCTTTTATTTATGCTTGCTGTTGCTTATGCTGATGATATATGTCTCTGTTTTCTTCAACCCACTCCATGTTAAATATTCATAAATTTTCATTAATAGATATTCTCGTATTTAACTTTTCTGATTTTCAAAGCTTTGCAAAGCATTTAAAACTTGATGAGGGACAGTGAGGATCCCGACCAGGCAGCTCATATGGGTGCAGCCAGGGAATGATCAGCTCTGTTCACTAAAGTCATTTCTATTTACAATCAATTAATGATTTCAACTTTATGTGCCATTGAATATTTATGCTCTGGTTTATTTATTGATTGCTATTTGCGTGATGCTTTTGCTCATTTTCTTTGCTGTTGAATGCAAATTTATTTATTAGGTTGAATATGCTAATTAATTTATGGTAAGAATTGTCTGTGATATACTCTTAAACAATCCAAATTTTATTTTAACACAATATGATTTTAAGAGAGTATTTTTAATGCAGTCATGATATATGGAATGTTTAAATATTTTAAGAGAAGTTGTTTACAGCTTCTTGGAGCTTTAAGCTTAATTTACAGACAGTTTTTCCCTTAAACATATGTATTAATATGTCTTATTGCTTTTATGTTTTCAGAATTTTTCAGTTTATAACTTTTATAACTGTAACTGTTAAATTTGTATGTTTATGTCGGTCAATAGCTATACATAGCTAATGTTTACATGCTGTAATTATCAAACCGACTCTAAATAAATAAAAAAAATTGAATCATTGCAGACGTTATAAGCTGTTAAAAGATGTGACTTTGATTCTTGAAGGCTGGAAAGTACCGCTGATTATCCCGCAAATTACTATAGTACAACTTGATTTGTGTTACAGAATAAGTTCTACCTTCCTGTGAAACTCATTGTCTGGAAATATTACATAAATTGATTTTTTTGTATATCAAATACAATATGACGAATGTCAAACAATTCTTAATATTATATGACCTACCGATAAATATTCGAAACATATTTTAACTTGTATCGTTTACATGATCAAAGAAATCATCACAGTTTTACGAACCCGACGTCGCTTTATTTTCAAACAATAATCGAACACGCCATTTTTAGTAAAAGCTTGCATTGCAGTATTTTGAAAATGTACTGTTAAACACATTCTACTGCAAAATGTAAGTGTGAATATTTGTCACGTACTTTTCAGTTAACTTTCCGAAATGTAGCTACATTCTTTCACCATTGGAACAGTCATATTTACGTTTACATGTTCATCGCGAAGATATTGAAATAAACCCTTTGTAAACATGCTTAGTAACATAGGGGTCAGTACCTTCCCTGTGAGTCTATATATACCTGTAACAGGACTGGTGGAAAACATGCAGCCAGACCAGGGATCGAACCCGGACCCCTCATTTACAGGGCGAGTGCTTTACGGACTGAGCTATCCAAACCGCTTACTATTTTTCACCCAGTACCAATACTTTTACAATGTCACTACTCCCCATTCTCCCCAGGGTCCGATTTTTAAGTTGGGCGCCAACTGTAACAGGACTGGTAAAAAACATGCAGCCTGACCAGGGATCGAACCCGGGACCCTCACTTATTGACTTACAGGGCGAGTGCTCTACCGACTGAGCTATCCAAACCGCTTACTGTTTTTTACCCAGTACCAGTGATTCATTTTGAAATCTGGCATTATTGGTCATTGGGACTCACAAATTTTGAAACAATGAGTCCTAAACCAAATGAAGGAGTCCCAGTAAGTTTTTATCAAATAATATGAAACAAAGTGCAATAAAACAGGAACATGTTTTATAGAACAAGTTGAAGTAACACTTAGAACTAACAATGACCCATTATTACTATCATTTTAAGACAAGACCAAGTTTCAATCAGTAGATACTAGTGTCCGCGTCATCCTTGAAATTAACACTACATAGATGATAAGAGACTGATTGTTGGGAGTATCCCTGTAGATGTAGAGATACGCTCTAGCAGCAGTCAGAGTCTGTAAAGAACTTCGCCTGCACCGTTTTCAGGCCGTTTTGCATTACTCAGTATTAGTAATTTTCTTTTTATCGACCTTAAATTCACTACCTGTGCTACTGCCAGGACTCTTCTTCATTTTATTCAAACCTGTCAATGTCTTTTGATTGTTATTTAATCTATTTTCGGTTTCTTTTTTCGTGGCATGAAAACTTGTTGACAATTTCAGAGGTGACCGTCATCCGGGTTTTTACATCGAGAAGCAAGAGCAGCAATTGGTTGAAACTACCAGTGTCTTAGCACTTTTTACATTGGTCCAGTCTCAATCAATCAGGCGCTCATTAATCGAAGCCGGATCAAATAAACGTGTAGATGACCCTGACTTAAAAATGCCTGACCCAGCATTCTCGGAAAATGACTCGGACTTCATGTTTGTTTTTTATTGGAAGGTTTTAGCGATTTATTTTGCATTGCATCCTGAGGACTCCCATGTTGGTGTTCAATGCGTCCTGACGAAAGTATTTGCATATTTTACGCAGGACGCACGCCAAAATGAATCACTGCAGTACCTGTACCCGGCCTGTTACAATACTTTGTCTATATATATAATAAAAAAAGGGTTCCATCAGACAGAAGGGACATCCTTATTCCACAAGTACAAACAAGTTTGTAACTCATACAATTTACATGATAATTTCGTAATTCTTTCGGCTATTGAAAGCCTAGATGAATATAACCTTTTGATGGTATCATATTCATCATTACAAATCCAAAGTTGTTCTATGTGTTTTATGGGTCATTGACAAACGATCTTCTACCCCTGTCTCACCCTATTAGTTACTATTACAGCGATAATGTGACGTTTTGCAGTTCAAAAGATGTAGTTCAATGAAACAGCTCATTTCTATCACCAATCTCAATTTGTTTTGTCCTCAAAAGAAGTTAAAGCAACTGGCAACAGAGGCCTTTCTGTCTATTGTTATGTTTTTGTTTCGGATGAAGCCACTGTGCAGTCTGGTGATGTCAGTTGAATACTATATGAATGGAGCAATTTCATTGCATGAGTGAAGGAGAATTTTGGAAATCCATGACATCAAATACCAGGTCTGCTTCCTCAGTGATTTAAAGTATGCTAGCTGGCAAAACCTGCTAGTTTTATATCATCATTTTGATGCTGGGGACTAAAAATATGGAGGTTGGTGATAGAATTGTGTCATTTTATTGAACCACGCCATGTTTTGAACTGCAAACTGTCAGGTTATGACTGTGATAGGGTGAGACTGGGTGAACAAACGTTTATCAATGACCCAGAAAACACCTAACATTTTGAGAAAATCATTGTTGGATTTATAATAGTGCATAAGATACTGTCAGAAGATTATACTTATTTAGTAGTAAAATATCTTGACTTTCTACAGCCTAAAGAATTATGAACAGAGCATGTATATTGTAAGAGTTACAGACTTGTTTGTACTTGTGGTACACGGATGTCTGTTCTGTCAATTGGAACCCTTATATATAGTATAAATAGACTCCCAGACCCATGTAGGCAGCAGAAAATGTCCTGTGAGGGAAAGAGTTAAGCGTTAGAAGTATCTCGAAGAAACAGTTCTAATTAAAGGGTTTTGTGAAGAAGTACTTATCTTATCTTGAGCTCTGTAAATGTAAAGTGATATTTTTGTTTTTCAGGTTTTAACTGAGGCCGTGTTGGACAGATTTAATGTTCAGAGTTCTGCAGTTATTCTCAAAGCCTGTATCATCAGCCTCGCATACACTGAAATCATCAAGAACTTCACCGCTTTGCTGTGTGGGTAGCAGTTTGTTCAACTCCAAAAGCTGGCAATTTAAAGAAAGTTACAATCAGACTTTTATATCACTCAGTAGTGTTCAAAGGAAGTGGTATAATAACAAATACTCTTTACTATCATGTAAATTGACAAATAAGCATTTTTGCCAAGAATCAAACAAGTTTTTTCAGAACTCAATATTCATAGCTTCCAGACATTTTGACACCAGTTGCCAGCATTTTTGTGACAGTGACTTTGATTACTTTGATGAAATGGCTGATAATAGGTATCTAGTGGGATATGCTAAGCTTGGAACATCCAGTTGCAAGAAATGCAAACAGAAGATCGAAAAAGGTGCTCTACGTATTGCCAAGCTGGTCTCTAATCCTTTTTCGGAGGATGGGGGGGACATGAAGCAGTGGCACCACCCAGCCTGCATCTTTGAGACTTTTATCCGTGCCCGAGCATCAACGAAGAAGATCGAAGACCCAGATGATGTTGAAGGCTTCTCTGATTTGCAGCAGGAAGATAAGGATACAATTTTGAATTTAATCAAAGGTATTCTGCCCATGATGAATATAAATATTAGTCTTGCATTTAGTCCATGAATATTCATGTAAGAAATAATGATTTCATGAATATAAGATTAATTGTTTTAATAGCTCATGGAATCAGGAAGTTTTGGTCATGTCAGAAATTGAAGAACCATATCTGTATTATATCTTGATCAAACAGAGCAGACCCTGATCAGACATACCCTAAAGGATTTATGGTGTAAAGAGTTTAAATATAGAATAAAGAACTCTTTTGCCATGGCAAAGACAAGAGAATCAGAGCTGTAACAATAATAAATTCATATAAGGAAACCAAGTAGACCTGAGCTATACAGTAGAGCTTGTCTTAAGTGGCCATCAAAAATAGGTCTAATTATGGTTCTGTATGGCAGGTGGTAGCTTAATGCAGGTCAAAAGTAATGCAGAAAGCTCCAATATTAACCCTTTCCCTCATATTAACACCTTTTCCTGCATTTGCTAGAGGAGCCATCTGATTAGGGTCTTCTCTCTTTGCTTATGAAATTGTAACAGATCAGAATATATAGGTTTTAAACTTTAACCAATACCAAAAGCACCTGTGCATATATATATATATATGCCATTATAAAAATTCTGCAAATAAATTTTTATGATGTCATTATTTCTTACATGAATATGCAACAGGGAAAGGGTTAAGCAACCACCTGCCTTTGAAGACTCCTATGTTCTATAAATGAGTGGCTGCTTAGGACAGGTTCTACTGTACTCTTAACCCATTACCTCATAGGCCATTTTTAGATACAACCTCTTTGAATAAATCTACCAAAAAGGAACATTAATTAGAGAAAAGGAAAATTTTAGAAATTTGTAGTTTGAAACCATTGTGATAAATAGAGCATTTGCTCCTGTAGGAGCAAATGCTCTATTTATCACAATGGTTTCACATAGTGACTATTTATCACAATGGTTTCACAAAGTGACTTTTCCAGAGTTGTCAAAAATCGTCAATATGAGGGAATGGGTTAAATGCTCTTATTTTTCACACTAGTTTCAAATTAAAAAAATCTAAAATTTTACTTTTATCTAGTAAATGCTCCTTTTGGGTAGATTCATTCAAAGAGGTAGGGTCTAAAAACAGCCTATAGAGGAATGGGTTAAACTCGTAAATAGCCACTAGTTGTGACAATCCCTGAGTTTAATTGGAAATTGTGACTCACATCTATTAGAATGATGATTCAACAGTCATTAACCTTTTACTCCATGAATATTCATGTAAGAAATGATGACATCACGAATATTAATTATATTATTTTTTAACATAGCATACATGTATAAACACTTGATATTTTTGCAAAAGTAGAAATTATAGAATCAGATCTGTATTATTGCATAAGCAAACAGAGCAGACCCTGATCAGACGGCTCCTGTAGGAGTCGTCTGATCTGGGTCTACTCTGTTTGCAAAGACGTTTTATGGAGGAAAGGGTTAACACTTTACTCCTTGGATATTCATGTCAGAAATGACTGAATATTAATTAGCCAAATGACATCATGAACATTGACATTTTTATCATGGTCTGTTAATTCAAAAGCAAACACAGCAGACCCTGATCAGACTGCTCCTATAGGCCCAGTGGGACTGTCTGATCTAGGTCTACATTGTTTACCAATGTGCTGAAAGGCGTCTCTTTGGAATAAAGGGTTAAAGATTATTTTCATGATTACCATGATACCATTGCTTATTTCTTTCCAGATTTTCAGTCGAGGACAAGTACCCCTGGGAAGAAGAAAGCAACGCCTTCCAAAGCCAAAACAACTCCAGCCAAACCAGCAACACCAGTGCCTGCCAAGCCTGATCCAGATGAAAAGGCTGGCCCATCCACTTCAGGTAAAGCATAGTGACTGAATGACAAACAGTGAAGTATACTTGTTGATTGTAGTTTTGGAAATAATTATCCCATTCCCTCATAGGCTATTTTTAGATCCAACCTCATTGAATAAATCTACTGAAAAGGAGCAAAAGGAACACGAAAACTTCAGAATTGTGTAATTCTGAAACTATTGTGATAAAAAGAGCATTTGCTCTCATGGAGTTTTACAGGTGTCAAAAGGCATCAATATGAGGGAATGGGTTAAATTAACCCGTCACTCCATGAATATTTATGTAAGAAATTATGAGCGTTAATTGGCTGATTTTTAGCTCGTCTGTTTCAAAGAAAAGTTGAGCTATTGTGATCATTGGGTCGTAGGCGTTGTCATCGTTGGCGTTGTTGTTGTTGTCGTCAGCATGCAAAAACTTTAATGAAGCTCATTATTCAAAAAGTATAAGAGGTATCAACGTGAAACTTCATAGGTTAGTAGATCTCATTGAGGGGAAGGCCCCTACATAAGAACCATAACTCTTGATTTTGGAGTTATGGCCCTTTATTTTTTCAAAAGTTTTTAAATTAGCTGGACAAGCACCAAATCAGACGAGCGTTGGCACCGCATGCGGCTCTTGTTGTAGAACGACATATGAACACAGGAAGTTTGGGCCATGGCAGGAACTGTAGTATCAGATTAATATTATTAAATATTAACCCTTTCCTCCATAGGCTATTTTTAGACCCAACCTCTTTGAATGAATCTACCCAAAAGGAGCATTTACTAGAGAAAAGTAAAATTTTAGAATTTTGTAATTTGAAACCATATAGGAGCAAATGCTCTATTTATCACAATGGTTTCAAACTACAAAATTATAAAAAAAATTCCTTTTCTCTAGTTAATGCTCCTTTTCGGTAAATTTTTTCAAAGAGGTTGTATCTAAAAATAGCCTATGAGGGAATGGGTTAAGGGTTTCCCAAAGAAATGCTTTTGGCAAAGTGTGTCTTTTATTAGTTACTTTTCAATCTTGTAATCTTAACCCATTCCCTCATATTGATGCCTTTTAACCCGTTACCTCATAGGCTATTTTTAGATACAACCTCTTTGAATAAATCTACCGAAAAGGAGCATTAACTAGAGAAAAGGAAAATATTTAGAATTGTGTAGTTCTGAAACCATTGTGGTAAATAGAGCATTTGCTCCTATGGAGCAAATGCTTTTTTTATCACGATTGTTTGAAAAGGCTACTTTTACTGAGGCGTCAAAAGGCGTCAGTATTAGGGAATGGGTTAATGCTTATGTAAAAGTCATTTTTTGAAACCATTGTTATAAATAGAGCTCCATAGGAGCAATCCTTTTTCAAAGGAGTGAAGATGTGGGATTATGGAGTAAAAGGTTAAGGTTACGTTTGTGTCCCAGATCCAGTCAACAATGTGGTTCTTTTTTCACTAGGGCCTAGTACAAGTTCCAGTGTTAGTGCTGGAGGCAGCAATGAGAAAGACGACGCATTCCGTGAGTTCCGACGTCTTTGTGCTGATATTGCAGAAGAGAACAGCTATAATGGAAAGACTGCTATAGTGTCCAAGTTCATCACAAAAGGAAGCTCTGGAGGTGGGTTAACTGAACACGGTAAAGCATTTCTTTGAGACAATTCAGAAGAACAATTTAGGATACATAGATGTTTATTACAGGACAAAAGGAGCATTCTGCATTACTTTTTGTCACCTGCTTTTTATTCAATAAGTGATCACTTAACTTTTCCCTCATATAAATGCATTTTCACGCATTTGCAAACAGAGAAGGCCCAGATCGGACGTCTCTTATTGCCTGTAATAGGAGCCGTATGGTCACAGTCTGCTCTGTTTGCTTATGACATTATTATGGATCTGACTCTTCACTTTGTACCAATACCAAAAGATTTTGCCATTATAAAAATTCAGCTAATAGATATTCATGACATTATTATTTCTTACATGAATATTGAACAAGGAAAGGACTCTCTGTACTATGTCAACTTATAATTGAAAACGAATGTCTTGATATTGTTAATACTCAATTTACTGTAGATCAATTAACCCATTTTTTTCATGTGAACACCTTCTCATGCTGTAGGAGCCGTCTCATCATGGTTTGGCCTGTTTGCTTATGAAATTATAAAATATCTCACTCTAGGGCCAAATCTGAGATCCAAACTGTTTGTCATTCAGTCTCAGCTTCTGCAGAAACAACAAAAAGACTTTTATGCCCCCCATATCAGATCTGGGGGGCATATTGTTTTTGCCCTATCTGTCTGTTTGTTTATCAGCAACTTTAACATTGGTCATAACTTTTGAGTCAGTACAGATAGAGACTTGATATTTGGCATGCATGTGTATCTCATAAAGCCACACGTTTTTAGGGGTGAAATGTCAAGGTCATCCTTCAAGGTCAAAGGTCAAATTAAGCTGGGGCATAGTGTTTCACAAACGCATCTTGTTTTTCAAAATTTTGCCTTTGACAAAAGTACTAAGCATGCAAAGAGTTCATTCTTTCCCTGTTGAATATCAATGTAAGAAATAATGACATGTTTAATATTTATCAGCTGGTATTTTATTTTCGGTATTGGCAGAAATTGTAGAGTCAGACTATCACCCTGCATTAAGCTGCCGCCTGTCTTTAATCCATTCCCGCATATTGACAACTTTTGATGACTCTGTAAAAGTCACTTTGTGGAACATTGTGATAAATGGAGTGTTTGCTCCTTTAGGAGCAAACACTCTTTTTATCACAATGGTTTCAAACTACAAAATTCCAAAATGTTCCTTTTCTCTAGTTAATGCTCCTTTTTCGGTAGATTTATTTGAAGAGGTAGGATCTAAAAATAGCCTATGAGGTGATGGGTTAATACAGTAAAACCTCGATAATTCCAAATTTGAATATTAGAAGAATTTAGACACTTTTAGGCAAGTGGCTGCTTAATGCAGGGTGAAAGTCATGCAGAAAGCTCAGGGAAGAGCTTTCTGCATGACTTTCACCCTGCATTAACCCTTTCCTCCATAGGCTATTTTTAGACCCAACCTCTATGAATGAATCAACCCAAAAGGAGCATTTACTTGAGAAAAGTAGAATTTTAGAATTTTTTAGTATGAAACCATTGTGATAAATAGAACATTTGCTCCTATAGGAGTAAAATTCTCTATTTATCACAAAGGTTTCAAGAAGTGGTTATTACGGAGGCGTAGAAAGGCGTATTTATGGAGGAAAGAGTTAAGCTGCCACCTGTCTTAATGATTGATAACAATATGGATTTTAGTGTTCGAATAATCAAGATTTTACTGTTTGGTTTAAAGGGAGGTTTTCCTCCTCTCATTTTAACTACAGTTGATATTTGATATCATCAAACTCGGATAACTCAAACTTTGGGATAACTCGAACTAAAAGTTCGGCCCTTCTAAAACTTACAATACATAATTGCTCTTCAATGTATCACTACGGATATCTAAAAACACATGCGACAGCTTCATGCAGGTGTTAAGTAATGTTGAAAGCTCCTTCAGGAGCTTTCAGCATTACTTTACACCTGCATTAAACTTGAGAGATTGTCCAGATTAGAAATCATATAACTCAAACTTCTGTTATCTCGAACTAATTTGCATAGTCCCTTGGAGTTCAAGATATCAAAGTTCAACTATATTACTCATTGTTTACAGCTGGGTACAGTGGAGACATGTTCTTGCTGCTGAAGCTCTTACTGCCAGGCGTGGTCAAGTCCGTATACAACCTCAACAACAAACAGCTCGTCAAACTGTACAGTCAGGTAGTAGATAGATAGTTAGATAGATTTATTTAGCATCTACATTTGCATACAGTTTACAAGATATTAATACATAAAAATGACATATTTAAAAAAAATATGGTACAATAAAAAAATTGTAATGATTTCCATATAGATATTTAAATATTACATAGAAGCAATTTTTAATCAGTTATATTGAGAAATATTACAGTAGTGTAGTTCAACCCAATAAGATGGTATAATATGTTAAAATGATGATGATAAAAAATAGATCTAAGTTGACTTTGATCATGACTTGGAAGAGTATGCCGATGCTGGGAAAGCCCAGAAAAGTCTGAAGACTTATTGCCACTGGGGTCCTGTTATTTCCACTGACAGAGAATAACCTGTGACACAAATCTTAAGCTATTTTTTGTACTAGAATAGTTCAACCCTTTACCTAATGGAAACTTCTTGTGCCTTTGCAAATGTGGTAGATCCAGATCAGATGACTCTTGTAGGATTTGCTCTGTTTGCTTATTAAATATTATAAATTTGATTCTACAGTTTCTTCGATGGTAGAATTTCTTTGTTGAAGATGGCATTATTAAACTTAATTCAGTTGAACTTCGATATCGTGAACTTCTGGATAACTCGAACTTCTGGATAACTCGAACTAATAGTTCAGTGTTTCCAAAACTTACAATACAGAATTGTTCTAAAATGTATAACTACGCATATCTAGAAATACACATGACAGTTTAATGCAGGTGCAAAGTAATGCTGAAAGCTCCTACAGGAGCTTTCAGCATTACTTTAGACCTGCACTAAGCTGTGAACTTAAGAAATTGTCCAGATCAGAATATGGATAGCTTGAACTTCTGTTCGAACTAATTTGTAATGTATGGTCCCTTGAAATTTGAGATATAAAAGTTTAACTGTATTCATAAAGTCAGGTAACGGGTTAAGATGTAGTACAAATTTAGATACTAAATAAAGGAACCAGTTTAACCTTTAGCCTGCTGAGCAAAATTATTTTTACAGAATTTTTCATCTACTACATTTTCAAATTTCAAGCTATAACCAATGTGTGTACCAAAATGCAATCAAGGTGTCAAACAGTTTGGATCCTGATGAGACACTGAGTTACTCAGCGTCTTATATGGATCCAAACTGTTTGCATTGGTATTCATTCATCCGCCCATAGCAGGCTAAAGGTTAAGGATGAAACAAAAGTTTTTGTCATTTTATTGTTTGTTAAGTGATACGTAGGAATGAGCTCATACAATCCTTCATATGAGTGCCTTTTTATGCTTTTGCAAACAGAGTAGACTGAGATCAGATGGCTTCTGTAGGAGCTGCCTGATTGGAGTATGCTCTATTTGCTTATGAAATTGTATTATTTTTGTCAAAGACAACAATTTACTTTTAACCCTTTCCCTCATATAAACGTGTTTTCACTCATTTGCAAAAAGAGTAGACCCAGATCAGACGGCTCCTAGAGGAGCCGTCTGATCAGGGTCTGCTCCGTTTGCTTATAGAATTTAATAGATCTGTTTCTTTGCATTCTAAAGTGTCTACAATGTTCCACCTTCCATATTTCTTTATAACTATTTTGTGAATGAATATTCAGATGGTATTGAAATTTGGAATAAGCGTAGAACAGGGAAAGGGTTAAATGTATAACTGATTAAAAATTCAGTTAATGAATATTCATGAAGTGATCATTTCATGCATAGATGCTCAATGAGGAAAGGGGTGTAAGAGCATCAAATTACTTTCACCCCCAATAAAACTCTTATTTCAACATTCCAGTCTGATTATATTTAATGTGGATTAATAAATTACATTCTGTAAGAATTCTAGTTGTTGTCAGCTTCAATTTTGAAATAGTTTTCCTTGAATCTTTAATCCTTAACCCATTCCCTCATATTGACGACTTTTGACGACTCTGTAGAAGTAACTTGGTGAAACCATTGTGATAAATAGAGCATGTGCTCGTATAGTTGAGCAAATGCTCTATTTATCACAACGGTTTCAAACTACAAAATTCTAATATTTTCCTTTTCTCTAGTTAATGCTCCTTTTTGGTAGATTTATTCAAAGAGGTTGGGTCTAAAAATAGGCGATGAGGTAATGGGTTAAACCTATGGGATCTCTTAAGTCTTAAGTGGACAATTTTCCTGCAGTCTTCCCCTAACTTGCAGAAAATATTTGTAGTAGTTATAACTCGACCCAGGCACTTCAGAATTGTGGACTGTAATCTGCCCAAAATTAGCCATATTAGCTTTTTCAGCTCTCTAAGTCAGATACATGCATATAGAAGACAGGTATATTTTAACGCATATTAGCACTCTTGTTAGATCTTGATTTCATTTTGATCCAAACTACATGTAATTGCATTTAGGTTATCTTGAGTTCAGCTATAGTATAGAAAGAGACACATTAATTAACACATGAATATTCATGTAAGAAATGAGAACGTAATGAATATTAATAAGATTAATTGTTTTAATAGCACAATGCACGGAGAAATGTTTCGTCATTGCAGAAACTATAGAATCATATCTATATTATAGCTTAAGCAAACAGAGCAGACCCTGATCATAATGGCTCCTATAGGAGCCTTCTGATCTGGATCTGCTCTGTTTGCAAAGGTATAGAGAAGTGTTTATGGAATAAAGTGTTAAACACTGCCTAGGACGAAGCTTCATTATTGACTATTTGGTTCCGAGTATTCTATAGTTATTTTGTATATTTCTGTAGATTTTCCACACAAGTCAGAAGGATATGTTGGTAGATTTGGAACAAGGAGATGTGGCAGAGACAGTGAAAATCTTCTTCGAAGAAAGTAAAGCTCTGCCTCCACAGAAGAAGAGCGACTTATCCATCCAAGAGGTATAGTGTCTTTGCTCCCAATTGTTGGGGATCCGAGATTTGATTTAGTGGTGTTCCTTCACTGTCAGATCAAGCATTCTTAATTAGGATGCTGTCTTATGAGGTCCGAAGCAAAAGAATGCAATAGTTTTGTTAACCCATTCCTTCATATTGATGCCTTTTGGCGTCTCTGTGAAAGTCAGTTTTGGAAATCATTGTGATGAATAGAGCATTTACTCCATTTGAGCTAATGCTCTTTTTATCACAAAGGTTTCAAAAGTACAAAGTTCTAAACCATTCCTTTTATCTAGTAAATTCCCTTTTCCAGTAGATTTTATTCAAAGAGGTTGGGTCTAGAAATAGTCTGTGTGGGAAAAGGGTTAACTTGTTAATATATTTTCTGGTCCTTTGGGATTATTAATTTCGATGTTATTAGTTTTGAAAATTGAATACCGCTTAAGCTGGTGCTAAAGGGCATAAGTAGTGTTGCACTTTTAATAAATGCTCATGAACAGACTCAATAAAACTGAGTCTGCAAATTTCTCTTTTCACATTTGCTACTTTTGCTTTCGAAGGAAACCCTGGTAGAGATACCTTCTCATACCTTTGCAAACAGATTACACCCAGATCAGACAGCTCCTGCTGGATATACAGTAAAACAACTCTATAACAGCCACTAAATTGTGTTGATTAGTTGGTATTTAGGACAGGTGGCTGCTTAAAGCAAGGTGAAAGTTAAAAAGAACGCTCCTATAGGAGCGTTCTGTTTTACTTTCACCTTACTTTAAGCATCCACCTGCTATAAGACATAATACTTTATGTGATTTAGTGGCCGTTGTAGAGAGGTTTTACTGTACCTAAATATTTAGAGCAAATGATTTACAGAAAAGAACACATGTACAGTTTGACTGTATGTTATATGTATGTTGCTTTTCATTCAAATGGAACAGATTTAGTTAATCCTTTCAGAATTAAGATTTTCTTTTAGTTCTTTTAACCATTTACTCCATAGATATGCCTTTTTGCTACTTTGCAAACAAAGTAGAACCCAATCAGATGGATCCTATATAAAGAGTCATCTGTTCAGGGTCTGCTTTTTGCTTATGAAATATTATTAGATTTTATTCTACAGTTTCTGCGATGATAAATAATTCTTTTGTTCATAGTGCCATTCAGCTAATTAATATTCATGATATAATTTGACCTTTTCTCTCATATAAACGCCTTTTCATGCATTTACAAACAGAGTAGATCCAGATCAGACGGCTCCTATAGGAGCCGTCTGATCAGGATATGTTCTGTTTGCTTTAGACACGATATAGATCTGATTCTACAATTTCTTTCAAAGCAAAATAATTTCCTTTGAAAAAAAAGACTAAAATATAAAACTTCAGCTAATGAATGTACATGATGTCATTAACCCATTCCCACTTAGGTTATTTTTAGACCGAACCTCTTTGATTAAATCTACCAAAAAGGAGCATTAACTAGAGAAAAGGAAATTTTCAGAATTGTGTAGTTTTGGGTGATAAATTGAGCATTTGTTCCTGTGGAGCAAATGCTCTATTTATCACAATGGTTTCACAAAGTGACTTTTACAGAAGCGTCAAAAGGCGTCAATATGCGGGAATGGGTTAATTCTTACATGAATATTGAACAGGGAAAGGGTTAAATAAAGTATATCTGAGTGTCAAACAGTTTGAATCCTGTAGATCATTAGATTCTCTGTCTCTCATCTGGTTGAAACTTCTTTGCAAAGGAGGACTGGTCGGCCCGGTGTCAGGATAATGTGACTGGGTGGGATGCCCTTGCCATGTGCCCGCAGCAGGGGTATTTCAGTGAGGCAGCACTATAACTTGTCTCATGCGGGTGCCGTCTGCAAATAACTGAAATACTGTTGGTCAGACGTTAAACCCAACTCACTCACTCTTTGCAAAGGTCATGAAAATGAGTCAGTAGTCTTATCATATAAGATAGAACCTGTTGTAAATGGCCCTACATCTTTTGAACATTGGAGTCTTAACTCTTTGCACGCTAGCGGCGAAACTGCGATTACCCATGCAAACAGTTTGGATCCAGATGAGACGCCGCATAATGCGGCGTCTCATCAGGATCCAAACTGTTTGTCATCTTGACCATATTTTTGCAAAGAAAAGAGAGAAAGTTTATTTTAAGAATTGAAGCAGACGACAATCGTTGCAGACGAAAAATTACTTAGTGTGGAAAGAGTTAAAAAGCAGGTGGTTGCTTAATGCATGTCAAAAGTAAGGTGGAAAGCTCCTATAGGAGTTTTCTGCGTTACTTTTGACCTGTATTAAGCTACCACCTGTCTTACAGCCACAAGATTAGACCTTTGTACTGGCCGCTTAAGACAGATTCTACTTTATCATAACTCTGTATATTTCAGGTGGATGGATTATTGGACCACCTTTCCAGAGTGACCAAAGAGGATGACCAGGAAAGGATACTGTCAAAAATTACAAAACGGTATGCATGAGCTAATACATTTGTGTAGTTGTGAAGATCTTAGTCCTTAAGCTGAAAATTGAATCATATTTGCAAACAGCTTGAATCCTGATAAGATGCAAAGTCTCATCAGGTTCCATGCTATAATATGACACACTTCAGACCTTTTTCTGGCTATGTTTGGATGATGCATTTCTATATTTGGAAAGAAAACTCGTGGTAAAACTCAATGAATTGGAAAGCAGTGTCGGTCACATTTTAACTTATTTTGCAATATTTAGTATTTTAATCAAACTGGTCTCCACTGAGATCTTTTTCCCCAAATTGAGAAAAATGTCACCTAGTTTACATTACGGTCCTTTTAAGGGACCCTGTAGATGCCAGAAAAAGGCCTGCACTTGGTGATTTTTCAACAGCTATTGCTTAACCCATTCCCTCATATTGGCGACTCCTATAGGAGCAAATGCTCTATTCATCACAATGGTTTCAACCTACAAAATTCTAAAATTTTCCCTTTCTCTAGTTAATGCTCCTTTTCGGTAGATTTATTCAAAGAGGTTGTATCTAAAAATAGCCTATCAGATAATGGGTTAATGTGGCATTTGATCAGTAATTTCTCAAAAGCTTGGCGCAAGATCAAAATTTGAGCAGAGGTTTTATTTTTGAAGCGTTATTAGGATTAGTATACTAGATTTTATTAGATGATATAGGCTACCGACCCCTCATATATTCCATTAGCCTATTCATTGTTCAATATTCATGTTAGAAATAATAACATCATGAATATTCATCATCTTGCCTATGTTGTTGGTTTTGCTTTATGAAAGTATTTGTCAGAGAATACAGTAAAACCTCTCTATAACGACCACTAAATTACATCAAGTATTTTGTGTTAAAGACAGGTGGTTGCTTAACCCTTTGCTCTGTTTGCTAATGGAATTTGAAATATCATTTTCTTTACTTTCTGAAATGGCTACCTTATTCCACCTTCCATATTTCATTTTAACTATTTTGTCCATGCATATTTAGTAGGTGTTGAAATTTGAAATAGACATAGAACAGGAAAAGGGTTAAAGCAAGGTGAAAGTAAAACAGAACGCTCCTATAGGAGCGTTCTGTTTTACTTTCATCTTGCTTTAAGCAACCACCTGCCCAAAATACCAACTAATTAACACAATTTAGTGGTCGTTATAGAGAAGTTTTACTGTATATGAATGTTGTGTAGATTCTGAAAAAAAAGTTTTTTGTCTTTTTGCAGGTGCACAGCAAATGACCTTAAGATGGTCATTCGTCTAATAAAACATGATTTGAGGATCAATGCTGGAGCAAAACACATGTAAGTTTGTATCATTTAGATAACACTTTATCTGATTAATGGTCATGTAAGAAATATTGACATTCTGAATATTAACCCTTTCCCTGTTCAATATTTATTCCAAATTTCAATACCTACTGAATATTCATGGACAAAATAGTTATGAAGAAATATGGAAGGTAGAATATTGTAGCCATTTTAGAAACTAAAGACACCGTTCTGTCAAATTCCATCAACAAACTGAGCAGAACCTGATCAGATGGCTCCTCTAGGAACCTTCTAATCTGGGTTTACTCTGTTTGCAAATGTGTGAAAATACGTTTCGATGAGGGAAAGGGTTAAATAATGACATAATGATCATTTATTAGCTGAGTTTTTATAGTAGCATATGTGCACAGGATGTTTTTAGCTCACCTGAGCCAAAGGCTCAGGATGAGCTATTGTGACCGCTATTTGTCCGGCGTCCGGCGTCCGTCCGGCGTCCGGCGTCCGTCCACAATTTCAAACGACATCTCCTCTGAAACTGCTGACCCGATTTTAACCAAATTTTGTCAGAAGCATCAGTGGCTAGGGGGAACGAAACGTTGTTCACATTATGACCCCCGGGCTAAAAAAAATGGCCCCGCCCCAGGGCTTATCAGTTTTTCATAGAAAAATCTTTAAAAATCTTCTTCTCTGAAACTGTAAGGCCTAGACCTTTGATATTTGGCATGTAGCATGATCTAATGGTCCTCTACAAAGATTGTTCAAATTATGACCCCCGGGCCAAAAATTGCCCCGCCCAAGGGCTTATCAGTTTTTCATAGGAAAATCTTTAACATTCTTCTTCTCTAAAACTGTAAGGCCTAGATCTTTGATATTTGGCATGTAGCATGATCTAATGGTCCTCTACAAAGATTGTTCAAATTATGACCCCCGGGCTAAAAATGGCCCCGCCCCAGGGCTTATCAGTTTTTCATAGGAAAATCTTTAAAAATCTTCTTCTCTGAAACTGTAAGGCCTAGACCTTTGATATTTGGCATGTAGCATGATCTTATGGTCCTCTACAAAGATTGTTCAAATTATGGCCCCCGGGCCAAAAATTGCCCCGCCCAAGGGCTTTTCAGTTTTTCATAGGAAAATCTTTAACATTCTTCTTCTCTGTAACTGTAAGGCCTAGACCTTTGATATTTGGCATGTAGCATGATCTAATGGTCCTCTACAAAGATTGTTCAAATTATGACCCCAGGCCAAAAATGGCCCCGCCCAAGGGCTTTTCAGTTTTTCATAGGAAAATCTTTAACATTCTTCTTCTCTGAAACTGTAAGGCCTAGACCTTTGATATTTGGCATGTAGCATGATCTAATGGTCCTCTACAAAGATTGTTCAAATTATTACCCACGGGCCAAAAATGGCCCCGCCCAAGGGCTTATCAGTTTTTCATAGGAAAATCTTTAAAAAATCTTCTTCTCTGAAACTGTAAGGCCTAGACCTTTGATATTTGGCATGTAGCATGATCTAATGGTCCTCTACAAAGATTGTTCAACTTACGACCATGACCTCTGGGCGAAACTTGGCCCTGGCATTCAGTTTTTCATGGGAAAAATATATTATTTTTCTCTGAAGCCATAAGGCTTAGACCTTTAATTAATGGAATACTGCTTTGCCTTGTGGTTCTCTACCAAGGTTGTACAAATGATGGCCCCGCCCCTGGGGTATCTCAGGTGAGCGCTTCAGGGCCTCATGGCCCTCTTGTTGTATTGGTAGAAACTAGTCAGATCTATAGTATTTCCTACAGGAGCTGTCTGGTCTGGATCTGCTCTGTTTGCAAAAGCGTGAAAAAGAATTTATGTGAGGGAAAGGGTTATTTAGGTCAGTTTTTGTGTCACCTGCCGAGAGGCAGTGTGTCACTTAGGGATCACTTTTCCGTTGTCTGTCTGTGCGTCCGTCCGTCCGTCCATCTGTCCGTCACACTTTCTTTTTTGGGCTGTCATTTCTAAACTAATCATTATACAGCTTTCAAATTTCACGCATGGAACAAGCATGATGAGAGGAAGTGTCATGCACAAGGGCCACAACTCTAGCATCAATATGATAGTTATTTCCCTTTTTCATATTAACAAAAAGTTTTTGTGTTAGCTGCGAGCAGGTGACACATGTGTTCCTCAGAACACTCTTGTTATAATGGTATTTGAACAGAGACAGTATTGGCCATGACAGAAGCTGTTTTTTTTCAAGTATTTTTAGCAGGGAGACACTAAGGGATCAACTTCTATGTCACCTGTCCATCTCTCTGTTACGTTTCAGTCCCTTTTAAAGGCTTTAACCCCTTGCTCCATAAATACGCCTTTCTGTGCCTATGCAAACAGGGTAGACCCAGATCAGATGGCTCCTGTAGAAGCTGTCTGATCAGAGTCTGCTCTGTTTTCTTATGGTATGATATAGATCTGAATCTATAGTTTTTGCTTTCCCTAAAAGTTCATGTGTTGATATGTCATTTTAAGAATTAATCTAATTAATATTCATGATGTCATAATTTCTTATATGAATTTTAGTGTAACTAGAAAACACAGCGATGCCCCCGTGGTGGTGCTTGCCTAGCTGGACGTAAAGTTCCTAAGTCATTTGACCTGACCTTGGGTGCTCAATGAAAGTATGGATGCTGGTTTATGTGTATATACAATTCCATGCCAATAGCTATAGAGGTTAGTGAGATATAAGACAATGAAAAAACTGTGACAACCAACTGCACCTACCAACTGCATGTAAAAGCGTGACGGACGGACGGACGGATGAACAGACAGGTGCAAAACATAATGCCCCTGACTATCGTCCATTGGGGCATAATAAAAGGTTAAGACAGCAGGCCCAGGTTCATAATCCATGGTCAGGTAATTGCAAAGGGATTAGGCTCTTGTGTTGCTATTTCAGTTTAGATGCCCTTGACGCCAATGCATACGCAGCATTCCAGGCATCTCGTGACCTGCGTGATGTGGTGGATAGGGTATTGGAGAACAAACAGAGTGGCAAGCTTGGGATGAGCAAGAAGCTCTCTGTCAGAGCCTCTCTGATGACCCCTGTGCTTCCCATGTTGGTAAGGGTCTTTTTTATCCTTTAACCCTTTCCCTCATATAAACCTGTTTTCACGCATTTGCAAACAGAGTAAACCCAGATCAGACGGCTCCTAGAGGAGCCGTCTGATCAGGGTCTGCTCTGTTTGCTAACAGAATTTGATAGATCTGTTTCTTTACTTTCTAAAATGGCTACAATGTTCCACCTTCCATATTTCATTATAACTACATGTATTTTGTAATAACTATTTTGTCCATGATTATTCAGTAGGTACTGAAATTTGAAATAAACATAGAACAGGGAAAGGGTTAAGATGCTGGGAGATTGTGCACTGGCATGCATGTACAAACACTGTAGACCAAGATCAAAGGGGTCATAGAGGAGCCCTCTGATCATCATTGTTTGTCATTCAAAATCCCCTAGCAAATTCAATCCTGTTATACTGAATGGGCTATTCCACTTTAGATATATCCAGTACTCAGCGGATCGAATTTGTCTGTGATTTTTAAGATGAAAGATTGAGGTATTACCTTAGAATTGTATTCATCATCAGACAGATATTTTAACCCTTTATTCAATAAATATGCCTTTCTATGCCTTCTCAAACAGTGTAGACTCCCAGTTTAGGAGTTGATCATGGTCTACCTTGTTTGCTTATGAAATAATATAGATATGATTATGAAATAATAAAGATATGATTCTACATTTACTGCCTTGGCTAAAATTTCATGTGATTATTTGGCCATTGTAAACATTAATCTAATTAATATGCATATTATTTCTTTATACATGAATATTCATGGAATAAAAGGGTAACTTTGCTCTAATTTCAAAATGTTCAGGGTTGCCTCACATCAGGGAAAAGTCAGGGAATTTTTACTCAGATCTATATAATTTCATGAGCAAACCCTGATCAGATGGCTCCTACAGGGTATGCTTTGTTTGTAAAGAGAAATCGAAATCACGATATCAAATTCTGGTCATTACATGAAGTACATTAATTAGCTGAATTTTATAAGGGCATATGACCAAAGAAATCAAAGCAAATTTTAAACAATGTCACAAACTGTAGAACCAGACCTATATTACATGTATTTCATAACCAAACAGAGCAGACTATTATTAGATGGAGTGATCTTGGTCTACTCTGTTTGCAAAGGCATTAAGCCTTTCCTCCATAGGCTATTTTTAGAGCCAACCTCTTTGAATAAATCTACCGAAAAGGAGCATTAACTAGAGAAAAGGAAAATTTTAGAATTTTGTAGTTTGAAATCATTGTGATTCATAGAGCATTTGCTCCTATAGGAGCAAATGCTCTATTCATCACAATGGTTTCAAGAAGTGGTTATTACAGAGGCGTAGAAAGGCGTATTTATGGAGGAAAGGGTTAAAGGTTTATCCATTAGGTAAAAGGTGAAGTACCCTTTCCCAAGATAGTGTGGTGTATGTATTAATGTATTGAAAACCAATGTATAGCAAAATGTGCATTTTGTTATTGAAATGTGATTTTGTAATTGAAATGTGATTTTGTAACTTGCATGAGGAATGATTAAAGTATACATATTATATACCTAGAGGTTTGACATTTATATTAAAACAAAGGGATGATTTGGATCAGATTCTAATAACTTTTTTTCTGAAAAAAATGCTTTCATTTTTATTCATGACAGAATAGTTCAAATTTTGAATTAAAACATAAAGTATAGCCTTTTCATTCTTCATAAATATTTAAGTCATGCTTTTATAATCTTAATGACAGACAATTTAAGTTTGTTTATTGTACTAAAGGCTGAGGCATGTAGGTCCGTACAATATGCCATGAAGAAATGTCCCAATGGTTTCTTCGCTGAGATCAAGTATGATGGTGAGCGTGTGCAGCTACACAAAAAGGGCACCGACTTCCAGTACTTCAGCAGGAGTCTGAAACCTGTGCTGCCTCACAAGGTTGGTAGAGAGAACTCTGGCTTTGATGGTGTTGTCTTCTGTTGTGCTCTCTATGCTATTGAACACCTTACTCTATTAACCTTTAGCCTGCTGAACAAATTATTTTTACAGAATATTGCATCTGCTACATTTCCAAAATTCAAGCTATAATCAATTTGTCTACCAAAATGCAATCAGGGTGTCAAAAGTTTGGATTCTGATGAGATCCCGAGTTACTCGGCATCTCATCTGGATCCAAACTGTTTGCATAGGTATTCACTCATCCGCCCATAGCAGGCTATAGGTTAATACACCTTTCTACCCCTTTTCAAACAGAGTAGACCCAGATCATACAGCTCCTACAGGAGCTGTCTGATCTGGGTCTTCTCTGTTTGCTTATGATATAATATAGGTATGATTCTACAGTTTCTGCCATGGTCAAAATCTTCTGTGTCCATATACTGTTATAACAAAGCAATCCTTAATATTTATGATGTCATTAATTCATACATGAATATGCATGGAGTAAACACACATGAATATGCATGGAGTAAACAGACATGAATATGCATGGAGTAAACAGACATGAATATGCATGGAGTAAACAGACATGAATATGCATGGAGTAAACAGACATGAATATGCATGGAGTAAACAGACATGAATATGCATGGAGTAAACACACATGAATATGCATGGAGTAAAGAAGTGACCTATACATGCTTTGAAGGAATTAGCACATTATTATACCCCTTACAACGAGGTTGCATGAGATATATTTTTTTACCCATCTGTTGTTCATCTAGCACTATCATTTCTTGACAAATGTTCCTCAAATTTGCTTTAAGAATTGTCATTAATAAAGGCTTGGATTAGTTCAGTTTTCAGAGGAATCTGTCATCAGTCTGTGTATCATAATACATCATTGCTTATCTAGGACTTTCTTTTTTTGATCATTTTTTTCTCAAATTTGCTTTAAAATTTGTCATAGATATAATAAGCTTGAATGAGTTCGGCTTTCAGAGGAATCTGACATGGGGAACACTTTGTCTGACATTGTGGTGGCGTGGGCTTGCTAACTAAAGTTCTTTAACTTGTCAGCATAGCTGTTTGCAAACAGTTTAGATCCTGACGAAATTTAAAAAAACAATTTGTCATACTTATGTTAGCAGGTGACATGTATTCCTTTTGAATACTCTCAACAGCTTACCAAGCCACTTTATTGGCATGCCCTATGTTGTGTGTTCTTTGATCAACATCTCCAAAACTGCTGAAAGTCATTTGATCAAACTCACAGAAATTCTTTGCTTACGTACATTTTGTTAAGCCTTTCCCTCATATAAAAGCGTTTTCACGCACTTGCAAACAGAGTAGACCCAGATCAGACGGCTCCTATAAGAGCCGTCTAATCAGGGTCTGCTCTGTTTGCTTATGGACTTTGAAATATCTGTTTCTTTACTTTCTAAAATGACTACAATTTTGCACCTTCCATATTTCATTTTAACTATTTTGTCCATGAATATTCAGTAGGTATTGAAATTTGGACTAAACATAGAACAGGGTAAGGGTTAAGACAGAGTATTGGTAATGATTTACTTATCCATATATTTATAGTTAGAAAAGCACATACCTGCATTTACAAACAGTGTAGACCCAGATCAGAGGGCTCCTAGAGGAACCCCCTCATCAGAGTCTACACTGTTTGTCTTCCAAAATCCTCTAGCAAGTTTTAACCCTTTCATACTTAACTCTTTCCGTGCCAATGTCACCTGTTGGCACCATTGAAAACAGTGCAGTCCCAGGTCAGCCCTTTCAAGGCGGCATCTGACCTGGGACTTCACTGTTTTGTGTATTATTTTAGCCCAAGCATACAGGTTTTTTAAAAACAAATAATATACCTTTATTATTTAATTTAGGATTATATTTAATATGACATTATTATTGCAGGCGACACTTTTAAATTTGGCGCCAAAAGAGTTAATAGATTCTATAGCTAAACACTGATTGGCTATTCTTTTCTGTAGAAAATTTAACTCTTCGCTTGCTATTCACATCAATATACGTACCTGTAAATAGTGAAGACCCAGATGAGACGGCTCCTGCAGGAGCTGTCTCATCAGGGTCTGCACTATTTACAAATTGATTGTGCAACCAGTGCACTCCACAGCAGTGATTGCACAGCGAAATACTTGTACACAGTGAAGATATATGTAATTATACAACAGGGCATGGGTAAAGAAGGAGAAATGTATTTTAAAATTCAGCAAGAGAAGGGTTAATATCTATATTTTCTGATGTATTTCCTTTCAGGTGTCACACTTTAAGGAGTACATTCCCAAGGCATTTCCATCAGGAGATGACCTGATACTGGATGCTGAAGTGCTGCTGATTGACACAAACACAGGAATACCTCTGCCCTTTGGCTCCCTCGGCAAGCATAAAGTATGCCGTCATGTGTTTTACAATTTTGTCTGTATGTTTTATTCATGTCACTATAAGTGTTAACCTTTACACCGTCCTGAAAAAAAAATGTCTTCACAAAGTTTTATCTGGGGCAATTTTGATTATTTCTGATTCGATCAAGCATTTGAAAACTATTGACAGAGAGTCAGTTATGATCCTGATGAGACACCGAGTTACATGGTGTCTCATCTGGAAAGGCAAATCAAGTCATGGATAGTTGCATAAAGTTTAATTCTCTGTTTCCATGTGTATCTTTCTTGATTTTATTGTAAAGATGTGTGCTGTTAGTTTATTGGCATCATAATCGTCATTATTGTCTTGCAAATTTTGACATCTTTTCACTGTTCACAAGTGCAAGTTTCTCTATCAAACGTGATACATTTGTCGACCTTCACAATCAATGCAATCTGGTAAAGGTCTGTAACTCTGTCAGGAGTGTTAAAATAGTAATGCCCCTTATATGGCCAAATATTGATTTTCACAGTAACAGACAAGCATTGTCATCTGTATACAGTGCTCTTGTTTAACCCATTTGCTCCCAGTGGGTTCTTCCATGTTTATATATTGGATTAGTCCATTTCTTATCTAAGGGGTGCCTGGCCTTAATTTTTAACTTCATTTTTTTTTATATATATTGAAATTCCTATCAGCAAACAGTGTAGACTCTGATCAGAAGCCACATTATGCGGTGTCTGATCAGAGTCTACACTGTTTGCCTATGTCCCATATATGGGATCGTGGGAGCAAATGGGTTAATGTGATGAGATTGTAAAGGTTATCTTGAATTTGCTTCATACAAGCACAGAAATAGATTTTTACTTCTTTACTTTATCAGATTGGAGCTTTCTAATCAGGATGTGCTGTGATTGCAATATATGTTAGCATTCCGAAATTTGCATGACTATTCATTATTCAAACAGTTAATTTTTACATTGCATTCATTGTCTTTTTCAGAAAGAACAGTTCAAAGATGCCAATGTTTGTCTGTTCATATTTGACTGCCTTCACATTAATGGAGAAAACATTATGGACAGGTTTGTATACTTTATAGAAATTATTTGTAATGCCATGTATTATTATAGGACTTTGGTAATACTGTAATGTGACTGCTTTAATCCTAAACACAGAGTTACTGATAAACTTACATACTCAATACTGAAATCGTCATTTCTCCACCAAACCCTATGTTTGAGACGATTCTAAAGAGTGGTCACAGCATAGAATTTGGTGGAGAAATAAAAAAGTTATTCTTGAAAATGTTTTAGTTTTTGCATCTTATCTAGACCTCTGTAATCATATGTGAGTCCACAGAAAGGGATATTTACCCTAAATCTAAAATTTGATACCACTCAAAACAAAAATATTTTAACATAAATTGCATAAAGTATATATATAGGCTTTTCCCACTTCTGAAAGATGGAAACATTTTTCTTTGTCCAACAATCTGTTTCTCTATTAGTCATTTGTTTGTGTTTTTGAGTGTGTGATGAAGCCAATGGTCTAGGTCTGCATTGTTTGTAGATTTTGATTGATACCCCTCTCCATTGTGCGTCTCATATTTTTCCAGACCAGTCAAGGAGAGAAGAAAGATCTTAAAGAAGAATATGACAGAAATTCCAAACCGAGTTCTCTTCTCAGAGATGAAACTGATCGAGGTAAAACCTGGGAGGAAGATAATCTTTATGAGCCATTGTTTTGTGCCTTATTTGGTTTATATCTCATACCATGTAATTAGAAGCGTAGCTGAATTCAAACGTAATGTACATACCTATACTCGAAAAGTATAAGAGGTATCAACATGAAACTTCATAGATCAGTAGATCTCATTGAGGGGATGGCCACTACATAAGAACCATTACTCTTGATTTTAAGATTTTGGAGTTATGGCCCTTTATATTTTTTGACAATGACGACAGACGAGCGTTGGCACCCGCTTGCGGTGCACTTGTTATCACTTTGGTTTCAAAAGTTGACATTTGCAGAGGCGTCAATATGAAGGAATGGGTTTAAGCTTCATAACAGGACAGAAGGTTTATCAAAGTCTACCCCCTTTAGCCTTCGATTTTTGTTTCAGTTTGGTCCTAATGTTGTTTTTCATGATTGATCTTGTTTACATATGTCATAATAAAATGTGTCAGCGAATAAATCGTCAAGATGACATTTTAAATTTATGAGGTAAAGGGTTAATGATGCAGAGATACATTGAAAAGATTAATCTGGGTCTTTTCTGTTTGCAAAGGAGAAAAAAGGATTTTCTATCTGGTATAGGGTTAAATAAAGTAGTTTTTGTTCTTGTTTGTAGGAAGAAGAGGACCTTACAGACATGATGACCAGGGTGTTTCAAGAAGGACTAGAGGGGCTGGTCCTCAAGGACGTCAATGTATGTAGAAAAAATGGGGACAGGCTGAAGTCAGAACACTCTTCAGTGAAAATTAGGGTTATAATTGAATCTGTTTATCTGGTTGTTCGTCCTGCCCCAGAAAATAATTTGTATTGACTTTGTCGCCTATAGTATTGTGTGTATAATGCTAGAAAGTAGCCATAACTTTCATAGTTATTTTTGCACCTGCAATTTTCAATAGGATCTGACAGCAAAAACTGAAGTTATTGCCCCTTTTTAATTTCTGTTCACATTGTACTAAAACAAAAGGTATTTGTTAGCTTTTGGATAACTGTTCAAGTAAAAAGCAGTGTAATTGAGATGTTTTAACATCGGATATTTTAACCCATTCCCTCCTTTTGACGCCTCTGCAAAAGTCACCTGTTGAAACCATTGTGATAAATAGAGCATTTGCTCCTATAGG
This sequence comes from Azorinus chamasolen, assembly GCA_963576725.1. Taxonomy (NCBI): domain Eukaryota; kingdom Metazoa; phylum Mollusca; class Bivalvia; order Cardiida; family Solecurtidae; genus Azorinus; species Azorinus chamasolen. The sequence goes on from OY755249.1 coordinate 9,425,916, forward strand.
AGCAATGCTCTATTTATCACAATTATTTCAAACTACAGAATTCTAAAATTGTCCTTTTCTCTAGTTAATGCTCCTTTTTGGTAGATTTATTCAAAGTGGTTTGATCTAAAAATAGCCGTTTAGGTAATGGGTTAAGAATGTGCACTGTAAAAACCCTCTCAATCGACCATTAAAATTAGTATCTGTGTCAGTCTTTCAGAATGGTGGCAGCTTAATGCAGACTGAAAGTCATGCAGATAGGAGCTGTCTGCATGATTTTTACCCTGCACTAAGCAGCCACATGCCTAAAATATGTAAATTGTTCTTTATCAGGACTCCAGTATAGAAGGGTTTTTCTGTAAATAGGGATTATCTTGTATTTCTTGTTTCAGTGACACTCGGTATAGAAGAGGTTTATCAACCTGAATTTCTCTTCCTTTGTAGAGTGTGTATGAGCCAGGCAAGCGCCATTGGCTGAAAGTGAAGAAGGATTATTTGAATGAAGGTCAGATGGCGGACTCTGCAGACCTTGTGGTACTGGGGGCCTTCTATGGATCTGGCAATAAAGGTAAGCATTGGAGATAATATCTTGCTTCTTGGGGCATAAAGTGTTCACAACTACTGAAAAATATCATTAGAGTAGACACAATAATCATAAACATGAATTTCTATAATTAAGGCCCTGCATTGAAAATGCAGGAGCCCTATAGAAATCACATTTTCTGTCCATCTGTCCGTCCATCTATCCGTCCTTCAACGATTTTGATGTGATGCGATAACTCAAACAGTATTTCATATATTGATTTCATAGGCATATGCTTAGTATCATCAGAGGAAGACACCTATAGTTTTGGGGTTGAATCAGATCACTATGTTCAGAGTTATCTGCCCTTGGTATATCAAAAATGCCATATTCAACAAAAGATCATCTGCAGGGCCCTCTCTGATTGGGTCAGTTTTCTAGTTTCATATGAACACAGGAATGTTTGACTATTGCTGATCATACTGTACATTCAGATCTACATAGTTCCATATGAATGCAAACAGAAATATCTGATCTAAGTCTGCTCTGTTTGCAAAAGCTTGAAAAGGAGTCTCTTATCAGGTAAAAGATTAACCCTTTAATATTAACTCTTCATGTCAGAAATAATTTATAGGTGAATCTTAAATTTTATAATAGTGTATTAACCCTTCACTTGCTGAATTGTAAAATACATTTCTCCTTCTTTACCCACGCCCTGTTGTATAATTACATATATCTGCACTGTGTACAAGTATATCGCTGTGCAATCACTGCTGTGGTGTGTATTGGTTGCACAATCAACTTGTAAATAGTGCAGACCCTGATGAGACAGCTCCTGCAGGAGCTGTCTCATCTGGGTCTTCACTATTTACAGGTATGTATATTGACGTGAATAGCAAGCGAAGGGTTAACACTTATGGCAATGACAGAAACTGTAAAGTCATATCTATATAATCACAAGCAAACAGAACAGACTCTGATCAGCCAGCTCCTGCACGAACCGTCTGATCTGGGTCTACTCTGTTTGCAAAAGCATAGAATTGCGTATTATGGCATAAAGGGTTAATGAAGGATGCAATCAATGTATACCTACTGAATATTCATAGACACTGTAGTTATAACGAAACACAATGTATGGCAGATGGAACAATGTAGCCATTATAGAAAGTAAAGGAACAGATTTATCGAATTCCATTAGCAAACAGCAGACCCTTGCAGATCATATCTGTATTATATCATAAACAAACAGATCAAACCCTGATCAGACAGCTCCAGCAGGAACCATCTGATCTGGATCTACTTAGTTTGAAGGTGTAGAAAAGGAGTAACAGGTTAAGAGTTAAGCCTGGTTTCATATTTTGTAAACAGAGTAGATCCAGATCGGATGGCTCCTGTTGGAGCTGTCTGATCAGAGTCTGCACTGTTTGCATTATAGATCTGGATCTACAGTTTCAGCCAAAATAATCATATGTTCATGTTCCATTCAGCTAATAAATATTCATGATGTCACTACATGAACAGGTAAAGGGTGAAATGTGTCTATTTGTAGGGGGTATGATGTCCATATTTCTGATGGGAGTGTATGACCCCGACACAGACCAATGGTGTACTGTGACCAAATGTCACAGCGGCTTTGATGATGCCACACTTGAGAAGCTTCAGAAGGAGATAGACGTTGTGAAGATCAGTAAGGATATGGCCAAGGTGCCAGACTGGCTGAGCGTGAAGAAAACTGTAGTTCCTGACTTCATAGTCACTGACCCGAAAACTTCACCGATCTGGGAAATTTCTGGAGCTGAGTTTAGCAAGGCAGAGGTAGGGAATGCTTATTGTGTTGGTAACTTGTCTAACTATAGTCATTTGTTGTGGATGTGTATGAGAATCACTTTCTAAGATGGTACTGCCCCTACCTGATTGCTCTCTGGTGGCAAAATATTGATGTATAAAAGAACCCATCTAATGCAGTCTATGAATATACGGCCTATACATAGACTGGGTATGTTAAAAAACAACTGACTGCTTATTAACCCTTTCTTTGTTCTATGTTTCTTCCAAATTTCAATACCTGCTGAATATTCATGGACAAAATAGTTAAATGAAATATGAAAGGAGGAACAATGTAGTCATTTTAGGAAGTAAACAGATCTTTTCCAATTCCATTAGCAAACAGAGCAGAACCTGATCAGACGGCTCCTATAGGAGCCGTCTGATCTAGGTCTACTCTGTTTGCAGATGCGTGAAAACATGTTTATATGAGGGAAAGGGTTAAGGGGGAACAGTTATTCTGAAACATTCCTGCATTAACCCTACGTCTCGGTAATTGTCACTTCTTGAAACCATTGTGATAAATAGAGCATTTGCTCCATAGGAGCAAATACTCTATTTATCTCAATGGTTTCAAAACTACAAATTCTAAAAAATTTCCTTTTCTCTAGTTATTGCTCCTTTTCGGTAAATTTATTCAAAGTAATGGGTTCAGCAACCACCTGTCTTAGTTATTTACTTGATGAATATTCATGACTAACTCTGCTCATTATGCCTTTCCTTCAAATAAACACCTTTTCACACCTTTGCAAACAGAGTAAACCCAAATCATACTGCTCCTCTAGGAGCTGTCTGATCAGGGTCTGCTCGGTTTGTTTATGAAATAATATAGATCTGATTCTATAGTTTCCTCCAATACTAAACTGTCCTATGCACATATGTCATCAGAGGTCCAGGTAAGATGCGTAAATTAAAACATTTTCAAGAATAACTTCTTTATTTCTCTACCAAACCCTATGTTGTGACCACTCTTTAGAATCGTCTCGGAGAGACGATTCTAAAGAATGGGTCACAACATAGGGTTTGGTGGAGAAATGATTTTTTTATTATCTGAGTATGCACCGTTATCTGTAGCTCAGTGTCATTATAAAACTAAAGGTGATAAATATTCATGGTGCCATTACTTCCTACATGAATATTCAGCAGGGAATTCATGTGCATATTGATTGTTATGGCAAGCAGTAGATGATCGGTAACACATAAGCAAAGAGAACAGACCCAGATGAGATATCCCTTCTAGGAAGTGTCTGATCTAGGACTACTCTGTTTGCAGAGGTGTAAAACTATGGGATCATCAAGCAAAGTTTAACCCTTCGCTTGCTATTCACATCAATATACCTACCTGTAAATAGTGAAGACCCAGATGAGACAGCTCCTGCAGGAGCTGTCTCATCAGGGTCTGCACTATTTACAAGTTGATTGTGCAACCAGTGTACTCCACAGCAGTGATTGCACAGCGAAATACTTGTACACAGTGAAGATATTTGTAATTATACAACAGGGCATGGATAAAGAAGGAGAAATGTATTTTAGAATTCAGCAAGAGAAGTGTTAATTAACCCTTTACTCCATGAATATTTGTCTGAGAAATATTGACATCATGAATATTAATTGCGTTATTTATTATAATAGCACATTGCCACAGGAGGTTTTGGCCATGGCAGAAACTGTAGAATCATATCTTTATTATATCATAAGCAAACAGAGTAAACCCTGATCAGCTCCTATTTGTTTGCAAAGGCATAGAAAGGCGAAATTATGGAGTAAAGGTTAAGGTTTTATTAGCTCATCTGTTGTTGTTTTTTCAGAAAAAAATATGAGCTAATGTTACTCTGGCGTCTGCGTTTTCGTCGTCATTCGCAACTTTAATATTGGTGGCTAGAATCGAACAGAAGAGCATTGACATCTGCATGCGATGCTCTTGTTGTAATCAGATTCAGTGTTGTGCATAGGGCGAGCCCTAGAGTGCATTTGCATTTGCCCACTTTACAAGACCAGTGTCTCTTTAACCCATTCCTCCATAGGCTATTTTTAGATCCAACCACTTTGAATAAATCTACAGAAAAGGAGCATTTACTAGAGAAATGGAAAATCTTAGAATTTTATTGCTTGAAACCATTGTGATAAATAGTGCATTTGCTCCTATAGGAGCAAATGCTCTATTTATCACAATGGTTTCAACAGGTGACTTTTACAGAGGCGTAGAAAGGCGTATTTATGGAGGAAAGGGTTAAAATGTGAGACCAGTCTATTTACTTATAATGGGAAAGGGGCCCAAAACCACAAAGTGTCCCCCAACATTAGGACCTAGGCACAACACTACAGATTATACATACATATATAAAGAGTAGAGCTGTATTGCTGCCGTTCTTTGAACGTCATATGTGTTGATAAGATGCAAACATAAACCTTTTTATTAGCCCTTTCCTTAATATAAACACTTTTTCACACATTTGCATACAGAGTTGACCTAGATCAGATGACTCATCAGAGCAACAGAAAAAGATGCATACTCAAATACTAAAATCATTATTTCTCCATCAAACCCTATGTTGTGACCAGTCTTTTGAATTGTCTCTTTGATAGAGTTTGGTGAAGAAATAAAGAATTTATTCTTGAAAGTTTTTTGATTTACGCATCTTACCTGGAGCTCTGTTAGTAGATGGATATCAAATTATGTCCCTTTGACTACAGTATTTTTATCCTTATATGGCTGTTCCTGGAAGTGTGAATGGTAAATTAGGCTGATATACTTCAGGCTGTTTGTCGTTTTTATCCCCCACACTGTGGTGGCATATAGGGTTGCTCTTGTCCGTACGTACATATGTATATGGGTATATACGTCTGTACGCACATCTAGAAGAATTTGTCCAGGCTCTTAATTGGAAAGTATTTGTCCAATCCACACCAATCTTTATACACATGTTTGTGGCCATTATACCGTATAATGGGTAATTTTTACTGCTGTAAAAGTTTACGGATTTGGGGTAAAAACACATGATTTTATTTTATATGACTTTTATTTTTACGAATCCATGAAGACACGTAAAAAATTAGCTCATCAAAAGTTTACATCATCAAAAATTCACAATTTAAATAGTTTGGTTAATACAAAGTCAACTGTATATCGCAGTTTGACAAGTAGTTCACACCTACCACGGTAACCGTGCAGCAAACACATGTACCGGCTATCGCCATGGGCATCAAACAACATAATTAACGTAATTGACCATGTTGTACTACATGTACACATTTATCCCAATGTTTGTTATGGTCCAATGTTCATCCAACGACGGCCACTGCCGCAGAAATGAAGTTGGTAAATAAAATATACGTTGTGAGCGCCATAGCAATAGGGACGAAACTGATGCAGGAATTGTACCCCGCTTTATTTGACAAATTCAGTAAGTGACTGAAACCAGCTACAATATCGTGATCAGTTAGTAACCGTGCATCTGATTGGATGACTGTCTCATCTCCTCTCGTATGTTTCGATTTCGGCCAATAGAAACGTTTGTCGGATAATGTGTTGTTTCTTCATATTTATGTCTCCCCCCATATATATATGGGGGAGACATATTGTTTTCGTGAGAGTTGTCTGTCTGTCCGTCTGTCCGTCCGTCCGTCTGTCTGTCTGTCCGCACTCACCAAAGGGTAGTTGTGTGACTTTTTCTAACTAGTCCCACAAGTAAAATCATTAACCTGGCCATCTCTTGTGACATTAACCTGGCCATTTCTTGTGACATTAACCTGGCCAGTTGTGGGACATAGGGTTAGGGTTAGGGTTAGCTTCCAGATCATTCTTTTCCAAAGTTAGAGCCAAAAATAGTTTTTCTTGTGGGACTAGTCACACAAGAAAAGATCAAAGGAAAAAGTCACACAACTACCCATTTCCGTCTGTCCGTCTGTCCGTCTGTCTGTCACACTTTTTGTCTGGACGATAACTTCAATATGCCTAATGCCAGTTGATTGAAACTTCATATATGGAAAGAGCATAATGAGAGGAAGTGTCATGCACAAGGTCCATAACTCTGGCTTCACTAATATTGGAGTTATTGCCCTTTGTAAAAAAAATTCACACTTTTTTGTCCGGACGATAACTCCTATATGGCTCATGCCATTGGATTGAAACTTCATATATGGAAAGATCATGACGAGAGGAAGTGTCATGCACAAGGTCCATAACTCTGGCTTCACTAATGATGGAGTTATTGCCCTTTGTAAAAAATATCATAATTTTTTGTCCGGACAATAACTTCAATATGCCTGATGCCAGTTGATTGAAACTTCATATATGGAAAGAGCATAATGAGAGGAAGTGTCATGCACAAGGTACATAACTCTGGCTTCACTAATATTGGAGTTATTGCCCTTTGTAAAAAATATCATATTTTTTTGTCCGGACAATAACTTCAATATGCCTGATGCCATTGGATTGAAACTTCATATATGGAAAGATCATAACGAGAGGAAGTGTCATGCAGAAGGTACATAACTCTGGCTTCACTAATATAGGAGTTATTGCCCTTTGTAAAAAAATCACACTTTTTTGTCCGGACGATAACTTCTACATGGCTCATGCCATTGGATTGAAACTTCATATATGGAAAGATCATAACGAGAGGAAGTGTCATGCACAAGGTCCATAACTCTGGCTTCACTAATATTGGAGTTATTGCCCTTTGTAAAAAAAATTACACTTTTTTGTCCGGACGATAACTTCTATATGGCTCATGCCATTGGATTGAAACTTCATATATGGAAAGATCATAACGAGAGGAAGTGTCATGCACAAGGTCCATAACTCTGGCTTCACTAATATTGGAGTTATTGCCCTTTGTAAAAACAATCTTAATTTTTTGTCCAGATGATTACTCCTATGTGACACATGCCATTGGAGTGAAACTTCATACATGGAACGATCATAATAAGAGAAAGTGTCATGCATAAGATCCTTAACTCGAGCTTCAATAAATTTAGAGTTATTGCCCCTTGTACATTTGTTTAATTCTTTCTTGTCCGGACGATAATTCCTACATGGCTCTTGCCATCGTATTGAAACTTCATACATGGAAAGAGCATGATGAGAGAAAGTGTCATGAACAAGGGCCATAATTCTGGCTTCAATACTTTTGGAGTTATTGCCCTTTGTTACATTTTTTGGCCGATCAATAACTCCTGTTCGACTGATGCTATTGGAATGACATTTTATTTTTGGAAAGAGCATGATGAAAGTAGGTGTCATGCACAAGGGCCATAAATCTGGTATCAGTATTTTTGGAGTTATTAGCTGTTATCATTTTCTTCTTGAAAAATGTAGTGTGGAAAACGCATAATGAGGGGAAGTATCATTCATCAAGACCATAACATTTTTAGTGATTTCCCTTTACATATTGTTTTTATTAGAGGGGAGACATCCGTTTTTTTGACAAAAACCTCTAGTTTGTGTTGATGCTGATAGCCTATTACACAATGCACTGAAACACCTGTACACTACATGCATAGGTATTAACAATAACTGTGAATAACATGTCGCTCTAGTGTATCGGAACATTAGGGTGACTTTGATACATGTAAGATTATCATGCTTACGGTTAAATTCAAATGCTAGATACTAGATCTTTTTACCGGAGTTTACGCGGCGAAAATATATGAGGAATATTTTTACGAAAATGACTTTGGTCGTAAAAATAAGTAAAAATTAGCAGCAGGTAAAAATAACCCGTTATACGGTATCTTGGCCAATTTCGATAGCCATGTACATCACTTCATTTGTTTTGGAGTTGCAGCCCTTTATTTGCAATAATGACTTTAAAAATGGCCCTTACTTTCTGTGACAAAAAATCTGAAGCAGGGCATCAGTGTCCTATGGACACATTTCTTTGTAAAGTCAGCACTTACATTTTAATTCAAAGTGCAATTCATTAAACATGTTGTGTCATACGTAAAAAATACTAACAGTTTCTGTCTGCTAAAGGATCAGTTACTGTCGTGTCATGAAATGTTAATATTCACTTGTCTTTCCAGATCCACACGGCTGATGGCATATCTATCAGATTTCCAAGAGTCACTAAGGTCAGAGACGACAAATCATGGAAAGAGGCTACTGACCTGCCAAGGCTGAAGGTAAGTTAATGCAGACTGGTTTTAACCCATTTCCTCCTAGACTATTCTTAGACCCAACCTCTTTGAATAAATCTACCGAAAAGGAGCATTTACTACAGAAAAGGGAAAAAATCGAATTATGTAGTTTTGAAACCATTTTGATAAATAGAGCATTTGCTCCAGAGGAGCAAATGCTCTATTTATCACAATGGTTTCAGAAAATGACATTTTCAGAGGTGTCAAAAGGCATCACTAGGAGGCAATGAGTTGCCTTTACAAACATAGTAGACCAAAATCAGTAGACTCTTGTATTCATGATATAATTATTATAGTATATAGTTTTTGACCCGTTCTTCAGTTGGTCTTTCCGTCCGCCAGTCTGTCTGTGTATCCTAATACATTGTTGCTCATCTAGCACTTCCTATTCTTGATCAATTTATCTCAGATTTACTTTAAGAATTGTCATGAATAAAAGCTTGGATGAGTTTGTATTTCGGAGGAATCTGTCATGGGGAACCACTTTTTTCTCTGACAATGTGGCGTCGTGGGGTATGTGAGCTTAATCACTAAAGTTCTTTAATTTCTTACATGAATATTCATGTAAGAAATAATGACATCAAGAATATAATCTGATCAGAGTCTGCTGTTTGCAAATGGAATTTGATAGTAGGTACTGGAGTTTGGAATAAACATAGAACAGGGAAAGGGTTAACAGTTAATTATTCTATAGGAGCTGTTTAAGAAATCCAAAGAGACGTCTGACATTGTCATCACAGGCAGCAAAGGCAAGGGCAAGAAGAAGCCCAAAGCTTCAAGTGGCAGTGATACGGAGGAAGGTAGGTTCTTTAATACTTTACCTCATTAATATTTATGTCAGAAATACTTACAAATGAATATTAATTACCTAGATTTTTAAAATGGCACATGAATACAAGAATATTTGGCAATGACAGAAATTTTAGTATCAGATCTATATAATTTGGTATTTTTATTTTTGCTTAAAGTAAATTGAGCAGGTCCTGATCAGACAGTTCATACAGGAATCTGATCTTGGTCTGCTCAGAGGCGTGAAAAGATGTCTATAATAGGTTAAAGTTAACCCTTCCAAGTTGAATTATAACATCATGAATATTTATTAGCTAAATTTTTATAATGACATAATGTACACCAGACTGTTTATGGTTAAGGTAAAGAAATTACTGTGACAGCATATAAACTCTGTCACTTTAGCCCTTTACTCCATGAATATTCATACAAGAAATAATGGCTTCATGAATATTAATTAACTGATTTTTTATAATGGCTCTTTTAACACAGGATTTTTTGTCATGACAGAATCGGTAGAATTATATCCATATTATTTCATAAGCAAACAGAATAGACTCTGATCAGACAGCTCCTATAGGAGCTGTCTGATCTGGGTCTACTCTGTTTGCGAAGGCATAAACAGGTGTATTTATAGAGTAAAGAGTTAATGTTTTTTAACTGCCTCCATTAATGAGTTTTTCGTGTAAATATTTTGTCTGCCAGTGGCACTTATTTGTTGGGCTATCCTATCAGATTTCCTGCCGGTGCATCTTATCAGAGAACTTTGCATTTACCGTAACTCTTTGCACGTTAAGTAATTTTCTGTCTGCAACAATTGTCGTCTGCTTCAATTCTTAAAATAAACTTTCTCTCATTTCTTTGCAAAAATATGGTCAAGATGACAAACAGTTTGGATCCTGATGAGACGCCGCATTATGCGGCGTCTCATCTGGATCCAAACTGTTTGTATGGGTAATTATAGTTTCACCTCTAGCGTGCATACAGTTAAACACATTGATTTCAGGATTTTATTGCCTTGTAGATAACAGCAATGGCAATGCTGCACCCAGTAAACCACCAGCAAGCAAACCCACACCCCCACCTGCAACCACACCCAGAAAGAAGTCTTCAACAGCCACCCCGACCAAGTCCCCCGACCAAGGGGGTGGCATTATGAAATATTTCTCCCCTAAGAAGGAATCTGATACACCGTCTAAAGGCATCAAACGACCCAGTGAGAATGGCAACACACCTACTCCCTCTAAAAAGGTAAAATGCGCGTTGTAAAAGATAACATATTTTGATAAGTCTGTGAAAGTGGGAAACCAGTTTATTTGCAGTTGCAAACAGAGTAGGGCAGAGATCCAGATAAGATGTGTAAATTTAAACATTTTCAACAATAACTCCTTTATTTCTCCCCCAAACCTTATACTGTGACCACTCGTTACAATCGTCACTTCGAGATGATTCTAAAGAGTGGTCACAATATAGAGTTTGGTTGAGAAATGATGATTTTAGTTTTATGGTGCACACCGTTATCTGTAGCTCTGGAGTAGGGTCAAAGCAGGGCTCATTGATGAACTCTCTATCAAAGTCATCACTGTTTGTTACCAGTATTCAAAATCTTCTGATAAATTTAATTCTTTTTGTACTCAATAGAGTCAGCTGTTGAAAACTGATGGATCATCCCCGCCCAGAAAATTCAGCATTCAGAGAGTTAATCCTTTCCCTGATTAATATTCTTGAAAGACTTAATGACATCATGAATATTTATTAGCTGAATTTTTATATGAGCACAGGATGTTTTGAATCCAAATATACAGAATCAGATATACAGTTGAGACTGTCTTAACGACCAGCTGTTTATACCGACGTGCTGTGTTAAACGACTGTATTTTTTGCTCCCAAACGAATTTACTATATAGTTGGGTTCTGTATAACGACTAGCTGTCTTACCTGTTACCCGACCGTGTTTAGTGCTCCGTAACGTTTATATCGGGGGAAATTCGGTTGTGTTAAACGACCATGAAGACGACCTGTCGCGAAAAAGTTAATTACTCGAAAACAAAAGAATGTCAAGCACACATGTGCAATGTTTTGATTGTTGCTCTCCTGGTGCCGCGTGTTTTTCACACTTCGTAAGGGCAGCACATTAAGCTGGTACACATCAATAGAATTAATTGTTTAATATAATTACTTGTGTTTACACAAGCGTGCATATTATTTAGCGCACTTATTTATAAAATAATGAGTTGATAAAGCATACAGATGGCACCACTTTACCAGGCATAAATAAAACCAAATGTGAATAGGTTTGTATCTCCAATTCACATATTGTATATTATATTTCTGGGAGTTCTGCATGTCAAAGAATTGGATTGGGTATGATTTGAATATTTCATTGTTGAAGAAGGATAAACAGTGTATTTAACCCTTTTCTTCATATAAACCTTTTCACACCTGTGCAAACAGAGTAGACCCAGATCAGATGGCTCCATATAGAGCCATCTGATCAGGGTCTTCTCTGTTTGCCTATAAATTTGTAATACATCTAGCAATACAGTTTCTACCAATATTAAAAGTCGTGTTTACATATGCCATTTGAAACCAGTCAGCTAATAAATACAGTAAAACTCTCTAATGTGACCACTCAATGAACAAACATTGCTGTCTTCATAAGCAGGTGGCTGCTGAATGCAGGACGAAAGTTATGCAGAAAGCTCCTATAGGAGCTTTCTGCATAACTTTCATCCTGCATTAAGTAACCACCTGCCTTTGCCACTGTGAATTATGCCCCTTTTTGGTGGTCGCATTAGAGGGGTTTTGCTGTATTCTTGATGTTGTTATTTCTTACATGGATATTGAACAGGTGAAGGGTTGCTTGTTTTGAAAGTAAGACAGAAATGTTGATGTCAGTAGTAGAATGACAGGTTTGAATAACTTTACAACCTATATGCTTTCTTGTTAATCCTTTTAAATATTCATGTAAGAAATGATGACATGATGAATATTCAGAAGCTGAAGTTTGATAATGGCACAGGATGTATTGGTAGAAACTGTTGAGTCAGGGGCCGTATTGTAGTAGCATCTTAAGTTCTCACTTAAGATAAGAAAAATCTTATTTTTTTTTCCTTAGCTAAGATAAAAAAAATCTTAAAGTTGGGTTTGTATTCCAAAAGCTTCTCTAAGAAATTCTTAGCAATAAAAACCGGGTATAATACAGTGCATACACTCACCTAGATGGTTAGAAAATACGAAAATGTCGCAATTTCTCAAATGGATCAAAGCAGTATGGTGTCCATCTGTCAACTTAAGAAATTTCTTAAAAGTCCTAAGGAAGGTTTGAGCTTCCTTAACTAAAATAAGTCTTTTAAGGAGAAAATCGCCGATCTTAAGAAATTTCTTAAGATAAGAAGCTTCTGGAATACCACTTAAGAATTTTCCTATTTTTTGAGGAAAAAATGACAGGATTTAAGATTTTTTTGTTACTTAAGAATTTTTTAAAACTTAAGATGCTACTGGAATACGGCCCCTGATCTATTATAAGTTCATAAACAAACAGAGCAGACCCTGGTCAGATGACTCCCACAGTAATTCTCTGATCTGAATCTACTCTATTTGCAAAGGTGTGAAAAAGCTTTTATAAGAGGGAAAGGGTTAACCTTTTGCCTGATAGAGATGCCTTTTCACACCGTAAACCAAAATCAGACAGCTATTATAGGAGACATCTGATCAGGGTCTGCTCTGTTTGCATATTGAAATATATATACAGTTTGTGCATTGGCTAAAATGCTATGATTAATACCAGACATGAAGTTGTTATTTTTCAAATATTCATGAGGTAAAGGGTTAGAAATTATCATTTTGTGATTTTGTTCTCTATTTTTTGAACTCCAGTCCCGACCAGAGTGTGCTTATGGTGCCGACTGTTATCAGAAGAATCCTACCCATCAAGAAAAGTATTACCATCCTCCCAAAGTCTCCCAGACCAGCAATGGAGTAAGTGTTATCTGTATGTTAAACCGTTACACCTTTTCCTCATTAACCCTTTCCCTAATATAAACGTGTTTTCATGCATTTGCAAACAGAGTAGACCCAGATCAGACGGCTCCTAGAGGAGCCGTCTGATCAGGGTCTACTCTGTTTGCTAATAGAATTTGATAGATATGTTTCTTTGCTTTCTAAAATGTCTACAACGTTCCACATTCCCTATTTCTTTGTAACTATTTTGTTAATGAATATTCGGTAGGTATTATACAGAACAGGGAAAGGGTTAATTATGTCTCCCCCCATATTTATATGGGGGAGACATATTGTTTTCGTGAGAGTTGTCTGTCTGTCTGTCTGTCTGTCCGTCTGTCTGTCCGTCCGTCCGTCCGTCCGTCCGCACTCACCAATGGGTAGTTGTGTGACTTTTTCTAACTAGTCGCACAAGTAAAATAATTAACCTGGCCATCTCTTGTGACATTAACCTGGCCATTTCTTGTGACATTAACCTGGCCAGTTGTGGGACATAGGGTTAGGGTTAGGGTTAGCTTCCAGATCATTCTTTTCCAAAGTTAGAGCCAAAAATAGTTTTTCTTGTGGGACTAGTCCCACAAGAAAAGATCAAAGGAAAAAGTCACACAACTACCCATTTGTTAGTATGTCCGTCCGTCTGTCCGTCACACTTTTTGTCCGGACGATAACTTCAATATGCCTGATGCCAGTTGATTGAAACTTCATATATGGAAAGAGCATAATGAGAGGAAGTGTCATGCACAAGGTCCATAACTCTGGCTTCACTAATATTGGAGTTATTGCCCTTTGTAAAAAAAAATCACACTTTTTTGTCCGGACGATAACTCCTATATGGCTCATGCCATTGGATTGAAACTTCTTATATGGAAAGATCATGACGAGAGGAAGTATCATGCACAAGGTCCATAACTCTGGCTTCACTAATATTGGAGTAATTGCCCTTTGTAAAAAATATCATAATTTTTTGTCCGGACAATAACTTCAATATGCCTGATGCCAGTTGATTGAAACTTCATATATGGAAAGAGCATAATGAGAGGAAGTGTCATGCAGAAGGTACATAACTCTGGCTTCACTAATATAGGAGTTATTGCCCTTTGTAAAAAATTCACACTTTTTTGTCCGGACGATAACTTCTATATGGCTCATGCCAATGGATTGAAACTTCATATATGGAAAGATCATAACGAGAGGAAGTGTCATGCACAAGGTCCATAACTCTGGCTTCACTAATATTGGAGTTATTGCCCTTTGTAAAAAAAATCACAATTTTTTGTCCGGATGATTACTCCTATGTGACACATGCCATTGGAGTGAAACTTCATACATGGAACGATCATGATAAGAGAAAGTGTCATGCATAAGATCCTTAACTCGAGCTTCAATAAATTTAGAGTTATTGCCCCTTGTACATTTGTTTAATTCTTTCTTGTCCGGACGATAACTCCTACATGGCTCTTGCCATCGTATTGAAACTTCATACATGGAAAGAGCATGATGAGAGAAAGTGTCATGAACAAGGGCCATAATTCTGGCTTCAATACTTTTGGAGTTATTGCCCTTTGTTACATTTTTTGGCCGATCAATAACTCCTGTTCGACTGATGCTATTGGAATGACATTTTATTTTTGGAAAGAGCATGATGAAAGTAAGTGTCGTGCACAAGGGCCATAAATCTGGTATCAGTATTTTTGGAGTTATTAGCTGTTATCATTTTCTTCTTGAAAAATGTAGTGTGGAAAACGCATAATGAGGGGAAGTATCATTCATCAAGACCATAACATTTTTAGTGATTTCCCTTTACATATTGTTTTTATTAGAGGGGAGACATCCGTTTTTGTGACAAAAACCTCTAGTATTCATTGATGATATCACAAATAATAATTAAATCTATATAAAATCTATATTAAATATAATCCAATTGATATTTATAATGTCACAGTTTGTTGTATGGATATCCATGAAGTAATGGGTTATTTGTTGAAGATAATATGCACTTTGATATTGTGACTCATACAATGACATGTCCAATCAAATTTCAAGTTACAAGTTAATTCAGTTACAGTAAAACCCCTCTAAACTGGACATTAAAGTTAGTATTCTTTCAGACAGGTGGCAGCTTAATGCAGGTTTAAAGTCCACCAGAGAGCTTTCATCCTGCATTAAACAGCCACCTGCCTTAAAAGACCTGAATTATTCATTATTAAAATTGGGTTTAGATGTGTTTTCCTGTATTTGACATATTCTGATATACAGTAAAACCTCTCTATAACAGGCACTAAATTATGTTAATTAGATGGTATTTAGGGCAGGTGGCTGCTTAAAGCAAGGTGAACGTAAAACAGAATGCTCCTATAGGAGCGTTCTGTTTTACTTTCACCTTGCTTTAAGCAACCATCTGCCTTTAACACAAAACACTTGATGTAATTTAGTGGCCGTTATAGAGAGGGTTTACTGTACTGCATATTTGTCATATTTTATACTATGTAGTTGTCTATCACTTTCCCTCATAAAAACATGTTTTCGCACATTCGCAAACAGAGTAGACCCAGATCAGACGGCTCCTATAGGAGCCGTCTGATCAGGGTCTGCTCTGTTTTCTATTAATGGAATTTTATGGATCTGTTTCTTTACTTTATAAAATAGCTGCAATCTTCACCTTCCATTATTCATAATAACTGTTTTGTCCATGAATATCCAGTAGGTGTTGAAATATGAAGTAAACATAGAATAGGGAAAGGGTTAAATCTTAGATAGAATCTTTGAAACCCGAAGTTTTATGTCCAAGTGTATTTTACTGTGATGTATTTCAGATCCTGCCAAACGTATTTTCTGGTGCCAAGATTTACCTTTCTGAAGATTTGACAGACAGAAAGCTAAAAAGATACATTGTAGCGTATCCTTTCGTAGTTTGAATTGATTGATGTTTTTTATACATGTATGGTAGTTTTTTAATCTATTTGATAATTCTTTGCTTTCAATTGATGACTCATGGTAGTTTGTGCAGTATTTGGCAATATCACTAAAAGGCAAATTAACCCTTCACACCATAGATACACCTTTATACACATTGGCAAACAGAGTAGACCAAGATCATACATTCATTAATACAATCACATATATAGAGATTCTTTTTATCACATAATCCTTAAAATGCCATGGAAAATAAAACAGACTAGCTGACGGCTGTTTCTGCCATTGCTGTACAAACAGCGTACTAATACAACGGACGACTCGCATGGAGTGCTATGATTGGCTAACGCTTTTTGAATGAGCGCTACGATTGGCTAACTTGCTAATTTGCATAGAAATGCACTAGTGCAATTCTGCAAAATACAGCACTCTGTTACGGCACTCCCACATGGAAGATTATGTGATAAATGAAGTTATGATCAAATAAGAACTGTACTCACAGATACTGCTTTTAAGAAACCTTCCTTCATATGATCCCATTTTCACTCCTTTGCAAATAGAGTAGACCTAGATAAGACAGCTGTAGGAGTCATCTGATGAGGGTCTGTTTGCTTATGAAATTATAAGAGATCTGACTCTACTGTTTAACCCATTCCCTCTTATTGACGACTCTGTAAAAGTCACTTTGTGAAACCATTGTGATAAATAGAGCATTTGCTCCTATAGGAGCAAATGCTCTATTTATCACAATGGTTTCAAACTACAAAATTCTAAATTTTTCCTTTTCTCTAGTTAATGCTCCTTTTCGGTAGATTTATTCAAAGAGGTTGTATCTAAAAATAGCCTATGATGTAATGGGTTAAACCAGTGCCACAAAAAGCTTGTGTGTACATGCCATTCTAAGATATCAGGTTAAACCGTTCTCATGCTATCGAAAATTACGTCAGCTGAAAATTTCTTTGCAATCCTTTTTAAAAGTTATCCAACTTACTTAATTGTTTAAGAAATGATTGCCAAAGTGGCAAATAGCTTGGATTCTAATGAGGCGCCCAGTTACTTGGTGTCTGATCTGGATCCAAACTCTTTGTGAATACCAGTCATGTGATGCATAGCTCGAATAAGGGTGAATATTACATAAAATTTACATATTTTGCAAACCATGAAAAAGCTTGAAGCATGGACTTAAATTCCTGACCAATTTCACTTTAACCCTTTCCTTCATATAAATGCCTTTTCACATCTTTGCAAACAGAGTTGACCTAGATCCTATAGAAGCCATCTGATCATGGTTTGCTTATGGAATGATATAGATCTGATTCTGCAATTTTGACATGGCCAAAAATGCCATGTATTCATATGCCATTATAAAAATTAATCTCATAAGTATTTATATTTGATTGTTTCTTACATGAATATTCAACAGGGAAAGGGTTAACCCTTTCCTCTATAAATATACCTTTCTATGCCTCTGTAAAAGTCACTTTATGAAACCATTGTGATAAATAGAGCATTTGCTCCTATAGGAGCAAATGCTCTATTTATGACAATGGTTTCAAACTACAAAATTCTAAACTTTTACTTTTCTCTAGTAAATGCTCCTTTTGGGTAAATTTATTCAAAGTGTATGGATCTAAAAATAGCCTATGAGGGAAAGGGTTGAGACTGATCTGTGTTGTGTTAGCTGTGTTGTATTACCTTGATTTGTGTTGTGTTACCTGTGTTGTATTACCTTGATTTGTGTTGTGTTACCTGTGTTGTATTACCTTGACTTGTGTTGTATTACCTGTGTTGTATTACCTTGACTTGTATTGTATTACCTGTGTGGTATTACCTTGACTTGTGTTGTGTTACCTGTGTTGTATTACCTTGACTGTGTTCTCAGCTATGATGGGGAGGTTGTACCAGGGTTTGACAAGGCAACTGCAACACATGCAATCGTTCCAGATAACTATAAGGTATCATGATGATTTTGATGTACAGTGAACCCTCATTATACCGACATTCATTACAATGGCACCCTCGTTATACCGGCAGTATGTATTGAAACAAAATTACCGTTAAGTCTTTTAAACAACCACTGAATAAATAGGTACGATGCCAATAAGACAGGTGATCACTTAATGCAGAACACAAGAGGGAGCTTTTTGCACTTCTTGTGTTCTGCATTAAGCGTTCACCTATTGGTACTAGTTTAAAACTGGCCATATGGTTCCTTTCATATTTAAACTCGTTACAACGGCAACCTTGTTATTCCAGCAAAATATCTGGAAACAAACACCTCCGTTATAACGAGGGTTCACTGTACATGTATGCATTACCAGATAGAGATGACATTAGATGCCTTTGCAAGCCGAGTAGACCCAAATCAGACATATCCTGTAGGATCTGTTCGATTTTCGTATTGAATTTTATAGATCGGCTTCTACAGTTTCTGCCACAGCCATAAAATCTTGTGTTCCTATAACACTATACAAATTCAGCTGATAAATATTCATGATGTCATTATTTCTTACATGAATATTCAGGGATACTGTTGCGCACAGCCATTGTTCAGTTTTGGTATTTTATTTATTTATTTTTTAATATGATTTTATTTTATATTATAACATAACACGTGGCTTCAGCGTGACGTAACACTATCATTTATTTTTTGATAATCATGGGCATATAATCACTAGTGAATAACATTCGAACGACCGAATGACATTCGAACGATTCATACGCACTGTCAAAACAAACAAACTGGCGGACGGTGGTCGACCTACCTGTCCACGATTGAGTCACGATAGATGGCAAAGGATTGTTGGCACTTGCGCCTTAATTTCGATAAAATAATACAAATTGTAATTGCTGTCAGGAATCATATACAAAATGTATGCCAAAAAAGACCTACCAGCTACTCTGACCCATACAATCAATTCTACATTTAAATTAAAATGCCTCCTCAACTTTGCATTTTCTTCACCGCATGTCCTTTTGTTTATGCAGATTTCTACTCATACAAATATCTCATCAATCAACAACAATAGTCATCTGAATCCAGCACAGCACAAACATATTTCAAATATGCTATACTCACTAACTCAGCTGATCGCGAAAATCTTCCTCCTGTTCCAACACATTTTATGCAGCAGTTCGTACTGAATCTTTTGTCCATTTCAAACATTTTCACTGAACTTGAATCGAGATTTTTTTTCTCGGTGGAAATGTCCATGTCCATGTGTATACATACAACACTAATGAAGGGCTTAATATACCAAAACGAAGGCGCATTTCGAATCCCATTGACAGTGAGTGTCGGACGTGTTGGCGACTGTATGTAGGTCTTCATGTAAATGGCGCGTTTTACATAGACACATGTTGTGTACAATGACGTCATAATGTGACGTGTTTGTAACTATGTATGTCAAAACTGTAACTCAAAAATTATTTTGACGTGTTTCTGTATGTTTTTGTATCATAAGCTATCACAGTTAAATTGAATACCAGAGAGGTCTGAATTAGATCCTGGTTGATATGACAGTAAGTAAAAAATAAAGTCGGAAAATTTGGACCTACTTTGTCCCAGTTACCTAGCGAACCTAATAACACCTTTCATTCATCATTTCTATATGTAAGGAGAATTTATAACAATCCACGTTACTGCTGAAATATTGGCTGAAAATAACATTTGTGTGTGTTATGTTATAAATAGGATCTTGCGTTCGTGTTCATGATTATTGGATTTATTAAATTCGTCTTTTTAAAACGATAAAAAACTCGCTAAAGCTCGTTTTTTATCGTTTTAAAAAGACTCATTTAATAAATCCAATAATCAAGAACACTCATGTAAGATCCTCTATATACATTAGGCACCTATTGAAATAAATTCTTAAGAGTGCAAATCTGACTCTTTTAGCTTTTAGAAAGAGCGGAAGCCCTGATTAATGTATCATCTGTAATAAATGCTCTTGGGAACGTAACATATTTTACAAGTAGCTTCTTGCATTGTGTACAAAGCTGGTTACTTAATGCAGACTAAAAGCAATGCAGAAGGCTCCTAGGGGAACTTTCTGCATTGTTTTCAGTCTTCATTAAGCTACCTCCTGTATTTTGAAAAAAATCTATATTTAATTATATAAGGTTTTAGTTGTTTTATTGATAGTTAGCACCAGACATTTATTGTTGAGAGTGGCTATCACCTGAAATCCTTGAATGTTTTAAAGGGAGATTCCCTAGAAACTGAAATTCCTGAAACATTTGAAAGGAGAAATCCAAGAACATAAAATAGACATTTTAATGGGATGATCTTTGCCATCACCTGAAATTATTAAATATTTAAAAGACAAATATCCCAAACCTGGAATCCTCAGGCATTTAAAGTGGAGATTTCCTAGCAACTAAAAATCCTGAAACATTAAAGGCAGTTAGCTTCTTCCCAGTCCCTGAAATTCTCGTACATTTAACACATTATCCCCAAGTGATGCATATTTGCGCATCTATAAAAGTCACTTTGTGAAACCATTGTGATAAATAGAGCATTTGCTCCTGTAGGAGCAAATGCTCTATTTTTTTTCAGTGGTTTCAAACTACAAAATTCTAATACTTTCATTTCCTCTAGTTAATGCTCCTTTTTGGTAGATACATTCAAAGAGGATGGGTCTAAAAATGGCCTATGAGAGAATGAGTTAACAGGGAAAGAATCCTGAAACATTTTGAGGGGAGAGTTCTTAAATGGCACCTAATATACATGTACTCAGATGCATACAGCAGAATGTGTATCTCCTGAAATTTCAATTTTTTTTTTGAAAGATGTCTAAGCACCTGAAATCCTCAAATATTTAGAGGAGTTATTTGTAATACAGTAAAATCCCTCTAAACCGGAATTCTAGTAGCGAATAACTTGGATACTTTTATGCAGGTTCCTGCTTAATGCAAGGTGAACGTCATGCAGAAAGCTCCTTTCACCCTGCAATAAGCTACCACCTTTCTACAAGACAGATACCGGTATTTACCGGTATTTACACTAAATTGAATGTCCGGTTTTGAGGGGTATTACTGTGTTTGCAACCATGTATGGTATCATCCACTTGTGTAACTTTTTGTGTCACCTGCGAAGAGGCAGTGTGTCACTTAGGGATCACTTTTCTGTTGTCTGTCTGTCCATCCATCCGTCTATCTGTCTGTCACACTTTCTTTTTTTGGCTGTCATTTCTAAACTAATCATTATTATATAGAGCTTTCAAATCTCACATGTGTCTTTCTCTCATTGAGAAACATTGGTGTAACTAAGGTCAATCACTCTGCATGCAAAACTTTTTGAGTTATTCCCCTTTGTTTTGATTTTCTTCACACTTTCATTTTTGGCTGTCATTTCTAAACTAATCATTATAGAGTTTTCAAATTTCACATGTGTCTTTCTCTCATTGAGGACCATTGATGTAATTAAGGTCCATCTATCTGCATGCAATACTTTTTTAGTTATTCCCCTTTGTTATGATTTTTGCACTCCAGCATATTAACAGTTTTTGTGTCAGTTACGAGCAGGAGACACATGTGTTCCTCCTAACACTCTTGTGTGAATACATTTGTATTTCTTCATGGTATATTGTTTCAGGGACCATCTATCAAGTGCAATGGTGTTTGTGTCAAAGCATCATGGCTGTGGAAATGTATCAAACAGAAAACTCTGCTTCCCACAGATCCCTATGTGGTCGAGTCATGACGTGAAAAAGAAGAACACAAAGGGAACACTTTGATCACCTAGATGAACACCTAGACTGCTGTATATAATGATGTCTCCCGTGATGCATTTGTTCTTAGGATCATATCAGATTAATGCATTACCTGATAGAGACACTTTTCCACACCATTTCAAACAAAGTAGACCCAGATTAGACTGATCAGGGTCTGTTCTGTTTGTTTATGAAATGATATAACTGTGATTCTGTGGTCTCTTACATTGTCTAAATTTTCAGTGTTCAAGATACGGCATTATAAATTTCAGCTAATAGATATTCGTAACCATTGTTTTGTTGAATTATGAGTTTGAATGTTTGGTGTCCAGGGAGCACAGTGGTTTACCCACCCATATCTCACCAGTGGACCTAGACAATATGATAGAGGATGTATTAGTTATTGGTTATATTGGATAACTGATGTAAGATAAAGGTAGTTCATACATGAATTTGTATTATGCATTATGAATCTATTTACATGTAGTTATTTTTTCTTAAATTTTCAGCCAGGAATAATGAAATATCATATACATGTACTAAACTTATCTTCTGATGAAACACCATTTTCCATACATAACAATGTTTTCAGCAAAATTCACGTTTAACCCATTCATTCATATTGACGCCTTTTATCGCCTCTGTAAAAGTCACTTTTTGAAACCATTGTGATAAATAGAGCAAATGCTCTATTTATCACAGTGGTTTCAAAACTACACAATTCTAAAAATTTCCTTTTCTCTAATAAATGTTCCTTTTTGGTAGGATTATTCAAAGAAGTTGGTTCTTAAAATAGCAAATTTATGGAATAGGTTAACCCATAAACTGCAATGATCCCATATATTGGACATAGGCAATCTAGACCCAGACCATAGGATTCCTGAAGGATCCTGCATGCCCTGTAGGTTTTGCTATACCAATCAGTGTCAAAGAATGTCACCAGGACATATTTCTTTTGTGGGACCCCTCTGCCATGAAACAGAGTTAAATTTTAATTTGGATTAGTTCTGACACCTAATATGGCGATTGAGGGGTTACTTGTGAACATTGACCTACCTGCTTTAAACCTTTACTCCATAACTATGCCCTTCTTTGCCTTTACAAACGGAGTAGACCCAGAT
Source organism: Azorinus chamasolen (assembly GCA_963576725.1). Taxonomy (NCBI): domain Eukaryota; kingdom Metazoa; phylum Mollusca; class Bivalvia; order Cardiida; family Solecurtidae; genus Azorinus; species Azorinus chamasolen. The sequence goes on from OY755249.1 coordinate 9,448,922, forward strand.
CAGATGGCTCCTGTAGGAGCCATCTGATCAGGGTCTGCTCTGTTTGCTTATGACATGATATTAACTTGATCAGGGTCTGCTCTGTTTGTTCTTAGAATATATTTTATCTGATATTTCATCTTCTGTCATAGCAATGGATTTGCTGTATATAACAGTGTAAGAAAATTTGTTAACCCTGTCACTGTAACTGTTCTATATTCATTCCAAATTTCAATACCTACTGAATATTCATGGACAAAATAGTTATAATGAAATATGGAAGGTGGAACATTGTAGCCATTTTAGAAAGTAAAGACTCGAAACAGATCTTTCACAAGCAAACAAAGCAAGCCCTGATCAGAAGGCTCCTATAGGAGCGATCTGATCTGGGTCTATTCTGTTTGCAAATGAGTAAAAAATATGTTTATATGAAGGAAGGGGTTAATTAATATTCAAATGTATGCAGTCTGTCATTCAGTATTAACCTGGTAAAGGATTAAATTGATTAATTGTTGCCCATGTTAATTCCATTAAAAAGGCAGCTCGAACAAAATTGTTTGTTGTGATAAACTATTAAATGTTACAAATTAGCATGATTTTGTTGTTTAGTATAACTTTTTACACACTAAATAATTGTACACAAAAATTGTTGTCTGTCCTTTCTTTATACAAATGCTTTTTCACGCCTTTTCAAACAGAATAGACCCTGATCAGACGGCTCTTGTGGGAATTGTCTGATGAGGGTCTGCTCCGTTTGCTTATGAAATCATTATAGAGATAACTTCATTATAAAGATCAGCTTCTGCTGTCACCAAAATATCCTGTGTACTAATAAATGAGATTGAGTTTCCAAATATTTAGGGTAATATGGCAATGTTTATAGTGTTTCAAACCTCTTTTCCCATCAAGTTTACTTGCCTGCAAAGATACTGTTTGGCAAGTGGCAAATCTTTTTTCCATTTTTCTTCAAAAATTGATTCAGACTGTGTGCAAAGGTGATCATGAATTACCCCAAGCATGCAATTAGTTTAAAGTGAATCTTAAGACTTCTGAAATAATTGGATGTACAGTAGAACTTGTCTTAAGAGGCCATCGACATGAGGTCTAAATCTAGGTCTTTAAGACAGGTAACTTAAAAGCAGGTTGAAAGTAATGCAGAAAACTATTGGATATTTCTGCATTACCTTTTCCCTGTATTAAGCAAGCACCTGCCTCTTAAGGCTCCTGCCTTCAATAAATGAACTGTCACTTAAAACAGGTTCTACTGTGTGTGTCAATTATATATAACCATATATACATGTATATACATGCATTTGCAGCCCATGACAAAACCAATTATATAGGTATTGTTCTGTATTAGTGTTAGTGTTACTTCTTAAACTAATTTGTGAGTAATTTCTACCGTGTTACTGCCTATTTTAAGTATTCACAGTAAAAAAAAATCTTAACCCTTTCCTCCAAAAATTTGCCTTTCAAACATATAAATACGCCTCTCTGTAAAAGTCACTTTTTATGCCCCCAAAGGCGGGCATATAGTAATCGCATTGTCCATCCTTCCGTCCGTCCGTCCGTCTGTCCTTCCATCCATCCCAAATTCGTGTCCGGTCTGTAACTTCTTCATCTATCAATGGATTTCAATATAACTTGCCACAAATGTTCACCAGACAGAGACGATGTGTCACATTCAACTCACTGGTCCATGGGTCAAAGGTCAAGGTCACAGGGTACAATTACTTTGTCACAAATTTCGTGTCCGGTCTGTAACTTCTTCATCTATCAATGGATTTCAATATAACTTGGCACAAATGTTCACCACACAAAGACAATGTGTCGCGTTCAACTCCCAGGTCCATAGGTCAAAGGTCAAGGTCACAGGGTAAAATAACTTTGTAACAAATTTCGTGTCCGGTCTGTAACTTCTTTATCTATCAATGGATTTCAATATGATTTGGCACAAATGTTCACCAGACAAAGATGATGTGTCGCTTTCAACTCCCTGGTCCATGGGTCAAAGGTCAAGGTCACAGAATACAATTACTTTGTCACAAATTTCGTGTCCGGTCTGAAACATCTTTATCTATCAATGGATTTCAATATAACTTGGCACAGATGTTCACCAGACAAAGACGATGTGTCGCGTTCAGCTCCCTGGTCCATATGTCAAAGGTCAAGGTCACAGGGTACTTGTTTATCTGTGATGGATTTCAAAGGAACCTGGCACAAATGTTCACCCCACAAAGACAATGTGTCAACTCCCTGGTCCATGGGTCAAAGGTCAAGGTCACAGGGTACAATGTTTTGGGGCATTTGTCACGTGACTGTGACATCTCTTGTTGAAACCATTGTGATAAATATAGCATTTGCTCCTATGGAGCAAATGCTCTATTTATCACAGTGGTTTCAGAACTACAAAATTCTAAAAGTTCCTTTTCTCTAGTTACTGCTCCTTTTCGGTAGATTTATTCAAAGAGGTTGGATCTAAAAATAGCCTATGTCAGTATGAGGGAAAGGGTTAAGTGACCTTGTCTATGAATAAGCATAGCTGTCTTTAATCCTTTCCCATTTCAATAATCATGTAAGAAATAATGACATCATGAATATTTATTAGCTGAATCTAGATAATGTAAATTTTTCATGGAATTCTTTTGCTTTGATAGAACAGTAGAGTCTAATCTATATTTATGTCAAAAGCAAACAAAGCAGACCGTGATCAGATGGCTCCTATAGGAGCCGTCTGATCTGGGTCTACTCTATTTGCAAATGCGTGAAAACACGTTTATATGAAGGAAAGGGTTAAAAGTAGGTGGTTGCTGAATGCAGACACTTTCTATGTAACATTTGTCTTGCATTAAGCTACCACATGCATTGAAGACCCAAGAATTAGAAATCTTTCTGGTGGTCGCTTTAGAGAGTTTGTATTAGATACTTATTTGTCGCTTATCCCCCTCACCGCTGTGGGTTCGAATCCCGGTCTGGGCATTTGGATTGTTCATGTGAGGAAGCCTTCCAGCTGGCTTGCAATAGGTCGGTGGTTCTACTTAGAGGTTCTTCTGTGCACGAAACAATGCGATTTGTTCCATGCACATAAGAGCCTCTGGGGTCTTCCTCCACCTGTAATTAGCTGTACGTCGTGATATGACTGAAATACTGTTAAAACGATGTAAAACCTGATAAAAACCAAAACCAAAGTTGTTCCTTGAATTTTAAGTCATAATTCAGAAAAATATGTATATTTTTATTGGGTTTTTTTTCTTCACATTTTTTGCTAATGTCATCCTCATAACAAATGTCATGTTTTAAAGATTATTGCTATTTGATATATGATATAGATATATTGAGAATTCTCACACTTGCATGTTGTGTGCGTTTTGATTTTTCTCTTTTTTTAAGAGCTGTTTTTGTCAAACTGTAAAAGTTTAACCTTGTGTTGTGAAACAAATGATAACATTATGCCACTGTAAAGCATGTCAGTTTGGTGAAAGGCATAATATAGGAGCACTCACGGCGTTCCTGGTTCATGTTTTTTCCCCATTTTGTTCATATTTGCTTGCCTTAACACTTTCCCTCATATAAACGTGTTTTCACGCATCTGCCTAAGCAAACAGAGTAGACCCAGATCAGACGGCTCCTGTAAGTGACATCTGATCAGGGTCTGCTCTGTTTGCTTAAATAATTTGATAGATCTGTTTCTTTTGTTTCTAAAATGATTACAATGTTCCACCATCTATACTTCATTATAATTATTTTGTACATGAATACTAAGTAGGTATTGAAATTTGGAATAAACATATAACAGGGACAGGGTTAATTACTCGAATTATTCAGACAGAAAAACAGAAGCAAATATTTCAAACCCAGATCAAACTGATCCTGAAAGAGTAGTTTGATCTGGGTCTACATTAGTTGCTTATATATTAGTCTGATTTGAAATGATCAAAGCAGTGCAAAAGTAGAATTATGCAACTATACAGACCGATGGAGAGGGGAGGTTGTGTGTCCAAATACCTAACCCATCACGTCATAGGCTATTTTAGATACAACCTCTTTGAACAAATCTACCGAAAAGGAGCATTAACTAGACAAAAAGGATTTTTTTTAGAATTTTGTAGTTTGAAACCATTGTGATAAATAGAGCATTTGCTCCTATAGGAGCAAATGCTCTATTTATCGCAATGGTTTTACAAAACGACTTTTACAGAGGCGTCAAAAGTCATCAATATGAGGGAATGGGTTAAGGTGATTAGGGTATGTCTCTGTTTTGTTGTTTATTACTAAGTACAGTAAAACACCCATTAATTCGAATACTCAAGTCTGTATCAGTTTAGCTCATCTGATTGTCAAAGAAAATTATATGAGCTATTGTTGTTACTCCGGTGTCGTCGTTGTTGTTCGGACGCTTTAATGTTAGCTATTACTTTTTTACTATCTGTGCAAATCTTATGAAACTTAGTACACTTATTCACCATCACAAGGGCTACAATCTAATAAAGGGCCATATCTCTGTTAAGGTTTTTTACAAAATGTTGTCCCTTTATGGATTTTGGAAATAAAAACTCAAAATGTCTCGACAGATGAGCCTTTGCACCCGCATGCGGTGCTTTTGTTTGGTTTTAAAACAAGTGGCAGGTTAATGCAGGATGAAAATCATACAGCTAGCACATGTAGGAGCTTTCTGTATGACATTCACCCTGCATTAAGAAGCCACCTGTCTAAAAGTTCTGAATTTTTACTTTACTAAAAGTTCAGATTAGTCAGATTTTACTGTATATTATTTGTCTACTTTAATTGTTCCCATCTTTGGTTTACTGTGAAACTTCTCTAAACCGGACACTCAAGTTAGTATATATGTTGGTCTTGGACACAGGTGGCAGCTTAATGCAGGGTGAAAGTCATGCAGAAAGCTCCTTGAGGAGCTTTCTGCATGACTTTCACCCTGCATTAAGCAGCCACCTGCCAAACAGTATCTAAATTCTTCTCAACTAGAATTCTGGTTTAGCGAGATCTTTACTGTACTTGCTTACAACGCCTGACTACTGTGATCCTCCATATCTTTAGATTTGCAAGACTGTCACAATCTGTTAGTAATTTATCCTTGTAATGGCACCATAAAACCTTCTATATTTAGGGCAAAACCAATTTGCAAAATGTAACATGAGTGCCGTCCAAGTACTGCCCCAGAGCTGAGAGAGATATAGAGCGCTGGGAGACTGTGATGTCTTAGTGTTTCATCTATATGCAAATGGAGTCCGACCACATGGCTTAACCCTTTCCTTCATGAATATTCATGTATGAAATAATATTAACATGCATATTAAACCTTTACTCCATAAATATGCGGTTGTACGCCGCATTTGCAAACAGAGTAGACCCAGATCAGATAGGAGCCATCTGATCAGGGTCTGCTCTGTTTGCTTATGAAATAATATAGATATGATTCTACAGTTTCTGTCAAGGCAAAAACATCCGTTGTCCATGTGCCATAATAAAAATGAATATAATGAATATCCGCGCTGTCATTTCAGAAACAGTAGAATTGGATCTGTATTATTCATTTTAACCCATTACCTCATAGGCTATTTTTAGATACAACCTCTTTGAATAAATCTACCGAAAGGGAGCATTAACTAGAGAAAAGGATTTTTTTTCTTCAGAATTTTGTAGTTTGAAACCATTGTGATAAATAGAGCATTTGCTCCTATAGGAGCAAATGCTCTATTTATCACAATAGTTTCACAAAGTGACTTTTACAGAGTCATCAATATGAGAGATTGGGTTAATGCAGGGTAAAAGTCATGCAGAAAGCTCTTCTAGGAGGTTTCTGTGTGACTTTTATCCTACATTAGACAACCACCTATTTATCTTAATGGTTTCAAACTACAGTAAAACCTCTATGAAGGCCACTAAATTGTGTTTATTAGTTGGTATTTACGGCAGGTGGCTGCTTAAAGCAAGATGAAAGTAAAACAGAACGCTCCTAGAGGAGCATTCTGTTCTAGTTTCACCTTCTTTAAGCAGCTATCTGCCTTTAACACAAAATATTTGATGTAATTTAGTGGTCGTTATAGAGAGGTTTACTGTACAACATTCTAAAATAATCCTTTTCTCTAGTTAATGCTCCTTTTCGGTAGATTTATTCAAAGAGGTATCTAAAAATAACCTATGAGGTAATGGGTTAAGCTGCCACCTGTCTCCAAGGCCAATATTGAATGTCCGGTTTACATTTTAAATAAGAAATTGAAGGAAAGTCCACTCTGTAACTCAAAGCAGACGGCATTGTTTGCAGACGAACTTTAGTTGATGCTAAAGAGTTTATTTGCAGTCGGTTGTACACTATTTTGCTTATCACATATTGTAGATTGTTTTGCTTATTGCCTCAGGGTTAAATGTTGTGAATGTAGAAAGTAAAATTAAAATGAAAGAAATATTTAATTGTCTGTCTAGTTGATCCAACAGTATCTATGCAGTAGATTTTAGCTCTGGTAGGTATATTGTAGGTATAGGGATGGGCCTGTGTCATTCCCGTACTAGCTGTGCACTTTGGAATTGGGACAACAGCTTGAGCAGCATTGCAGTGATCCCTATCAAACACACATTTGCTTACCATCACAACTGCAACAATCTGGTAATGGCAGTTTCTCTTAGCATGCATAGGCCTATATAATTTATCTAGTTATGCCTCTTTAATGCATTCCCTCATATGCTATTTTAGACGCAACCTCTTTGAACAAATCTACCAAAAAGGAGTATCCTCTTTGAACAAATCTACCAGAAAGGAGTATTTACTAGAGAAAAGGGCAATTTTAGAATTATGTACTTTTGAAACCATCCTGATAGAGCATTTGTTGACTCTATGAGGGAACGGGTTAAAATGTTGATTTTCGCGAAAATAGACGAGTGTTGTCATCCGCACGTGCTGCTCTTATTAGGTCACATGGATACGGTATAAATGAGATGTTAGTCCAGATAGCCCATATCAAGAGGAAGATTAGTACATGTACTGGGGATGCGTAGTTTCGAGTGAGGTCAAGGTCACAGTGAAAGGTGACCTGCATTTCTGACTGAATCATTTCAGTACCTCAAATCTATTTTAAAACCGGTAACCCACTAATACTCCAGGCCACGAGGTTATAAATATGTTTGCTTGAGTCTGAAACCATTCTGAAGCATCTGATTTGTCAGATTCTTAGCTTGCTCAGAATTTGACCAATCAAATACTTGAGAAAGATCTCGGACTCAGAAGTTTTATTACCCTGGACCCGTGGCTCGCACCATCCATTCTCTACTAGTTTGTACAGTCAGCTTAATAAATCAGTTTGGGACCGTCTTATAACTTTATCAATAGAATGATGTGATAGCAAATAGTGCAGAACCTGATAAAACGACTCCTTCAGGAGCCGTTTGATCAGGTTCTGTACTATTTGCACGAATTGTCTGTCAGAGTACGTAGGGTAGTTCGAGTAGGCCTATAATTCAATGCACATATCCCAGAATGCATATTTGTTGTCACGTCGTTTCCGCAGTGAAAATAAAACCACGACTCTTGTATACAAAGAATACTTTAATAGTAAGTAATGGAAGCTATATACAATACCTCGACCACAGATACTGAACAAATATCAAATACGCCTCGCTGTTAGGATTCCAAACTTTTGTACCTTGCAAACGATGAAGCAGTTGTCGTATTTAATATACGGCATCTGATCTGAATCTATACTGTTTTTTAAAAATTGAGAACAGTATGATGATGTTTGCATTGTCCAAAAGTTGGGTTTCGCACAGCGGGGCTCAAGTACAAAACTGAAAAAAATCAGGCGATCTTAATCCTTTACTCCATGAATATTATGACGTCATGAATATTATTGTAAGAAATTATGACATCATGCATATTTATTGGATTACTTTTAGCTCACCTGACACGAAGTGCCAAGGTGGGCTAATGTGATCGCCCTGTGTCCGTCGTGCGTCGTCAACTTTATTCTTAAAATGACACCTCCTCCTAAACTACTTGCTGGAATTTGACCAAGCTTGGCAGGAATGTTCCTTGGGTCAACCTTTTCCAAAGAATTTGATTCCATGCAGAATGTCCAAAAAGAAATAAAAACTTAAAAAATTCTTCTTGTCATCTTCTTGTAAGGCCTAGGGCTACCAAGTTTGGTGTGTAGAATCATCTAGTGGACCTCTACTTAGATTGTTCAGATTTAGTCCCTTGCGTCAAAATTGGCCCTACCACTGGGTTACAAGTTTTACATTGGATTATATAGTAAAAACTTTAAAAACCTGCCTGTCCGAAACCGAAAAGCTTAGAGCTGTGATATTTGGTATGTAGCATCATCTGGTGAACCTTTACTAAGATTGTTCAAATTATGCCCCTTGGATCAAAGACGGCCACACCCTGGGGTCACATGTTTTACATAGGATTATATAGTAAAATCTTTAGAAATCTTCTTGTCTCAAACCGAAAGCTGTGATATTTGGTTTGAAGCATCATCTGGCGGACCTTTACCAAGATTGTTCAAATTATGTCACTGGGATTAAAAGTGTCCTCACCCTGGGGTCACAAATTTTACATAGGATTATGCAGTAAAAACTTTTTTTAAAAAAAACTTCTTTTCTGAAACTGAAATGCTTTGAGCTGTGGTATTTGGTATGTAGCATTATCTAGTAAACCTTTACCAAAATTGTTCAAATTAAGCCCCTAGGGTCAAAATTGGCTCTGCCTCAGGGGTCACAAATTCTACTAAAACATTAAAATATTATTGTCAAATTCCATAAGGCATAGAGCTACCATATTTGGTATGTAGCATCATCTAATGGATCTCTACTAAGATTGCTCAAATTTTGCCCCTGGGATCAAACTGGCTATGCCCCGGGGGTCACAAGTTTTACATATAGGATTATATTTAAAAACAAACTATTGTCAGAAACCCAAATAGATCTGTGATATTTGTTTTGTAGTATTATCTGGTAGACCTCCTCAAAAACAAAAGTTTGCCCCAGGGTAAAAGTGCCCATGCCCTTTGGGTTTCCGGTATACATATAGCTATATAGTGAAATCTACAAACATCTTCTCTGGAATTAATATGGAACTTTCAGAGCTTTGATATAGCAAACCAGGTGAGCGATAAAGGGCCATCATGACCCTCTTGCTTACATGTTCAATGGTATATAGACACAGGAACATTTAAACATGGCATCAACAGTTGAATCGTTTGTACATTATTTCATAAGCAAACAGAGCAGACCCTAATCAGACGTCTACAGGAGCCGTCTGATCTGGGTCTACTCTGTTTGCAAAGGCGTAGGAACGTATTTATGGAGTAATGGGTAACCGTTACCCTGCTATTCGCGACGCATTTTCAAACAGCTGGAGCCGAGATAAGATGCCGAGTAATTACTCCGCGTCTCACAGGAGGCCTAGTTGTTTGACACCCGGTCAAAGGTTTCTCAAAAACTTGATCGAATCGGAGGTAGTCAAAATTGAACAAGATCTAGATTTTGAGCTGAAATTATTTTTTTTCTTAACGGAGTAAGGATGTTCATTGTTCGGTGTATTGATTGAAATGAAACCATAACAGAGTTTATTAATTGATGCAGGTACGTTAGAATTAAACACGTTAACTCCATGCATATTTATGTAAGAACTTATGTATATATAAATATTGATCTGCTTTATATTAATTATAGCATAAGAATAGGAAAAGTTTTGACCCTCGTAAATACTGTAGAAATAGATGCGGTAAAACCTCTCTAAACCGGAATTCTAGTAGCGAAGAATTTAGATACTTTTAGGCAGGTGGCAGCGTAATGCAGGGTGAAAGTCATGCAAAAAGCTTCTAGAGCTTTCACCCAGCATTCAGCTGCCACCTGTCTCCAAGATTGACATTTATACCAAATTTAACGTCCGGTTTAGAGAGGTTTTAATATACATGTATATATATATATATATATCTAAACATAGCAGACCCTGATCAGACCCATCTGATCTGGGTCTGCTCTGTTTGCAATGGCGTAGAAAGGCGTATTTATGGAGTAAAGGAGCAAAGAACAACAGCATGGCTTGACAACTATCTGAAGATTCAAAACGTAAGAATGGACTTCAACCAATAAAGCGAATGTTTTTTTTCCAGGTTAACGATCTCACCCTTTGCCTGATAACAACGCCTTTGCAAATAGAGTAGACCAAAATCAGACGGCACATGTTTGCCTATGACGTCATTACTTAATTACGTGTTGGATATGGTCAAACATTCCCTTACAGTTGAACTTCGATATCTCGAATTAGGAAAATTTCGGGATAACTCGAACAAAAAGTTCGGTCCATCCAAAATGTACAATACAGAATTGTTCTAAAATTTATCGCTACACATATCTAGAAACACACGTGACAACTTAATGCATGTCGAAAGTAATGCTGAAAGCTCCTAGAGGAGCTTTCAGCATTACTTTAGATCTGCATAAAGCTGTGAACTTGAGATATTGGTCATATTATAAATCGGATAACTCGAACATCTGTTATTTCGAACTAAGTTATAAACTTCAGCTTATCTTTTGTTTATGATGTCATTATTTCTTAAATGAATATTCATCAGGTCAAGGATTAAAATTAAAACATTCAAAACTATTTTAAAAATCTATGAAATGATCGGAGCAGAATCATTCGAATAGAAGCCAAAGCGCATGCCAAACATTGTATTTGCGGCAACACTGGGAGGAAAGGTTATGTATAAAAAATAAAGTAGAATGACCAGTCAAACAACGTCAAACCGGCACTCGTAAATCAGCATTCGTCAATCGTCGCCGCTGCCTTCGATTAAACTCGCTGCTTGGCAAAACACGCCCTGTACATCTCGCCGACAACCAACATGGTAACTTTCTGCTTCTTCATTTCTTTTCCAGTCTATTCTTTTAATTAATCCTTTGAGACACAATTGTACGCATTTGCAAACAGCGTAGACGCAGATCAGACGGTTCCTGTAGGGACTGTCTAATCAGGGGCTGCTCCGTTTGCGTAAGGCATAATGTAAGACCTGGTTCTAGTTTCTTCCAATAAAAAACAATCCCCTGTGCTCGTAAATTGCTGTTTTAACAATTTCCTCCATAAATACGCCTTTCTACGCCTCTGTAAAAGTCACTTTTGGAAACCATTGTGATAAATAGAGCATTTGCTCCTAAGGAGCAAATGCTCTATGTATCACAATGGTTTCAGAACTACACAATTCTAAAATTATCATTTTCTTTAGTTAATGCTCCTTTTCGGTAGATTTATTCAAAGAGGTTGGATCTAAAAATAGCCTATGGAGGAATGGGTTAAATCTTCAGCTAATACATATTCACCATGCCATTATCTTTTACATGCGTATTCGTTAGGAAAAGGGTTTATACACATACCTGTGGTATTGACACTAACAAATGATTTTTTGCCGTGATAAACGGTACAGAATCTGAGCTGTGACATATAAGCAAATAAAATAGACCCTGAAATGTCTGATCGGGGTCTACTCAGTTTTCAAAGACGTAAATAGTCGGACTTATCCAAATTAAGTTTTCAACAGAACTGATCAAAACCAACAAAGTACAGTAAGGTATATTTAACGCTTTACCCCATGCTTATGTATGTAAGACATAATGGCATCATGGCTTTTTTTATTTTTTTTTAATTTAGGACATAAACACGGGAATTTTTGGTCATGACAGAAACTCTACAATCACATCTATATTATATCATAAGCAAACAGAGCAGACCCATATCTGACGGCTCCTATAGGAGCCGTCTGATCTGGGTCTACTCTGTTTGCAAAGGCGTATTTATGGAATAAAAGGTTGGTCTCTCGTATCGAATCTATTTCTTTGTCAACAACTTGTTTCCATTGTTCAAACCACGTTTTTAAGCCTTTACTCCATTGCAATGCTTCTGCACACCTTTGCAACGGAGTAGATCAAAACCAAATGCTCCTGTAGGAGCTATCTGATCAGGGTCTGCTTTGTCTGCTCATGTAATTACATAGATGTGATTTAACAGTTTTTGTCATGGCCAAGGTCTCTGTGTTCATATCCCATTATGAAAACCAATACAATACAGTAAAACCTCTCTATAACGGCCACTAAATTACATCATGTAGTTTGTGTTAAAGGCAGGTGGCTGCTTAAAGCAAGGTGAACGTAAAACAGAACGCTCCTATAGGAGCGCTCTGTTTTACTTTTACCTTGCTTTAAGCAGCCACCTGCCCTAAAAAACTAACTAATTAACACAATTAAGTGGCCATTGTAGAGAGGTTTTACTGTATTATAATCATACTCATGATGTCATGATTTCTTACATCAATGTTCATGGAGTAAAGTGTTAAAAATAAGGTCTAGTTTTCAAACTGTTTGGGTGCAAATGAAGAACTCGTTTACTAAGTCATGCGATTGGATCTTAATGTGATAATCTTTACATGCAATGCGTTTTAAAATGCACAACTCATTTTTTTATATGCTGTAAAGAAGTATATCGCAAGAAAACCGATCGAAAAACGCTGAGAAGACAAAACTCTCATGTGTTTAATATCGATGATTTGCTGAGTTTTAGTTTTCGTAAGTTTTCGACACAGGTAGATAATAATACTTTGTTGTATACAACAAAACATATAAGTATCCACGAAAACAGTTGTTTTTGTATCACAGTTATCACAATTATATTTTCGATATAATTTGAAATCGACAATCTTCATAAAAATGATTGAACATTACAAATACCATGTTTTATGATGTTATTGAAATACAGTAAAACCTCTCTCTATAACGGACACTGAATTACATAAAGTAGTTTGTGTTAAAGGCAGGTGGTTGATTAAAGCAAGGTGAAAGTAAAACAGAACGCTCCTGTTGGAGCGTTCTGTTTTACGTTCACATTGCTTTAAGCAACCACCTGCCCTAAATACCAACTACAGTAAAACTTCGATATCTCGAACATCAATGGACCATATAAATTAGTTCGAGATAAGAGAAGTTCGAGTCATCCGATTTCTGAGCTTGACAGTTTCTTAAGTTCACAGTTTAATGCAGGTATAAAGTAATGCTGAAAGCTCATACAGGAGCTTTCAGCATTACTTTAGACCTGCATTAAGCTGTCACATGTGTTGATATGAATGTAGTGGTGCTTTTTAGAAAAATTCAGTATTGTAAATTTTGGAAGGACCAAACTTTTTGTTCGAGTTATCCCGAGTTCGAGTTATCCGAGTTCGAGATATCGAAGTTCAACTGTAATAAACACAATTTAGTGACCGTTGTAGAGAAGTTTTACTGTATGCGTTAATTGTAGAGACTGTCACTTGAATTGTTTGCAGATGTGTAACTAGCGATGGTATCTTTTCCAAGGTAAACATATAATAGTTAGTATATACAAATACATTTTACTCTTACAAAACAGAGGTCAAGATAAGATGCGTAAATTAATTTTTTTTCAAGAATATCTCCTTTATTTCTCTACCAAAACCTATGTTGTAGCCACTCTTTAGAATCGTCTCGAAGAGACGATTCTAAAGAGTGGTCACAACATAGGGTTTGGTATAGATATGAATATTTAATATTTATTTGAGTACGCAAATTTATCTGTTGCCCTGCTTAAAAACTGTCCACAACGTTAATAAAACTCATTCATCACATCAACAAATATGGACACTCTCTGCACCATCTGCTTAAAGTGTCGCATATTTACGAAGAAAAATAACCATAGGTACAAAACTGTCAGTAACGGATAAGTAAAAATATATATACACTGTATGGGGTCCATGAAAGTTGTTCTTTAAAATACTAAAACATTAGTCTAATATATGTACATTTTATCATCATTCAATCTATATACATATTTCAATTGAAATAAATGATGAAACGTTTGCCCGTTTAAACTGTTCATTAGTTCCTTACTTAACTCTTTGTATCATGAATATTCATGTAGGAAATAATGACATCATGAATATTAATTAGATAAATTGTTATGATAGCACAATGAATTGTTGACCATGGCAGAAGTTGTAGAACCATATCCATAATTACATCAGAAGCAAACAGAGCAGACCCAGATAGGATGCCTGATCTGAATATGTTCTCTTTGTAAAGGGCGTAAAGGGTTAACATGTATTTCTTATAAAAAGGATCTACATTTGCCCTTTGAAATGTCTTTGTTTTGCTAACTACACCTTTATGCTGTGATTTGTAAGGCAAACGATATAGACCATGATCAGGGAGCCCCTGAAGTACTGTTTCTACCATGGCCAAATGATCTTCTGTTCATTAACAGTATTAAAATTCAGCTTATTAATATTCATGATGTAATTATTTCTGACATGAATATTCATGAGATAAAGCGTACACGTGATCGCGGTGATGTAGCGGTAGTATGCGAAAGACCTGTACCTACGTAATGGCTGTTTTATGTCTACATTGTGTGTATGAACCTCGCCGCCACATACTCATATTCGAATTTCATCTAATATATGTTTCAACAAAAAATCCAAAAACATAACCAAACTCGGCCAAACAGTTTAGATCTTGACCAGATGCCTAGTTATTTTGCGTTTCATATAAATCTAGACACAGAGGCCCAGATAAAGATGAGAAATTCAAAACAAACAAAAATGAGAAATTTTCAAGAATAACTCCATTTATTCTTCACCAAACCCTATCTTGTGACCATTCTTTGGAATCGTCTCGAAGAGACGATTCTAAAGAATGGTCACAACATAGGGTTTGGTGAAAAATGACGATTTTAGTATCTGAGAACGCACATTTATCTGTTACTCTGTAATCCCAAACATGTTTAAGATTATTATGAATTTGCCTACCGATTTTAAAGAATTATTGTTCAGTGGTTGTTGCCACTGCTCATGTACATCTAGAAATTAAATATTGCACTGGAAACTCCACTGTTTAGGACCAGTTCACTGTCATAAGCCGGGCAAACTGAAAACTTCTCGTTTCACAAAGTGATCGTTATAGGTTGGTGTCTTTGGCTTTCAGATAAAACACCTTATAAAGCCTTTAAAAGATACAGAGTTTAGTATCCATCAAGGTCACTAGGCCTTAAATACAAATACATGTACATGTATATATATTCTTTCCAGTACAAAATATTTATAACTCGAAAGAATGGTCACTTGCACTATAAGTATAACCCGAAGGACTTGTTATTTGATAAATATGGAAATCACTTCAAACGGATGTTAGAACACACAAGACGCATTTTGCGCCCGAGTATTATCGCCCTTGGATGTCAAGAGCATATAACATTTTAACTCTTTCGCTGCCAATTTTGTCGTCTGCAAGCTTTGTCGTCTGCTACAATTTTCATTTCTTTATTTTTCTTCATTGGTTTCCAAAAATACAATCACAGTAACAAATAATTAAGATCCTGGTGAGACGTCAAGTTACTCGGCGTCTCATCTGAAACCAAACTGATTGTATAGGTAATCACAGATGCGACATTGGCAGCGAAACATTTAAATAATTCACTCTGTTTACACGTATTTCCACAGTTAATTTATATTATGAGCACGTAACACTAGATCAAGGTAGGTTAGCTCTGTGTAGCCAATGGCCATCTCTCATTTAAAGTACACAGTTTCACTGCAAACTATTTCAGTGCACTTTTTGTCCTCACATCAGGATCCACATTGGCTACCCCTTGGCCTCATGTGCCATATAATAAGTCACGTGACATGTAGGCAAAGTCACGCGATTGCGCGTCGTAAACACACGCTGATAATTTACCAGACTTGACACTTTTTCTTTGGGTTCATATAGGAGCCTTCCTTACACTGGAATACCTCGCTGAAGTCCATGGAATTTTGGAGAGTGCCAATAACCCTGGAACACATTAAAGGTGAAGGTGATAGGTAAATGCAGTAAACAATTGCCAAATCGAACAATTATTAAATCAGTTGCTGAATCGAATTCTGGCTAATTTGGACGCTCAATCAATTTGTTTGTATCTATTGGCGTTTTACATCGCTTTTTAACCCATTACCTCATAGGCTAATTTTAGACCCAACCTCTTTGAATAAATCACATTTACTAGAGGCAATTTTATTTTTAGATTTGTGTAGTTTTGAAACCACTGTGATAAATAGAGCATTCGTTTCCTAAATGCTCTATTTATCACAATGGTTTCATAAAGTGACTTTTACTTTTTTCAGAGGCGCCAAAAGGCGTCAATATCAGGGAATGGGTTAACAATATCAAACAAGTATCGTAATTGCCATTTAAGACAGGTTGCATCTTTATACAGGATAAAAGTCATGCAGAGACACGAACAAATGTAAACTTTATATACTGAAGGAAATGGTTAAACGCCGTTGATAATTGTCTATCGGGGATCCATTCCTTGTTTGATATTTTACCTGAACCTCCCAGGGCTATGTACACCTGTGCGCATGCGATTTAGTATGGCCTCTGGTCTCATCGTCCCACACCATACCTGAAAAATAGGAAAAGAAATAAAACATGTTTTTTTTCTTTTTTTGTATATATGATCTGTTAATAAAACAAGCATAATCTCATGTTTTCTGCTAAACAATATAACACAATATAAAACATACAATGCAATAAATACAATACAAAACAGTACAGCACAACACTGGCCAACACAATACAGTGCACTACTAAACAATACGGTGCAGCATATCACAATAAAATGCAATGCAATACAACAACCAACAACACAACACAATACAATACAATACGTTAAAATAAAATACAGCTAATCGCAGAACCATACAATACGATACAATGCAATACACAGTAAAGAACAATACAATCCAATACAATACAAAACAACACAGCATATCACAGCACAATCCAATGTAATACAATACAACACATTGCAATACAATAAAACACAGTGGATCCCAATACAATACGATACCATACAATACAATACAGTGTGGAGCAATGCCAAACAATAAAATATGATATTATGCGATACGACACCACACTTCACCACACGACACAACACAACACAGAACAATATTCAAAACCAGTCACCATCTCTAAGACTATACTGTTTTTAAATCTTTTGAAAGCGTCTCGTTTTAATTGTATCTTGTTTTATCATATTTTGAATTTGAATAATATATTATACATGATTAGAACATAACCCTTACTCTGCTTTAACTATTTGCACGCTAGCGGCGAAACTGTGATTACCTATTCAAGCAGTTGTGGATCCAGATGAGACGTCGCATAATGCGGCGTCTCATCAGGATCCAAACTGTTTGTGATCTTGACAATAGTTTTGCAAAAAAATGAGAGAAAGTTTATTTTACGAATTGAAGCAGACGACAATTGTTGCAGAAGAAAAAAAGGGTTAAAACAATACTGTCAATACTGTCAACTGAAAAATGGATTTGATACCATTTTGACTACCGCCGATTCGATCAAACTTTTGAGATACTATTGACAGAGTGTATAGTACACACCTTGGATCTAGACGCCAAGTTACGTGGCGTCTCATCAAGATCCAAGGTGTTTGCTAAAAAAGGCATGGGTTTCAAAACTACACACTTCTAAAATGTTCCTTTTGTCCACAGGTGCTCTTCGCATGCTATGTCTCAACAACTACAACAACAACTCCATCACGTACATGTATACCTTAAACAATTTTTTAAAAAAATTGTTTCGCGAACACCCCTTCTCTATATAATGAATAAGTACTTATTATTATTTTTTTGGTTGGGTCAGAAAACTTTTTTTGGTTATGTTTTAGATACTTATGGCATGTGATTAAAAATACTGTATTTGTGGTCTTGTTGTTGTTGAGACATAGCATGCGAAGGACACCTGGGCTTTTGTCTAGTCAGTGATCCTTTTCAGCAGCTTTATCCAAGAGGTTGGATATAAAAATAGTCTATGAGGGTAACGGTAAATGAATAATTCGACATAACAAGTTTCAACCGAATTACCTGAGCAAAGTTGAGGAAAAAGAGTTGATCATGGTTCAGGTGGGCGAGGCCCGGTAGCAGAGGCTCTATCTTGGTGTGCTCGTTCTTCCACTTCTGATACGCCTGTAAAGCGAACGAATATTCATTTGAGACATAATGAACGGATGAACACAGTGGGGGGGGGGGGGGGGGGGGGGTAGCTCCCCGGGAAAATTTAGAATTGTGAAATTTTGAAACCATTGCATTAAATAGAGCATTTGCTCCTATATGAGCAAACTTTAATGCTCTATTTATCACAATGGTTTCAGAAGGTGACTTTTACAAACTCGTCAAATCTTCAAAATGTGGGAAATGGCTAAAGCATACAAAGCAACAAAGAACGTTTATCAAAGTCTACCCACTTTATCCTTCGCTTTTTTGCTCCTTTTTTTGGCCATAATTTAATGTTTTCACCTTTTGGACTGATGTTACACACGTACGTAAGTGCGTATTTCTAGTTACGCCCCTGGAACATTAATATATCTAATATGACTTTTGCAAATGGCATATTGATACGGGCACATTTTCATATGGTCGTATGATCTGGGTAGCTCTATTTTCAACGGCATGAAAAAAGCGCCTCTCTTAGGTAAAGTTTTAACCCTTAACTATTCGATGTTGTTAATGGTTTATACCAGTAAATATACTGTATGCTGTGCCCCCGCAACATGAACAATGGATGGGTTCCAAGATAAAATCTGGATGGGTTTCCGTAAATAATATATGGAAATAAATGAGGAAATACGGTTATGTGCAGCGCATAAATACAAGGCATACAGGCAAACAGTGTACTACTAGGTCACAGGACGTCCCAGTATATGATGAGGATCTGCCACCTGTCTGAAAGACTGGTTTTCATACTAATTTTGACGTTCGGTTTTATTGTGGTGTAATTCGTGTATAATTACCCGGTATGCCTCTTTTAAACCTCCGTTGTCAGCAATGTTCTCCCCCTGTGTCTGTATACCATTCAGCTGCAAGAGTATAATATATTAGGTATTATGAGAAAAACACGCATACTAATTTACTGTAGAACACTTCTTGAACAAACACCTAATGAACAAATATTGACGTCATTAAAAGACGTTGGTGACCTAATGCATGTCGAAAGCAATGCAATGAACTACCACATGGTTTTGAGAAATTTAATATAAGTATGCCTATTTTATGTGGTCGCATTAACCCTTCCACTGTTCTATGTTTATTCTGAATTTTGATACATACATGTATACTGAATGTTTATGGACAAAATAGTAATAATGAAATATGGAAGGTGGAAGGTGGTAGTCATTTTAGAAAGTAAAGAAACATATCTATCACATTCTATTGGCAAATAGAGCCTGATCAGACGGCTCCCATAGGAGCCGTCTGATCTGGGTCTACTCTGTTTACAAATGCGTGAAAATGCGTTTATACGAGGGAAAGGATTAAAGAGCGTTCACTGTGTGTAAAGTGTTGTACACTTATGTGCGTTCAAAAGTATTTCTAAAAACTGCTTTTTCGAGTTTAAGTAGTATCTGTCCAGTTTCATTAAATTAATACCCTTTGACAGGAATCTTTATTGTATACACATACTACCGAATAAACTAATGATGAAGATGGGCGAAATATGAGAAATTTAGTTGTTAAGAGTTAATTTCATACGAAGTGTCCTAGTTTTGTTTTACATTCTACTTTCGTCAATTATATATGGAGGTCCAGATATGATACGTAAAATGAAAAACATTTTCAAAAATAACTCCTTTATTTCTCCACCAAACCCTATATTGTGACCACTCTTTGGAATCGTTCTTCGAGAGACGATTCTACAGAGTGGTTACAACATAGGGATTGGTAGAGAAATGGCGGTTTTAGTACTTGCCACGTTTATCGACTGCTTTGTATATGTTAAAGTAGAAATTGCGATTCAGGACAATCGTCGATTCTCCTAGGACAGATTGCGATCGCAATCTCTCCTAGGACAAACTCCGATCCTCTTTTTAAATCATTCACAATTATGTGTTGTTTGTCATGTTTTAAATATAGACTTGTGAACTTACAAATAATATATTCTTCCAGTAGAATTGTGGATTTTCTTTGTAGAGGTAAAGTGCAATATATAGCACTAATAATAAATTCTTCCAGTAGACTTGTGCATTTTCCTAGAATAATTAAAATGTCATATCTAAAACTAATAATTTAAATTCTTCAAATAGAATTGTAAATTTTAATTATAGAATTACAGTTTGTTCTTGGACAGACTGTGACTGGAAGCTGTACTAGTAGAATCGTTGATTGTCCTTACGATGCATTAGGATCAGAGTCTGTCCTAGGAGAGAATGCGATCGCAATATGTCCTAGGAGAATCGACGATTGTCCTGAATCGCAATTTCTACTGTGACATATATAAGCGCGTTTTAAAACTTTGTCTACCATATGGTGAATTTGAGATCGATTTCCCAAAATGTATCAACCTAGGTGAGATATTGAGTAAACTGTTGACCACATTTTCAGAAAATGTGGAAACAGCTAAGTTTGTAAAGAAGTTAAAATGTCGTCTTACATTTATCCCGACTGGCTCAATTGTGTAGTTTCCATACTGCTCTATCATACACTGTGCCTGCTTTTTAAAGTTCTCGATCACGTGATCATCCCACCATTGCTTCAGGTTGCCGTCTTTATCATATTGTCTACCTGGAATTGATAAAACGTTTTGAATATGTAACCCTTTACCCCATAAATACGCCTTTCTATGCCTTTGCAAACAGAGTAGACCCAGATCAGACGGCTCCTGTAATCAGACGGCTCCTACAGGAGCCGTCTGATCATGGTCTGCTCTGTTTGCTTATGAAATTATATAGATCTTATTCTACAGTTTCTGCAATGGTTAAACCTTTCTGTGTCAAAGTGCTATTTTAACAAATTAATTTAATAAATATTCATGACGCCATTATTTCTTTCATGAACAGTCATTGAGGAAAGGGTTAACACTAATACTCTTTTAGAATATACATCTATTGAACTATACTGAGCAAATTATAAAACCATATCGGTAAATAGCTATATATATAGCATATGCAGGAAGAAAGGCATCTAGAAAGCTCATAGAAGACCGTTTGTCTGTGACCCGTTTGAGGGACACTAGGCATAAATAGGTTAATGTCTGTAATTGGCGAACAATTCTGGAGCTTTAAGTATACATACGTTTGACTACATTAACAAGTTCCTACATTAGGCATGGCTCGTTTATGAGAGTTGTGTCAATATGGTTACTAGATTTAGGACACACTGTTTAAATGGTGATGGCACATGGTGGGTGATAAGCCATGATTGAGGCCGTTATATACATTTATACGCTTGAGGAACACTGTCAACATGGCTGATACAAAAGTATCTCGGCTTGAAATATTAACCCTTTCCTCCATAAATACGCCTTTGTATGCCTATGTAAAAGTCACTAAATGAAACCATTGTGATGAATAGAGCATTTGCTCCATAGGAGCAAATGCTCTATTTATCACAATGGTTTCAAATTACAAAATTCTAAAAGTTTCCTTTTCTCTAGTTTTTCTTCTTTTCGGTAGATGTCTTCAAAGAGGTTGTATCTAAAACTAGCCTATGGGGGAATGGATTAAGATATACAAACATACTGTGTTTGAGAATACGCATGCGTCTTATACGTGAGAGCGTTCAGTCAAACCCTTCTAAACAGGACGTTCGATTTAGTATAAAGATCTGTCTTGGAGACAGACGGCAGCTTAATGCAGAGGAGCTTTCTGTATGATTTCCACCCGCATAAATTAAGCAGCTCCCTCCCTGAAGGTATCTGAGATCTTCTTGACTGATATACCGGTTTAGAGGGGTTTTACTGTACAGTAAAACCCCACTAATGCGACCACCTAAAAGAGGTATCATCTTTGTGCTAGATGCAGGTGGTAGCTTAATGCAGGACAACAGTAATGCATAGAGGAACTTTCTGCATTACTTTTGTCCTGCATTAAGCAACCACCTCCTTATAAAGACATCCATGTTTATTCATTAAGTGGTCGCATTAGAGGGGTTCTTTTATATTGTTTATTTTGGAAGCTCTAAAACCCTTTCATCCGCTAAGATGATCATCTGCCCAAAGCTTCAATGAAGCGTTCTCTACAATTCGTTTACCAAACTATAATCAGTGTCAAATAGTTTGGACCCTGAGGAGATCGCGAGTTACTCTTACATGTATTCTCGCTAGCGGCGACCAGGCTCGTATTTGTAAAGGGCTTTGATTGGGTAAATTGCGTCTCTATAACCCATTCCCTCATATTGACGGCTTTTTGACAACTCTGTAAAAGTCACTTTGTGAAACCATTGTGATAAATAGAGCAAAAAATGTGCTCCCATAGGAGCAAATGCTCTATTTATCACAATGGTTTCTAACTACAAAATTTTAAAATTTTCCTTTGCTCTAGTTAATGCTCCTTTTCGGTAGATTTATTCAAAGAGATTGTATCTAAAATAGCCTATGAAGAAATGGGTTAAAATCTATGCTAATTGACACTTTACAGTAGGGTATGGGTTATGCGCCGCTATACCGATAATTATAGAGTTGTTCTACTCTCTATTTCCATCGCCATAAAGATGTTCTACCCGATTTCCATCGCTATGTAGAGTTGTAATATTCTATTTCTATCGCTGTTGACATGTTCTATCCTATTTCCATCGCTACAGAGGTTTTCTATTCTATTGCTATAAAATTGTTCTAACCTATTTTCATCGCTAAAGGGATGTTCAACACTATTTCCATCGCTGTAGAGATGTTCGAATCTATTTCCATCACTATAGAAATGTTCTACTCTATTTCCATCGCTATCGAAATGTTCTACTCTATTTCCATCGTTATCGAGGTGTTCTACTCTATTTCCATCGTTATCGAGATGTTCTACTCTATTTCCATCGCTATAGAGATGTTCTACTCTATTTCCACCGCTATCGAGATGTTCTACTCTTTTGCCATTGTTATAGATAGGTTTTGTCCTATTTCCATCGCTATAGAGATGTTCTAATCTATTTCCATAACTAAAGAGATGATCTACCCTATTTCAATCGCTATACATAGGTTCCACTCTATTATCATCGCTAGTAGAGATGTTATATCCTATTCCCATCGCTATAAATATGTTCTACTCTATTTTCATCGCTACAGAGATTTTCTACTCTATGTCCACCTCTACAGAGATTTTCTACTCCTATAGAACCTATAGCTTTGGAAATAGAATAGAATATCTCTATTGCGATGGAAATAGAGTAGACCATCTTTATAGCGATGGAAATAGATCGAGCTTATCAATCTTCATTTTGAAGATTTGACGAGTCTGTAAAAGTCACCTTCTGAAACCATTGTGATAACACTCTATTTCCATGACTATAAAGATGTTATATTCTATTTCCATCGTTATATAGATGTTCTACTCTATTTCCATTGCTATAGAGATGTTTTACTCTATTTCCATCGCTATAGCTATTTCCATCGCTACAAAGATGTTCTACTCTATTTCCATCGCGGTCGAGAGGTTCTATCCAATTTCCATCGATATTGATAGGCTCTACTCTATTTCCATCGCTCTAAAGCTGGTCTACTCTATTTCCATCGCAATAGAGATATTCTATTCTATTTCCAAAGCTATAGGTTCTAATTTATTTTTATCGCTATTGGGATGATCTTTCCCATTTCCAAACTCTACGAGTATACGAGAGATGCAACTACGATCACAAATACCAGTGTACCTTTATGGCTTCACTGTCTCTATCAATCTTTTCCCCGCTGTGATAAAATAATGTCTCCTCCAATTTGAATCTGGTACAATTTTGGCCACTTTCGATTTATCCAAGCTTTTGAGAAACTATTGACCGAGTGGCAAACAGCTTGGATCCTGATGAGACGCGGAGTTACTCTGCGTCACATCTGGATCCAAGCTGTTTGCAAATACCAGCCAGGTCGAGCGTAGCAAACTAATGGTTAATGTACTGAACGCCAGCTTGTCTCTTTTCTGGGAAAATATCCAACAACAGCGAGTTCTCTCAATGGGTTTACGTGCGGCTGCACATTTACTTAAATACGTCACGACAACCGGTCTTTACTTAAGCACTAAATTCGCCATTGTCCCGAAGCTTGTCTACTATCTTACTATACCTCTATCGTCGAAGCCGTGAGTAATTTCGTGTCCAATCACCATTCCGATACCGCCGTAGTTTAAAGACCTACAACAAGAGACGACAGGCTATGAATTATTCAGCGACAATTTGATGAGATTTTGGGTAATTAGCAAGCTGCCATAAAAACACTCGCAGATCTAATTATTCGAATTAAGTGGAAGCTTGGAACAGTTTGCAATACAGGGGAGCCTCTCCAAAATGGTCAAGTAACAAACAAACGTTTACGTCTATAAACGTAAATGGTTGATCACAGAAACACCTTCTCTCGCATTTGCAAACAGAGTAGACCCAGATCAGACGGCTCCTATAGGAGCCGTCTGAACAAGGTCTGCTCTGTTTGCTTATGGTATGATATAGGTGTGATCCTACAGTTTCTGTCTGAGCCAAAACACTATGTGTACATATGTCATTATACAAATTCAGCTAATAAATACTCAGCATATCGTTTTTCGTTACATGAATATTAAACAGGAAAAGGTTTAATGTAGATAATAAATAATAAATAAAGCTCCTATGGGAGCTACCTGTATAACTTTCGTCTAGCATTAAACTGCCTCCTGTTTAACCCATTCCCTCATATTGACGACTTTTGACGACTCTGTAAGAGTCACTTTGTGAAACCATTGTGATGAATAGAGCATTTACTCCAATAGGAGCAAATGCTCTATTTATCACGATGATTTCAAACTACAAATTCTAAAAGTTTTCTTTTCTCTAGTTAATGCTCCTTTTCGATAGATTTATTCAAAGATGTTGTAATGGGTTAAATATTTTACTACACGAATATTCATTGAATCCAATACTGAACCATGAATATTCAGGCAATAAATAATGGCACCATGCAATTGCTTAATGCAGGACTCAAGTAATTTAGAAAGCTCCGCATAATCAAACCCAATTGTGTTGTTTGCTTTAGAGAGGTTTTGCTGTATGTGTATTAACCCTTTCCGCCATAAATACGCATTTTTACGCCTCTGTAATAACTTCTTGAAACCATTGTGATAAATAGAGCATTTGCTCCTTAAGAGGAAATGCTCTTATTATCACAATGGTTTCAATACTAAACAATTCTAACATTTGCCTTTTCTCTGGTTAATGCTCCTTTTCGGTAGATTTATTAAAAGAGATTGGGTCTAAAAATAGCCTATGAGGGAAAGGGTTAAAATGTAAGAGACACATCGTTAGAATTCTTCTGACTGACCGTCTTTGAAAGGCGTTACTGTGTTTTAAGTTCCAGCAAGGACTAATTACCAGAGTTGTCGCATTAGTGTTCGACAAAAAGCGACAGCTGATTTACAGCGACGTCAAGAGATGTGTGAATGAATCCTTCGTACTCAGCTAAGTGACAGATATCCTGATAACTAATGACAGTTTATCTAGCGTAATTAAACTGAAGCAGATTAACCTAGCCAAGACAGAGAGTTTTACGTTATTGTAGTAAACACAAATCCTCTGGAACCAGACACGAGCTGACCTACTTAAGAAAACAGATGACTCAGCAACTCCTGACAAAATGCTTAGAAGTACATATCACGTTATACCTTATACTGATATTCGCAACTTAACCCTTTCCCTTTACTCCAAAAAAAAATACGCATTTTATCGCCTTTTCAAACAAAGTAAACCCAGATCAGAGAGCTTCTACGGCAGCTGTCAGACCACAGTCTGCTCTGTTTTCTTATGGAATAATATAGATATGATTCTAGTTTCAGCCATGGCTAAATACCTCTGTTCATGTACCATTATAAACATTAATCTGATTAATATCCATGACGTCATTATTTCTTCCATGAATATTCATGGAGTAAATTGTTAAGGCATGTAAAGGGTCCTTTTGGCCATTTTGATTAGTAAGAAGAAAACCTAACAATTTAGCTGATATCCCGCTATCAGCAATCTGACTCGCATTTGCAATAATCTTGGACCCGGAAAAGATGCCGAGTAACTCGGCATCTCATCAATATCCAAGTGGTTTGACACTAGGTCAATAGTTCCTAAAAAACTTGAGAGAATCGGAAGTAGTCAAAATTGAACAAGATCCAAAATTAGGCAAACATTTTTTTTTTTCACGGCGGGGTTAATGGTATCGATTAACCTTTAGCCTGCTGAGCAAATTATTCTTTCATAATTTTGCACCTAAAACATTTTCAAAATTCAAGCTATAATCAGTTTGTCTACGGACATGCAAACAGGGTGTCAAACAGTTTGAATCCTGATTAGACGCCGAGTTACTCGGCGTCTCATCTGGATCCAAACTGTTTGCATAGGTATTCACTCATCTGCCCAAAGCAGACTAAAGGATAATTACAGGATAATTAAAGGATACTTATAAACTTACTTTGGATAACCTTTACTGTAGAATGGTGGCTGTAGGATCCCAGCAGGAAACACTGAAACAACCAACAACGGTATTGATGAGTGAAACACGTCGAAACTTTACAATTTAAAACAGGAGGCCCTTCGTGTCCTTATATCGAACAATTTAAATGTACATGTGATCAATTGTGTGGCCCAATTGGTTGAACATATGACCACTCATCTTTGACCAACCATCTTTGACCAACTATTATAGAAGTTTGAAAGTGGTTGGTACAGTGCGGCCTAAAATGTTTTAAATCATTCTCTATAGCCATGTAAAGGATATGAATATAAGTCATTAACCCATTCCCTCATAGGCTATACTTTGACCCCATAAAAAAATATTTGAAGAATCTATTGAAAAGTAGCATTTTGTTTAAGAAAAAGGGAAACTGTTTAGAACTGTGTATGTATAATGTTGTTGTTAAACTATTGTGACAAAAAGAGCATTGGTTCATGGAGCAAATGCTCTACGTTGCCTTTTCAGAAGCACCAAAATACATCAATATGAGGGAATCGGTTAAGAACATTCCTACAACGTTGTATTGGAATCCGTTAAGCGGTTTCAGGGGAGTAGAGGTTTTGAAATATTATAGACTAATAATGCCCCTCCTGTCCATGTTATCATAGAATAAGCTTAATACCATTCCCTCAAAAAGATAATGAAATCCTGCAAGTTGTCCGCAGACGATGCTTTACCCCATTTGGCTAATTAGACCAAACCTCTTCAAATAAATATATTGAAAAGGAGCATTTTCTAGAAATGGGGAACATATTTAGAATTATGTAGTTTTGGAACCATTGGTTTAAATAGAGCAATATAAATAGTTCCAAACAGTAACCTTTACATGGGCGTCTAAAACATTGCACTATGGCCATACGAATACGTAGTCCCGGACCTGGGGTCCAATCTTTTTGTGTCGAATAATAAATAACGACTCGAGCATTTTGGAACAATATCACATAATTATAAAACATTTGTGCCAAAACTACTGAAACAATAACAGTAGCTTTAGATTATTTTCAACAGATATACAGGAGAACCTTTCTTAAGTGGCCTTTCATTTATTGAACATAAGAGTCTTAACCCTTTCATCACACAGTCGCATAAATGCACCACGACAAATAGTGAAGTCCCAGATCAGACGCCTCCTTTTCTAGGCGGCGTCTGATCAGGGACTTCACTATTTATCTCAATCTGTATTTCTATATATATGTGCTTTATTCCTTTGAAATTTGCATTTATTTATCTCATTTCCTTATTTTACTGAATGATTTAACAAACTTGGATTGCAGAGGACAATTAGATATTTGGCGCCGAAAGGGTAAAAAAGCAGGTGGTTGCGTAATGCAGGGCAAATGTCATACAGAAAGTTCCTATAGTTTTAGATGAGATTCAAAACGCTGTAGGAGAACACATAATTGCCTTTGAATTACGTTGAATTCATATAAGATGCGTTAAACAAACAGTTAAAAACCTCGTTGGCAATCTTGTAAATATAGAATTTTTACTTTGCAGAATATTTTAATTCAGAAAGTCTTATTACAGACAACAGTTTACTGAACACTTTAAAGAGCCATTCCGGATAGTTTTCTCGATATCATAAAAGTAGTTCCTGATCTTAATGAATTATTCCTGATAGCCTCCTAAACATTGCTTGCACTGCGTAATTCTTGATAGTTTTCTACACATTTAAAACGTCATCCCTAACAGTTTTCTATACATTGTAGAGAGTCAGCCCTGACAGTTTTCTCAACACTTTAAAGAGATATTCCTGACAGTTTTCTATACATTTTAAATCGTCAATCCTAACAGTTTTCTATATATTGTAAAGGTTCAGTCCTGATAGTTTTCCTAACATTTTAAAGACTCATTCCATATTGTTTTCTCAACATTTTAAAGTTATTCCCCACAGTTTTGATACATTTCAAAGAGTCATTCCTGATAGTTTTCTCAACATTTTAAAGAGTAATTTCTGATAGTTTTCTTAACACGTTAATTGCAATTCTTGGTAGTTGTCTTAATAATTTAGAGTAAAATCTTAAAATATGATAATATCATAAGGACAGTCGATACTTACTTATTTGATTCTTTGCAGAGCTATAAAACGCGTTGACTATAGCTGGAGTGGTAGACCATCTGAAATACAGGAATAATGTATACGCAAATATTCGTTGTACTATTCGATTGTTCATATCCAAACAGCCATTATGTATAGTGATACAGCACAAGAGTGTCCTTAATTCCATTACTATGATAAAAAACTAATGGTTTTCTTTATTGTTTTACAGTTGAAAACATAACAAATGTATTTAATTTCAATATCTGCGTAGTGCAACGACAGAATAGTTTTGCATCATTTAAAAGTTGTATTCCACATTCTACTTTATGTACTCATATACGTATATCACAACATATTTATGATAAATATTAATTAGATTAATTTGTATAACGGTATATGAACACAAGAATTCTTGAACAAGACATAAACTGTAGAATCAGATTTATATAATTGTATAAGCAAACAGAGCAGGAACCGTTTGCTATGGGTCTATTCTGTTTGCAAAGGCATAAAAGGGCGTCCCCTCGCCGGAATTGGGTAAAATAGATTAACCTTTTCACCGCCAATGTCGAAAAAATGCACCACGACAAATAGTGTAGTCCCAGATCAGACACCGCCTCTTCAAGGCGGCGTCTGATCAGGGTCCTCACTTTTTTCTCAAACTCTATTTCAATGTATATATGTGCTTTATTCCTTTGAAATTTGCATTTATTTATCTCATTTTCTTATTGTACCAAATGATTTAACAAAAGTGGTTTGCCGACGACAATTAGAAATTTGGCGCCGAAAGGGTTAAAGAAATACACTATGCTTGTAGGTATTATGCAATATATTAATCAATATACGTATATATACGTTATATGTGCATTCTCTCATCATACGGTGATACACTTATTTTCGTATTCCGATACAGATGCATGGTTTGCGCCGTACTTGATACAACTACTTACTGTGTTTTATCGACTGGTTCTTTAAACAACTGCAAGTTGCTAATTGCAATGCCTCTAATATTTTCCAAGATGTTTTCAAAGTAAGTGTCAGGATGGAAGTTTACCTGTAGAGAAAACGTATGACACAACTACATCTTAAAGTCATATATCACAGTATAACCTGGAAACAAAAGGTATACCGTAAATATTGCTTAAATTCATATATCACAGTTAAACCTGGAAACAAAACGTAAGCCGGAAATAAGGCTTGTATAGTCTGTGAAAATATGTTCTACACGAATAATCCGCTATTTTTTCACTCATTCAACGCTCGAACTAAATGAAACAATACTATATGAGTTTGTTTGCAATTTGAGATATACAGCAGAATCTGTCTTAAGCGATCATCAAAATTGTTCTAATTATGGGTCTTTGTGGCAGGTGGTAGCTTAATGCAGGTCAAAAGTAAGGCAGAAAACTCCTATAGGAGCTTTCTGCATTACTTTTGCACTGTATCAAGCAACTAAATGCTTTTTATGACTCCTGTGTTCAATACATAAATGGCAGCTTAAGACAAGGTCTTCTGTAGAACAATCTAAAACAATTCTTAGCTGTCACGACGACCGAGTGCATTAGTCGAGTTTCAATGTTATTCAACCATTAACCAGTTGTAAACACATATGTTTGTTCAAATTTGGACCTGGTGCAATGCTGGCTAATTTCCATTTGATTAAGCTTTTGAGAAACTATTGACCGAGTGTCAAACCGCTTAGTTTAAACTGCCGAGTTACTCGGCGTCTTAACTACATGTAGGTCTGCTTACGTGTATATAGTCTTTGTCCAGAGCTGTGTCGTTCAGGATATATGAAGGGTACCCAATCTTTACAGCCATAGCGTCCGCCTAGTAGAAAGAAATGTACCAGAAATTTCAAAAGAACTCTTGAATCCCATGGCCTTGCAAACTGTGTAGATTCACATTAACCCATTTGCTCCCACGACCCCATATATGGGACATAGGCAAACAGTGTAGACTCTGGTCAGACGCCGCATAATGCGACGTCTGATCAGAGTCTACACTGTTTGCTGATTGGAATTTCAAGATAGAACAAAACGAAATTGAAAATATAGGACAGGCACCCCTTAGATAAAGAATGGACTAATCCAATATATAAACATGGAAGAATCCACTGGGAGCAAATGGGTTAACCGTTTACCTCATGAATATCTATGCAAGAAATAATCATTTGAATGTTATTTGCTGGATTTCTATAATGATATAAGTCCATGCGCAAACAGGACAGACACTGATCAGACGGTATTATAAAACATTTCTACAGGTAATGGGTACGATACATTGTTTGGTCTGAGTCTAAATTGTATGACATTCAATTACAGCTGCATTATTTGTGCTTTCCAATCTGACAAACAAGTAGTTCATGGTCCTCGATGTCGCTTTTCTCAATACAAGCCTAAGTTATATTAAGCATTACACATTAACGCGACATATGTTCAGATGACCTACAGTAGAACCTGTTTTAAGCGTTCACCAAAAGAGGTCTAATTATGAGTCTGTAAGGAAAGTGGTAGCTAAATGCAGATCAAAAGTAATACAGAAAACCCCTATAGGAGCTTTCTGTATTACTTTCGCTCTGCATTAAGCATCCACCTGCTTTAAATCATCTTATATTTAACCCTCGCTTGCTATTCACGTCAATATACCTACCTGTAAATAGTGAAGACCCAGATGAGACAGCTCCTGCAGGAGTTGTCTCATCAGGGTCTGCACTATTTACAAGTTGATTGTGCAACCAGTGCACTCCACAGCAGTGATTGCACAGCGAAATACTTGTACACAGTGAAGATATAAGTAATTATACAACAGGGCATGTGTGTAAAGAAGGAGAAATGTGTTTTAAAATTCAGCAAGAGAAGGGTTAATATATGAATGACCGCATAAGACAGGTTCTACTGTATACATAAACTGGTCCTACCTTCTCCTGGGCGACTACCCGGGTCTCGTTGTCCATCCATTCAGCCTCGCTCAGAATTTCATTAACCGCCACCCTTATGTCTCGTATCATCTCAAGGGCCTGTCTCAGAGAGTAGAAAACATTACATAATTAACCCTCTGAATGGTAAATGAACAAAGTGGAGTGGCCCATCCTTGTTACTGAGGATGTTTTGATATTGGGAAAAAATGAAGAGTCAGATCCAACATAAATTCATAAGCAAACAGAGAATACCCTGATCAGACGGTTCCTATAGGAGCCATCTGATTCGGGTCTATTATGTTTGCAAGCACGTGAAAAAGTGTCGATGCTTTCAGAATGTTTACTTCTGTTGCCGGATCATGTCAGATATACATTTTAGCTAAATTCGTAACCTAAAGGTTGGTTATCGGTAGCTTTCAACCCTTTCCCTGTGGAATATTTATGTCAGAAAAGATGACGTACATCATAATATTTAATCCTTTACTCCATGAATATTCATATATGAAATAATGACTTAGTATTTGGGTACGCACCTTTACATGTAGCTCTGTAAATTACATTCTTGTTCTAGAAGTAATACAGGATACAATAATCGTTATTTTGAATTGTTGTACAACAAATAACATTAGCTTCAATAAGCTCTTTACCGACTATTATTTCGATATTGCGAAAACATACGAAACCAATCAGAACACCTCGGAGAACAAGTCGGAATATTACCGAGTAGTTACGATTGATACGGAACTAAATTGTTGGCGAACAGCTACAGCAACATAGATACTTTAACCGTTTACTCCATGCATTTTCATGTAAGAAATAATGACATTATGAATATCGATAAAATCATTTTTTATACTGGCACATGGATACATGGAATTTTGATCATGGAAGCATCTGAATAATCAGATTTATATAGTCGTATAAGCAAACAGAGCAGGCCCTGATCAAAATGGTCACATAGAAGCCGTCTGATCTGGGTATACTCTGTTCGCAGAGGCGTAAACAAGGTTTTTTCTATGGAGTAACGTGTTAAAACATCAACAAGAAACAACACAAAGATATATAATGAAACAAATATTTCGATACAGTAAAATCTCGATTATTCGAAGACTAAAATACATATCATTGTCTATCTTTAACCCTTTTGGCGCCAAATTTAAAAGTGTCGTCTGCAATATTAATATCATACTTAATATAATTCCAACTAAATAATAAAGGTATATTAGTAAAACATTTGTTTTAGCAACCCTGTATGCTTGGGCTAAAAACAATACAGAAAACAGTGAAGTCCCAGGTCAGATGCCGCATGGGACTGCACTGTTTCAATGGTGCCAAGAGGCGACATTGACGCATGGGACTGCACTGTTTCAATGGTGCCAAGAGGCGACATTGACGCCGAAAGTCATGCAGAAAGCTCTTCTAGAAAAGCGTCTCAATTATTCTATACTGAAATTTCGAATAATCGAGGTTTTACTGTATATATAAATAAACATAATTTTGTAGCTGTTCTACAATTTGAATACATGTTAATTAATATAATATTGCAGTTGCTACATTATTCGACAATAAAACACTATCTTTCAGCCGTTTTACTTTTCGAATAACTAAAAGCGTTTCGTAACCGTTCAAGTTATTCGATTAACTGAAAGCGTTTATACAGCCGTTCAATTACTTGAAACATTAAATTCATTTATGCAGTCATTCAATCATTCGAATAAATAAACATTATATTGACACCAATCAAATATGCATATAATTTTTAAAAATACTATTTTGCAGTTTTTTGAAATTGTGAATAAATGAAAACTATATTGTAGTTGTACCATTGTTCTAATAACAAAAACAGAGGTTCTGTTATTCGAATAACCATACAATATCTTGCATATGTTTTATTATTCGAATAATTGAAATCTTCGAACAATTGGCTGACATTTTGCAGCTGTTTCGTTGGTCGAATAATAAAACACTATATTGCCGCTGTTGAATAATGAAAATGCTTTCAGCAGTAAACTCATTTGATAAAAAAATCGCTCAACAAGATATACTATCTAGCAGTGATATGTTACTGTAATATCAAAACACTATATTATAGCTGTTTTATTATTTGATTAACTAAGTACTATCAGACAGGAGTTTAGTTCGAAACAAATACTAAATTACTGCGCTATAATTTTTTAGAACTCACGCACGGCTATGAATCACCTATTAATGCGTATTATACATGTACATAAATCACTGTTACGTTGGATTTAATTATTCAGAAAAGCAACAACTAGTAATTAGTCGAATATACATCTACCTAAATAAGCCCTTTCTTTCTGGGAAACTAGTCTTTTGCGAATAGTGTAGACCTAGATCAGATCATGGTTTCATCTAATCGGGTTCTGTACTATTTGTCATGTTACACTTTTCTTTGAAATATCTCTGAATATTCACAGAAAGCCTGACCCATTGCATATAGGACCTTTTTGATGGTCGCATTTGAGCAGTTGTACTGTATTTATACATGTATATTTTCAGGAAATATTTCATTTATATTAGTTTGATAAATAATAATAAATGTCATGAAATACGATTCAATCTGTGATATATATGACTCAATGATTTCCTGAACAGACACAAAACTTTGCCTCAACAATTGCAACTGAATTATAACCCATATTTCGTAGCTAAACAAAATTAAAAACGATACGTTTGAAATAATTAGGCACATTAAGGCACGGAATGAATAGTAAATCATAGATGCAGACAGTAGTTTAAAACAACATTTTAACTCTCTTAAATAATAAATTTTAATCTATATTTTAACCCTATCAGCGCTGGAAACGAGTCACTAATGTCATTTGTAAACAATGTAGACCCAGATGAAAGGGTTCCTAGAGGATCCCTCTCATCAGGGCCTGCACTGTTTGCCATTTTACACTTTTGTTTTAATATTTATGGTAAGCTTAGCCTGTTTAAAAGTTGGAATAGTCCATTTGAATATTCAGTGTTGAGGGTGGTAATAATCCTACAACACTAATCAGGAATTGACTTGCTTTGGAAACACCTGAGACACTTTAACCCATTCCCTCATATTGACGACTTTTGACGACTCTGTAAAAGTCACTTTGTGAAACCATTGTGATAAATAGAGCATTTGCTCCTATAGGAGCAAATGCTCTATTTATCACAATGGTTTCAAACTACAACATTCTAAAATTTTCCTTTTCTCTAGTTA
Organism: Azorinus chamasolen; assembly: GCA_963576725.1. Classification (NCBI taxonomy): domain Eukaryota; kingdom Metazoa; phylum Mollusca; class Bivalvia; order Cardiida; family Solecurtidae; genus Azorinus; species Azorinus chamasolen. Next base: position 9,483,590 of record OY755249.1, read on the forward strand.
ATGCTCATTTTCGGTAGATTTATTCAAAAAGGGTGTATCTAAAAATAGCCTATGAGGTAATGGGTTAGGAGGCATATGTTTTTTTTCATGATCAGTATTCAAACACAAAAATTGTTGCTTTTGCGAACATATGCAAGGCGAAAAAACCTACATAGAAAATACCTGAAGGGTCCATCTGATACGACTCCTCAGGAGTTTAATCTGGATCCCATTTATTAACAAATAACTGCCAGGTTAGCATTGTTGCATGAACTTCCACAAACAAACAATACAATAGAACCTTGACTAAGTGGCCATTTATTTATCAAACTTAGGAGTCTTAAAACGCAGGTGGTTGCTTAATGCAGGGCAAACGTATGTCAGGAAACTAATATACATGTAGCATCTTTCTGCAGTACATATGTACCTGCATTAAGCTACCACATGCTCTACGTGGCCATAATTGACCTCTGTGTAATGGCCTCTTAACCCTTTCCCTCATATAAACGTGTTTTTACCCATTTGCAAACAGAGTAGACCCAGATCAGACGGCTCCTATAGGAGCCGTCTGATCAGGGTCAGCTATGTTTGCTAATGGAATTTAAAAGATCTGATTCTTTACTTTCTAAAATGGCTACAATGTTCCACCTTCCATATTTCATTAAATTCATTATAACTGTTTTGTCCATGAATATTCAATAAGTATTGAAGCCTCTGTAATTGTTTTCCTGTCGCTGTCAACTGCTTGCTAAAACTGCTGCTATGTTTTACTTGATTCGTTTAACCATTTCAATAATGGCATCGTGAATATTAATTACACTATTTTCTGTATATATACTCTTTATATCCTCTTTTACAGAGATTTACAAGGTAAATCGAACATGAGAACATTAGAAAAGCACAGAATAAATATATACAAATAATATAATAGTAAGAAAATAATGAGAAATGAAAAATGTATGGCGTACAAATTGTGTATCAGCGTAACATAGATCTAATGCATCTAAATTCGCATTTTCTCTTATAATCTTTCATAGTTTCAATGGCGTTTGTAAGCCCAAGCAGTGCAGACGCAGATCGGTAAGTATCAGCAACTGAGCCTTATCTAGGTCAGCACGGTTTGCAGTTGAAACCTGTTTCAAAATGCGTTATAATATGAATATGCAAAGTCCGTTTCTTTACTGCAAACAGTTGCGGCAGATCGAGCATACCAATGTACAAGGCAATGTTTTTCGTTTACCGTATATGCCCTGTAAGGAGGTTTGCCGAAACTAAATGCAAAGTATCAAAAAGGAATTACGTATTCTATATTAGAATTAAATACGCTTAATCATTTTAAAAGTCAGAAAATGCTAGTTGAATAACTATTCAGTTATGAAAAGAAACTTTTTCCAAATTGAATAACGATACAACTAACATTCATATATACAGCATACTGAAAACTGAATAATGATGCAACCAACATACACATGTACATAAACACAAAAACAGCCCAACAAGCCCTTGACCTTCACACGTACGAGGGATTTTTGGGCTAGAGTAGAAACTGTAAAGTAGTACATTGTATTTATATTATTTCATAAGCAAACAGAACAGACCCTGCTCAGACGGCTCATGGATATTTCTAAACAAAATGTATGACTTCATTAATGCGCATTATCTAAGAGAATGGAAAGCACACACGTCATTATTTTGCTTTGGCTTTAGATGAATATACATGTAGGAAATGATGACATCATGAATATTAATTAATGTCACGTTAGTTAACCCATTACCTCATAGGCTAGTTTTAGATATAACCTCTTTGAATTATTCTACCGAAAAGGAGCATTAATTAGAGAAAAGGAAAACAATAGAATTTTGTAGTTTGAAACCATTGTGATAAATAGAGCATTTGCTCCTATAGGAGCAAATGCTCTATTTATCACAATGGTTTCACAAAGTGACTTTAACAGAGTCGTCAAAAGTCGTCAATATGAGGGAATGAGTTAAGGTGATTTAGGTCAGTGCGGAAACTGTAGAATCATAGCTATATTATTCCATAAGCAAGCAGAGCAGACCCTGATTAGACGGCTCCTATACAGGAAGCGTCTGATCTGGGTCTACTCTGTCTGTACAGGCGTTAAATGGACATTGGCTAAAACTCTGATTTGGTAAATAGTTTACTTTTAATTCGTTCAAACCTTTATAAACTATTGTTAAAATACCAAACAGTTCGGTTTTAGATCAGATTCGGAGATACGTTGGACTATATGCAGATACTAATATGAGCCAGAACGAAATTAGCATGAGAGAGGTTGGATCAGGCCCCAGGGTTATAATTTGCTTGAATCTGAGATTATTCTCAAGGATATGATTGGTCAGATTCTGAGCTTGCTCATCAGGATACAAACTGTTCAATGCACTGTTTATCGTTTTATATAGAAATTGAAGAAATGCCCAGACTAAAAAGTGTCCACCAGACGACAATGCTTGCTGGGAAGGAGTTATTTGTCTGAAAATGCAGATTACTTTGGTTTTGCAATTGATTACTATGTTTCTTTGTCGTCTGTAGTAATAGTGTAATAGACAAAAAGTTAAATTAGGTCACTTGTAAAGATTTATTTTATAAAAAAATAATGACATCGTTGATATTTATTATTTCATGTTTTTATAACGACGTCTGTAGATATAATTGTGTGATATTGGAAGAAACTATAGAGTCAGATTTATACTTTCATTTTATACTTTCAAAAGCAAAAAGAACAGACCCTGATCAGACGGCAGCTACGGGAAACATAACAATTATTGCTTAACCGCAACATTTAGGTCTTAAATTCTGAAAGTTGGAGATCCTTTGAGTGTAAAATCAGCAATGTGAAATGAGAATTTTGCAGACTCGGTTTTATTTAGTAAGTCATTAAAAGTGCAACACTACTCACATCCTAGCACTAATTTCCGAAACTAATAATATCGAAACTAATGCTCCCGACTAGAATTTCCCGGTGCACGGATTAAATTGCAATATTCCGTGCACAGAATAACACTTGAGTAGAACCATCGACCTATCGCAAGCCAGCTTGATGGCTTCCTTATATGACATCATACAAATGCCTTTACCGGGTCAGTCTAATACTCTAACCACCACCCGACCACTGATGTCCCCTCAGTTGCATTAGACTATAACGGTTACTATTAAGCATTTCCCTGTTCTACTATGTTTATTCCAATTTTCAATACTTACTGAATATGCATGGAAAAAAATATTATAATGAATTATGGGAGGTGGAACATTGTAGCCATTTTAATAAGTAAAGAAATAGATATTTCAAATTCCACAAGCAAACAGAGCAGACCCTGATCAGACGGCTCCTATAGGAGCCGTTTGATCCTGGTCTACACTGTTTGCAAATGTGTGAAACCACGTATACATGAGGGAAAGGTTTAGCTGAATTTTTAATTTGTAGGGGGCAATCATATAACATATTTTGCTGGTATTAGCCACCAACATCAATGTATGGGTTCAGCAAACGATATAGACTCTGATCAGAGATATTCCTAGCCCCCTTTTTAACCCTTTACTCCATAAATACGCCTTTCTATGCCTTTGCAAACAGAGTAGACCCAGATCAGACGGCTCCAATAGGTGCCGTCTGATCTGGGTCTACTCTGTTTGCAAAGGCGTAGAAAGGCATATTTATGGAGGAAAGGGTTAAATATAACCTAATTAAATTCGTGATGTCACTATTACCTATAGGAACTGTCTGATCTTGGTCTACTCTGATTGCAAATACTTTAAAAGATGTATCTATGAAGTAAAGGGGGCGACTATATCTCCTCTTATAGGAGCTATCAGATCCTGGTCTCCTCTATTGGCAAATACTTTAAAAGGCGTATCTATGAGGTAAATGGTTTAGACTGTATTTCCTCCTATAGGAGCTATCAGATCCTAGTCTACTCTATTTGCAAATACTTTAAAAGGCGTATCTATGAAGTAAAGGGGGCGCGACTATATCTCCTCTGTTTGCAAATACTTTAAAAGGTGTATATATGAAGTAAAGGGGGTGCCACTATATCTCATCCTATAGGAGCTATCAGATCCAGGTCTACTTTGTTTGCAAATACTTTAAAAAGGCATATCTATGAAGTAAATTGCCCAGACTGTATCTCCTCCGATACTTACACTGTTCTTTGCATTCTCGTCGAAGTGTTTACTAATGAACAAGCGACCAACTGCATTTCCCATGTTATCATTTACGTAACTCACGCAATCACGCCACCTGGACCTCTCCGTCTCTGAACCGTAGATAGTCTGTAAATAAACATCGGTCCTTGTATTTGTTTATTTTATATCTTACTTTAGATCTTATCCTCTTGTAAAATAAATGTCTGCTTGAACTCGATTGTGTGGCAAGTTTACATTTATCTTACTTCAAATTTGTTCAAAGTTTTGAGACAAAATTGAGTTAATTGACAAAGTGTCAAATTGATTTGATCTTGATTATACGCCACACTATTTGACGACTGACCTGGCATCAACCTGTATGCAAATACAAGTGAAGAGGTATCATACCCGGCACGGTAATGGTTTGCTACTGTCTATAAATACACACCGAATTTGTTGATTTTTCAACACCTTTAATGAAAAAGCTTAAAATAGTGTATTTTCATTTTCCATCTGGGACTACAAATCTAAATACAGGAAAACAGTATTGTAAATAGCGCCTTCACCAAACACAAACACATCATCTCAATGTGTTTTGCACTGTTTTCGACGTGCACTACATGTAACTCTTTACTTTTAACCTTATAGGGCCGCTTTTGCAAACAGAGAAGACCCAGATAAGAGGACCTCTGTAAGAGTCGTCTAACAGTGTCTGGTTTGTTTCCTAATGAAATGACTGTACAGTTTCTAATCTAAACTTCAGTTGGCAGCTTAATGCAGGGTGATATGTATGCAGAAAGCTCTGAATGAGCTTTCTGAGTGTCTTTCATCCTGCATTAAGCTGGCGTCTGCCTAGAAAAAGATCTAAATTCTTCTGTACCAATTATTCCGGTTTAAAGGGTTTTACACAAAAAACGGTTTATAATACTTTAGTGCCATTTGTTTAATTGAATTATTTCTTTACTTCGTTATCATCCATGTAATAAGTAATTATTCTATGAATATTACATACATGAAATTCTATAATGCCACGATGATCAAATGACTTTTTAACAAGGCAACACCTGTAGAATTATATCTATATATTAATTCGTAAGCTAAGATAACATACCCTGATCAGACAGCTCCTACAGAAGCAGCATGATCTTGATCTACTCTATTTGCAAATGCGTTAAAAGGTGTATACATGTATATGTAGTACAATAAATAGAGAATCTTACATGAGTGTTCATTACATATTGTTTTTATGAAACGTGTTTACTATAATAATATGACACGAGCTTTTCATTATAGTAAACGAGTTTCATTTCATTTGTTTTAAGCCGCCATCAGAAAGAGGTCAAATTATGGGTCTGTAAGGCAGGTGGTAGCTTAAGGCAGGTCAAAAGTAATGCAGAAAGCTCCTATTGAAGTGTCCTGCATTGGTTTTGCACTGCATTAAGTCATCGCCTGTCTTTTAATATTCCTATGTTCAATTAACGAATGGTTGCTCAAAACAGATATTACTGTAAAGGATCATTATTTTAAGGCAAACCTTGTGGTACTCTTTTCTCAGATCTCTGTATTTGTTGGGCAGATTCATGACCCTGTTCATCATAATCCGCCACACCAAGTAGTTCGCCAAGGTCCTGAAACAGATGATGAACAGCTTAATCTCTTACACCAAGAATATTCATCAGAAAAAAAATGAATGTATGAATAATGATCAGCTTAACACATTACCCCCTAGTGACGCATTACCCCCTTGCGCCTCTATAAAATTCACATCGTGAAACCACAGTGATAAATAGAGCATTTGCTCCATAGGAGCAAATGCTCTATTTATCACAATGGTTTCAATACTACACAATTCTAAAACTCTTCTTTTCTATAGCTAATGCTCCTTTCGGTATATTACTTCAAAAGGTTGGGTCTAAAAATAGCCTAGGAGATAATGAGTTCATCCCATAACTACGCCTAGGAGCCGTCTGATCAGGGTCTGCTTTGTTTGCTTATAATATGATAAAGATAGGAATCTACAGTTTTCGCCATGGCCAACTTTTCCCTGTCCATCTGTTATTATAACAATTAATCGAATTAATATTCATGAAAGCATTATTTCTTAATGAATATTCACGAAGAAAAGGGTTAAAATGGAATGTGAACAAGAGGTTTGCCCCTAGTAAAATGTAGAATCAAATCCATATACAGTTGAACTTCGATATCTCGAACTTCAATGGACTATGTAATTTAGTTCGAGATAACAGAAGTTCGAGTTATCCGATTTCTAATACGGACAGTTTGCTCAAGTTCACAGCTTATGCAGGTCTACAATAATGCTGAAAGCTCCTGTAGGAGCTTTCAGCATTACTGTAGACCTGCATTAAGCTGTGAAATGTGTTTCTAGCTATGCGTAGTGATACACTTTAGAGCAATTCTGTATTGTAAGATTTTGGAAGGACCGAACTTTAAGTTCGAGTTATCCCGAAGTTTGAGTTATCGAAGTTCAACTGTACATGTACTTGCAAAAGCAAATATTGGATACCTTGGTCAGATGGCTCCAACATAAGCCGTCTGATCGGGGTCTAGCTTTAAAGGCGAAGTACATGTATTAATTACGATGCGCCACGCACGGACATGGGCATCCATTTATATGACAGAAGCGCCTTTTGATGCCTGCCTTGCTAACAGAAAATACAGATATTAGACAGCTCCTTTAGTCCGGTTCTACATTTTAAGCATCACAACTGTTTGACAACCACTCTCTTGGAAACAACTTGATAAATCATTGGTTTGGAATAATGAAGTCCGATACACGGGGATTAGATATTATTGTAAACATACTATTGTTTAAAGCAAATGACTCTATATGGACAAGTACATGATTACAAGCTCCGCTAGTAGCTTTCTGCATTACTTACATTAACAATTCACTCCAGGAATACGCCTTTCTACGCATTTGCAAACAGAGTAGACCCTGATCAGACGGCTCCTATAGGAGCCGTCTGATCAGGGTCTGCTCTGTTTGCGCATGATATAATAAAAATATGATTCTACATGACCAAAGATTCCTCTGTCTACATGTATGTGCTATTAAAACAATCTAATTAATATTCACGATGTTACGTTTGCTTTGTTATTCAATATGCTTAATGTTTAATGTTTTTCGTCTTGATATGCTTTCCGTTGTGTTTTGTCTTGTGGCTGTGTCGTTTCTTGTTTGATGGTGTTTGGAGCGATGTCTTTTCGTATGTCGCTCTCCCTGTTTGACTATTTTTCTATAGTTCATGAATATTTATGGAGTAAAGGGTTAAGCAACCACCTGCTTTTTATAGACATCTATGTTTAATTGTTTATCAATTAGGTGGTCGCTTTAGAGAGGTTCTATGACAGCCTGTTTACCTGTTACTGGTCTGATGGACAAGATCTACCATATTCTTGAGGTACTCCGGCGCGTACACCACAATCTCCTCTGTAGGACTGACCGTCATGTTCACCAGAGCGAATATCTTCTGTATGTATCGATTCCAGTCAAACTGGAACGGGAAAAAAGGACGAACATGTCTAACCCTTATTTCGCTAACCACGACCTGAATCGTATTGCAAATAGCTTGGCTCCAGATGAAACGCCGGGTAACTCGTCGTTCCACCAGGATCCAAGCTGTTTGTCACCTAGGTCAATAGTTTCTCAAAATCTTAATCGAATCGGAAGTAGGTTAGTCAAATATGCACCAGTTCCAACTTTGAAAAGCCATTATTTTCATAATGGGGTATATTTTCATTTGTGTATAGTGTCCCTAAAGGTGAATACAGTAAACCCTCTCTATAACGGCCACTAAATTGTGTTAATTAGTAGGTATATTAGGGCAGGTGGCTGCTTAAAGCAAGGTGAAAGTAAAACAGAACGCTCCTATAGGAGCGTTCTGTTTTACTTTCACCTTGCTTTAAGCAGCCACCCGCTTTTACCACAAAATACTTGATGTAATTTAGTGGCTGTTATGGAGAGGTTTTACTGTATAAGCAAATAGTGTGACCTGGTTATAAATTATACACTGTTGTACAAATTAATTTTCATATTTCATATTGGTAAAAAACTTGTTGTAAAACGCCGTTCAAAATTAAAATTATATTCATTTAGAAAGGTAATGCCATACTATCTGTAATAAACACTCCGGGGGGGGGGGGGTTCTTGTATTTTGTACACACGTGTTTGCTTAATGCAAAATGAAGGCAATGCAACAAGCTCCTATGGGAGCTTTCTGTATTGCTTCCAGTCTTCATTAATCTATCACCTGTATTTTGAAAAACCTATATTTCTTTATTTATTGGTTATTATATAGGATTTAGTGTGTTTTTTAAAAGAGATGTGTAACATGAGAAACAGTTAAGAACCCGATTGGAGGGTTTCTCTAGGATCCCTCCCATCTGGTTCCACACAGATTGAAAATGTAATTAGTGACTCGTTTTGCGCACTAAAAGTGTTAATGTGTATGGCAATCACAAGGATATTATGTCCTTTAGGATTATTCTTACAATATTACTCGCTCAATCGTATCCGAGGAAATAGGTCCAGTCTTATTTAGAACCAATTCTCTCCTACTGCCGCCATTTTGCACCTCTGTAAAACCCATTATTTGAAACCAATGTGATAAATAGAGCATTTGCTCCATAGGAGCAAATGCTCTATTTATCACAATGGTTTCCAAACTACACACTTCTAAAATTCTTTTTTTCTATAGTTAATGCTCCTTTTCGGTAGATTAATTCAAAGAGGTTGGTTCTAAAAATAGTCTTGGAGGAAATGTATTAATGGTTTTATTTCGCTTAGTTACTCGGCGTATCCAAGTCATTTTCAGTGTTTATAGTAGAGCCTGTCTTAAATGACCATCAAAAGACGTCTAATTATGGGCCTGTAAAGCAGGTGGTATGTTATTGCAGGTCAAAAGTTATGCTTTACTTTTGCCCTGCATTAAGCAAACACCTGGTTTTTAACACGTCTATGTCCATTAAATGAATGGCCGCTTAAGACAGGCTCTACTGTTTGTTGTTTCTTACATTCGGTATTTTATCTTGAAGCTCTTGTACAGTCATCTTATTGTAAAGTAACTCGCTGTCTCTTCGTTTTTCTTCTGGCGTCGTCAACTACAAAAATAATGTGTTTCGTCAAATACGAGTAAGCCATAATAGAATAGAGGTCAGGCAGGAAATTTGAAAATTACACAGGAAAGTACAATGCAACACCAGAAACACAAATGAAATGCGAGCTCACGCATACAACATACACGACCATCATATTAGTGGTGCCGTAAAACCAAACCTCAAACAAACTTATCGAAAATGAAAGACAAAAACTGATGCCACAATTTTTTATCGTTTTTATTAAGCATTAAGTAAAACACGTTGACTTTAGCCATCAGAAAACATCTGCACATAGTGAAAATACATGAAAAGTATTACATGTACAATGAACAAGATAGATAAGCCGGAATGTTTCAGAAGAGTTGTCGTTATTGTGAAGAACTTATTCTATGTTATTCAAATTAAATTGTTCTCTTAATGTCATACATTAACAGGTAAATTATACTTGATTTCATGAAATAGCTTATTACTTATGTAAATTAATTGTGAATCGAATTATTCAGGCAATATCATAATTTAACGTATAGGAAACGCTACACTGTTAATCCATTAACGCAATATAAGGCATAACGTCACAAAACGCTTTACTGAAAATTAAATATCGGTTAGGTTTGGTCAAGGTCACTGCTAGACCAAAAAGAATAGTTTGGAACCCGTTGTGACAAATAGAACATATGCTCCTACGGGACAAAATTTTGCTTATTTATCACAATGGTTTCAAACAGTGACTTTACAGATGCGCCAAAAGGCGTCAGCATGGGAGAATGGGTTAACAGTGTAGCGGTCTATGTAAGCAGTGTAGACAAAGAAGGGCTGGAATGCTTATAATGTTATCAACGTTTGAATTGTTTGTCATTCGATATTAGTCATATTTAGTAAATCCTCGCAAACCTGAACTGTTCGTAAAGAATTTAGACCTATGTGGCTGCTTAACCCATTACCTCATAGGCTATTTTTAGATACAAGCTCTTTGAATTAATCTACCGAAAAGGAGCATTGATTTGAGAATTTTTTTTAGAATTTTTTAGTTTGAAACCATTGTGATAAATAGAGCATTTGCTCCTATAGGAGAAAATGCTCTATTTATCACAATGGTGTCACAAAGTGACTTTTACAGAGTCGTCAAAAGTCGTCAATATCAGGGAATGGGTTAACCCTTTTGGTGCCAAATTTCTAATTGTAGTCCGCAACGGAATTTTGTTAAATATTTCAGTAAAATAAGGAAATGAGATACATAAATATACAATTCAAAGGAATAAATCACAGATCTAGAACTATAGATTGAGACAAAAAGTGAAGTTCGTCATCAGACGCCGCATTGAAAAGGTTGCGTCTGATCTGGGATGCACTATTTGTCGTGGAGCATTTTTGCAACAAATGCGGTGAAAGGGTTAATGTAGACCGAGAGTCATTTACAAAGCTCCATTTTCTGCATGACTAGCATTTAACTGTTTTAAAGACTAAAAGGATACTTATCTGGGTGTTCATAGTTAGGAGGTTTAACTGCAGGTGGTCGTTCCTTGCCCGAGTTTGAATTTATCCGTGCATTTACTGATACACCTGGAAACTTACTAAAATGTTGGACTAGCAAGAAGATACTTTAACTATCAACTGCAGGTACATTTGTATTAGAATCGTAAACAGAGGAACCACGTATAACTGTATAAATACAAAATATATTTCCTTTATTTAATAACTCATTAACATAAACATTAATTAATAGGGATATGTCCACAGAGTGTAAACAATATCAGCTGTCTTGCTTACGATTTAGCTGATCACGAGCTAACTTGTCTGCTGTACACTTTTAATAACTTTGTAAAATGCATAGTCATATGTATGGAAACAAAAGTTTGATTTAGAAAACGCACTTTAGGCGAGCTCATATGAATTTGGGTATTTTAAATTTACTCACACCAGCTAGTTTGATTTCGAATTCTATCATTTCTCGTATTTCCTGCTGGGCTGTCGTTTCATTGGCCCCAAACAGCACAGCGACGTCGATGGCAAACTTCTCATACACACGGACAATCGAATCCTCCGCACCCTTCATGTAATAGTCGCGTGAGGGCATCCCCAGCTCAGCCTGATCTAACTACAAGTCAAATACAGTAAAAATTAAACCGTTCTAACCCTTCGCTTGCTGAATTTTAAAATACATTTCTCCTTCTTTACCCATACCATGTTGTATAATTACATATATCTTCACTTTGTACAAGTATATCGCTGCACAATCACTGCTGTGGAGTGCACTGGTTGCACAATCAACTTGTAAATAGTGCAGACCCTGATGAGACAGCTCCTACAGGAGCTGTCTCATCTGGGTCTTCACTATTTACAGGTAGGTATATTGACGTGGATAGTAAGCGAAGGGCTAATCTGGACTTTCAAATAAGGATCAATACATATTCTATAGCTACTTGAGAAATAGTGACCTAATGAATATCTATGAGCTGAACTTGCACGGCGTAAACTTCTCATGATAATGTTTTACTTTGACAAAAACTGTAGAATCAGATTAATATACTGCCATAAGCAAACAGAAAACACCCTGATCAGACGGCTCCTACAGGAGCCGGCAGATCAGGGTCTACTTTGTTTTAAAAGGAGTGAAACAATATTGATATGAAGGGAAGTGTTAAGACAGGATGAAGCTTAGTCAAAGTGAAAGCAATAACATTAAGTTAGAGCTGCTTTAGAGAGAGTGAATTTACTGTGCACTGTTAGAAACAGTACTAGACGTGACATCAATGTTTAACCACGTTCCGTAATATAGTTTAACCCTTTACTAAATATAAAACACGTTTTCATGAGTTTTGCCAACACAGTAGACAAAGATAAGACCGCTCCTGTAGGATTCGTCTGATCAGTGTCTGCTCTGTTTGTTTATGAAATAATATAGAAATGAGTCTACAGTTGTTGTCCAAATCAGTAACTCATCTTAAAAGTTTTACAATATAAAATTTATGTTAATGTATACTTATAAAGTGGTCAATTCATTCACAGTTATTCATGGGTGAAAGGGTTAATATTTGTGGAATAAAAACCAATTTGGCAATTTTACCAGACAGACACTTGCAATAAGATATCCATGGCGTAGCTCTAAGCTTTCGTTCTAATCGTTATTATGTATAATGTATACTTTTGTAAATGAAATATGTTTAAACTGACTATTCTATGTCGTTACTCAGCACTCATATTTTATTCAATCATTGACTACCATGTCATATATTAAAAGTAAACACGTCCAGATTGGAATTTTTTTTTTTGTTTGTGCTGATTAACGTCCGTTTCTGCTCACTATGGGCTAATTGGACGCCCCAGAGAGATGGAAGGGGATACAGAGAAACCTGGGCGCGATGCCCGCCGACTCTTATTATCGACTGAGTATCTCTGGTTCTTTTAGATGCCCAGTCTAAAGCACTGATACATCGGACCTCGGTTTATAGTCTCGTCCGAAGGACTTGAATTTATCTGTTTTCCTGCAAAATACATTATATGCTGCTGAAAATATTTGACATAAATTGGTACAGCAAATAGAATAGACCTTTATCAAATGGATTATTCATTAGCCTACAGATTTTGAACTACACTCTTTGTCTACGTATGGGAAATTATGAGTTAAAAGTCAAATATAGCCAATCCCCTCCAACGCGTCCACCAAAAAGAGATCTAAATTTGAGTCCTAAAGACATGTGGTAGATGAATGCCGGACGAAAGTTAAGAACGTTTTCTGCATTATGTGCGTCCTGCATTAACCCTTTCGCTGCCAATGCCGGATCTGTGATTACCTATGCAAACAGTTTGGATCCAGATGAGACGCCGAGTAACTCAGCGTGTCATCAGGATCCAAACTGTTTGTTACTGTTACTATGTTTTTGAAACAAAAATGAAGAAAATCAAAATAATGAAATTTTGTAGCAGACGACAAAGTTAGCAGACGACAGAGTTTGGCAGCGAAAGGGTTAAGGAATCCCCAACTTTTAAAGACGTATATGTTTATTCTTTAGAGGTGTTTTCGTGACTAACAGGAACGTAGTAGAATCCAAATGTAATGTATGCACTGTGGTCATAGGGGTCCGGGTGCATGCTCCCCTGGAAAAATTTAGATTTGTGTTGTTTTGAAACAATTGTCATAAATTGAGCATTTGCTCATATAGGAGCAAATGCTCTATTTATCACAATGGTTTCAAAAGGCGACTTTTACAGAGGCGTCAAAAGGTGCCAATATGAGGGAATGGGTTAAAGCTTACACGACAAGACAGAAAGTTTATCAAAGTCCATCCCCTCTTAGCCTTCGATTTCTGTTCCATTTTGGCATAATAGCCTTTTCACCCTTCAGATTGATGCGTATTGTAAGTAACGTTCCTGACTAACAATTGCGTAGATTGAATCCTCAATTACTTACCTGAATAATGTTGACATCCGAGTTTTTATCATCTGGTCCTACCCACTGGTCTATCAGGATTTTATTGTTATACAACCTTAACCTTGACAAGAGGTCAATAAGGTCAAATTTCTCTGAGACGAAGACTTCGTCATCTCTGAACGTGACTGGCCAACCACCGAGTTCCTTTAGTAGTACATAGGCAGGGCCGAGGCCTCGAGTATCTATCAGAGCTGGAGAAAACACATAACAATAGTGGTTTAGTTGTGTATATAAAGTAGAACATTTCTTAAATTAAGCGGCAAATCCAAAAGAGGTCTAATTATGGGTCTGTAAGGCAGTTAGTAACTTAATGTATGTCAAAAGTAATGCAGAAAGCTCTTATAGGAGGTTTCTGCATTACTTGACCCTGCATTAGGCAACCACCGGCTTTTTTATACTCCTATGTTCAATAAATGAATGGCCATTTAAGACAGGTTTTACCGTACAAATTATTTACCCTTAGCTATATATTCGGATAACCAAACTTCCGCTGTGCACAGCTGGTTGGGAAAACTGGATACGGCAATTGGATACCATTTCGATAACGATGAAACTATACTGAAATATTAGTACAGTTGAACTTCGATATCTTGAAATTCTTGGGACCATTACAAATTATTTCGAGATAACCAGAATTCGAGTTATCCGATTTCAAATCTGAACTTTTTCTCAAATTCACCAGCCTAATGCAGGTCTAAAGTAATGCTGAAAGCTCCTGTAGGAGCTTTCAACATTACTTTAGACCTGTATTAGGCTGTCGCATGTGTTTGAAGATATGCATAGTGATAAATTTTGAGGAATTCTGTATTGTAAATTATGGAAGGACCGAACTTTTAGTTCGAGTTACCCCGAAGTTTGAGGTATCGAAGTTCAATTGCATAAAGTGTAAATTCTGATGTAAATTCTGATCAAACTTCTCTTTGCCGAAAGGGCAGTTAGAGCAGATAGAAACACTTCTTGAAATATATACATAAACATACAGTTGAACTTCAATATCTCAAACTCGGATAACTCGAAATTCGGGATAACGCGCAGTAAAACGGCAATATTTCCAAACTTTACAAGTTTACAGAATTTTTCATAAATGTATCTCTACTTATATCTAGAAATACATATGACATTTTAATGCAGATCAAAAGTAATTACTTTTGACCTGCATAAAGCTGTGAACTTGGGAATTGTTCAGATTAGAAATCGGATGACTGGGACCTCTGTTATATCGAAGTAACTTGTATGGATTCTTGAAGTTCGAGATACTGAACTTCAACTGTATAGAGTAGCAGAGATGGTCGAAAACCTGCATCTGAGCCAGGAAATAGAAATTTGTATTTCAGTTTGGATAATGTTTATTAAATAATTATCAGAAATGAAAATGAAATTTGTTAAATCTTGAACAAGAGGCTATGTGGTATGTTTGTGTGAGGGTGGTTATCGACGTGTGTGATTTAATGGGAGCCACGCGTATACACGAACAGTGAATATGATAAAATATTTTTCATAGATATGTAAAGTAAAAAACCCCTCTTATACAACCATCAAGGGAGATCTAATCCTAAGTCTTAGAGACAGGTGGTAGCTTAACCCATTTGCTCCCAGTGGATTCTTCTATGCTTATATATTGGATTAGTCCATTTTTTAGCTAAGGGGTGCCTGGTCAACATTTTCAATTTCGTTTTGTTTTATATTGAAATTCCTATCAGCAAACAGTGTGGACTCTGATCAGACGCCGCATTATGCGGGGTCTGGTCAGAGTCTACACTGTTTGCCTACGTCCCATATATGGGATCGTGGGAGCAAATGGGTTAATGCAGGGAGTTATGCTGAAAGCTTCCTACATTACGCAATCATCTGCTTATAATTATTCCGAAATTATCCGTTTAAGATGGATTTTTTTGTGAGATATGTGTATGTGAAAGAGTCAATATATGTTAGCGCCTTGTATAAATAAACACCCTGCAGAAATGACGCCTATTTGAAATCTCAATGTGAATATCACATCCATGGTCCGAGGTTATAAAACATCTCAGTCTGATTCCATTCTCAAGAAAACTCAAACTCTGATCAAGCAGATACATTAAGGATGATCTCTGACACAAACAAAAACAATAACACCGGGGCAGCTTCTTCTTTTACTTACTCTCATTCACGCAGGAGATGTAGATCTTTTTTGCCTTCATGGTTCCCTCGCTATCAGTGTCCTGTCTTGACTGTTGTAACAAATCTGGTAAAAATGAAAAGTGAACTTTCATTGAATTTGTTGTCTTATTCCTTTCCCTATTCTATGTATTCAATATTCATTGACAAAATAGTTAAAATGAAATGTGGAAAGTGGAACACTATAGCCATATTCAATTAACAAACAGAGCAGACCCTATCCTATAGGAACTGTCTGATCTGGATCTACTCTGTTTGCAAATTCGGTAAAAGGCGTTTATATGAGGGAAACGTTTAAATAATTATCTGTTCAATATCTGAACCCTCATCCTAAACTTTGATCCTCATGTGCACCTTATTGTTTAGCGAAGATAGTACTGCATGTACTCAATTTCTTTCGCTATATAAGTTACCGTGATGCCAGGAAAGGGCTAGTTTGCCTGTACCCAGTAGATCTTGGTCTGGTTTTATGACACCACCACACAGAACATGTCATGTGACACCAATGCAGGAGAATAATTTCGGGAACCACATCTCTTTTATATCGACATGCAATATAAAGATTTGGATCCAGAAACTTAAAATCTGCTGAAGAATCAAAAATAAGAGATCCCAGTTTTTAAGCCCCTATTAGTCACCTCTTACAAACCATGCAATGGGAGGAACAGTAGCCCAAAATCTAGTGTCACCAAGGTACGCTACAAAGCCACTCTGGGCTTTTCTACGCCTAACCCCCTCAATATTTTTACATCTATTGATGTCTCTTCTCATAGTAACGCGTGAAATACTCTTGGTTTACCTTTTAACTGCACGTGTAATATATCTCTCAATTTGGCAAATGTGTTGTAACTAGATCTGTCGTCGGGAATGTCGTTCACTTTGTTCCAGGAGCCACACGCGAACTCAAAGAAATCTTCACAGGGATCAATCGCAGAATCCATGGATTCCATTAACCGCGCAGCTACAACAGAAGACGCATGATTATACATTAGAACCTAACACAAGACGCATGTTTATACACTATAACCTAACAGAAGATGCGTGGTTATACAATAGAACCTAACAGAAGACGCATGGTTATACAACAGAACCTAACAGAAGGCGCATGGTTATACAATAGAACCTAACAGAAGACGCATGATTATACAATAGAACCTAACAGAAGACGCATGATTATACAATTATACCTAACAGAAGACGCATGGGTCTACAATAGAACCTAACACAAGACGCATGGTTATATAATAGAACCTAACAGAAGACGCATGCTTATACAATGGAACCTGTCTTAAGTGGCCATTCGTTCATTGAACACGAGAGTCTTAAAAAGCTCGTGGTTGCTTAATGCAGGGTAAAAGTAATGCAGAAGGTTCCTATAGGAGCTTTCTGTATTACTTCTGACCTGTATTAAGCTACCATCTGTATTACACACCTATAACTAGTCCTCTTTTTGATGGTCGCTTAAGACAGGTTATACTGTAATTAATAAGACATACGTCCGCTCAGCCAATTGACATTTAACAATTTACTCCATATAAACTACATCACGCCCGGTTTTCTCTGTATCCTCTCCCCTCTCTCTGGGGCGTCCAATTAGCCAATAGAGAGCAGAAACGGGCGTAAATCAACACAAACAAACTCCATAAATTCGGTTTTCTGCGCCTTTGCAAACAGACTATACCCAGATCAGACGGCTCATGTAGAAGTCGTCTGATCAGGGTCTACTCTGTTTGCTTTTGAACTATTATAGATATGATTCTACAGTTTCTGCCATGGCAAATTATTCCTGCGTCAATGTGTCATTATCAAAAGTAATCTAATTACATTTAATATTCATGGTGTCATTATTTCTTACATAGCTATTCATTGAGTAAAGGGTTAAAGACCGACATCGATATTTATTTGGGTGTTCAGATAAGTGAGATTTTACTGTATAACATTTTAAAGAAAATGAAACAAAGTATTTAAGTACATCTTCTGCCTGAAAGTTTTCCTTAAATTAGAATTCTTGTAATCAAATTCCTGTAAGCACATGCACACAAACACCCACAGATCGATGTTTCCATCGTCAATGTGTCGCTTAAGTACTGGTTCGACGTCACGACAACACAAGCTGTAGTCTTAAATGAACGTTGAAACTAGCTACAGTAAAACCCCTCTAATGCGACCACTTAATGAACAAACATGACTGGCTTCATAAGCAGGTGGTTGCTTAATGTAGGACGAAAGTTATGCAGAAAGCTCCTATAGGAGCGTTCTGCATAATTTTCGTCCTGCATTAAGCAACCACCTGCCATTGCCACTGTGAATTTTGCCTCCTTTTGGTGGTCGCATTAGAGGAAGTTTACTGTATTTTACACTAGATAGTGGCATTCACATGGCAGAATTCATAACAATTTTGGATCCAATTGTCACGTCCAGTAAAGGTGTTATCTCATTAGGATCTAATCTGATTGACACTTGAATCATTATTATACACAAAGCAAACAAATAAAATAATTACACTTAACGCAGTCCTCAGAAATACACCAATAATACAATAAAGAATGGAGATAATTCAGTACTGTAATACTGCACAGTGTTTGACCCTCTTATACCATACTTAACCTTTAGCCTGCTGAGCAAATTATTTTTACAGAATTCTTTACCTACTACATTTTTAAAACTAAAGCTATAATCAATTGGCCTACCAAAATACAATCAGGGTGTCAAACAGTTTGGATCCGGATGAGACGCCGAGTTACTCGGCGTTTCATCTGGATCCAAACTGTTTGCATAGGTACTCACTCATCCGCCCATAGCAGGCTAAAGGTTAAGAAGAGTTGTTAGTTAGACAGCCAAAGTAGTTAGACATTGCATATTATGGCGGCAAAACTTTTGTAACATCTGTTTTAACAGATCGGGCCTAATAGTTCCGAAAACCCATTTTTTGAAGGGATATACTTCATGCGCCTATGTATGTTTATTTATTTATCAGTTTAACCCATTAGTTTTAACATATTTTATTTGAAGAAGTATACATTTTAAAACGCCACGTCAGTGTATAGAACGATCGTACTGACACATGTCTTATGCTATGGCAAGTTGTGGAGTATTGGTCGAACTTCTTGCCTGGCTCTCTTTCGTGTGTACAATATATGAGATAAAATAAAGTAAAACCCCCGATAGATCGAACACAAAAACAAGTGTTATTATCGGACGTTAAGACAGGTGGGAGCTTAATGCAATGTGAACGTCATGCAAAAAGCTCATCTAGGAGATTTTTGTATGACTTTCATCCTACATTAAGTAACCACTTGCCTGAAAAAGTTCTTAATTTCTTCATTACCTAAAATTCGAACTATCCAATGTTTCGAACTATCGTATGTTTACACTAACTAATACGCTGCTTACCGGCTTTAACGCAATCCTCAGTAAGGCACAATTCAGTTTGTTGGTCGGACTTGGTTTGATGTCCGACATTATCTCCTTTGGACTTCTCTGGATAACCCACTGGTTCTGCAATCATTTCCGGTACTGTGGAAATGGAAAGAACAACACAATTATACATTTTACTTGTTCAATAATCATGTTGTAAGATAATGATATATTGAACATTATTAACCCTTTCCATGTTCTATGTTTATTCCATACTTCAATACCTACTGAATATTCATGCACAAAATAGTTGTAATGAAACATGGAAGGTTGAGCCTTGTAGCCATTTTAGAAAGTAAAGAAACCGATTTATAAAATTCCATAATAAACAGAGCAGACCCTGATCAGACGGCTCCTATAGGAGCCGTCTGATCT
Organism: Azorinus chamasolen; assembly: GCA_963576725.1. Classification (NCBI taxonomy): domain Eukaryota; kingdom Metazoa; phylum Mollusca; class Bivalvia; order Cardiida; family Solecurtidae; genus Azorinus; species Azorinus chamasolen. The sequence continues at coordinate 9,503,206 of OY755249.1, forward strand.
GGGTCTACTCTGTTTGCAAATGCGTGAAACACGTTTATATGAGGGAAAGGGTTAAGCTGAATTTTATAATGCAAAATCTCAAGGGATTATTTTGCTGTGACAAAAACTGTAGAATCAATCAGGTTTATATCTTGTCAACTGCAAACAGAGCAAAGCTTGATCTAGGTCTACTTTGTTTGCAAAGGCGTGAAATGGCGTTTCATATGAATGAAACGTTTAAACACAAATATTGCGCGAAAATGTAATTGCTGTTTCACAAACAGTACGGACAAATGTAAATACAATAAAACCTCCCTAAAGCAACCTACTAAAACAGGCATAATTCTGGATAACAGTTCCAGGTGATACAGTTGAACTTCGATATCTCGAACTCGGATAACTCGAACATCGGGATAACTCGAACAAAACGTTCATTCCTTCCAAAACTTACAATACAGAATTGCTCTAATAATGTTTCCCTACAGATATCTAGCAACACATGTGACAGCATAATACAGGTCTAAAGTAATACTGATACAGGAGCTTTCAGCATTACTTTAGACCTGTATTAAGCTGTGGCCTTGAGAAATTGTTCAGATTCGAAATCGAACTAATTTGTATGGTCCCTTGAAGTTTGAGTTATCGAAGTTCAAATGTAGTTTAATACAGGACAAAAGTAATGCAGAAAGCTCTTACAGTAGACGTCTGCATTAGCCTTCGTAATACATTAACCCTCTACTCCATAGATACCTCTTTATATGTCTTTTCAAACAGAGTAGACCAGTATAGGAGCCGTTTGATCAGGGTTTGCTGTTTGCTTATGATCTAAATCAGCCGTGTTTACCAGGGTGTCTCGTTCTCATTATAGTTAGTACATGTACAGTAAAACCTCTCTATAACGGCCACTAAAATGTATTAATAAGCTGGTATTTAGGGCAGGTGGCTGCTTAAAGCAAGGTGAAAGTAAAACAGAACGCTCCTATAGGAGCGTTCTGTTTTACATTCACCTAACTTTAAGCAGCCACCTGCATTTAACACAAAATACTTAATGTAATTTAGTGGTCGTTATAGAGAGGTTTTACTGTATTACATTTGCCATGTGTTAAGCAACCACCAGCTCTTAAATACTCCTATGCCAATAAATTATATGGTCGCTTTACCCAGGTGCCACTGTACTGCTTGCGGGGTTTACATTGTAGAATTTAACGGCACAAATATTAAGAATTTTAATACATAATACCTGTAGCTGCAAGGCTATCCCTACTATAGAATAAGATTATCTTTTCAATTCTTTCCTTACCGTCAAAGATTCGGTATTCATTCAGGGTGGTAATCGAGACTGTGATAAGGCTTATCAGTAGTCTTGCTCGAATTCATTTATCTTTTGATACCACAATCGTCGTTTCATTAGCAAAATTATTAATAATTCTAGAAACTACAGTGAACTCCTTCTAAAGCGACCACCAAAATAGGTCTAATTCTGGGTATCAAGGTAGGGGGGGGGGGTAGCTTAATGTAGGACGAAAGTTACGTAGAAAGCCCAAGATGAAGGAGCTTTCTGCATTACTTTTGTCCTGCTTTAAACAAGCATCTGCTGTAACAGACATTTATGTTAATTGTTAAAGTGGTCGCTTTAGAGGGGTGTTACCGTATATACTAAATAAGAGTATCAAAGTACACATTCTAGTGCACTATCTAGAACATAATTTATGCAGTAAAACCTGTCTTAAGAGGCAATCAAAATGATGTCTAATTATGAGTATGTAAGGCAGGTGGTAGCTTATTAGTGCAGGTCAAAAGCAATGCAGAAAGTTTTCTATAGGAGCTTTCTGCATAACTTTTGCCCTGCAATGAGCGTTTTTAACACTCCTATGTTCAATAAACGAATGTCCACTTAGGACTGGTTCTACTGTAAGCCATACAACCACTATCCGGGTATATGTGCCTTACAATATTACAACATTTGCTTACAAAATGGATCCAGATCAGACGCCGAGTAAACAGGCATATGATCGAGATCCAATATGTTTGACAATCAGTTTATAGCTGGGATTACGTGCGATGAATGAAATTCGATTGTAAAGCAAACAGGAATTTTGACAGAAGCTGCGTTTTGTAGCAGTAAAGCAGTTAAGCCACTCAAATAAAGGGTAAAGGGTTAAAAAGACTGGTGCATAACACGAGGACAGTTAAACCCTTTCCCTCATATTAACACCTTTTCACGCATTTGCAAACAGAGTAGACCCAGATCAGACGGCTCCTATAGGAGCCGTCTGATCGTGGTCTGCTCTGTTTGCTAATTGAATCCGATATATATATTTCTTTAGTATCTTAAACGGATACAATATTACACCTGCCATACTTCATTCTAACTATTTTGTTCATGAATATTCAGAAGATATTAAACAATAGGCTAATGCAGAACTGGGGAAGCTGTAGATGAGAGGAACGGTTAGGAAATCGCGGTGAACCATACGATAGAACCTGTTCTAAGCGATCATTAATTTTTTGAACATCTTGAAAGCAGTTGGTTGTTTAATGCAAGGCATACATGTAAGTAACACAGAAAGCTTTAATAGGAGCTTTTCGCATTACTTTTGACCTGCATTAAGCTACCACATGCCTTAAAGACACATGGTTAGAATTTTGATGGCCAATCAAGACCGGTTCTGCTTTATATTTATTTTTGTTGATAAATGTATTTCTCCGCCGAATATATTTTAGTATTCTCCTATTTGGATGAAAGATTTATACATGTATGTAGCAGTACTTCTCTTATCTTCGGCAGTGTACTTACGCTGTTTACTCCTAGTCTGGGTGGCCAGGACAATGATTAGGGTCACTGCTACCCCTGTGGACAGAAATACCATGGCCATAAGAACGATCTCCAGCTGGGTGCGCCCGCAGCAACATGGTCGCTTCCGCGTGCCATCAGGTCTGAAAATATACGAAAAATACTACAGATTAGCCAACAAGTGTAACTTCCTAAAGACAGACATTACCGAATAACATGCTACCACCTTAATAAACTATAAATTTATACAGTAAAACCCCTCTTAACCCATTACCTTATAAGCTATTTTAGATACAACCTCTTTGAATATATCTACCACTCCTATAGGAACAAATGCTTTATTTATCACAATGGTTTCAAATAGTAACTTTTACAGAGTCGTCAAATGTCGTCAATATTAGGGAATGAGTTAAACGGACGCTCAGTTTAGTATGAATATCGATCTTGGAAACAGATGGCAGCTTAATGCAGGTGAAAGTCTCTTCGAGACTACATGTACTCTAAAGAATAATCACAACACATGGTTTGATGGAGACATAAAAAAGTTACACATTTTATCCGGACCTCTGTACTATTATTTCGTTTTCGTCGATTGACCTATTTCGTACTAGTTCCTTTAACTATTTCCTTCATATAAACGCCTTTTCACTCTTTTTCAAACAGAGTAGACCCCAAGCCCTTATAGGAACCGTCTGATCAATTGTGATATAATATAGATATGATTCTACAGTTTTCTGCCATGTGCATACATTCCTGTGCTATTATAACAACGAATCTAATTAATATTCATGGTATCATTGTTATTTCCATGAATATTAATGGAATAATGGGTTAAAACAATCATTTGTATTTCTATAATTACGTTGTTTAGTTTTGAAGATTTAATAGCGCTTCACGGTACATCGTATAATAATTTTAATTCTATAAATCCTACTCGCTGCTTGCACAACATTTGTCTGTTGTTTTGTCAATAAAACCGAGTCTGCAATTTTCTCTTTTTGCATTATCACTTTTGCTTTCGAGGGATCACCCATTTTCAGAATATATGTACTTCACAACAGCAGGTGTTAAGTGCTTGTGTGGCGGCCGTAAAAAGTCGCTCCGTACTTCATTCTCAGTGTTGTTATATTTTCTGATCCTTCGGGATCATTAGTTTTGATGTTATTAGTTTTCAAAATTGAATACTGCTTAAGCCGGTGCTAGGGGACGTGAGTAGTGTTGCACCTTTAATTACTACTCATGAACAGACTCAATAAAACCGAGTCTGCGATTTTCTCTTTTTGCATTATCACTTTTGCTTTCGAGGGATCACCCATTTTCAGAATATTTGTAAGATAGAGCGGCCATAAAATGCCAAACATAATAATTAACCCTTCGCTTGCTATTCACGTCAATATACCCACCTATAAATAGTGAAAATCCAGGTCTCATCACGGTCTGCACTATTTACAAGTTGATTGTGCAACCAGTGCACTCAACAGCAGTGACTGCGCAGCGAAATACGTGTACACAGTGAAGATATATGTAATTGTATAATAGGGCATGGGTAAAGAAGGAGAAATGTATTTTAAAATTCAGCAAGAGAAGGGTTAACTTCATTGCCTGTCCCAAGCATGGTTGGACTGCATTTGGCAGTTTACACTTAATCTCGGCATTGGTTTACATAAAAATCGCTTAAAGTGCCTGGAACGATAGCAAACTTGACAGCAACTGTACTACTGTCTATCGCCCAAAAGAAAGTCTCTTTGAGGTGTCATTTTCATCCTTATACATTTTGTTTGCATAACCATGGGCAATATTCTATTTCGCGAATCGAGGTGAAATGGAAGACTCGATTCTATACTAAGCTATAATTTTAACCCATTCCCTAATATTGACGCCTTTTGATGCCTTTGTAAAAGTCACGTTTTGAATCCATTGCGATGATCACAATGGTTTCAAAACTACATAATTCTTAAAGTTTTCTTTTCGCTACCTAAATGTTCCTTTTCAGTAGATTTGTTCAAAGAGGTTCGGTCTAAAACTAGCCTATGAGGTAATAGGTCTAAACATATCATATGAGGTTATATGTCTAAATATAGCCTATGAGGAAATATGTCTAAATATCGCCCAGGAGGTAATAGGTCTAAATATAGCCTATGAGGTAATGGGTCTAAATATAGCCTATGAGGTAAGAAGTCTAAATATAGCTTATGAGGCTATATGTTAATCCTTATCATGCAATTCGCGACATGTCAAACAGCTGAGATCCAGATAACATCCGGGTAACTGCATCTCATCAGGATCCAAGCTGTTCTAAACTCGGTTAGTAGTTTCTGAAAAGCTTGATCGAATCGTGAGCAGTCAAAATTTGAGCAGACACTATGTTTTTCACAGTGGGTAAGAGACATCATGTACAGTGGTAAATACGCTATTCCTACCCACTTAACGCGTTTCTTACGCGTTACCTAACCGTTCGTTACCCGTTTCTTAGCCGTTTCGTTAAACGGGTCTCTAACCGTTTGTTTACGCGTATCTTAACGCGTTTCCTAAACGTTTAAGTGCCCGGATGAAAGGGGAGTAATCATGGACGAAAGGGAGGTAATCCTTGATATGACCTTTCTTTGAAATGGGAGACATTCTCATTTACCTGTTGGACACTCCTGATATGTAAAATTAAAATTAACCCTTTCGCTGCCAAACTCTGTCGTCTGCTAACTTTGTCGTCTGCAACAAATTTTTATTCTTTTGATTTTCTTCATTTTTGTTTCAAAACATAGTAACAGTAACAAACAGTTTTGATCCCGATGAGATGCCGAGTTACTCGGCGTCTCATCTGTGTCCAAAACCTTTTGCATCACATCTGAATCCAAACTGTTTGCAAAGGTAATCACAGATCCGATATTGGCAGCGAAAGGGTTAACAGTATTTAAACTTTTAATTCTCGTTTCATTTCTATAAGATCTAGCTAGATCTAGAACTATATTAAAATATAGATCTACATTCTCATTGCGTTCATCTATGTGTTGTAAAATGTCTTTTTTGCTACTGTACGTACAGTACCGTAGAAGATATAGTAGAAGTATTTTACAATAGATCTAGATCATATCAATCTTAACTATCTTTAAAACTTTAAAATTTATATAAATCTTAATTGGTCTAAAACGTTTGGTTTTAATTTTGTGCTGAGCCATAGATCTACAATTATTCAAAACATAGTTTTCTTGTATTTTGGAGAAGCTAAAAAGCATACCTTTAGATCATTGGGCACATTATTTGGTATTTCTGTTACGTAATAGTTCGCAACTTTGTTGATAAGAAAGCAGTGGTGTGATCACTGTCAAGACCATTGTCCCCTGCTGAGAAAATAGCTCGGGGATTTATCTGGCAGCTTTGATCGTATATTTAGGCTGGGTAAATAATAAAGTCTTCAACTAAGACAATTTATTTTCATGCATTCATAACAATTATAGAGTTAGCATTTTTTAAATATTTGAACGCGGGGAACAAAAGTACTGGCATTTGAAAGCATTCAAAACACAGGCAATATAGCTACAAAATCAGCGTGTTGATCAAGGTCTTCATGTTGATCAAGGTCTTCACTAGTATTTTCATAGGCCTAATTAAAAATCATCTAGCAATTATAAGTCTGGTAATAGTGAATGGAATATGATGGGCCATTCCACTTTTAAATTTCGGCATACAAAGGTTTAATTTTCACAAAGTAACAAAATAATAAGAACGTTTTCATAGTTATATGTGAGCATGAAATATGCTTACTGTATTTGTTTAAAACGCTTTAGATCTACCTCATAATGATGAAAACACCATTGAAAACGTAATAGGTTCAGATCAGATTGCTCGCGTGGAAGCCGTTTGATCTTGGGTCTGCATTATTTGCTTATCCCATTACACACGCGTGGATTTAACACTTTAACGCCTTTGCAAGCAGAGTAAACCTAGACATGAAGGCTCTTGTAGGGACCGTCGGATCAGGACCCACTCTGCTTATGAAATTATAAATAAATAGAGTTGACTATATTTTCTACAAATATAAAAAAGGCGTGTGCACTTATACCGTTGTTAAATTCAGCAAGATCTAATAAATACTCATGGTGTCATTTTTTCTGACATAAATATTCAAATAGGAAAGGGTTAAGAAGTAGAAGTAGAATAGATCTAAATTATTTAGTAGGTTTCTTCATTCTAGATCCAAAATTTAGTGGCTTACTTTGTGACAGTTTTTTTTTATCTGAAATGTAGAAACCTACTCAAAAAGAACTAATTCTTCAATCCATTTGTTTGATATACGGTTGATATTTGATATTATAGCTTTGTACAAATAAAATTTAAGAACATATCGTTACCTAAATGAGCAAATCGTCAACACTAGCCGGGATTGAACCGCTAAAAGTTCGTTGAGTGATGAATCGATTCTTATTTTGGCTAACCCGTTTCATTCGGACTTTTTTTAAAACGGCTATCATCGATAAGATCCGAAATCTCCGCATGAAACGGAAAAATTATGCACCTACCGCAACTTCTTTGGTATAATCGTTTCTTTACGCGTTTAACGCGTGTAAACCGTTTATCGCGTAACCGTTCGTTAACCGTTCGTTAACCGTTCACTACCCGTTTCTTACGCGTAGAAAAACGGGAAAATGGGTAGGAATAGCGTATTTACCACTGTAAGACTTTAAAATAGAATGATCAATGTTGTTCCGTAAGGTACAAGTGCATACATGTGCATACCTTTCTATCGTACATCGGTATACCTTAGAAGGGAAAGAAGAGATTGTTGAGTACCATTTTAGCTCGCCTATTCGAAGAATAGGGGGGGGGGGCGTATGGAATCACCCCGGCGTCGGCGTCGGCGTCGGCGTCGGCGTAGGCTTTTGGTTAAAGTTTTGGGGTAAGTGTTGAAATGCACTAATACTACATGAAATATTTGCCCTAGGAAGCTGATACTTGAAATGGAGGTTCCTGGTGTGTTGAACATTGATGTAATGTAGTTAAATTTAAAATAAAAACTGAATTTTAGTCAAAATTTCACCTGTTTTGGACTTTTTTTTTTGCTGAAATAGGATGGTTAAAGTTTTGAAGTGTTGAAATGCACTAATACTACATGAAATGTTTGCTCTAGAAAGCTGATATTTGGAATGGAGGTTCCCCGTGTGTTGAACATTGATGTAGTGTAGTTAAAATTTAAAATAAAATTAAAATTCAGTCAAAAATTCACCTGTTTTGGACTTAGCTTTTTGGGCTCTCAAGGTTAAAGTTTTGGGGTAAGTGTTAAGATGCACTAATACAACATGAAATACTTGCCATAGGTAGCTGGTATTTGGAATAGAGTTTGCCAGTAGGTTTAACATTGATGTAGTTCAGTTAAAATAGAAAAATAGTTTGGACTTCATCTTTGTAGACAAGGTCTACTACAATAGACGAGCTTTGCTGTCCTGCGACAGTCTAGTTGCTAATGGAATTTGACAGCTCTTGTTTCTTTAGTTTCTAAAACGGCTACAATGTTACACATGTCAACTTGTTTGTTCATAAATATTTTAGTAGGTATTGAACTTGGGAATATATATAGAACAGGGAAAGGGTCAAAGTTGGATACAATATGGAACACACCCACAGCCCTTAACACAAATAATATAAACATAGACATAGCTTATTAGTAGCTTATACATACAGTATCTCGTAACATATACAGTCAGATTAGCAACATATCAAATCATGAAATGTAAGTAATACCTACAGCTATACCCGCCCAATGTGGCTGGATATGTTCTAGATCTGAGACATAATAATGGGACTAGAGTGTTAACCCTTTACTCCATAAACACGCATTTGCAAACAGAGCAGACCAAGATCAGACAGCTCCAATAGGAGCTGTCTGATCAGGATCTGCTCTGCTTGCTTATGGAATAATGCAGACATGATTCTACAGATCCTGTTTTGGCAAAATATTCATATGTTAACCCTTTCCCTCATATAAACGTGTTTTCACGCATTTGCAAACATATTAGACCCAGATCAGACGGCTCCTAGAGGAGCCGTCTGATCAGGGTCTGCTCTGTTTGCTAATGGAATTTGATAGCTCTGTTTCTTTGCTTTCTAAAATGTCTACAATCTTCCACCTTCCATATTTCTTTATAACTATTTTGTTAATGAACATTCAGTAGGTATTGAAATTTGCAATAATTATAGAACAGTGAAAGGGTTAATATGCCATTTAAAGAAAAATCTACATGTAATTTCTATTCGTGATGGCATCATTTCTAATATAATTTTTAATATGAATATTCATAGAGTAAGGCGTTAATTGATATGGTCAAGTGATAAAGCCATGGCTAGTTAACGTTATACCTATTATAATGGATTTTTCAGCATCTTATGGCCATATCGATCTTTCAAAATATGATTAGAATTTGTGACGAACTAAAGGTGTCGCAGCGCAAACATGGTCAAATATTATGTAACCATAAAAAGGTCCTAATAAAGAATACTCGTATGTTTACAATCGTTTTGTATTTTAGCAAATGCTGTATACTCGCTTGGATGTAGTTTCACAAAGCGTTTAAACTTGATACAATACTTAACCAAACTGCAGACGATAGTTTAACCAATTACCTCATAGGCTATTTTTAGATACAACCTTTATGAATTAATCTACCGAAAAGGAGCATTAATTAGAGAAAAGGAAACTTTTTTATAATTTTGTAGTTTGAAATCATTGTGATAATTAGAGCATTTGCTCCTATAGGAGCAAATGCTCTATTTATCACAATGGTTTTACAAAGTGACCTTTATAGGGCCGTCAACAGTCGTCAATATGAGGGAATGGATTAATGTCCGGCAATTGTTAACCACAAGGCAATCGAGGGTTTAAACAGATGACTGTTTTTATCCATGATAAGTATTTGTAATATACAGGGAAATCTAATCATTTCGACCACAGTGAATAAAGGCGTCTGTAAAAGAATGTGTATGCTTGGTGCATGACAAAAGTCATACAGAAAATCTCCTATATGAACTTATTTCATAATATATTTCCAGCATTAAGCTATAAAAAACTCTTTTTTTTAACATTCCACACTTATACTTTCCTTTAGTGACCAGTTTTGCGATATTTACTGTAATTATGATCAGAGTAGTAGCGGTTCGGGAGCACAAATTCCCATATGCTAATGTTTACCAAAAACACACTCCATGTGTTGTGTAATGTGATATTATGTTAATGTATATCTAGTCAGAGCATGTACTAAACCTGCGTTTGGTATCAACACTGTCGCCTGCAATAATAATCAAAATAATGAATATATTGTTGGAAGGTGAGTGAATATTTTGTTCGGTATGTTTTTTTTACAAGAGCTGTCTGTTTGTCAAAATCAGTTTTAACCATTTCCTTCGTACAAAACGCTTATCTTTGTCATGCTTTTGCAAACAGGGTATTTTAGTAAAATAAATTATCATTCCCGGAAGAATCATGTTCTCCAATATGTGGGTCTCTTTCCGAGAACGTGACAAGCACTATTAAAACATAGATTCCTATCAAATAGTTTGTGCAAAGAAAAGCAACTGCGCCCCTCCAAGTAAAATATTGCAAATCATCACATGTTCGTCTTTGACACTAAAGCTGATTTGGTATGACCATTGTTCATCTTTTAGACCCAGATAAGGCGCGCAGAGTAACAGAGTATCAGAATCCAATATCTCTGACACTCACACACTGTTTTCTGAAAACTAATAGAAGTGAAGTGTATTTTCAGAATTGCAAAAGGCCATAACGTACTTCTTGTATATTATCACTGACCTCTTGTAAATTAAGCATTTATCTTATTTTAGATCCATACCATGAATTTTAGAACATTAATTCAATATCCATACTCCTGGGAACTACGTTTTTAGGCGTATTAATAATTCATGATATATGGATATCTAAATATCATACTTCGTATATAGCTTCGAATATACAATATTCTTGGATTTATTCTTATATATGCATGACGATAATTCATGTTAGTTTTTTAAAACATTATGTCTACTTAGACCTGGAACATATCTTCATTGTTTAACCCTTTCCCTGTTTAATATTCATGTAAGAAATAACGGACAAAAGCTGTAGAATCAGATCTATATCATGTAAAAAGCAAACAGAGCAGACTCTGTTCAGACGGCTTCTATAGGAGCCGCCTGTTCTTGATCTACTCTGTTTGCAAATGGATGAAAAGGCGTTTATATGAAGGAAATGGTTAATGCGATTATAATGGCATCATGGCCCCCAACCTTTACCAGGCTATCATCCACCCAACTCGCATTTGCAAACTGCTTGGATCCAGATGAGACGCCGAGTAACTCGGCGTCTCATTAGGATCCAAGCTGTTTGATATTCGGTCAAAATATTCTCAAAAACCTCGTGAAAGCGGACGTATTCAGAATTGAACAGATCCAATTTCAAGCAAACGTTACTGTTTTACAGCGGGGAAGGGTTCAGTCTTAGTCTACATACGGGTATTTGTAGACAGTCTACATACGGGTATTTGTAGACACTTACATACTCAGATGACCATTATGAGATACCCTATGAACTCGAATGGAGTACATGTAATACTTATATATCTAGACAGACGGAAAGTTTACATTGTACTTTAACCATTTTCTTCATATAAAAACATTTTCATGCATCTGCAAACAGGATAGACCCAGATCAAACGGCTCCTATAGGAACCGTCTGATCAGGGTCTTCTCTGTTTGCTAAAACATTTGATCAGTTTCTTTTCTTTCTAAAATGGCTACAACGTTCCACCATCCATGTTTCATTATAATTATTTTGTCCATGAATATTCAGTAGGTATTGAGATTTGGAATAAACAAAGAACATGGACTGGGTTAAGCAACAAACGTTAGACACGAGCCCCAGATTAGTCTTTAACTTCCGAAGTCGTCATAAAGCGACACATAGGGCTTGCTCCAATTTCCCAATCTGTGATAACATCTGAAAACAGTTTGGATCCAGATGAGATGCCGAGTAACTCGGTGTCTCGTCAAGATCCAAAATGTTTGACATACACCACTTCCATTTTAGAGAAGATATTAAAGGAAAGTCCATTCTGGAACTCAAAGCAGACGACATTGTTTGCAGACGAAAATTATCTGGCGCCAAAAGAATTACCCCTATCCTCCATAAATATGCCTTTCTACGCCTTTGCAAACAAAGTAGACCCAGATCAGACGGCTCCTATAGGACCCGTCTGACCAGGGTCTGCTCTGTTTGCCTTTTGGAATAATATAGATCTGATTCTATAGTCCGTACTTTGGCAAAACTTTCGTCTGCCATTTTAAGAGTTAGATATGTCTGGCTTATGTCACAAGATGATGACAACACGATAACAGATAGAAGAGACACGACCTAGACAATTAGATTATCTTAAACAAAATATATAGAAAAAGTTTCACAAGTCTGTGATGAATAAATTTGTACTTGTCAAATAATGTGACAATATCCACAGAAGTTACAGATGTGTTAACCTCCATACAAATATACCCCTACTTCCAAGTACATGTAGAATGGTCCAAACGAGTACTTCTGGCGCATCGTATTCTCATTAATTGGGTAGGTTCAATAAGAGTTTTGATCCTTTACTCCAAGGATAATCCTTTTAACATCTTTGCAAGACACAGACCAGACGACTCCTGTATAACTGCTCTGTTTGCTTATGAAATAAATGAGATGTACTTTTATTGTTTCTGTCACAATAAGCATTCCTTTGTTTATATTGACATTATAGAATTTCAGTTAATCAATTTTCATGATGTTATTATTTCTTAGATGAAACGGGGAAATGGGTAAACCCTTTCTCTGATCTATGTTTATTCCAAATTTCAATACTAAAAACCTATTTTTTCCGAATGCACTGCTGAATGTCTAATGTACTGCAGCAGTACATTCGCCAATGTAGTGCTGAATGTCTAATGTACCGCGACAGTACATTCGCCAATGTACTGCTGAATGTATATAATAATGTACTGCAGCAGTACATTCGCCAATATACTTCTAAATGTCTAATACCTAACCCACTGCCAGCTTCACGCAAATCGAATATTCATGCACAAATTGTTGCAATAACAATGTAGAAAATTGAGAAAAAAATATTTCTAATTCCATTAGCAAACAGAGCAGATCCTGATCAGACGGCTCCTATAGGAGCCGTCTGATCTTGGTCTACTCTGTTTGCAAATGTGTGAAAATGCGTTTAGATGAATATTTACAGAGCAAAGAGATAAGACGTGAAGCAAACAGTGCAGATCTCCTTTCAAATATACACAAATTTGTCTTGGTCTGTTTTGTTTGTAACACCCGTCTACAGGTTTTCATCTGACATGGCTAAATAGTGTATATACCAGTGTCTTGATTCAATCAATATACAGCAACACTTGTCCTAAGTGGCCATTCAATTATTGAACATAGGAGTCTTAAAAAAGCAGGTGTTTGCCCTACTGCAGGACAAAAGTATATAACGGAGCTTTCCCTGCTTTACAGACCCGTGATTAGCCCACATTGTGATGGCCGCTTAACCATTTCCCTTGTGTAAGCGCATTTTGACGCATCTGCAAACAGAGTAGACCCATATCAGACGGCTCCTATAGGAGCCGTCTGATCAGGGTCTGCTCTGTTTGCTTATGGTGCAATATAGATGTGATTCTACAGCTTCTGCCTGAGCCAAAATGTCCTGTGTTCATATGCCTTTATAAAAAATAATCTTGTTAATATCCATGACGTCATTATTTCCTATATGAATATTCACTAGGGAAAGGGTTAAGACAGGTTCTGCTGTCAAGGAGATATTCCCTTTTGATTTATCATGCCAAGCGCGATCTTCTTTCAATTCCGAGCTGATTTCTATAATCACTGGTGGCCAACTACGTATTATTATCAAATGTTTTGCTACGATAATTTATATAGGTATTATAATAGATTTGTTTATCTACGAAGGCAACTTTGTTTTCGTAGGAACACATTTCCTATTATATACACTGGCTTCGTAGGAAAACAATTGGTCTGAAATATTATCGGTAAGGTTTGAACTGGCAACCATCACTTTCCGCCGACTTTCGTCGATGAAAAATCGTGATAGTGACGCATGTTTCACGTGTGTGTTCGGAAGGATAAAACAGCTTACGGAAAAAGGCGGAATATTCATGCAGTGCCAGGTCAAACCTTGTCGACAATACCCATATAAATTGTCGTAGCAAATTTTTTGATGATAATATGTAGTTGGTCCCCAGTGATAATGGTATGTGAAATAAAATGGTTGGAACGTTGCTGAAACTGTAGAATCAGATATATATTATTCCATAAGCAAATGCGGCAGGCACTAATCAGACGGTCATTTGACCTGAGTCTACTCTGTTGAAAAGGCGTCGAGTTGATTGCCTATTACATACATTAGCCAATTCAGTAGAACCCCTCTAATGCAACCACTTAATGAATAAACATGGAGGTCTTTATAAGCAGGTGGTTGCTTCATGCAGGACAAAAGTAATGCAGAAAGCTACTTCTGTATTACTTTTGTCCTGCATTAAGCTACCCCCTGCCTCTCCAATCAAGAATTATACCTCTTTTAGGTGGCCGCGTTAGAGGGGTTTTACTGTATTTTCTAAAAAGTGAATATGATACTATTCAAAAGTGAAGCAGATGAGAGAGTTGGAAGGCTACATGAAAATTCGTGTCAGAAATGACGACACAGTAAATATGTATATGCTGAATTATTATACATGTAATTGTGTGTGAAGCTCTCAACCATGATAGAACATTTAGAGACGGATATATATAATTCCACAAGCTAACAGAACAGACCTTGATCAAATGGCTCCTGCAGGAAAGGCGCGAAAATGCGTCTACAGCAGGTGAAGGGTTTATTTAAAGTTAGTGGGAAAATTCATAGAAGACTTGTGTTTATTTTATGAAAGACAGACATCCCTGAAATGAGGCATGCAACCACCCACCGCAGCGTTTGACATGTAATAAAACTAACATGTTAAATGCCGGCTGTTTGTTTTCGTTCTTTAATAATCATATTTCAAAAAGAGCGATCCCAGGTTGAATATGATTACAAAATTAAACATTAAACGAAATTGAAAACAGAAGCTTGTTCTGTACTTTGACTATGATTTGGACAATTCAGATGTCATAAAATTTGAAATATTTAGGTTAATTTGATGGCGGTCTTGTCGATGGAAAGTGTCACAGGCAATAAATGTAATAAGCCAGTCAACGTTTGAAGTTTGAAGAAAGATTTGCCACGTTCATGTTCAAAGAGTCCTGCATAACGTAACCCTTATTTTGATATTCATGTAAGAAATAATGACATCATGAATATTAATTACAGTTGAACTTCGATATCTCGAACTCGGATAACTCGAACCTCGGGTTAACTCGAACAAAAAGTTCGATCCTTCCAAAATCTTACAATACAGAATTCCTCTATAATGTATCACTACACATAGCTAGAAACACATTTCACAGCTTAATGTAGGTCTACAGTAATGCTGAAAGCCCCTACAGGAGCTTTCAGCATTACTGTAGACCTGCATTAAGCTGTGAACTTGAGAAATTGTCCAGCATACAAATAGGATAACTCGAACTTCTCTTATCTCGAACTAATTTATATAGTCCCTTGAAGTTCGAGATATCGAAGTTCAACTGTAGATTAAATTCGTTAATCGCAAATGAACACATGTTTTTGGCCATGGCAGAATCTGTATAATCAGATCGTTATTATTTCATAAGCAAACAAAACAGACCCCGATCAGACTTTTGTAGGAGTCTAGTCTGTCTGCAAAATTGTTAAAAGGCTTTCTTAAGATATTTATTTGTTCAATGCCAATGTGTATTAAAACGACTACTTAAATTGTTGATATTATGCAGTACATTCAAACACAAGCTTTCAGCTGTAAGCAGCCACATTACCAGAATCTACAGGAATCAACATGTATATTAACCGGAATCGACTATAATAAGATCTATTCAAGCTTCCATTTGTCTTTCATTTATACATTACTGAAAACAGCTGGAATCTGACACAAAACGTATCGTTCATTTTAAACGGTTTTGGGGCTCGAACCTAGCACTCGCATACTCGCATTGGGAGAAAAAAGCATTTTGCCAGTGGCTCTTGTTTTTGTTTGCGAACAAAACTACATGTATTTGGGTAATATATTAACTCATTCTCTCCTAGACCCAACCTCTTTGAATGCATCTACCGGAAATAGCATTAACTAGAGGAAAAGGAAAATAAGAACTTTGTAGTTTGAAACCATTGTGATAAGTAGAGCATTTGCTCCTATAGGAGCAAATGCTCTATTTATCACAATGGTTTCATAAAGTGACTTTATAGAAGCGCAAAAATGCGTCACTAGGGGATAATGGGATAATTTCCGTCACTTTGGCAAATGTACATGGCTCCGACTAAAACACGAGACGACTACAAAAACGGTAGTTTTAAAGTTTATTCGTATTTAATCTTTGTCAAATACACCTTCATTGACCGGAATTTTACCAGAACCGACATTGCGGATGAATTTTGGTATATGCAATTTAATTTGAGCCCACGAGCATAGTTTTAAATATTCATTCCGGTAAGAGCACGACCTATTCTGATGCCAAAAATATAGAAAGGATCGGACAAAAAAATAAGCAATAAATGAAAGAATTCAGTGCGCACAGACGGTTCCTGTAACATGCAAGTCGATTCCGGTAGATTCCGCTAATCATGCCGATTCCGGTTATTCGTGTGACACATTTGGACTGCCTCAATTCAAAAGTAGTTTAATCTTATTTCGTACCTTTTAGAATTTAGACAAAACTTAGGTACGTAGTGTCAATCCAGATCAAACAGAATATGTTGGTATTGTATTAACCCTTTCAGTGAGGGAAAACAATGTATATCCAAACGAGAGAGCTCATCAGGGTCTGCACCAATGAATGTACAGTAAACCCCTCTAATGCGACCACCACAAAAGGTACAATTATAAGTTCTAAAGGCATGTGGTAGCTTAATGCAGGATGTAAGTTATGCAGAAAGCTCCCACAGGAGCTTTCTGTATTACTTTCATTATGCATTAAGCAACCATCTGCCTTTTAAGACACTTGTGTTTTTTCATAACATGGTCGCTTTAGAGGGGTTTTACGGTACATATATATGTAAGACAAAATGAATGCGTGCATATTAATGATTCGAGTTTTTGGCACGGCATCATGAAGAAGGGAAGTGTGGATCATGTCAGAAACTATAGAGTCAGAAGGATCTACCGTAAAACATGTTTTAAGCGGCCATTCACTTATTCAACATAAAGAGTCTTAAAAAGCAGGCGGGTGGTTAATGCAGGGTGGAAGTAACGAAGAAAGCTCCAATAGGGGCTTTCTGCACTACTTTTGACCTGCGATAAGCTTCCACCTGTCTTACAAACCTCTCTTTTGTGATGGTCGCTTAAGGCATGCTCTACTGTACATTATTTCATAAGTAAACAGGGTATGGTCTACATGGACCATTTAATCTTAGTCTTCTCAGTTTGCTAAAGCCTAAGAAGGAATACCTTTCTGGTTAATCTATATATTGCTATATATATATATATATATATATGTGTGGTTATCATATCTATATCTGTCTGGTTATCTGGTTAAACGGTTTCTATTGAGAAGGTCTGCAATACTTCTTCCGCATAATGTAGAGTGATTTTACGTAAGCTTGGAATGTGATGCACCAAACTGTCTATACGTCATCAGTTGTAGTATGTCAGTATATACAGTAGATCTCCCCTAAAGCGACCACTTAATAAATGGACATTGGCGTCGTTAACAGCAGATGGCTGCTTAATGCAGGACGAAAGTAATGCAGAAAGCTCCTATAGGAGCTTTCTGCATTACTTACGTCCTGCATTAAGCTACCACCCGCCTCTACGGCCCAGTATTAGATCTCTTTGGTTGTCGCATAAGAGGGATTTAACTGTACAGTACGTCCCATATGTTCCCTGTTAACACCTTGGTGGAAAGAATATAAACCCATATTATATATTACCTGTATGGTGTATGAACAATTATCTAAACTGCGAAAAATTATCGTATAATCATGAATTAGTAGCATTTTATAGAGGCATTTAGGGCAATTGTTACATTTATATTCTGATATGTCGAGCTATTGAATATGCAATCACCCTCTTCATCCTTTTTTCTGTCAATCGCGATCCGGCATTCGCTAAAAGCTTGGACGCATGTAAGACGCCGAGTAACTCGGAGTCTCGTCAGAATTAGAGCTGTTTGACGGCCGTGGAGTGTTTGTAAAACACATGAAATAGTTGGGAGTTTAGTAACTATGATGACATATTTCAGCAGGATAAGGGTTGGAACATATGTTCAGTGTTTTTCATTATTACCAGTAACGCATTGACTCCCATATTATATAGTGTAAATGTTCCAAATGGAAATTGGAAAAAGGCATACATTTTTCAGTTGAGGAGTTCCTGTAGAAGAAAAAACCAGTAACAACTTTGTAATGCGACTTCCAAAAACACCTGAAAGTGGTTTAATTACTGCTCGTAAAGGCAGGTGGTAGCTTAATGCAAGACGAAACTTATGCAGAAAAGCTCACATGGGAGCTTTCTGCAGTATTTTCGTCCTGCATTAAGCTACAAAAGTGTATGGATTAAATCTGTATCACCCTAATTATGTAAAGTAATGGAAACTGTCCCCATCTGGCATATAGCGGGTGTTTTTATCTTCTTATACCTCTGCCGTCATAAAAACGCATTTTTACACTTTTGCAAACACAATAGACCCAGATCAGACATTTAGGAGCCGTCTGACCAGATTCTGCTCTGTTTGCTTGTGTAATAATATACATGTGTTTATGCACGTTCTGTCATGACGAAAAATACCAGTATATTATGGTAACGATAGAAACTGTAGAGTTAAATCTGTTATAACTTCATAAGCAAAAAAGAGTGGACATTAAACAAACAACTCATACAGGCGTTGTCTGGTCTGGATTTATTCTGTTTAACCCATTTACACCCACGATTCCATACATGTATATGGGATATAGGCAAATAATGTAGACTCTGATCAGACGCCGCATCATGAGTCTACACTGTTTGCTGATAGGAAATTCAATATATAACAAAACGAAAATAAAAATTTAGACCAGGCATCCCTTAGATAAAAAATTGACTAATCCAATATATAAGCATGGAATACTCCACTGGGAGCAAATGGGTTAAACAAAGGCACGAAAATCATTCTATATAAAGAAAAGGGTTAACCCTTTCCTTCAAATGAATGCTGCGGCGTGATTATAATGAGTAATAGCAATCTTTGTCGGAGGAATATTGATACATTCAGCTTTTATAATAATATCGGTGATAGTAAACTGTTCTATGTTTATTTCAAATTTCAATACCTACTGAATATTCATGGACAAATTAGTTATAATGAAATATGGAAGGTGGAACATTGCACCCATTTAGAAAAAAAAAGAATCAGATCTGTCAAATTCTATTAGCAAACAGAACAGACCCTGATCAGATGGCTTCTCTAGGAGCCATCTGATCTGGGTCTACTCTGTTTGCAAATGCGTGAAAACACGTTTACATGAAGGAACGTGTTAAAGGTGTGTTATTTTTTCAATGAGAAATTATATTTCAAGGTTCTGCCAACAGCCTACATATTAACCCATTCCTTCATAAATACGCTTTTCTACGCCTTTGCAAACAGAGTAGACCAAGATCAGATGGCTCCTTGTACAGTTTCTGCCGTGTCAAAAAAAATATTGTTTCCATGTACTATTATAACAATTAATCTAATTAAATATGCATGATGTCATCATTTCTTACATACATATTCATGGAGGAAAGGGTTAAAGCAAGGGTCCAGTGCAAATCTGTTAGAGCTACATTTTTTTATCCTTTATAATTCTGTACAAAACTCTTGCCTTCTAAGAATTGTCGACGATATTTTTTCCTGTATTTCTATGTAAGCATTTCCCCTTTGAATACTTATACAAGAATTAATAAAATAGTGAATCTTTTTTTCGCTTGGTTATTGTAAGTTGTAATGTCTTTCTCTTTGAGAATATTGTACTGTTTTTTTTTTTTTAGCTCAAGTATTGTTTATTTGTTTACATACGAATATCTGCTTTCAATGGGAAGGACCGTTTCTAATGTTGTAATAACTTGTGGTCCAACCCTTTTGCTATTGCTTTATACTTATGTATGAATATGTAATATTGTAATTATGTAAAAATGCATGCAATAAAATATGATTAAACCTAAATCTTTTTGCCTGAATTTTTATAATGGCATATGTACACAGTATGTTTCGGTATTGGTAGAAACTGTAAAGCTAGATTTATCATTACTTCATAAGCAAACAGAGTAAAACACTGATCAAACGACTCATACAGTTTAATCCATTACCTCATAGGTTATTTTTAGATACAGCCTCTTTGAATAAACCTACCGAAAAGGAGCATTAACTAGAGAAAAGGAAAATGTTCTATTTATCACAATGGTTTCATAAAGTGACTTTAACAGAGTAGTCAAAAGTCATCAATATGAGGGAATGGGGTGGAATTAAACAAAGGCATGAAATTGTGTCTATATATAGAAAAAGGTTAAACCATTCCTTCAAATAAATGCCTTTTCACGCATCTACAAATTGAGTAGACTCAGATCAGACGGCGGATCAGGGTCTACTCTGTTTGCTAATTGAACTTGATAGATCTGTTTCGTTAGTTTCTAAAAAAAGGCTTCAATGTTCCACCATCCATATTTTATTATAACTATTTTGTCCATATATATATATTCAATACATATTGAAATTTAGAATAAATACAGATCGATGAAAGGTTTAAAACACACTCGATGTATCCAGCAGTATGGATTCTGAAAAGAGATCGAGTCATTCGGTATCCCAACTCGATCCAAATATCGCACGAGCACCGCATAGTTTGTAATTACAGAGTGTATAACAGAGATGCATTCAGTCCGTGGTACAGCATATTCCGCACCTGTACTAATTTTGATATTCAAATAGGCAGTGTAGATTCGGATAAAGTATTGAGTCTCTGATTAATCTGGAATCTGAAATGTTTACAATGCCCTCTCCCCCTATGGAACTTGACACTATAAAATTCCTGACACATTTTAACTCCACGTGGGACTATTACGCAATACCTCGCTGCCTTATCTTATCTGTATAACCAGCACGTGCGAAAGCGAGTTCTTAGCCAGTACTCTATTATAAAAAATATGTCTGCTCAAATTTGAATGTAGTACATATTTGATTATTTCCGATTCTATCAAATTTTTGAGAATCTCTTGACCGAGTTTCAAACAGATTGGATCCTGATGAGAGGCCGATGTCGGAGTCTGGTCTGGATCCAAACTGTTATCAAATGCAAGTCAGTCGCGATCAAAGGGGGAAGGGTTCACCTTTAACAAACTAAAGAAGACTTTATAATAATATTTCCTAATAGTTTGTACCCGGATTACAGAAAAACCTCTCTATAACGAGCACTAAATTAAATCAAGTAATTTGTGTTAAAGGCAGGTGGTTGCTCTAAATATCAACTAACTAACACACTTTAGTGGACGTTGTAGTGAGGTTTTACTGTATATACTATCCAATAACCTGCCATCTGATCAGGATCCAAACATTTTGAAACTGAAGATACTCTTTGTAAACAGATGTACAATAGCTTATACTTATAATGAAGGAGGTTTTGTGATTGATCTTGCAAATAGTATTTATCTAGATGAGACGGAAAGTGACTCGACTTCTCATGAAGATTTAACAATATTCATGTAAGAAATAATAATTTAATGAATATTGATGAGCCGAACTATTTTACAGCATTATTAATAAAGACGTTTGTGACTGACATAGAGTGCAGAATTCGATCTATACTCTTCCATAAGCAAACAGAACAGACCCTTATCAGATGGCTCCTACAGGAACCGTCTGATCTTGGTCTACTCTGTTTGCAAATGCGTGCAAATGTTTTTGTAAACAAAGAGTTGAAACTGCTTATGACTCCTAGAATGCATTTGTCAAGAACTGGATGAACGGCTGCTTATAATTCTTTCCCAGCACACCTAAGGTTCGCCAGCATGTGTGAACGCGGGCTCTTAATTGAGATAGGGGCTGGCATTTGGTCCCAGGGAAGCATGATTAGAAATATATTAACCCCTTTGTATGCGGGATATGCATACACAGGTATTTGCAAACAGTGTAGACCCAGATCAGAGGGGCTCCTGGAGGAGCCCCTCTGATCCGGGTCTGCACTGTTTGTCATTCAAACACCCCTTTCATACTGAGTGCACTCTATAGTTAAACACTGATGGGCTATTCCATTCAGACAATTTAGCGATGGAAGGGTTAAATGATAAACTATGTATTACAACAACCGAATTCTTATCCCTGCTAAGCGTGACCTTAATGACCTTTGCAAACTGATTACATCCAGCTGAGACGAATGTCATCTATCAGAAACCACAAACTCACTTAAGCCTTTTCTTGTTGAATATTCATAAGATATAATGACATCATGAATGTTAATAAGCCGAACCCTTTTAAAGCATTATTGACAAAAATAATTTTGACTGTGGCAGAGAGTGAAAAATTAGATGTATATAAATTCCATAAGCGAAAAGCACACCCTGATCAACTGTCTTTGCATGTCTATTGTGATACAGTTTGTCTAATTCGACAGACTATCAAACGTTAAACCTTTCGTTAATTCGCTATCACTGCTGAGGAGTGCACTGGTTGCACAATCAACTTGTAAATAGGACAGACCCTGATGAGACAGCTCCTGGAGGAGCTGTCTCACCAGGGTATTCACTATTTACAGGTAATTATATTGATGTGAACAGTAAGAGAGGGGTTAAAATCTTTAAAAACAATAAAAACAAAAACAACAGCAAAATACAAAACAACAACAACAACAACAACAAAAACCAGTTTTCTTAGATTTGTTGGACTGCTAGATATCGAATCAGGTGTCTGCTTTGATAAAGGGATAACATAAGAGAACCATTTACCTGATATATACGGCGTAGCAAGCCTTTGCAAGTAGAGTAGATCCAGATCAGGCGACCCCTGTACAGCGCATGTAGGGGTTGTCTGATCTGGGTCTACTCTGTTTGTATATGCGTGAAAAGACGTTAGTATGAGGGAATGGGGTTAAACAGACAATATCCCATTTTTTTGTCTGTGGTTTACGAGATTTGCAAACTCCACGTTTAGAAAGAATAATTAAATACTACATCTATCAAGACTGTCTGGATTGTAGTAAACAAAGCTATGTTAGACAGTCTACGGAAGCCACCATTTAACCCATTTTCTCCCAGTGGAGTCTTCCATGCTTATATATTGGATTAGTCTATTTTTTTATCTAAGGGATGTAAATTTTCATTTTTGTTTTGTTTTATATTGAATTTACTATCAGCAATTATGCGGCGTCTGATCAGAGTATACACTGTTTGCCTACGTCCCATATATGGGATCGTGGGAGCAAATGGGTAAAGGTTCTCAAAAGTATAAATTAGCCTTAAAAGTAGCTTCATTCCACAAATACGCTACTCCATGAATACACCCTTCTACGCATTTGCAAACGGAGAATATCAAGATCAGACGGTTCCTAGAGGAGCCGTCTGATCAGGGTCTGCTCTGTTTGCTAATTGAATTTGAAATATTCGTTCCTATACTTTCTAAAATGGCTACAATGTTCCACCTTCCATATTTCATTATAACTATTTTGTCCATGAATATTCAGGTATTGAAATTATGAATAAATAATTAAATATAGAACAGCGAAAGGGTTAAATCATGATTCGCTATGGTAAGTTCCCTAAAGCACCAAACTGCACATAATGAAGATAGTTCATCAGTTGTTCTATAGCATGCTGGGTAATTGCTCTCTTTCTATAATAGTATCTGTATAAATATCTTCTATTCTTTTTCATGAGTTTGAAACCTGACGAGACGCCAAGTAATGTTCTGAATCTACGGTAATAAGCACTGAATAATCATACTTACTTCTCCATTATGATACACTCCTAATTATTGAATAAACAGTCACACAGTCCTATTTCACGTTAGAGATGATAAAGATAATCCATCTACCAGTAAAAACACATTTATAGAACACACCGATATACAATAAAATCACACTAATCCAAACACTCTAAATAAGTAGCATTATTTGTTTTATAAGACAGGTGGCAGCTTAATGCCGGATGAACGTCAGGCAGAAAGCTCCCCATGGGAGCTTTCTGCATGATGTTCATCCTGCTTTAAGCAGCCACCTGCATTAAAATATAAATTTATTTTACTTAAACCTCGGTTTAGAAAGGCTTTACTTTACACACGACCTCTTTTCAGATGTTATCCCTGTTTTTACTTCCAACCGAATTTACAAACACGATATTCATCTCACATTATAACCCACGAAGCACCACATTAAAGATGATAGTAGAAGGGTATGCTGTCTTATCTTTTCCCCATGACTGTGTCTTCCAATTGAAATACTGAGTATGTATGCTTTAAAGATTGTGTTTTATACATTATAACATTATTCTATCATATAACGTCAGGAACAGCGCCTAGTTATGCATTGCACAAACACGAATTAATGCTAACAACCAGAAAAAACAAATGTGATCACAATAACACTAATTTACATGTAGTCCTGTTGCCTGAGTAATAGATTTAGTACACATAATTCCACCATTCATATTCCAGCATGTATACGCAAATGCATGTCCATTAAAATATCATTTCACTTGACATGAAAGTATGTTTTACAAGAATTTAATACACATTTTCCAGTAAATGATGTTTCACTTGAACAACTGCAGTCAACCCTTGAACCCAACGCCACTATCAGAGTAATAGCATCACAGTGAGGAGTTCGCTCAAGCAGGCCACGCACAATGGTGCCTGCAAACCCCCTGCACTAATCGTAACCGCCTCCCTTCTGTGTAACAGTGAAACTCTTCACAATTTAACCATTTACTCATTTCTACGCATTTGCAAACAGAGTACACCCAGATCAGACGGCTCCTACAGGAGCCGTCTGATCAGGGTATGCCCTGTTTGCATATGGTATAATAGAGATATGATTCTACAGTTTCTACCATGGCCAGATGATCTTATGTCCATACATAATCATAAAAAACCATAATCAAAGTAATATTCGTTAAATCATTATGTTTTAGATGGATACTCGTGGAGTAAAGGGTTAATCTGATGAATAATTAAACCTAACACCCCATACTCCGAATTAAAGACACGCAATTATCACTGTCAGGAAATGATTTAAACTACCAGTGCGTACCCTAACCAAAGGGCTCCGTCGGTAGCTCTTTGAGCTGGGTGTACAGTATCAGCAAAAATCTAATACACGCGGATCAAGCACTTTAATGATTAACAATTTACTACATTATTTTAATACAAGGCTAATGACATATTGAGTTTAAGAGAACATTTATAATGAACAATTAGTAGAAGTGGTTGTTTTGCTTTGTCATGACTAGGTCTACATTATTCAAAAACGCAATAACGTCTCTTATAGAAACCTCTGATCAGGGTCTGCTTTGTTCGCTGATAATATAATATAGATATGATTTTACAGCTTCTGCCATTGCCAAAACCTTCCTGTGACCGTGTGCTATAATAACATTTAATCTAATTAATATTCATGAGTTCATTATGTCTTACAAAATATTCATGGAACAAAGGGATAAAACGACCACTTAATGAACACGCATTTGTGTCTTTAACCATTCCCTCATATTGTGTCTTTAGCCATTCCCTCATATTGACACATTTTGACGCTTCTGTAAAAGACATCCTTTGAAACCAAAACCATTGTGATAAATAGAGCATTTGCTCCAATGGAGCAAATGCTCTAATTATCACAATGGTTTAAAAACTACATAATTCTAAATGTTTAATCTTCTCTAGTTCATGATTTATTCAAAGAGGTTGGGTCTAAAATATCTTATGAGGGATTGGGTTAAACATGGGCGATGCTAATCGCTTTTATGACCCAGAGAGAAGCCTGAGTTTGGTGGTTCTTATAGAGGAGTGCATTTCAAAGCTCTTTCTATAAGTGATCCCATCCCCTATATACACAGTATCAAGCTGTGCTCCTGTAGTGTCCAGTCAGGGTCCATAGCCATGAGATAAAGTTATGCAATTATACATTGATCCTCTGTGATGGTAGCCCGCCTTATCAGTTTGTGTATCAGCTACCTGCCAGTCAGCTCCCAAAATACACAGCATGGGGTTAATGGGTCAACATTCCTTTCGAAATGCCTTTAACCATTCGCTTGCTGAATTTTAAAATATATTTCTCCTTCTTTACCCATGCTCTGTTGTAAAATTACATATATCTTCACTGTGTACAAGTAGTTCGCTATGCAATCACTGCTGTGGAGTGCACTGGTTGCACAATCAACTTGTAAATAGTGCAGACCCTGATGAGACAGCTCCTACAGGAGCTGTCTCATCTGGGTCTTCACTGTTTACAGGTAGGTATATTGACGTGAATAGCAAGCGAAGGGTTAGGAATAGATAAACACATCTAGTTGTCAAATACGTTTGGAGACGCTTTCCGAATTGTTTTCCTTTGTACACAGTTGAACTCCGATATCTCGAACTCGGATAACTCGAACATCGGATAACTCGAACTTCGGGATAACTCGAACAAAAAGCTTGGTCCTTCCAAAAACTTACAATACATAATTGCTCTTAAATGTATTGCTACAGATATCTGGAAACACATGTCACAGTTTAATACAGGTCTAAAGTAATGCTGAAAGCTCCTACAGGAGTTTTCAGCATTACTTTAGGCCTGTATTAAGCTATGACATTCAGAAATTGTTCAGATTAGAGATCGGATGACTCGAACTAATTTGTATGGTCCCTTCAAGTTCGAGTTATCGAATTTCAACTGTACTTGTAAAGCCATCACCTGGTCTCATCCAATTTACCCCAATAGTGTGAACGACAAAAATCGTACATTTTGAACTTTTAATTTGTTTCATTTGTCATATATTGAGGGGCTATGCAAATACATGTAATGACTATATCCTCGAATAAACCACTGGTATGGGTTAGTTAAGCCAACAGTGTAGACCCTGATCAGAGGTTTCCTAAAGGAGTCCTTTAATCAAGATATGCACCCTTTGCCTATGTCATTATTTACTGGTGCTAATGAATTGTGTTCGTTCTAAGTTATGTATCAACATAATTATATAAAACTCGTATGGCAGTTTCATTCGCAGACACATTTTGAAACGTATTAAATTAGTCTATTAAGATTAAAGAAATGTTTTCCGACCAAACCTGATTAGAATTTAGCATGCTATTAGAGGAGTCATGGTAACCCTTATAATTATTTACTTTTTTTCAGATGAAAAACATAATCTCCTGGTGTCTTACTAGAATACTAATCCAGGAAGTAGACAGGGGAAAAAGAAAGAATGTTCTCAGATATTACTAAAGACACCATTCGCTCTAAGGGATACAGTAAAATCCCTCACATCGGAATTCTAGTAAGGGATAATTTAGATACTTTCAGGCAGGTGGCAGCTTAATACAAGGTGAACGTCATGCAGAAAGCTCCTAGTTTCACCCTGTTTTAAGCTGTTATCTGTGTCCAAGACTGACACTTATACTAAATTCAACGTCCGCCTTAGAGGAGTTTACTGTGCATTTCAACGGTATTGTTCGTTGACAGAAGACATAGAGAAATGAAAATTTGAAAACAGGAAACATGAAAATACGACCTTTAACACCAGAGAAGAGAACAGAGTAGACACAGAACAGATGGTTTCTGTAGGAGCCTTCTGATTAGGGTTTGCTCTGTTTGCATATGAAATAATATAGAGCTGATTTAGCGTCTGCATAAACTTTTTACATAACGCTCTCCCTGCATTAAGCTACCCTGTGTATTTACAGACACCTGTGTTATTCATGCAATGGTCGTTATTGGGACCATTTTACGGTGAATATCAGTACACCATCACGTTCTAGTGCTCGACTCTATTAACCCTTACAAAACTGAATTTTCAAATGGATAATTCCAAAATTCAAACAGGTTTAGCTTATGGTGAATATTTAGGATTTTTTCTTAAGTAAAATGTAACATAACAAACAGTACAGACCCTGATGAGAGGGCTCCTCTAGGAGCCCTCTCATCTGGGTCTACACTGTTTACAAAGGACATTAGTGACTCGGGTCCCGCACTGTAAGGGTTAATTAACCTCTGGCTTGTTTGTCAAATTAAAGTCACCTAAAAACACCGTCTACATAATTTAAAAATGGAAGTTTTCTCAATTTTATTTCATAAATATGATCGGTGTCAAATTGTTTGGATCATGACCAGACGCTGTGTTACTCCGCGCATCATCTGGAATCCAAACAGTTGGAAAAAATCAATCGCAAATTCATCAGTAGCGTGTCAAAGGGTTTAACCGCAGTCTGGTATTAGAAATTTCGAATGAACCGTTTGCCAGAAATAATAAAGAAGCCCCTCGGGGAAATATACAGTAAACCACCTATGAAACAGACATTCAAATTAGTTTATCATTACCGGTATTTAAGGCATACAGTAGCTCAATGCAGAGTGAAATTAACGCAGAAAGCGACTTAAGGAAATTTTTGCTAGACTTTCACCCTGCCTTAAGCAGCCACCTGCCTGAAAAGACCCGAGTTCTTTTTTTTTTACTAAAATTAAGGTTTAGAGGGTTCACAGTAGTACACATTTAAGATTATGTTTAGAAAATATGAACAGGTAAAGTTTTATCGATTTGTACCAGAGTACCACAAAATAGTTTAACTGATCAAAAAAGCAGGGATGATTCTTGGCGTATTGCGGAGATTGTCGTTGTTATGTTACTATAAATACAGTTGAACTTCGATATCTCGAACTTGGATAACTCGAACTTCGGGATAACTCGAACAAAAAGTTCAGTCCTTCCAAAACTTACAATACATAATTGCTCTAAAATGTATCGCTACAGATATCTGGAAATACATATTATTAGTTATACAGTTCTTTCCCAGGGTACATGACGATTTATTCCCGGCTGAGGAAAATCATGTTGCCCGAGCCGTTAGGCGAGGGTTACATGATTTTACCAGCCGGGAATAAATCGTCATGTACCCTGGGACAGAACTGTATAACGAATTTATTATACTGCAAAGTTTTACGGTTCGGATAATTTATATAAATCCATTTTGTCATATTTAATCACCAAACACGATAATTCCCCTAATAGCGCCCCAATACATTATTTCTACCCGAAGGTATCCGAAGTGGTGTGCGTATTGTATTATTTCTACCCGAAGGTGCTATTGTATTTCATCGGCGTTCGTATTATAATAGATGGATGGGCGATATAATAACTCCTCTAAAAACTGTTTTATTGGTCATTTCAAACCAAAAGTGTTTTTATTCATTTCTGCATTTTTTTTCTTTACGTATGAATAGTTATCTATTATGAATTTTGCTACTGTTTAGCCGAGTCGAGAAGTCGGTCATTTGGTTTCTGATCATCATATGTGGGGTCCGCCATGGGGAATTTCCATGTACCCTGTCAGCTCACAGGGTACATGGACTCATGTACACGGCTAGTTAACCAATCAGAATTGAGGATTTTACTTTGCAGTATAATAAAACAGCTTAATACAGGTCTAAAGTAATGCTGAAAGCTCCTATATACAGGAGCTTTCAGCATTACTTTAGACCTGTATTAAGCTGTGGCATTGAGAAATTGTTCAGATTAGAAATCGGATGACTCGAACTTCTGTTAACTCGAACTAATTAGTATGGTCCCTTCAAGTTCGAGTTATCGAAGTTCAACTGTAACACGTATATAAGCCCTTTATCACGCTAACAGCGACTTACTCTCAGAAATAAGAAGTGTAAATTAAAACATTTTCAAGAATAATTTCTTTTTTATCCATCAAAGCCTATGTCGTGACCACTCTTCGAGACGATTCTAAAGAGTGGTCACACCATAACTTTCCTCCTGAATTAAAACCCTGAAATAAACACTTATAATCTGTTGGTCGTCTTTTGTAGACATAGGCAATGGACCGACTGCAA
The DNA here is from genome assembly GCA_963576725.1 of Azorinus chamasolen. Classification (NCBI taxonomy): domain Eukaryota; kingdom Metazoa; phylum Mollusca; class Bivalvia; order Cardiida; family Solecurtidae; genus Azorinus; species Azorinus chamasolen. The sequence continues at coordinate 9,533,137 of OY755249.1, forward strand.
TGTTATAGCGCTACAGATGATTGTTTCATGGAAGATGAAACTTATGCAGAAGGTTTCGAGGGGAAAGTTCGATCATCGGGTTAATGATTAACCGTTCTCTCCATGAATATTCATGCGAAAATTAATGACACTATGAATATTAATTATATTTTTTTTTTATAATGGCATATGAAGATATTTACTGTTGGCCGGGACAGAAACGGAATAATCATAATCTAATATTGTTTCATAAGCAAACAGAGCAGACCCTGATCAGACTGCTTCTATAGGGGCCAACCTTAAGTAGATAACATTAGGAGGGCTTTCTGTATTACCTTCGGTCAGATCAAGAAGCCATCTGCTTTTAAAGACACACACATTTATTTACTGAGTGATCGGTATAAACAACTGATACTGGTATGGTATTTGACCAACTTCAAGTTATGATTCTAAACATTTGTGGGTCTAGGGCAATGCGTATTTAATTGTATGTACGTTTGACAGAGGTTGCCGATGTTTCCCACGTCTAGGCTAATCTTGGAATAATGAGTTCACTTACATATCGACCTATCATCATTTAGCGATCTAGCCGTCAGTGTAATTTGACAGAAATATACACCCAAACTATCTGAATATTCGGACACACCATCTATCTTATACATTGGTTTGTAAAACTGTTCAAACAATTATTAGCCTTCTTTAACCCTTTCCTTCATGAATATTCATACAAGAAATTATGACGCCATAAACATTAAATGGATTAATTTGCTATCAAATTACATGGACGTATGCTTTTCTAGCCATGGCAGAAATTTTAGAATCATATCTAGATTATATCATAAGCAAACAGAGCAGACCCTGATCAGACGGCTCCTATAGGAGCCGTCTAATCTGGGTCTACTATGTTTGCAAAGGCACAAAAAGGCGTATCTATGAAGTAAATGGTTAATTTATATTGTCATAGTAGAAAAAAGTGTAGACTCTAATCAAGTTGTTCCTTCTGATGCAGCCTGCATGGTCTGGGTCTATACTATTTGCCTAAGTTTTGTCTGTCGAATACCTAGGGTAATTATGATACGTCCTGCATCAACAACGACTGACGATCTCTGCAGATATTAATGATTGCTCAGCGATTTAATATGTATGAGCAAAGGTTTACAGTTATTACAAAACAAATGTATACACTGTCTATATGAGCACTGTGTCTCTTTAAAGAGACACTGAAAGCGATGTAGACCCTGATCAAAGGATTCTTGAAGTAGCATTCTGTCTACACTAGTTGGTAAATAGAGGATCTTACATGAGTGTTCATTACAAATTGTTTTTATGAAACGAGTATACTTTAATATTTTGACACGAGCTTTAGCGAGTGTCATATCCATTATAGTAAACGAGTTTCACGAAAACAATTCGTAATGAACACGAATGTAATATTCTTTTTATCACATAAGCCTTAAAAAGCCATATAAAATAAAACAGGTTATACGTGTAACTGACGGCTGTTTCGGCCATTACTGACAAACAGTGTAGTACTAAAAGAACGGATGGCGCACATGGAGCGCTACGATTGGCTAACGCTTAAATGAGCGCTACGATTGGCTAACGATTGCTTATTTTTATTTGCATAAAAAATGCTCTAGTGCATTTCTGCGAAATACGGCACTCTGTTACGGCGCTGCCGCAAGGCAGATTATGTGATAAACATATAAAACAATTGCAAGAATGCAAACCCATATCTGAACGGGCTCACCTGGGAATTAGGATTTACCCTTCACTTCATATAGACGCCTTTTCACGCCTTTGCAAACAAAGTAGAATTAGACCAGACGGTCCTTCCCGAAGCCAACTGATCTGGGTTCCCTCTGGCTGCTGATGGCATAATACAGGTATGATTCTGCAGTTTTCTGCTAAGGTAAACTGTTTTCAGGCTCATTATACCATAATATAACCAATTATTATTCATAAAGCTATTATTTCATTCTAAATATTAATTAGGTTTGGATTAAATGACGCAACCCTTGGTAACATTTCGACTTCGCGGATTCTATTCGCATGTATTAAAGACACAGTGTGCACGTGTTTTAGTTCCGTTTGCATAAACTTGCATAGATTATAAAGAAATAATGGCCAACGTTAAAGTTGTTAAAGAAGACAACGACAGCGACTACAACGCTGACGCCGAAGTTACGACAGTAGTTCGTGTTGTTTTTTCTTCGAAAAAAAAACGGTCGAGTTAAAAGCGCGTTACTTATAGACATATTATCTTTATGTATTTGAAAAGAATACAGCCAGGGGTAGTTGTTTTTGAAAAACAGCATTTGATAAGACTGGATTCGGTATTAACACCTGCACTTGATGGTATGTATACACATACCCTGTTTAACCGCTTCACCACTGTTTAACCATTTATTCCACGCCTATGCAAACAGAGTAGACCCAGATCAGACGACTCCTGTAGGAGCCGTCTGATCAGGGTCTGCTCTTTTTTGCTTATGATATAATATAGATATGATTCTACAGTTTCTGCAATGGGCAAAAAACCGTGTATTCATATGCTATTAGAAAATTAATCTAATTAATATTCATGATGTCATTATGTCTTACATGAATATTCACGTGCATAGGGTTAACTATAAAGTCCATTCAGTGTGGCAAGCTTCAATTTGAGACTAATGACAAACTGTGCAGATCTTGATCACAGGGCTTTTCTAGGAACCCTTTGATCTGGATCTACACTGTTTCAAAATAACAGTACGCTCGTTTCTCGCATTCACTGCGGTTAACCCTTTCCTGGTTCTAGGGCTATTCAAATTCCAATGCCTACTGAATATTCATATAAACAAAATATTTATAATGAAATGAAGAAGGTGTAACATCGTAGCCATTTTAAGAAGTAAAGCAACAGATCATTAAAAAATCATTAGCAAACAGAGCAGACCCTGATCAGACGGCGTCTATAGGAGTAGTCTGATCTAGGTCTACAATGTTTGCAAATGCATGAAAATGCGTTTATATGAAAGAAAGGTTAAACTTTTTTTTATCTTAGCGCGGCCTGATTGTTAATTACCTACAGGCTAGATGCAGATAGGACGTCAAAAATACAAGCTGTTTCTCTACAAACGTCATCGAATCGCAAGCAAGGGATACAGTAAAACCTCTCTCTAACGGCCACTAAACCGTACAGTAAAACATCTCTATAACGGCCACTAACTTGTGTTGATTAGTTGGTATCTAGAACAGGTGGCTGCTTAAAGCAAGGTGGAAGTAAAACAGAACGCTCCTATAGGAGCGTTCTGTTTTACTTTCACCTTGCTTTAAACAGCCACCTGTCTTAAACACAAAATACTTGATGTAATGTAGTGGCCGTTATAGTGAGGTTTTACTGTATTGATCATGGATAAGAGTTTGGGCAGATATACATGGTTACAGCAAGGTTAGACTTGAAAGTGAGACATTGCAAACAACTGTACCTGGCCTCGAGCCTTTGCTTACTACTTGGAACCAGTCCAGTAGTAAACCTGCCCTGTGACGTCATGCTCCCGCGGAAGTCACAGTCTGATGAAGGTTCTCTAATAGAGTACCGAAACTGTCACAAAGGTAAAACTGAATTGGGATAAGTCACTAGAACATACATAGAATACAGCATCTACTATCCTGGTGAACTTCTTTCGAGACTGGCCTCGAGGTTAAAAAAGGGTCTGTTTGATTCCGAGGTCATTCTCAAGCTCTCATTTTGTCAGATAGTTAGCGAGCTCAAACTCTGCCCAGTATGATGCTTTAGAATGATCTCAGGCCCCAACTCAGAAGTTATAAAGCATGGGGGCCTGTTTGTGATTTTGCAAAACAAACAGCGTGTACCGCTACACAAACACACTACAGTACAATACTTCTAATTCGAACACTCCAAGAAATACCATTATCGGTCTTTCAAACAGGTGGCAGCTTAATACAGGATGTGAATCATGCAGAAAATTCATTTTGGAGCTTTCTGCATGATTTTCGTCTTGCATTAAGCAGCCACCTGCCCCCCCCCCCCCCAAAAAAAAAAAAAAAAAAAAAGAAAAAAAGAAAAAAAAGATTTCTCAACCATTCCTTACTATAATTGCGATTTATCGAAGCTCGATTTATCGAGGTTTTACTGTTTATTTTTGCGGTGCACATCATACGGAATATCACTTACTGGCACATCAGAATCTCCCTGAAGATAATCCGTATCACCTTTCCACTCGTTCATTAGGCAGTATTGAAGACTGCTCTGCTAAAACCATCTTGAACACTATCAGGTTACTGTAATAATTGGTTCTTATGGGAAAACAATAAACGGCCCCGAATACATGGCCAGATTTCTTTGTTCGGCATGCAGGTAATATTAATAATGGGATAAACAAGGGTCAGTAAATAAAAAAAAAAAGAAAGTATGGGTTTACTATTTTAACATTCTGGTCAACAGAAAACAGCTTTAACCCTTTCCCGCATATTGACGACTTTTGACGATTCTGTAGAAGTCACTTTATGAAACCAGGGTGATAAATAGAGCATTAGCTCCTATAGGAGCAAATGCTCTATTTATCACAATGGTTTCAAACTACAAAATTCTAAAATTTTCCTTTTCTCTAGTTAATGATCCTTTTCGGTAGATTTATTCAAAGAGCTTGTATCTAAAAATAACCTATACGGTAAAGGGTTAATGCACTTTATGTTAACAAGCGTGGAGTTATTTTCGCGACGTCCAACATATAACAGTTGGCACAGATCCATCCCTATGTCAGAGGTCCAGATAAGATGCGTAAATTTAAACATTTTCAACAATAGCTTCTTTATTTCTCCACCAAACACTATACTGTGACCATTCCTTAGAATTGTCTTGAAGAGATGATTCTAAAGAGTAGTCATAGAACAGTAAACCCCCTCTAATGCGACCACTTAATGAACAAACATGGCTGTCTTCATAAGCAGGTGGTTGCTTAATGCAGGAAGAAAGTTATGCAGAAAACTCCTACAGGAGCTTTCTGCATAACTTTCTTCCTGCATTAAGCTACCACCTGCCTTTGTCACTGTAAATTATGCCCCTTTTTGGTGGTCGCATTAAAGGGATATTACTGTATATGGTTTGGTTGAGAAATGACGAGTTTAGTATTTGGGTACGCAATTATGTCTGTTGGTCTGTTATGTTATCCTACATATGAAGCATCTACATCAATCATTGTTTCAGGATCCAGGTGGAACCACTAGAGTACCGTACGCATGTTGGAATATTTTATCTAATGAAACAACCGAATAACCTGGTCCGGGATTCGAACATTTAGCCTTTTGAAGCTGGGTGAACCCTCAGCCACGGGTTGCCATACATGTACCATGCTGACAAATCTACTTACAATTTGTGGAATATATTTTCGGTAATGTCTTAAGTTCTTTGTGCTTCTACATGTACATTCATGTTCAGTAGAAGTGTCAGAATTAAAGACAGGTACACGCGTCAGTATGTATCCGAAGTCTGGAAACAACCAACGGGTCATTAAAACTAACTATTCGTATCACGTCTCGCACTTTGGCATTCGGTTAACATATTCCCTGTTCAATATTCATGTAAGAACAAATGACATCATGAGTATTTATTAGCTAAAGTGTTATGATATAAACGTTTCCAGGGAATGTTTTGCTTTGGCAAAATCGGTAGAATCAGATATGTATCATGTCAAAAGCAAACAGAGCGGACTCTGATCAGACGGCTCCTATAGGCGCCGTCTGATCTGGGTCTACTCCGTTTGCAAATCCATAAATAGGCGTTTATATGAGGGTAAGGGTTGACACGACTAAGGGTTGACACGACTAAGGGTTGACACGACCTACTACAGAGAAACCCATCTAAACAGGACGTTAAACAGTATTAAACCGGTCTCTCAGACAGGTTACAGCTTAATGCAGGTTGAATAGAAAGCAAAATGCTCCAAAAGTAATATTCTACATTACTTTCACTCTGTATTAAGCGGCCTTTAAAATGACATTTCTTTCATTCTTTAATAAGACTCCGATTCAGAGAGGTTTTACTGTATATGTTCTGTCCCATACAAACTACACGTACTGGTTAATGTATTATATGATATGATATTACTTTGTTTAGTCGTATATAATGACAACATATATCTAACACTCTCTTTCATATAAATGCCGTTTAATGCATTTGCAAACAGAGTAGACTCAGATCTGACCGCTCTTATAGGAGCCATCTGATCAAGGTCTCCTTTGTTTGTTTATGGACTTTGATAGGTATGTTTCTTTAGTTTCTAAAATGGCTACAATGGTCCACCTTCTATATTTCATTGTAACTATTTTGTCCATGAATATTGAGTAGGTGTTGAAATTTGAAAAAAAATATAGAACAGGGAAAGGGTTAACCCTTGCCCCATGAATACGCCTTTCTACGTCTCTGTAAAAATCACCTGTTGAAACCATTTTGAGAAATAAGCATTTGCGCCTACATGAGCAAATGCTCTATAAATCCAAAGACCTATGATAATAGGTCTTTGATTTATCACAATGGTTTCAAACTACAAAATTCGAATGTTTCCTTTTCTCTAGTTAATGCTCCTTTTCGGTAGATTTATTCAAAGTGGTTGGAACTAAAAATAGCCTATGAGGGAATGGTTTAATATAAAACGATCTGTATGATAGATAACGCTGTATCAGCCGCCGTATTGTATGATTGACAGGCAATAAAACTAATATGAGGCACACGGGGTAGTGGCTGCAAGAATCTGACACTGCTTCTGTTTTGGTCTCAGATCTGAACTAAAGCAGACAACCTATTAATTAGCCATGCAATCCCTACCGCATGTTTGACACGTATATATAATTATACCTTATCCAGCTGTGAATAAAATAATGTTTGCTCAAATTTAGATCTGATACAATTTTGACTTCTTCCGATTCGATCAGGCCTTTGTAAAACTAATGACCGGGTGTCAAACAGTTTGGATCCTGAGCAGACGCCGAGTTACTCGGCGTCTCATCAGGATACAAGCTGGTTGCTATACATGTACGTGTCAAGTCGGAGTAGCGTTATAAGAGTTAACAGATATGCAATCGGTGATTGTAAATCCACCGGTTTACCCCCCATTGACTTCTCCCAATGGGAGAGACCTGTTGGATACCACCCACCCCTCCCCATGGGGACATAGTATTTTAGTAAGTAAAACCTCTCAATAGCGATCACTAAATTGTATTAATTAGTTGGTATTCAGGGCAGGTGGCTGCTTAAAGCAATGCGAGAGTAAAACAGAACGCTCCTATAGGAGCGTTCTGTTTTGATTTCACATTGTTTTAAGCAGCCACCTGCATTTAACACAAAATACTTGATGTAATTTAGTGGCCGTTACAGAGAGGTTTTACTGTGTCGACAAGAGAGCAATGACACATTACGTTTTAAAACTTTGGGTGGTGATTCACAATGGCATTAGGTAGTGTGGTTGCAAGAAATATGTCCCTTTATTATAACAGTAACGCCTTGTACAGAGACGAAAGAAAGCCAAGAGCAACAGATACAAGTGAATACTCCAATACTAATTTCTCCACCAAGCCCTATGTTGTGACCACTCTTTAGAATCGCATACGGTTTGCTGGAGGATTAAAGAAGTTATTCTGGAAAATGTTTTAATTTACGCATCTTATCTGGAGCTCTGATTGAAAGTCTGCTTCGAAATCTGGAATAAAAACAAACATTCCCCAGTATACCAATAGGGGACCTTTATCCTAATAAATTCGATTTGGTTTGTTTTTGCAAACAGCTTGGATCTAGATGAGGCACAGCTTAACACTGATTTAACCCACTCTCTCCTACCGACGCCTTTAAAACACATTCTCTCCCACTGACGCTTGTAAAACTCATTTTTTGAAACCATTGTGATAATAAATAGAGCATTTACTCCATTGGAGCAAATGCTCTATGTATCACAATGATTTCAAAATTGCACAATTCTAAAATTCTCCTTTTCTATAGTTAATTAATGCCCCTTTTCGGTAGATTAATTCACAGATGTTGGGTCTAATAAAAGTCTGGGAGAGTATGGGTTACACTAGGCCAACTGTTTGTCAAAAGCTTGAACGGATAGGAAGTAAGAAAAGCTATTGATTAAGTGTTACCATGTATCTAGTAAACGTCCCTTTCAGTACATTTATTCAAAGAGGTTGTGGTCTAAAAGTAGTCTAGGAAGAAATGAAACCGTACTCAAGATAAGGTGCGTAAATTTAAACATTTTCAAGCATAGCTCCTTTATTTCTCCACCAAACCTTATACTGTAACCACTCTTTAGAATCGTCTCTTCGAGACGATTCTAAAGAGTGGTCACAGTATAGGGTTTGGTGGAGAAATGACGATTTTAGTATTTGGGTACGCATCGTTAAATGTAGCTGTGATGAAATAAGACGGGTCTGTGATGTCATAACATATTGGATCGAAATGAGACGTCGGGCATTATAAACCAGTATAAGGGGTTACCAGTTACTCCATAAATACCCAGTTCTACGCCTTTGCAAACAGAGTAGACCCAGATCAGACGACTCCTATAGGAGTCGTCTGATCAGGGTCTGTTCTGTTTGCTTTATATATCATATAGATTTATTTCTAAATTTTCTGTCATGTCCAAAAAAGTCTGTGTCCATGTGCTATCATACCATTAATCTTATTAATATTCATGATGTCTTCATTGTTTTCATGAATAATCATGGAATAATAGATTAAGGGACGTTTCTATTTCATTTTCATGGACACACAAATATTAAAACAGAGACAGAAAGTGTAGAATTAGATAATTATATATTATGTCGTAGGCAAACAGAGTAGATCATGATCAGATGGCTACAACAGGATCAATCTGATCTGGATCTACTCTATTTGCAAATGCGTAGAAAATCGTAATTATGCAGTAAACCGTTAACCTTTTACTTCATGCATATTCATGTAAATCTCCACCTACCCATTATAAGTTTTGTATAGATAATACAGAATAAAGAAAAAATATTGCCAGTATGGTACATCTGTATCACATCGGTAGAGTGCAGAGCAGATCCTGATCAGGTTGCTCCCCCAGGGAGCTGTAGTCTGTTTGGGTACGACATAATATAGATTTTATTCTACACTTTTGTCTTGGTCAGATCTGTCTGATCTGGGTCTATTCTGTTTGTAAAGGCGTCAAACGGTACCATTGAGAAACGTCAACAGCAAATGTGACGCTTGGGTCTTGCAGATATCAAAACCATTAAATGAGTACAGAAACATTGTAACTTATTTAATAAGACAGTATAGATCCTGACTCGACGCCCTTTCTAAGTGCAGTAATACGTACGACTATGCGTCTAATCTCGATCCAAGAGGTTTTCGAATAAGGGTTAACCCTTTCCCTGTTCTATATTCAGATCAAATTTCAATAACTACTGAATATTCATGTACACAATAGTTATAATGAAATATTGAAGGTGGAACATTATAGCCACTTTGGAAATTAAAGAAACAGATCTATCAAATTCCATTAGCAAACAGAGCAGACCCTGATCAGAAGGCTCCTATAGGAGCCGTCTGATCTGGGTCTACTCTGTTTGCAAAGGCGTGAAAACACGTTTCGATGAGGGGGAAGGGTTAACTAAAGAAGCGTATTGCGGTTGCTACACAGTGTCAGGGGATTCTATTTTACAGCTTGATCTACTGCAGATATATGTCTGGTGCCACCCATGCGTATTTATTGAACTATTGTATGCCACATTGTAATTACGTCATTACGCATGTATGTATAAACATGTAGACATCGAGTATATTGCGTCTACAAAAACATAACCATACATACAGTAGAACATGTCCTAATCGGCCATTCATTTATTGAATATTAGTTAATGTAGTCTTAAAAAGCAGATGGTTGCTTAATGCAGGACAAAATTAAAGCAGAAAGTCCCTTAAAGTTCAGGGTCCATGCTTATAAAACGTTTAGTTGAGTCTGAGTTCGTTCTCAAGTTTTTGATTGGTCAGAGTTGAGCCTTTGGCTCAAATCTGACCAATCAAAAGCTTGAGAACTCAAATCTGACCAATCAAAAGCTTGAGAACGAAACTGGTTTAAGTCTTTCATAATTAAACACTGATAGGATATTGTACTCTGCATATTAAGTGTTCGAAGGATTAGATTCTCGACTAATGGACACACTGACCGTACTTTGTGGGGAAAAAACAACAGAAAGAACGTTGATTACGTGAGACTTTGAAGAAGATAAACACGTATCTACCTATCTACATCTACAGTTGAATGAATGATAATCTTTACAAATAATCCGCATTCAATGAGATGTGGCTTGACCCAGATTAACTGTGTTTGGCAACGTGACGAGGTAATTTTAATGAAATGGGAAATTAGGAAAAGCTAAGCTTGAAAATTACAATAGAACCTGTCTTGAGCGGCCATCAAAAAGAGGTTTAATAGTTGGTCTGTAAGACAGGTTGTAGGTTAATGCAGGTCTAATTATAGGTCTTATATCGCGTCTTCTTAGCGATGATTTCGGATAAGTGAGGCTTTATTTCTTTTACATATATTGACTCGCGGAACTGTTGTTTCACATAACCATATTCCCTATCGCAACCTTTCGCAATTTTCAAACTGAGTTTATTTAATATTTAATACAGGTCCCGTTTTATTGAACTTATCGCAAATACTTTGTAAGATAACTTACTGTAAACTACTTTCTTACTTCAATGTAACCAACCAAAAGGGAAGGGTCGTAATTAATGTTGCTAGAACTTGTGGCCCAACCATTTTGCTGATATGTTTGTATAATTATGTTATTCGTCTTTCGTCTTGTTATGTATGATGACTATGTAAACAACTATTGGCAATAAAATATGTTTAAACTATTTAATATCCTTAACTCTTGTCCCGCAGCGCACGCACGACCTGATTCGAATGTGCAAACAGTTTGGATCAACCTGAGACGCCGAGTAATGCCTCAACAAGATCCAAAATATTTGCCACTCTATCTATAGTTGTCCAAAACCTGAGTCAAAACGAATACAGTAAAACCCCTCTAAACCGGAATTCTAGTTGAGAAGAATTCAGATACTTTTAGGCAGGTGGCTGCTTAATGCAGGGTGAAAGTCATGAAGAAAGCTTTTTCGCCCTGCATTAATCTACCACCTGTCTCCAAGACCGATATCTATACTAAATCGAACATCCGGTTTAGAGAGGTTTTACTGTATTTGAAGCGAACTGATAGGAATTTAACCCTTTTAATGCAGCAACTCCAAGTCGATTATTCCAAAATTAACAGAGATCAAGCTTACAATGAATATTCAGGGATGTTTCAATGATAGGTAAAACAATGACACTGTTTGAAAAGGAAATCATTGACACGCTTCCCGCACTGAAAGGTTTCAGTAGTGTTGTTTCTACAGCGGAGACATGATGAAAATTTCGGCGTCCTATCTGGATGGGTATTACGGGTTTGGACAAGGGGAAAAATCACATCAGCTTTGCTCCAAACTCTCGATAAACGGTGTTTTTTTGCTAGTAAACAGATGCCCTAATTAATGCTACATCAGTAAACCTTTTACCTGTGGAATGCTCGTAACAGAAATAATGGTATCATGGCTATCTATTAGTTGAATTGTTATAATGGTACATGAACACACTACCTTTTTTAGACTTTACAGAAACTGAAAAATCAGATCGATATTATTTCATAAGAAACACAGCAGACCCTGATCAGAGGGCTCCTAAAGGAGCCGTCTGATCCAGATCTACTCTGTTTGCAAATACATGAATTCGCGTTTATATCAGGTAAAAGGTTACTTTAAATATCAAATGTTATTCAGTTATTAGCACTTTCAAAAGAAACCTTCGCCAGAAATAACAAAGGAAGTGCCGATAGGTATTCAACGTGTGTGCCATAGCTTAGGCAAGATAAAACTCTTATGCGTTGTAAGAATATATTTGTTTAAAATCTGATATGATGCATAGTTTACTCAATTTCTGATTCTTTCAAGCTTTTGAGAAACTACAGACTGAGTGTCAAACAGCTTAGATTCTAATGAGAAGCCACATCACGTTTCACCTGGGTCTGAGCTGTTTGCAAGTCATAGCCGAGATGTTTGTAAATCATAGTCACATTACAATACCCCACCCCCTCTAAACCGGAGTTTTGGTGTAGAAGAATTTCGATAAGTTTTTTCATCTGGCTGCTTAACCCATTTGCTCCCACGATCCCATATATGGGACGTAGGCAAACAATATAGACTCTGATATAATGCGGCGTCTGATCAGAGTACACACTGTTTGCTGATAGGAATTTCAATTTAAAACAAAACGAAATTGAAAATTTAGACCAGGCACCCCTTAGATAAAAATGAACTAATCCAATATATAAACATGGAAGATTCCACTGGGAGCAAATGGGTTAATTCAGGGTATAAGTCATGCAGAAAACTCTCAGAGGAGCCTTATGCATAGCTTTCTCTCTGCATAAGCTGTCGTAAAAATGATGTTGTGATATTAATTTGAATGCTCAGTTTAAGTCACCCCTAAAATCATGATACAGATTGAACGAATATAAACAAGTTACTTTTATCTAAAACAAATCAAAAAACACATACGACCACTCTTTCAGATATGCGTATTCTTAATACAGGGGTGTTATGCATAGAAGCTTTCTGCACAATACAGTAAACCATTTGTATAACGGCCACTAAATTACATTTTGTGTTAAAGGCAGGTGTCTGCTTTAAGCAAGGTGAGAGTAAAACAGAACGCTCCTATAGGAGCGTTCTGTTTTACTTTGCCCTTGCTTTAAGCAGCCATTTGTCCTAAATACCAGCTAATTAACACAATTTAGTGGCCGTTTAAAGAGGTTTTACTTATTCCATTTAACAAACTGCTTTAAGCAGCCGTGATGCCAGTTCATTAATTGACTTTTGATAGGCTCGGTTGTATGTTTCAGAAATATTTGTTTATGTACGCAAAGTGCTTTCCATCAACAAATATAGCCGTATGCTCTAATTCCTACTGAAAAGGGGTTTTGTTATGGGCCTGTAAGGCAGGTGGTGGCTTAATGCAAGTCAAACGTATTTCCGATATCTCCTATAGGAGCTTTCTGCATTACTTTTGCTCTGCATTAAGCGATCATATGCTTTTTAAAACCCCTGTGTTCAATAAATAAATGGCCACGTAACCAGGACAGATTCAACTGTATATAAATATTACTTGTCTTTGTGTGAAGCATCCATTTTGCCAGTCCAAGAAACAGAATGTCACACCAGGAGACAGATAGATAAATATTTGTATTCCCTCCATTCAGTGAGAACATCGCAAGTATACCAAACATACATACATACATGTACATTTACGGTAAAAATATCACACGAGATTACAGATAAATGTAGATATTGTTATTTCCTGCATTCATGGACAGAATTGCAAGTATACAAAACATACATACATTTACATACAGAATGTCACACAAGGAGACAGTTAAAATATATTTTTATTTCTTCCATGCATGGAGAGAATTGCAAGTATATCAAACATACATACATTTACATACAGAATGTCACACGAGGAGACAGATAAATAAATTTATTTTCTAATTTCCTCTATTCACGGAGAGCATTGCATGTATACCAAACATACATATATTTATATACAGAATGTCACACGAGTAGACGCCGAGCCATGTCATTCTGTTTTGATGTGTTGTGAGATGCATATCTCTCTCAATGGCATTTAACATTTATTTAATTATAACAAGCTGCAATTCAGGAAATATTGTACAGATTTCATCGCTACAGATAAAAGTTTTAACGAGTGCGATGCCGGTTCATTGTCATCTGCCAACGTAATACATGTACAAAATGTACACTTCATAAAGTCGAACAAAAACATATAGACCGACTGACATATTGCTGTCACTTAGTCACATGTCCCAAATCTGACCGCACGATCGACTGACATGTAAAAATCACATAATCATGTGTTAAATTTGACCTCCTAACTGGCTGGAAAAAAGGCATTTGATCAAGTGTCAAAATAGGATATATCGTTTGGATATGCAAAACACTACACATTTCGTTGTTAAGCGAATTTAACATTGCAAACAAAAACGACGTATACTAATATATACATATTGAATGCCATTGTTTGGGACACTTATTTTGTCAACACGAAATACAATGTTACGCAAAGCAAAGCAAAGTCGTGGCACTCTGCATCGACAGTTAACCAGAGAATGTTTCACGCACTGGCATGTAACATTTATTTCATTATATCGAGAATATTTCTGGAGAAGAACATAATATAGAAAATCCAGTGTTGCATATAAGAGTTTCGAAGATCGCGGCGTTTGGTAATGTTGATAATCGAGTCAGTACCCTGACCTCGTGACCGACTTACATGCTAATGCCACTTAGTCACGTGCCAAAATCTGACCGCGTAACCGACTACACGTAATATCACATAGTCCCATGTCAGTGCAGGAATTATTTTTTGGATATGAAATTATTGTCGATAATTGACTAGGGACTTTGAAATAGCAAATACAAGTGCGGTATAATGATCCACATATCATTCAGGCTTCTAAATATTTGAATTCTGATGTGGCGTCGACTAGCAAATGCTCTATTTATCACAATGGTTTCAAACTAATAGTTCTAAAAGTTTCTTTTTCTCTAGTTAATGCTCCTTTTCAGTTGATCTATTCAAAGAGATTGTATCTAAAATAGCCTATGAGATAATGGGTTAAGCAGTCACCTGCCATAAATACCAACTAATTAACACAATTTAGTGGTCGTTAAAGAGAGGTTTTACTGTAGTGTCAAACGGTCTGTATCCTGACGAGACGCCGAGGCACCCGGCGTCTCATGTCGATCCAATATGTTCGCATATGACATCACAGACCCGTCTTATTTCATCACAGCTACTAGATAACGATGCGTACCTAAATACTAAAATCGTCATTTCTCCACCAAACCCTATACTGTGACCACTCTTTGGAATCGTCTCTTTGAGACGATTCTAAAGAGTGGTTACAGTATAGGGTTTTGTGGAGAAATAAAGGAGCTATGCTTGAAAATGTTTAAATTTACGCATCTTATCTTGAGCTCTGTTTCATTCCTTTCTAGACTACTTTTAGACCCCAACCTCCTTGAATAAAATTAATGTACTGAAAGGGACGTTTACTAAATAAATGGGAACAATTAAGAAGTATATAGTTCTGAAACTAATGTGATGAATAAGGCATTTGCTCATATGGAGCATGGAGCAAAATGCTATAATTATGTATCACAATATCATAATGGTATGAAAACACGTGACTTATAGAAACGTCAGTAGGATAGAATGGGTTAACCCATTCCCTCATATTGACGCCATTTTACGCCTCTGTAAAAGTCACTTTTTGAAACCATTGTGATAAATAGAGCATTTGCTCCATAGGAGCAAATGCTCTAATTATCACAATGGTTTCAAAACTACACAATTCTAAAAAATCCCTTTCCTTTAGTTAATGCTCCTTTTCGGTAGATTTATTCAAAGAAGTTGGGTCTGAAAATAGTCTAGGAGGGAATGGGTTAATGGTACAGAAGGAGTTAAAACTTGAAAGAGATTCCTGATGAAAACACTGCCCTGCTATTTTCTTTGGCTTTTGTGTTGGTTCTGATTACAGCATGACAAATGTTCAACTGGCGAAATACAGCCTACTTTCTCACTAGTTATGTTTGTTCAGAGCATTATTCTTTTTTTTTTATCTTGTAATCATTGCTTGTCATATCTAATCAACCCGTTCGTTCTCTTCCATAAATTTACAACGATTCACAGATGTTGTCTTGCTTTAATTTCAAATCATCTTACTGGTAAATGCATACTTCTAACAAGGTCAGCCATTAAACGTGTGCAGTTGGACTTCGACATCTCGAAGTTTTCAAGGGACCGTATAAATTATTTCGAGGTAACAGAGGTTCGAGTCATCCGATTTCTAATCTTAACCCATTACCTCATAGGCTATTTTTAGATACAACATCTTTGAATAAATCTACCGACAAGAGGCATAAAATTTAGAAAAGGAAAATTTTAGAATTTCGTAGTTTGAAACCATTGTGATAAATAGAGCATTTGCTCCTATAGGAGCAAATGCTCAGTTTATCACAATGGTTTCACAAGGATGACTTTAACAGAGTAGCCAAAAGTCGTCAATATAAGGGAATGGGTTTATAGTTTCTTAAGTTCACAGCTTAATGCAGGTCAAATCATATAATGTTGAAAGCTCCCGTAGGTGCTTTAAGCATTACTTTCAATCTACATTAAGCTGCCACGTGTGTTTCTAGATATTCGTAGTGATACATTTCAGAACAATTCTGTATCGTAAAGGTTGGAAGGATCGAACGTTTACTCGAGTTATCCCGAAGTTCGAGTTATCCGAGTCGATATTTCGAGGTTCTACTGTAGCTAATAATCATCCTGCCATTTTTTCTTTCATGAATATCAATAATTACTATAAACCTGCACTAAGCTGTGAACTTGGGAATTTGTCCAGATAAGAAATCGGATGACTCGAATATCTGTTACCTCGAGGTAATTTTATGGTCCCATGAAGTTTGAGATATTGAAGTTGAACTGTAACTGTGCTTTTATAATGGCACAAGAACCCATGAACTTTTTGTTCACGGCAGCCATTGCAGAATTAGATTTATATAATGAGTAAATTATGCAGACCCTTGTGTGAGTCAAAGAGAGTCTCTATCAGTGTATAACTTACACTTTAAAACAATTTTGCAGATGACGGTTTCTTCACTTACAATAGGTTTTTAAAGAAGAAATCCACCAAATACAAACAATATTATTTGTTTTTAATCCCTCTTATTAATATTCATGTAAGACATCATGACTATATGAATACGAATTAGCTGAATCACAATTTTAATGGCATATGAACATATTGACTTTTTGGCCATGGCAGAACTTGCAGATTCAGATCTATATAATTCCAGAAGAAAAAAGAGCAGGCAGTGATCAGACAGCTCCTGAAGGAGCAGTCTGATCTGGATATACTCTGTTTGCAAAGGCTCCACGATGCATCTCCATCGGGTAAAGGGTTAATGATACATGTACCGAGGTCCAGATAAGATGCGTAATTTAACTCTTTTGGCGCCAAATTTAAAAGTGTCGTCTGCAATAATAATTTCATATTAAATCTAATTCTAAACTAACTAATAAAGGTATATTAGTAAAACATTTGCTTTTAAAAACCTGTATGCTTGGGCTAAACTAATACAGAAAACAGTGAAGTCCCAGGTCAGATGCCGCCTTGAAAAGGCGGCATCTGACCTGGGACTGCACAGTTTTCAATGGTGACAACAGGCGACATTGGAGCCGAAAGAGTTAAAACATTTTTAATAATAACTTATTTATTTCTCCACCAAACCATATGCTGTGACCACTCTTAGAATCGTCTAAAGAGTGGTCACAAGTTTGGTGGAGAATTTCAGTACGCATCCTTATCTGTTGATCTGAGCGATAACAGTCACACATATTAGTGACAGAAACTAGAAAGATGTATGAACTATTGAATTATATACCAAGAGTATCTATTTTGTAACTTGTGTGTTATATGTTATCTGATCTAAGCCTAGTAGCTAGACCACAAAGCGTTATCAAATTTGAGTCGCTACTGTTGCATCGGTAAATGCATACTAATATCCTCTTGTTATTTACAGTTGTTCTCCAGATCATTTATCAAGTGAAAAATTATGGTTGCGGGTGATAGCTACATTTATTATGTAAGATTTAATCTATTAAGACGCGATAAGAATCAGAATAGGCTTCCTAATATCAGATCCTTTGTGTACGATTAATCTGTCGAAAAGTCACGTAACTGCAGCGATGCCCTACTCTTATTATCGACAGAGTTTCTCTGGTTCTATTAGATGCCCAGTTTAAAGCACTGATACATCGGGCCTCGGTTGGTCCGGCGGGGGATCGAACCCGGGGTCATTATTATTACTTCTTATAATAAAACACTATGTTTTCGAATTTTCGGTCACTTGGCCTTTATCAAGAAACAATTATACATAGAAAATCAACTGAGTGGTCTCCATTATGATTAGAAATGAAAGATGTACGACGTCAATATCTTTCATTTCTCACCATAATGGGGGCCATTTAGTTGATGCTCTATGTACATGTATAATTGTTTCTTGATAAAGATCAAGTGACCGAAAATTCGAAAACAGAGTGTTTTTATTATTACACATTATCAAACTTCCATTCGGGGGTATTTACAAGATTCTAATTTCATATTGTTAAAGTTTACTTTTGTATTTGTTATTTTACTGTTTGTGGATTACCACCGTTATACATTACGGACTGGAATTAAAGAATGCATAATAAATAGATATAAATACCATCGGTGTAGTAACCATTCTATACACTCCTCAACATACAAACATTCTTCAACTTTCTATTACAGTTTATACATTCTACAATTTAACGTTCCTACACTATGGGAAGTGCTGGTGATCAGTCATATCGGAATAAGATAGCGATTTATGTTTGTACCGAGCACAAAAACAACAACAATAATAAAGTACGATAACTACAACCTGCATATGGCGACCAGTAAAAGAATAAATATAATAGTCTTTAAAATCAGGTGATTGCTTAACGCAGGACGAAAGTAATGCGAAACGCCCACTGTATGAAAGTTTTGCAGAATTTCCGTAAAGTATTAAGCTACTAACAATCTTAACCCCCCATCATTAAACTTCTCTTGAGTCGTTTTTATACAGTGATTTTACTGTAGTTTTCTGAGGTCTGACAAAAAGGTTTTTATTAGATTGCTTTCTTCTTATGGGACTCGGTGTCATCTGCTAAAACGGATTCATGACAACATGACAAATAGGCAACAAGAGATGTATAGAATTGAAAGTCAAGTAATTGAGTTATGTCAGCCACAGACGACTCTCAAGCGTCTAGTTCTCCAGTTAACCATTGACTTTATAACTCTGCCTTTGCAAGTCTTTTTTTTTAAACAGAATAGACCTATGTCAGAATCTCTGGTCTTATTTAGGATCTGCTCTGTATCCTAATATATCGTAGAATTAGTTGAATTGATATTCACAAGGAATCATGCATGGATATTCATCAGGTAAAGAGATGTACAGTCGAACTTCGATATCTCGAACTTCATGGGACCTTACACATTAGTTAAAGTTCATATTCAGTTCATCTTTCATAGTAAGGAATCGGGGGAAATCTGAACATTTAGATACAGTAAAACCTTTCTAAACAGGGCGAGCAATACTCGTTTTAAATACAGGTGGTAGCTTAATACAGGATGACAGTCATGCTGAAAGCTCCTTTGGGAGCTTTCTCTATGACTTTAACCCTGCATTAACATTTTCCTTCATATAAACGCATTTTCACGTATCTACAAACAGAGTAGACCCAGATCAGACAGCTCAGGGTCTGATGTGTTTGCTAAAGGAATTTTTACTTTTTAAAATGTCTACAATGTTCTACTTTCCATACATGTATTTCAATATAACCTTTTTGTTCATAAATATTCAGTAGGCATTGAAGTATGGAATACACATAGGATAGGGAAAGGTTTAAACAACCACCTGCCTAACGTACCTAAATTCCTCAATATTAAAAATCCGATTTAAATGCATGATACTGCATAGAAGTTAACCGTTCGAACTGAGAAATATATAAATGTCAAACTCGGGCTTTACAGTACTTCGACGACACATTCTGAATGTTTCATTAGCCCTTCCTGTAGTGCTGAAAGTGCAATTTCCCTCTTTGTCTGCCACGGGCAAATGTGTGATTATCTTATACAAACAATTTGGAGCCAGATGAGACAGTGAGTACTCCATCGTTTTATCTTGTCTAAACTGGCTCAGGCAGTGAAGCCATTTTGTAGATTGCAATACTCCTAGACTATTTTAGACCCACTCTATTTGTGTTAATCTACCGAAAAGAAGCATTAACTAAAGAAAGGGAGGATTGTAGAAGTGCGCAGTTTTGAAACCATTGTGATAAATAGAGCATTTGCTCCTATGGAGCAAATGCTCTATTTATTACAATGGTTTAAAAAAAGGAGTTTTACAGAGCCGCAAAGAGGCGTCAGTAGGATAGAATAGGTTAATGGAAATGTTTAACCCTTTACACCATAAGTACGCATTTCTACGCCTTTGCAAACAGAGTAGCCCCAGATAAGACGACTCCTATAGGAGCCGTCTGATCAGGGTCTGCTCTGTTTGCTTATGAAATAACATAGATACGATTCTACAGTTTCTACTATGGCCAAAACTTCCCGTGTCCACGCACCATTATAAAAAAACCAATATCATCAATATTCACGACATCATTATTTCTTACTTGAATATTCATGGAATAAAGTGTCAGCTTGCTTGTAAATCATATTGAAATGATATTGCAATAAGTGTCAAATGCAAAATCTCTTTCTAAATATTGCATTCTACAATATTTGTCGTCTATTTAAATTGTCATCTTTGCACTTTTGTCTTCCGTTTTGTTTAAAAAAAAAATCGGCGTATCCAATACTTTAGATCTTGTACCGAGTTACCCGATGTCTGATCTGGGTCTGGATCCTAACTGATTTGCAAAAAACAATAACCGATTCACCAATATCAGCGAAAGTGTTATCCCTTTCCCTGCTGAATATTCATGTAAGAAATAATGACATCATGGATATTTATTAGATGCAATTGTAAAAATGGAATATGTACTCATACTTTATTGGTATTTGTAGAAATTGTAATTCCAGCTATATCAGAATCCATAAGCAAACAGGACAGACCCTGCTAAGAGCCGTCTGAACTGGGTCTATCCCGATTGCAAATGCCTGAAAGGCGTTTTTATATAAATGACATGGTTAGTTATAGTTTGCATATAGAGAACGTGTTTGTTCTAGTTCTTATTTCATTGCATCATAAACATTATGTGGTAATAAATATTGATATAGACATACACATTTATGTTATATATAACAAAGGTGCAATAAGATAATACAGTAAAAACTCTCTATAACGGCTACTTAATTACATCAAGTATTTATATTTAAGGTAGGTGGCTGCTTAAAGCAAGGTGAACGTAAAACAGAATGCTCCTATAGGAGCGTTCTGTTTTACTTCACCTTGCTTTAAGCAGCCACCTGCCCTAAATCCTAACTAATTAAAACAATTTAGTGGCCGTTATAGAGAGGTTTTACTGTACATTAACTTCAGTGATAAAGGAGAGAGTATAGTACAGAAACAAACCTTTGGCCATGGAACTCAATGTACAATCAGATTTATTTTATTTCATAAGCAAACACAGCAGACCTTGGTCAGACAGCTCCTACAGGAGCCGTCTTATCTGGGTCTTCTCTGTTCGCAAAAAGCCTGAAAAGATTTTTTATATATGTTTACTCTTGATTTATGATTGACAGTGCAGAACAAGATTAGACGACTGATAGGAACAGTCCGACCAAGGACTGCTCTGTTGCTTATAAACTAATATAAATATGGTTATGTATTACCAAGGAATGCTCTGTCTACTTATGAAATAAGATAAACTTTATTTGATATGATTTTACAGCCTCTGCTTTTGGTAAAATAAATTCTTGTTCATAATGCTATTATAAAACAAATCAAGCTATTTTCTATTGATACCATCATCACTGCTTATTCATGCGTGGAGAAACACAAGGTGCTTAGAAGGCATTGAATGATTACTGCACGACCAATGTAATACTGCTCGCTGCATTGGAAACATCGACTGGCATTAAGCTATCGTTTAATGATCGCTTGAGAAAGGTTTTACTGTTTTCGACAAGGAAACAGTGTCACAATAACATTGTATGGAGCAGCAACCTGTGTTGCTGTATTAATTGCTTTTCACTTAGTTCCACTGCAGGACATCTAACTTTTAACGTGCTTAGTAATCGTCTTCGGCCTAAAGTGCTATCTGTCTTAACTTCCAAAGAAATTTTTCACCCATTTTGTTTTGAAGAGTCTAAGAGTCCTAAAACCTTAAACAATGTGAGGCACGGAGCCATACGATTCATTCAGGTATAGTTTATTTGCACTGTTATCTTGAACTCGTCCACAACATACTACTGGTTGGGCAATTATACTGTTATAACCTCACCTGTTACAGTTTTCACTTATTTTCAATTCGTTCCAACTTTTGAAAAACTATTGGCCCAGTGTCAAACAGCCTGGATCCTGATGAGACGCCGAGTTACTCGGCGTCTCCGCTGGATCCAAGCTCTTTGCCAATTTCACTTAGCAAGCAAAGTGTTAATGGAACATTATTGACAGCCCATTTATAACCACGAGACAGCGGATTTGTTTTATGAAACTAGGTTAACGGCGTCCCGGTGGAGTGTGTAACCTGTTCCAGCCAAATGGAACAAATTAAAGTTCCCTAACTGAAGGATTCTGAAAGATTTACGCGATGATAAAAATCGGCCATATGAAGCCCGTAGTATGTTTGCGAATTGCAGTTTCAAAGTCTAATAATACCCGCTGCATTCAAAATACAGATTTGGTTCTTGAACACAATAGGATAGATGTACAATATTTCCCTCTAAACCGGAATGTTGATAAAAAATAGGCATTTTAAGCAGGTGACTGCTTCACCCGTTCCCTCATAAACTGCATTTAGACCCAACCTCTTTGAATTAATATAAGTAAAACCTCTCTAAACCGGAATTCTAGTAGAGAAAAAGATACTTTCAGGCAGATGGCTGCTTAATGCAAGGCGAAAGTCATGCAGAAAGCTCCTAGAGGAGCTTTCTGCTTGACTTTCACCCAGCATTAA
Source organism: Azorinus chamasolen (assembly GCA_963576725.1). NCBI lineage: Eukaryota > Metazoa > Mollusca > Bivalvia > Cardiida > Solecurtidae > Azorinus > Azorinus chamasolen. Next base: position 9,555,963 of record OY755249.1, read on the forward strand.
GCAGACACCTGTCTCAAAGACCGATATTTACGAGTATACTAAATTTAACGTCCGGATTAGAGAGGTTTTACTGTATTGAACAAAGGAAAGTTTTAGCATTGTATAGTTTTGAAACCAATGTTATAAAGCAGTTGCTCCTATAGAGCAAATGCTCTATTTATCAAGATGGTTTAAAAATGGTGTTTACGGAGGTGTCAAGAACGTCAGTATGAGAGTATGGATTAATGCAATGTGATAGTCACACAGAAAGCTGCTTGTGGAGCTTTCTGCATTAAGCTGCTACCTGTCTTAGTATTATGGAAGTATTAAACACGATATACTATTTCGAAAGTTGACAAGATGAATGCCTCAAACACTGAAATGCCATATTTATTTTATTACACCAAATCTATTTTTGGAGCCTTCTGCACGATTTCTCCTTGCATTAAGCTGCCACCTGTTCTGTTCTGTTCTTACGACCGGCATTTATACAGTAAACTCCCTCCAATGCGACCACTTAATGAACAAACATTTCTGCCTTTATAGGCAGGTGACTGCTTAATGCAGGACGAAACGTAAGCAGAAAGCTCCTATGGGAGTTTTCTGCATAACTTTCGTCCTGCATTAAGCTACCACATGTCCTGTCACACAGAATTATGCCCATTTTTGGTGGTCGCATTAGAGGGGTTTTACTGTACTAGTCTGAATGTTCGTTTAGGTTTTTTTTAACTATATATCAACATCAGATTTTTCGAACATTTCTTTGTTCGGACAAAATTTGACGGAATGCAACACATATAACACGGATGCATGGATATGCTCCAATCTGTCAGAGTAGGGTACAGTAAAACACCTCTAAACCGAACGTTAAATTTAACATAAATATCGGACTAGGAAACAGGTGGTAGCTTAATGTAGGATGAAAGTCACACAGAAAGCTCCTGGAGGAGCTTTTTGCATGGTTTTCACCCTGCATTAAACAACAGCCGCCTAAAAGTATCTAACATTTGCTCTACTAGAATTTCAGTTTCGGTTTGTTTATTGTATTACAAAAATATATATATCATGATATCTGTTTCGAAAGCTCAACATATGAATATCAAAAACACTGGTTTATTACAAGTTAGTCCAAATATGATTCTGATCACCAGGTGCGGATCCAGGATTTCAGATTGGGGAGGGGGGGGGGGGGTGGAAGTTTTTTGGAGGGGGAGGGGTAGATTTTTATGTTTGATGACATAAATAAATAGTGTGTTTGTAATACATGTTGAAAAAGAGCTGTGCTAAAGGCAGGTGGCTGCTTAAAGCAATGTAAAAGTAAAACAGAACGCTCCTATGGGAGCGTTCTGTTTTACTTTCACATTGCTTTAAGCAGTCACCTGCTCTAAATACCAACTATTTAACATAATTAAGTGGTCGTTATAGAGAGGTTTTACTGTGTATAGATCTAAACTATTACTAAAAAAATTGCTTTGGCAATTTTAGGGGGGAGGGAGGGGGCGTACGCCGGCTCCGCCCCCTCTAAATCCGCGCCTGATCACGGTATACAAGGAAGTGTATGAAACTCTTGCAGAGAGTCAACGAGACAATGTAGGCATCACGACAACTATCAAACAATAACGGAACCATAGCGTTAGTTAGAGTTGGTTGATAAACATAACTTATGTAACTTACCCAAATGTGACAACTGTTTCCGTTTTGGCAGGCATGTAATGTTTCGTTCCTCCATTCATCACTGGGGCAGGCCGCTTTTCCCCGTCACCGGTGAGCGGCTTCAACTCTGAAATAGGAAAATTATGGTGTCATGACCAGGATAATAAGAAAAAATCAGAAAACCCACCTGAAAATGCTGTGTATATAGAGTAGAGCCTGTCTTAAGTGACCATCTAAAAGAGGTATAATTATGGACCTATAAAGCAAGTGGTAGCTTAATACAGGTCAAAAGTAATATAGAAAGTTCCTATAGGAGCATTCGGCCTTACCGTCGACCTGCATTAACACCCACCTGTTTTTTAAGACTCCTATGTTCAATTAAGGGATGGTCCTGACAATATGGATCCCAAGCCTTTTCTCCATTTAAGCATTTTATCGCAATTTCAAATATTGTTAAAACGACGAAGAATCCCTACACAAAGGATTTAAGTGATACTCTCTACAATAAACGCATATTTTCAATAGCATTATACAACTTGGTACAGTAAAATATCGATTGTTCGAAAACTAAAATACGTATTATTATAGATCTTTAAGGCAGGTGGCGGCTTAATCCATGGTGACAGTCATGCAGAAAGCTTCTCTATTAGCTTTCTGCGTGGTGAAAGTCATGCAGAAAGCTCATAGAGAAGCATTCTGCATGACTTTCACCACGCATTAAGCAGCCACCTGTCTAAAGGGGTCCCGATTCTACCATACAAAGATTTCGAATAATCGAGACCTTACTGTATTTGTTAAGTATATTTTGAAGATTGTAAATTTGAACTTATATGAAAAAGTCATTGTGAAACAAAATCAACCGTATTCTTCGATACTTATAATTTTGTACAACAAAATGGTATCGGTATATGTCGAAAAGTTACGAAACTAAAACGCGAGCCGAATAAATACTAATACATTGGCGAATACCATCGGGTATTCGATATAAAATACATGAAAGTTTTGTCTTCTTCTTCGTTTATTTGGTTGGTTTTCTTGCGATATACATGTACTTCTTTTCAGCAAATAAACAAACGATTTATGTAATTTTAAGCATTTTCAAAACGCGTTGTATGTAGAGACTATCACTCTAATGAGACAAGACGTCACTCGGCGTCTCTTCCCGTTTTGAACTGTTTGTGCAGGTATGTACGGATGTGACTGTAGCACAATAAAGGTTCAGTAACCCTGACAACTACATGATTCATTTACAGCTGAACTTCGTTATTTCGAACTCGCATAACTCGAATGTCGGGGTAACTCGAACAAAAAAGTTCAGTGTTTTCAAAACTTTAAATACAGAATTTCTCTAAAATGTATCGCTACAGATATATAAAAACACATAGCGAATAACAGAATTAGGGTTAACCCTTTCGGCGCCAAATTTCTGATTGTCGTCTGCAATCCAAGTTTGTTAAAAAATTCAGTAAAATAAGAAAGTGAGACAAATAAATGCAAATTTCGAAGGAATAAAGCACATATATAGAAATAGATATCGAGACAAAAAGTGACGCCCATGACTAGACGCCGCCTTGAAAAGGCGGCGTCTGATCTGGGACTGCACTATTTGTCGTGGCGCATTTATGCGACATCGGCGGTGAAAGGGTTAGTAACAGTTTTATTAGATTGCTATTCAGTGTGTAAAGGTAAGTGAGCCATGTTTGCTTATTGTGCCATGTTCGGTCGTTAGTTACATTGGAAACCTATCGATTGCCCGCACGGAGCAAGGTCGGCCAGCCTTTATTGCAACAATTACTGCATGTTAGTGCACGGGTTAGGTGTGCAACGATGCATTTTCAATAATGATTGAACACAGTAAAACCCCGCTTATCCGAAAATAGTTTCATCATTCTGTCTATAACCTATCCCTTTATATAAACACATGTGAGAGCTTAATGCAGGGCGAAAGCCATGAGTTTTCTGCTTTACCGTAACACTGCATTGAGCAGCCATATGGCTGTACAGTTCTCAATTATTCGCCGAGGCTTAACTGTACTTTGATGTTGTTCATATTACCATATACCAATGTGTCAAGAACTTTAAATTCGCCTTGTTAATTCTTTAAGAACTCTAAACACGTATGCTCTGTCGAATTTATTGGCCAAGGTAAATAAAATGTAGGCATATCATGTCATTAAGTGGTATAATTATGTAGTAATATCTTAATAACCCTTATGTCACTATCCGAGAACTGATCCGCATTTTCAAACAGCTTGCATCCAGATGAGACGCCGAGTAACTCGGTGTCTCATCTGGATCCATGCAGTTTGAAACTAGGTCAAACATTCTCAAAAGCTTGTTCGATTCGGAAAATATTCAAAATTGCACCAGCTCCAAAATCAGAGCGAACAGTAGGAGTATAATGTTTAGTAGCATTTGTCTAAGCGAAGAGATCTAAGTGTGGGTCTGTAAGACAGGTGGTAGCTTAATGCAGACCAAAAGAAATACCGAAAGCTCCTATAGGAACTTTCTGCATTACTTTTGCACTGCATTAATCAACTACGAGCTTTTTAAGACTCTTATGTTCAATAAATGAATGGCCGCTTAAGACAGGTTCTCTTGTAGTTCAAGCTACTTAACACATTTGCACCCAGTGGATTATTCCATGCTTATATATTAGGTAAGTCCATTTTTTATCTAAGGGATACCTGGTCTAAATTTTCATTTTCGTCTTGTTTTATATTACAATTCCTATCAGCAAACAGTGTAGACTCTGATCAGACGCCGCATCATGCGGCGTCTGAACAGAGTCTACACTATTTGCCTATAGCCCATAATCCTGGGCACAAATCGATTAATAAAGGGGTTTACTGTACACATATCACACGTGCATTAGATAGAAGACAAACATTCTAATATTCTATGGATACGGCAGCAAACATTATGTCCAATAGAGTCATCCATTCAAACTTTCTATCCCATATTTTATTTTGTAAACTTGTCCAAATCTACGTCTATTGGTTAGGGTATGTACGTGCTTTGTATGTCCTGCGAGCATTATTGTATCCACCAACCGGGGCTGACTTTTGCCAATAACCATGCTAAGCGAATTTATTGACGATCTGCTGATTGCTTAAGATTATAGAAATTATGTGCGTTTCATCAGGACTGTTCACTTTTCATGTACATTTATGTTAATGCACATAGACGTTTATGTATAGTAGACTCAAAAGTTGAAAACTTTCACCCATTCCCGCATATTGACGACTTTTGACGACTCTGTAAAACTCACTTTGTGAAACCATTGTGATAAATAGAGCATTTGCTCATATAGGAGCAAATGCTCTATTTATCACAATGGTTTCAAACTACACAATTCTATTTTTCTCTAGTTAATGCTCCTTTTCGGTAGATTTATTCAAAGAGGTTGTATCTAAAATAACCTATGAGGTAATGGGTTAGCGAACTCCATGCTTAAAACCCAGTTTTGATCTCCGCTTGCTGTAGCTAAATTTAGTACGGAAACGTACACTGTTGCCCATATAATACGCATCATCTGTGCAATAACAAACAACAGATCAACGTGCGTACGTACGTTCTAATTCGTCATTTCTCCACCAAACCGTTTGTTGTGACTACGAGACGATTTTAAAGAGTGGTCACAACGTACGGTTTGGAGGAGAAATAATGATTGGTTTGGTTTTTATCGCGGTTTTTACGTCGCTTTAACCCTTCGCTTGCTATTCACGTCAATATACCTACCTGTAAATAGTGAAGACCCAGATGAGACAGCTCCTGCAGGATCTGTCTCATCAGGGTCTGCACTATTTACAAGTTGATTGTGCAACCAGTGCACTCCACAGCAGTGATTGCACAGCGAAATACTTGTACACAGTGCAGATATATGTAATTATACAACAGGGCATGGGTAAAGAAGGAGAAATGTATTTTAAAATTCAGCAAGCGAAGGGTTAACAGTATAACTTATAACAGGTGGAGGAAGACCCAAGATGTTATCCTGTGCACGGCACAAATTGCATTGTTTCATGCACAGAAGAACATTCGGGTAGAACCACCGATAAGCCGCAAGTCTGCTTCCTCGCATGAAAAATCCTAAAGGAAAATAAGAAATAATGAAGAGAAACTTATTCTTGAAAATGTTTTGATTTACGCATCGTTATCTAAACTTTTGCAACAATACTATTAATTAACCCATTAAATGCGCATACAATGTAATTGCAAACAGTTTATATCTAGATGAGAGGTCTCCTAGAGGAGCCCCACTAATTAGGGTCTTCACTGTTTGCCAATCAAAACGCTCTATTAAGTGTAAGTCTTTCATATTAAGTGGGTTCTATATTTTACCTTTTGTGAATGGGTTAACCCTTTTCCTCATATAAACCTTTGTAAGCGTCTTTGCAAACAGAGAAGATCCAGATCACCGCTTTAAGCAATCACCTACATTAAATACACAAATTGTAAGAGGGATTTACTATAATAATTACTCTACTGTACAATATGCAAAAGTGTTATTTTAATACTTTCCTTCTAGTTTCAAACAATAAAATATAATTCGATTATTATAGAAAACATACTAAAGCATATGTTGATTAGATTATTGAGTTTGTTTAGATATTTTTTCCTTCTTTTTGGAGCAGATGTCTGAATTTAAAGATGTTGGTTTATGATTGATTCTATTCTAGCCCATTTTGACAATAATAATTATCGCATCTCATATATTTACTTGGAAAGGAACGATCACGTGCTAAAATTCATACACTGAAGCATATAAATGGTTAATTCCATGCATAATCATATAAGAAATATTTACATCATAGATGGTACCTAGATTAATTTGTTTAATCCTTTCCCTTATGTAAACGCATCTGCAAACAGAGTAGACCCAGATCAGACGGCTCCTTAAAGAGCCGTCTGATCAGGGTCTGCTCTGTTTGCTTATGGTGTGATAAATATCTGTTTCTACAGCTTCCTGAACCAACATATCCTGTGTTCATATGCCATTATAAAAAATAATCTTATTAATATTCATGACGTCATTATTTCCAACATGAATATCAATCAGGGAAAGGGTTAATGGTTAATGCGCACAAAAGAGTTTCACCAATGCAAATACTGTATAATCAGATCAATATTATTACATATTCAAAGAGATCAGACACTATTCAGACGGCTTCTACAGGATCCGCCTGATCTGGATCTACTCTGTTGGCACAGTTGTAAAAAGGCGCTTTTATGGAGTAAAGTGTTAAAAGGTGGTATGGCTATTTTTGCATTAAAGGGTAGTGTTTTAGCATTTAGTTTATTAACAATTCCAAAAAAACTGATTTTGCTCATATTGGATCCTCATTATACCGGCATTCATTACAATGGCATCCTCGTTATACCGGCAATATACATTGAAACAAAATTACCGTTAGATCTTTTAAACAACTACTGAATAAATAGGTGCAATGCCAATAAGACTGGCGATCGCTTAATGCAGAATACAAGAAGTGCAAAAAACTCCCTAGCTTTTTGCACTTCTTGTGCTCTGCATTAAGCGTTCATATGTTGGTACTAGTTTAAAACTGGCATGTATGGCTCCTTTGATATTTGAACTCGGTATAACGGGAACCTAGTTATACCAGCAAAATGTCTGGAAACAAACACATCCGTTGTAACGAGGGTTCACTGTATTATATAATTCGTCCATAACTAAGTCTAAACATGTCCATCAATAACGAATTGCTACAGTTAACATTCTCAGTTTGAGTCTACGTAAAACGTTTCAAAACCCTAACAATTGTGTGTGCAAACATACGCATTTACACGTAAAAAACCGACAAAACATGTCAGACGCGTTTCCATTACAATAAACGTTTTCCAATCTTTTTTGATATATAATTTGTTTGCAAGCTACTGTTTATGACGAAGTTTTGTATATGTTCCAGAAGCGTCAGTTGAAGTAAACACCGAAATTAATAATAAAAAAAAACCTAAATACAGTAAAACCTGTCTATAACGGCCACTAAATTACATCAAGTATTTTGTGTTAAAGGCAGGTGGCTGCTTAAAGCAAGGTGAAAGTAAAACAGAACGCTCCTACAGGAGCGATCTGTTTTACTTTCACCTTGTTTTAAGTAGCCACCTGCTCTAAATACCAACTAATTAACACAATTTAGTGGCCGTTATAGAGAGGTTTTACTGTATACATGTATACTTGTATACCATCACTGGTTACTAAGTTTCACCAATCTATAAATCTCCATTTGACTATACACTTTCTTTGTGTCTGAATGGATTATTTTATGGTGTTACTTCCGATATCGTTTTTGCGAGGTATTTATTATCACAGGAAGACACAGATGCGCAATTAATAATATAATGTAATTAGCGATCGTAAATACTCACGAATAGAAGCTGAAAACTGGCAGCGTATAGCAGAACCTGGAGTAAGCTGCCATTCATTTATTGAACATACAATGAACCCTCGTTACAACGGAGGTGTTTGTTTCCAAACATTTTGCTGGTATAACGAGGTTGCCACTATAACGAGTTTAAATATGAGCATGTGGCCAGTTTTAACTAGTACGTACCAACTGGTGAACGCTTAATGCAGAACACAAGAAGTAATAAAAGCTACCTTTGGAAGCTTATTGCACTTCTTGTGTTCTGCATTAAGCGTTCACTTGTTTCATTGGCGTTGTACCTATTTATTCAGTGGTTGTTTCAAAGACTTTACGGTAATTTTGTTTCAATGCATACTACCGGTATAACGAGGGTACCATTGTAACGAATGCCGGTATAATGAGGGTGACATTATAACGAATGCCGGTATAATGAGGGTTCACTGTAGAAGTCTTAACAAGCAGGTGGTTGCTTAATGCAGGGAAAAAGTAATGCAGAAAGGAGCTTTTCTGCATTACCCTTCACCTGCATTAAGCTATCACCTGCCTAACATACCCATTACTATGGGAGTTCTCTGCATTACATTTGACCTACATTAAGCTACCAACTGCTGTACAGGCCCATAATTTGACCTCTTTTTGATGACCGCTTAAGACAGGTTCAACTGTAAATTGAACGTAGAAAATGAAAGTCTAGCAGGAGATGTCACACGCACAAAAACGCACAGTCATCCCAGGAGCCCCAAAGTGCATGAACATGTAATTATAAACAGAATTACGTGAATACATTGAGTACATCTTTTTTTATAAAGTATTTGGTTGTATGTTAACGTATACTATCAATATTGTACTACATGTACAGTAAAACCTTTCTATAACGGCCACTAAATTACATGAAGTATTTTGTGTTAAAGGCAGGTGGCTGCTTAAAGCAAGGTGAAAGTAAAACAGAACGCTCCTACAGGAGAGTTCTGTTTTACTTTCACCTTGTTTTAAGCAGCCACCTGTCCTAAATACCAACTAATTAAGACAATTTAGTGGCCGTTATAGAGAGGTTTTACTGTGGTTCGATTAAGTCAGTATCAATGCCTGTCTAGTTTAGTGTAGGAAGAATGCCTTGCAGAAAGATTCTCTTGGAGTTTTCTGCATGCATTTCAATCTTCGTTAAGTACTCACTTGCCTAAAGAAATTGAATAACTGGGTTATGTTTACTGCACTACTTTCAAGGTTCCGGATAACAGGGAATAAGCTGAACATTGTCTTAACCCATTCCCTAATATTGGCGACGTTTGACGACTCTATAAAAGTCACTTTGTGAAACCATTGTGACAAATAGGGCATTTTCTCCTATAGGAACAAATGCTCTATTTATCACAATGGTTTCAACTGCAAAAATCTAAAATGTTCCTTTTCTCTAATTAATGCTCCTTTTCGGAAGATTTATTCAAAGAGGTTGTATCTAAAAATAGCCTATGAGGTAATAGGTTAAAGTTACGTCATTTTTCGTACACATACTAACTCGTGACTTAGTTATGACAATTGAATACCGATTAAGCTGATGCTAGGGGCGTCAGTAGTGTTGCACTTTTAATAACTGCTCAGACAGACTAAAGAACCAGAGTCTGCCATGTTCTCTGTTTTGCATTACTGCTTTTACTTTCGAAGGATCTCCTACTTTCAGAATTTATTATTTTACAATTACGCTGTTCCTTAAAGACACAATTCTGTTGAGTAGGCATACATAAGGGTTTGGTGGGAAAACGAAGTGGTAGCTCAATGAAGATTGAAAAATGCAAAAAGCTCCCTTAGGAGCTTCCTGTATTGTTTTCATTCTGCCTTAAGCAAACATTTGCATACAAAATTCAAGAAAGTGTTTTTAAAGATTAATACTGTACTCTGTTTTTTCTGGGGCCGTTCGGTTAAATCTTGCAAGCTTTAAGTGGTTTGTCACAAACATTGTAGCAAAGACAATTAGGAGAGACACTGGAGAACTTGGGGAAATTGAAAATGCAAATTGTATCACCTAAATTTAGACAATTTGATTATTCGCGCAGCGTTGCATTGACCGAAGCACAATTTTATTTGCACTGTCATTCTAGCATAGAGTACGAACAGCTTCACTCCAAAAATTGTTTGCAGAAGGACGCAAAAGGACATTTGACATCAGAAACGGCGAAAACTCCGCATTAACCCTTTCGGCGCCGAATTTCTAATTGTCGTCTGCAATCCAAGTTTGTTAAATCATTCAGTAAAATAAGGAAATAAGATAAATAAATGCAAATTTCAAAGGAATAAAGCACATAAATAGAAATAGAGATTGAGACAAATAGTGAAGTCCCTGATCAGACACCGCCTTGAAAAGGCGGCGTTTGATCTGGGACTGCACTATTTGTCGTGGTGCATTTATGCGACTGCGGCGTGAAAGGGTTAACCCTCATCTGACTATTTTCGACCTGACGCGCATTTGCATACAACAAACTTGGCGTTTCATCAGGATCCAAACTATTTCATACTCGTTCTATACTTTCTCAAAGCCTTGTTCGAACCGGAAGTACAGTAAAACCCCTGTAATGCGACCACCGAAAAGAGGTATACTTCTGGGTGCTAGATGCAGGTGGTAGATGATGCAGAACAAAAGTAATGCAGAAAGCTCCTATAGGAGCTTTCTGCATTACTTTTGTCCTGCATTAAGCAACCTCTTGCTTATAAAGACATCAATGTTTGTTCATTAAGCGCTCAAAACCTTGCATTAAGCAACCGCCTGCTTATAAAGATCCATGTTTATTCATTAAGCGCTCAAAACCTTGCTCGAACCGGAAGTACAGTAAAACCCCACTAATGCGACCACCGAAAAGAGGTATAATTCTGGGTGCTAGATGCAGGTGGTAGCTTAATGCAGGACAAAAGTAATGCAGAAAGCTCCTATATATAGGAGCATTCTGCATTAGTTTTGTCCTTCATTAAGCAACCACCTGCTTATAAAGACACTCATGTTTGTTCATTAAGCGCTCAAAACCTTGCTCGAACCGGAAGTACAGTAAAACCCAACTAATGCCACCTTCGAAAAGAGGTATAATTCTGGGTGCTAGATGCAGGTGGTAGCTTAATGCAGGACAAAAGTAATGCAGAAAGCTCCTATATAAATGAACATTCTGCATAAGTGTTGTCCTTCATTAAGCAACCACCTGCTTATAAAGACACTCATGTTTATTCATTAAGCGCTCAAAACCTTGCTCGAAACCGGAAGTAGTTTAAAGTGCACGATATCGAAACTTGAGCAAACATTTTTTTCTCACAAGGGGTAACGGTCAGTCTTCGAATGGATGAAATGGTATAGGTGTACTTTCTTAACCTAATACCTCATATGCCATTTTTAGATTCAACCTCTTTGAATGGATGTACTGAAATGGAGAAGTTACTAGAGAAAATGATCTTTTTTGTAGTTTTGAAACCATTGTGACGTATAGAGCATCCATGAAACAAATTCTCTATTTATCGTAATGGTTTCAAACAGTGACTTTTACAGAGGCGTCAAAAACGTCAATATGAGGGAGTGTGTTAAAGTCGACTGGCTGAGGTTGACAATTTAATATGATCAAGAAGTATGTCTCCTCTGGAACAGTGGTTGATCTTGGTCAATATGATGTCTGTACTAGCTATATGTTATATCTGCTTAACTCATTTCCTTCTATTTTTAGACCCAACCTATTTGGATTAATCCTCCGAAAAGGAGCATTAAGTGTAGAAAAGGAGAATTTTAGAAATGTATAATTTTTAAACCATTGTGATAAATAGAGCATTTGCTCCTATGGAGCAAATGCTCTGTTTATCATAATACTTTAAACAATGAGTTTTAAAGAGGCGCAGAAAGGCGTCAGTAGGAGAGAAGGAGTTAAATTGCTTAATATGTTGTTTGTGTTGCTTGCATCCGATTAAACGTTTGAGAAACTACTTACTGTGTGTCAAACAGCTTGGAGCCTGAGAATGCATCTATTTGATTAGCATCTCAATGTAAACCCAAGCTTTAGCAAATGACACCCAAGCGGCGCTTGACTCAAAACGTGCTAAGGAACTCGAATTGTGACAATAGCAGAAATGTTGAGAGGTATGTTCTACCAATGCAATTTGTTCTTCCTATACATGTAATAGTTTAAATAGTTGGAAGACTATAAAGACGAACCAACCGTTTCTCCGCTGTCTACCCAATTTTCATCTGGTGCAGTTTTGACTATGTCCGATGTTTTCCCATATTTTTGACCAATTATTGTTCGCATCCCAAACAGCCTAGATGCATGTTAGACGCCATGTTATTCAGTTTCTCATCTTGGTGCAAGCAGTTTGCATATGCAAGTCCAACCTATTTCAATAAATCTACCGAAAAGGAGCATTTATTAGAGAAAAGGAACATTTTAGAATTGTTTAGTATTGAAATCATTGTGATAAAGAGAGCATTTGCTCCAGAGGAGCAAATGCTTTATTTATCACAATGGTTTCAAGAAGTGACTTTTACAGAGGCGCAATAACGAGTCAGTAGGAGAGAATGATATACGGAATTAACAGAGCAATATTAGCGAAAATATTACCTCACCTACCCTTACAACGCAGAATTATAAAATGGACTATTCCAACATTCAAACAGGTCAAGCTTATGGTGAATATTTAGGGATTTATTTATAGAAAAGTGTAACATGACAAAACATTGCAGACCCACCCTAATGAGAGGACTCCTCTAGGAGCCCTTTCATCTTGGTTTACGCTGTTTGCAAAGAACATTAGTGACTCGTGTCCCCGCTCCATAAGGGTAAAAACCTTTGCCTGATGAATTTCCAAGTAAGATATATCGGCATCATTTTTTTTACCTGAATATTACGTATAGTATACAGTAATAAACACAGATGATGTTGGCAATGGTAGAATAAAACCGGATAATAAATTAGTACAGTAAAACCCCTCTAATGCGACCAATTAATGAACAAACATGGCTGTCTTCATAAGCAGGTGCTTGCTTAATGCAGGACGAAAGTTATGCAGAAAGCTCCTATATGAGTTTTCTGCATAACTTTCGTCCTGCATTAAGCTACCACCTGCCCTTGCCACTGTGAATCATGTCCCTTTTTGGTGGTCGCATTAGGGGGATTTAAAGTATATATATCAGAGCGACAGACACAGATGCGTATTCAAATACTAAAATCGTCATTTCTCCACCAGACCCTATCTTGTGACCACTCTTTAGAATCGTCATTTCTCCACCAAACCCTATGTTGTGACCACTCTTTAGAATCGTCATTTCTCCACCAAACCCTATGTTGTGACCACTCTTCAGAATCGTCTCTTCGGGGTCATAACATAGGGTTTGGTGGAGAAATAAAGAAGTTTTATCCAGTCACCAGGCTTCTCTAGTGACATAATAAAGGGGGTGCAAATAAACTTAGGTTTATTTGGTTACTTCCGGTAGTGGAAGGTTTATTAGGTTAGTAGATAGGCGTAATGATTCTATAACCATGGAACTATTTTAGTTTTCTGTAAATATTCATAAACATGTTGATGGAATAGATCTAACAGATCTATTTGGTCACCAGAAGAATTATTCAAATGGGAAAAAATAAAAATAATTGGCTACAGCTGGATTCGAACCCGCGCCTGATCCTACAAAAACTAATTTTAATCTCTCTAGAGACGTCGCCCTTACCGATTACGCCACTGAGGCCACATACAAAATGACGTTGATTTATCACTTTTATTAATTTAATCCACCGCTGGCAAAACCCGTTTTTGATAAAATCAAACCTGGAAGCAAAGATTGACAGATAAATAGTAAATGTTTTCTTTTCACACTCATGATTATTTGATTGATAAACTCTTACAGGGGCGGTGATAGTCATAAACCTAAATATAGCCTGTTCAGTTCCATCGATTTCTGAGTGACGTTCGGTAGAATCTAAAAATAGAAACCGAGACTACGTAACTCGAATTTGACCAAAGAATATAGATCATGTCTGTTTGAAATAACTTATCGACCCTCGATTCAAATCATCTTATTTTTCAAATTCAACCACGTTTCCCTTCTAGTAATACAAGTTTCGAAACTATATTCCTCTGCGGTAGCTCATTAGATCTATTTACGTCTAAATGGAAGTGAAAAGGGAGGGATCCGTTGATCGAAAAACTGCATTTTCAATGTAAATTATTTCAAGAGTGTTATGAGTCTATAAAAAATACATTTAACTATATTGACTGGATAAATCGAATAATAGGTTAGTGCCGTAGATGGGACGCCTTTATCCGACTCGGAGAGAAAACAGTTGAGACTCGGCAAGCCTCGCCTCAACGTTTTCTCCCCTCGTCGGATAAAGCGTCCCATCTACGGCACTAACCTATTATTCTCTATATTCTTAAAAATGGTTTGATTTACGTATCTTATCTGGACCTATGTATATGATTAGTAAACAGAGCAGACCTTGATCCAACAGCTCCTACAGGAGCCCTCTGGTCTCAGTCTACTGACTTTGTACAAGCGTAAAAGGTGTCTCTGTCAGATGAAGGGTCAAGATAAGTCAATTAAGTTGAACTTCGATATTTCAAAACTTCAAGGGGCCATAAAAAGTAGTTCGAGATAACAGATGTTTGAGTCATCCGATTTTTGGCCTGACTAATATCTCATAGCTTAATGCAGGTCTAAAGTAATGCTGAAAGGAGATTTCAGCATTACTTTCGACCTGCATTAAGCTGTCACACGTGTTTCTAGATATGTATAGTAATATATTTTAGAACAGTTCTGTATCGTAACTTTTGGAAGGACCGAACGTTTAGTTCGAGTTATCCCGAAGTTCGGGTTATCCGAGTTCGAGATACCGAAGTTCAACTGTACTAGTAGTAGTAATTAACCGATGTCATAAATACTTACACCTTGTAGACAGTTCTACCTCCAAAATTCAAACACCCTTTGCTAGGTGGCGTATTCCCCCAGAAAGGTAAAAAATAAAAAAAACGTTCTGTTCAACTAGATTTAAAATTCCAAATATTGATTTTCAAACTAAAATATTCTAGACAGTTTGACAGTAGCAATATATTTAACCCTTTAAATATCGGAAATGAATTTGCAAATAGTGAAAACTCAGACCAGATGAGCCCTTTGAGCAAGGGGTCTACAGTGTGTGTCACTTTAAATCAGTATGTTCAATTCAGTGATATTGTACTGCTTAGACCCTATAGTAAAATGAGAATTGAACAATCCACTCTTTTAAAGTTCGTCATTCAAATGGCTAGATTATGAATATTCAATTAGGTTGCGTTAAAGCTGTCTCTTTGTCATACATTACTGATGTTTAGTGTGGCATGTTTTATCTTCGGTTGCTGGCGTTTAGGTGTCAACTAACCTTGCTTTTGTTGAAATTTAAAACACATATCTCCGTCTTTACCCATGTCCTGTTGTATAATTACATATAGCTTGTGAAATTGTACTGATTGCAAAATCAACCTGTAAATAGTGCAGACCCTGATGAGACAGCTCCTGCAGGAGCTGTCTCATCAGGGTCTTCACTATTTACAGAAAGGTATATTTACGTGACCAGCAAGGGAAGGACTCATTTTCCATTGATTTGACGCGTATCGTGTTAACCATTTACCTGTTGTATATTCATGTAAGAAATAATGACGTTTTATTTGTCTATAATGATAAGGTTTCATCATGGCATATGAACACAGGCTATTTTGGCTCAGGTAGAAGCTGTAGAATCAGATCTATATTACACCATAAGCAAACAGAGAACACTCTGATCAGACGGCTCCTATAGGAGCCGTCTGATCTTGGTCTACTCTGTCTGCAGATACGCGATAAGGAGCTTATATGAGGGAAAGGGTTAATTGTGATATCACATTTGCAGACAATTTGGATCCATCTTAGACGCCTAACGTACTCGGCATTTAATCAGGACCGATGTTCCTGTCTCTCGTCCAATAACCCTAAAACTACATTCTATAATGAACTGGAACCATGTTTAAATATTTATAGAGAAGAATGGTTAATACAAATGACAATGCTTATGGCATGTGCGTATCGCAAACATTTTCTGTAGCTCCATTTCTTGGATGAATTTTTGCTTACAGTAAAACCTCTATATAACAGCCAGTAAAGTGTGTTAATTACTTATTTTTAGGGCAGGTGGCTGCTTAAAGCAACGTGAAAGTAAAACAGAACGCTACTATGGGAGCGTTCTGTTTTACTTTTACTTTGCTTTAAGCAGCCACCTGCCTTTAACACAAAATACTTGAAGTAATTTAGTGGCCGTTATAGAGAGGTTTTACTGTACCTAGTGTGGCTCGTTGACAGGAATGCCAAATTTCTCGATATTTCATTATATCGCGGCTCTCAATAAAACTTGAAGACACTCTCCTTTGAAAAGAATTTAATTGCTTATAAATACAGACGAAACTGTCTTAAGCGACCATACATTGATTGGAGGAAATAGGAATTTTAAAAAGTAAGTGGTTGCTAAATGCGGAGCAAAAGTAATGCAGAAATCTCCTCTAGCATTTTTCTGCATAACTACCACCTCTATTAACCATTTACTCCATAAATTCGCCTTTCTACGACTATGCAAACAGAGTAGACTTTGCAGAGTAGACCCAGATCAGACGGCTCCTGTAGGAGCCGCCTGATCTGGGTCTACTCTGTTTGTTAATGATATGATAAAGGTATAATCTGTTTGCTTATGATATAACATAGATATGATTCGATAGTTTCTGCCAAGGCCAAATACGAGGGCTTGGTGCAAAACTATTCTAACTCCTTCACTTTGCACCAAGCCCTCGAATTATAGTCCTGTCTCAGTGATGATGTAATTATTTCTTACATGGATATTCATGGAGTAAAGAGTTCCAGTATACCTCTTTTGAATGGTCGCGTTACTTGGAGTGTTACATGTAGTGTTACATGTAGTATTACTTGAAGAGTTACATGTTGTCTTACTTGCAGTGTTACATGTAGTGTTACTTAAAGTGTTACATGAATAGTAACATATAATGCTACTTGACATGTTTCAGGAAATGGTTACATGTAGTGTTACAGGAAGTGTTATATGAATAGTAACATATAATGCTACTTGATATGTTTCAGGAAATGGTTACATGTAGTGTTACATGTATTGGTACATGACATGTTACATGTATGCTACATGACGTGTTACATGTAGTGCTATATGACGTGTTACATGACATGTTGCATGACGTGTTACTTATAATGTTACCTGACATGTTTCAAGGAGTGTTACATGTAGTGTTGCAGAAAGTGTTACATGTAGTGTTACAAGAAATTTTTATGTAGTGTAACAAGAAGAGAAACAACAAGTGTTAACCCTTTACTCCATGAATATTTATGTAAGAAATTATGACATCATGAATATTAGTTAAATTAATTGTTATAGTTGCACATGGACACAGGAACTTTTAGCCATGGTAGACACTGTAAAATAATCTATACTATATTATAAGCACTGTAGGAGCCGTTTGATCTAGGTCTACTTTGTTTACAAATGCATGCAAACACGTTTATATGATGGAATGGGTTAAAAGAAGTGTTAAAAGAAGTATCCACATTAAGTGTTACAAAACTTGTTAGAAGACGTATTTACGAGAAGTGTTACAAAAGGTGTTTGAAGAAGTATTTACAAGAAGTGTTAGAAAAATGTTAGAAGCAGTATTTACAAGAAGTGTTACACAAAGTTTTAGAAGAAGTATTGCAAAAAGTGTTACACAAAGTGTTAGAAGAAGTATTTACAAGAAATGCTATAAAAACTGTTAGAAGTATGTACAAGAAGTGTTACAAAAAGTGTTAGAAGTAGTATTTACAAGAAGTGTTACAAAAATGTTAGACGCAGTATTTACGAGAAGTGTTACAAAAGGTGTTAGAAGAAGTATTTACAAGAAGTGTTAGAAAAATGTTAGAATCAGTATTTACAAGAAGTGTTACACAAAGTTTTAGAAGCAGCATTTACAAGAAGTGTTACATAACGTTTTAGAAGAAGTATTTGCAAAAAGTGTTACAAAAAGTGTTACAAAGCGTGCTACTATATATTTTCACAAAGTATTTGACCCATCAATTGACAGCAACACATATCAGCGTATTTGCAAACAGAGCAAACCCCGATCAGACAGCTCACGTTAATGTTATCTGACCAGTACCTGTTCTGTTTGTTTATGGAATGACATATACTCTGATTCTACAGTCTCTACAATCACTAAAACGTCCTCATGTCTAATGATGTAATGAAACTTTAGTTAATCAACATTGATACAGTATTTCTCATACGAATATTCTTTACATAATGGTTTACCCCTTTACTCCATAAATACGCCTTTCTACGACTTTGCAAACAGATTGACCCAGATCAGACGGCTCCTGTAGGAGCCGTCTGATCTGGGTCTACTCTGTTTGCTCTGTTTGCTAATGATATAATAAAGATATTCTTCAAAGAGTTTCTGCCTAGGTCTAGTCTTAAAAAGAATATTTTCAATTGCTATGATGACGTTTAATCTAATAAATATTCACGATGTCAATGTTTTCTTACATGAATATTCATGGAGTAAAGTATTTGAACAAACCTGACGCTTTCTTCAAAATCCCACTCAACACATTGTTTCCCATGAGACCTGTTTGTTCTTGCAACTGCAAACCTCCAAAGGTAGCCAAAGTCGAAATAAATTTTAGTCTACGATGTCTCCAGAACTCCGGACGGAGCAAGACTTCTTTATATTCGAGAGGATAAGAAGTATATGCCGTACAGATAATTTAGTCCGGGCCTTTCTTGGAAAACTGATTAACACTTTCGCTGCCCAAATATTGTCGTCTGCAAAATGTGTCGACTCCTCAATATTTAACTTTTGAATTTTCTTCTTTTGTCTTTCAAAAAAAAACCCACCCATAAACACAGCATGCAACAGTTTGGATCCTGATGAGACGCAAACTTACTCAACATCTCGTTGGGATCTAAACTGTTTGCATAGGTAATCACGAATTCGCCAATGGCAGCGAAAGCGTTAATGCTGTCATAAGAAGGCTAGACCAAAATAAATAAATGCTTAATGTAGGATATTTCCTTACGTGCATGCAACAGTAGACACCCAACTTGAAAGACCACAGGTTATTTGGTGAAACAGTGAGAGAGTCTATACCAGTTTATACCCATATCAACCACCATTTCAACCAGTTTGTCGTCAAAACATATTCTGCTAAGTTATAGATTGCTTCACATCCGTAAAAGGAGTGATTCATGACTATTAAGTAAGTTTTAATATGGCATATTAACACAAGAAATGTTTACCGAAGCAGAAACTGTATAATTGTATAGATCTATATTATGCCATAAGCAAACAGAGCAGACCCTGGTCAGACGACTCCTATAGGAGCCGTCTGATCTGGGTCTACTCTGTTTGCAAATGCGTAGAAAGGCATATTTATGGAGGTAAGGGTTAAAGTCGGCTGTAGTCGAACTTGAACCAAACTCAGATTTGAGCAGACAATAGTTTTTCACACCGGGGTTAGCGGTAGGACAAATCAAACATGAAAATATATAACGTATACAACAGGACGGTTCTATTTTCCTGTCTATTAAGTTAACACGTATTTGCAGTTAACACTCAATCATACGCCTTGGCAAACAGAGTAGACCAAGAGCAGAGGATCCTATAATAGCCGTCTGCTCATGGTCTGCTCGGTTTGCTTATGGTATAACATAGACATGGTTCTACAGTTTTATGTCATGGCCAATAGTCCCGTGTCCATGTGTTATTATAAGAGTTGATGTAATTAATATTCATGGTGTCATTATTTCTTACATGAATATTCATAGAGTAAAGGGTTCCTATTGTCTTTTTTGTACTTCCGTACTTTACCTTCTAGGACCCATATTCACACAAATGTCTTGTTAATCTATTTGTGCCCACGATCCCATATATGGGATTTAGGCAAACAGTGTAGACTCTGATCAGACGCCACATAATGCGGCGTCTGATCAGAGTCTACACTGTTTGCTGATAGGGATTTCAATATAAAACAAAACGAAAATGAAAATTTAGGCCAGGCATCCATTAGATAAAAAATAGACTAATCCAATACATAAACATGGCAGAATCCACTGGGCGCAAATAGGCTATTAACTAAATAAATGCTAATGTGATTATCTATGTAAACAGTTTGGATCCAGGCGATACGCCGAGTAACTCGGCGTCTCATCAGGATCCAAACGGTTTGTGACTGTCACGATCGTTTTTGAAACCAAAATGAAAATAAATTAAAAGAATAAAAAATTGTAGCAGACGACAAAGTTTGCAGACGACAAAATTTGGCACCGAAGAGTTAACACATTCCCTCCTAGTGACGAATTTGGCACCTCGGTAAAAGTCGCAATCTGAAACCATTGTGATAAAAAGAGCATAAGAGCAAATGCTCTATTTATCACAATGGTTTCAGAACTACACAATTCTCAAAAATCCTTTTCTCTAGTAAATATTCCTTCTCTGTAGATTTATTCAAAGTATTTGGATCTAAAAATAGCCTATGAGGCAATGGGTTAACAGTTTGTCACGGTCTGGCCCTTCGTAGAGCAGATGCAACAAGTTCTACAATATGTTTGGCCTAATTAGAGTGATGGGGCATTTTGGGCGCAATCAGCGGAATTTAAAGACTGTCCTATGCCAACAACGACGACTGTCACAGTCAGGCTAACTATTACAATATCTCGGGACTTCGGTTCAAAGAAGCCGTCGCTGCATAATTAATTAATAATTCTGTTTTAGACGTGCGAGGCCAATGGCGCTATGAAGCCCATTGTTAGGTAATCTCCATGTAGTTGACATTTGTGGTCGGAAGAATCCTGCAAATTAGTTTTGAATCTCCTTTTAAATACGTAATTTGCAAACAGTGTAGGCCTAGATCAGATAGATACCGGAACAGATGATCAGGGTCAGCACTATTTATCACTCAAATTCAATCAAACTGTAAATATATGCATTCAATTAAATGGACTATGGTACCGTAAAGCAAACGAAAGAATTGAGCATTGCACTGGGACTTGAATCTGCTGTGTGCTTGTCGTTCTTTTAACGCACACATGGTCACTTCATAATATTTTATTCTAATTTAATTTAATTCTATTTGGACCAAAATTGTTTTTTCTTCAACTCTAGTACAGTAAAACCAATATATATCGATAAAGAACAAATTAGGTCTTTTGAGGTGTGTGGCTGCTTAATGTAGGGTGAAAGCCATGCAGAAAGGTCCTTCAAGGACTTTCTGCATGACTTTCAACCTGCATTAAGCTGTCACCTGTCTGAAAGACCGTTATTGATACTAATTTAATCCATTCACTCATATTGACGACTTTTGACGACTATGTAAAAGTCATTTTGTGACACCATTGTGATAAATAGAGCATTTGCTCCTATAGGAGCAAATGCTCTATTTATCACAATGGTTTCAAACTGCAAAATTCTAAACTTTTCCTTTTCTCTAGTTAATACTCCTTTTCGGTAGATTTATTCAAAGGAGCTGTATCTAAAAATAGCCTATGAGGTAATGGGTTAAGCGTCCGGTTTTAGAGGTGTTTTACTATATTCTAATTGTAAAACAGTTTGGACCAATGTTAGTCAACCAGTAAAATGAATTATCCTTTGAATCCTGATTGTTATTGCAAACATGTACGTGCTGATGTGTGTTTCATTCATATTGTCATCCCTCAGAATACAACGTCACGCTCGGCCTCGCCTTGCTAGACATTGGCATGCTATCTTTAATGTTTTAAACCTCTCCCTCATGTAAAACGCATTGACATGCATATACAAACAGAGTAGACCCAGATCAGACGGCTCCTATAGGAGCCGTCTGAACAGGGTCTGCTCTATTTGCTTTTGATATTACATAGATCTGATTGCGTCGTTTAGTTTTTGCCAAGGGCAAAGGAATTCCTTGGAAAGATTACATCATAAAACTTGACGTAATAAATATCCATGGTGTCATAATTACGTGCCTGAACATTGAACAGAGACCTCAATTTGAAAAAAAAATGTCAACTCAAATTTGGATATGGTGCAAGTTTTGACTACTTCCGATTCGATCAAGATTTTTAGAAACTATTGAACAGGTGTCAAACAGCTTGGATCCTGATGAGACGCCAAGTACGAGGTGTCTTATCTGGATCTAAAATCTCGTCCAATTGTTAACCTCAGTTGGCGATCTAGAGACTTGTTCATACGACAGACTGTGTAGTCTCCGAGTGTAGGGCTCGTTTAGGAACCCATTGTTCTTGGTCTACGTTGCTTGCCTATAGTGTTTGGCCGAAATGGGTAAATTATGTATGTTTTCAATAATGTATATCTTGTCTCATGCGGATGAGGTCGCGAATAGCTGGCCAAGGGTCAATCTTGTTGTTCACTTGTTCGGGAAGTCAGTCAGTATTGATGTTCGTGCATGTTTTGAATAGTTATAGTATGTTAATCTATCCGATTTACATAACCTTTCCCAAATTATAGGACAATGAATGCGCAAAAGCATAGATAAAAACATATGAACATGTTAACAACATGTTTTAACCATTTCCCTCATGACTATATATTCATATTAGATGTCGTGACTAGTTATCCCTTTGCCTGATAGAAAAACTTTTTCACGCAGAAGAAGTGTCTGCTCTCTTAGCTTTATGACTACCAATTGAACTTCGATATCTCGAACTCGGATAACTCGAACTTCGGGTGAAATCGAAGTAAAGGTTTGGTCCTTCCAAATTTTACAATACAGAATAATTGTTCTAAAATGTATCACTATGCATATGTATATCGAATCACACGTGGCAACTTAATGCAAGTCGAAAGTAATGCTGAAAGCTCCTGTTGGAGCTTTCAGCATTACTTTTGACCTGCTTTAAGCGGTGAAAGTGTTCAGATTAGAAATCGGATACCTCGAACCTCTATTATCTCGAATATATTTGTATGGTTCCCTTTAAGCTCGAGAGATTGAAGTTCAACTGGATTTAGAATGAGTCATACGGTTTGTCTTGTTTGTTTACCAGTATATACATGCAGCTAATAGATGTTCATGACGTCATTATTTCTTACATAAATATTCAACGGGTAACGAGTTATTTGCTCATTTTTATAATGGACCACGAACGCAAGAAGTGTAAGCTATGGTGGAAATTGTAGAATAAAACTTATATAACAACTTTTTGCTCGTTCGGAGATGAACATGTAAGTAATGAGAACACCAGTACATACCTCATGTTTCAGCAAATTCCCTCATATAAGTATTGGCCTTTTTCACGCCTTTGCAAATAGAGTAGATTCAGATCAGACGGTTCCAGTAGAAGCCGTCTGATCACAGCATGCTCTATATTATCTGACTCTGCAGTTTCTACCAACATCAAAACATTCCATGTACATATGCGATTGTAAAAAAGTCAGCTAATATGTATTCATGATGTTATTATTTCTTACATATTCAACAGGGAAAGGATTTATTGACAAAACCTTATTAGATGGTTCCTTTACAAACAAAATAACACTTTATCTTGTTCGGTATTCATGTAAGAAATAAAGCCAACATGAATATTCATTAGCTCATTTTTTATAATGTAAACTTTTCATGGAACTTTTTTTGTTTGAACAAAAAACATAGAATCAGATCTGTATCATGTCAAAAGCAAACAGAGCAGACCCTGATCAGACGGCTCCTATAGGAGCCGTCTGATCTGGGTCTACTCTGTTTGCAAAGGCATAGGAAGGTGTATTTATGGAGTGTAGGGTTAATATTATAAAAGTGGTGTCAACTTAATTTATTCAGCTGTACAATGCAGCGGAGAGGGAACATGGTTATCCGAATACTCAGGTTAATTAGAATATATGTTGGTATGTTTTATTTGCAAAAGACATACATGTCCATCAGCATATATATATGTATAAATACTATGTTTACCATTTACAAGGTTGATTAGGATATATGTAAATACTATGATAACATTTTACAAGGTTAATTAGGATTTTAGTAAATACCATGTTAACCTCTTACAAGGTTAATTAGGATATACATGTAGATAAATACTATGGTAACCATTTACACTAGGTTAATTAGGATATAAGTAAATGCTATTTTAACCATTTAATGAATGAATGAATCTCCAAAAAGGATCCCGGCCTTAACAAAAACATTCTAATTCTCGGAAGTTCAATTCTAAAAAAAATCAACCCTAAAGGCGTGAACGTTCACAAGCATGCGGTACCCGGTGCAACACTCAAATCATCGATTACCGATGTAAAACTTTTCAATATGAAAATATTTAACTCTGTTTTAGTCTATATAAGATAGATGTATTAGTAAATACTATGTTAACCGTTTATCATAAGCAAACAAAGCAGACCCTGGTCAGACAGTTCCGACAGGAACCATCAGATATGGGCAGACTCTGTTTGCAAAGGCGAAGAAAGGCGTATTTATGTAGCAAAGGGTTAGAACTATAAAAATGGTGTCAACTGCTCTTATTCAGTGGCGGAGAGGGAATATGGTTGTTCGAATAAATAGGGTAATCAGGATATTAGTAAATACTATGTTAACCATTTACAAGGTTAATTAGGATATTAGTAAATATTATGCTAACCATGTACCATATATAGAGTGGATCCAGATCAGACGGCGCATGTATAAGCTGTCTAATTAGAGTCTGCTCTCTTAGCCCATTGGACAATTTAGACCTGATTCTACAGTTTCTGCCATGACAAAAACTTTCTGTGTTAATATGTTATTATAGAAATATTTGAATAAATATTCATGATGTCATTATCTTTTACATCAATATTCAAGTTAACCCTTTCCCTCATATAAACGTGTTGTCACACATTTGCAAACAGCGTAGACCCAGATCAAACGGCTCCTATAGGAGACGTTTGATCAGGGTCTGCTTTGTTTGCTATTGAAATTTGATAGATCTATTTCTTTACTTTCTAAAATGTCTACACTGTTCCATCTTCCATACTTCATTATAAATATTTTGTCCATGAATATTCAGTAAGTATTAAAATTTCGAATAAACACAGAATATAGGGAAAGGGTTAAAGGTTAAGAAACTTACCGCGAGAGTCATCAGTCATAGCGTGTGATATGTATCCGTTCATATCAATGTAGGCAAGTCAGTGTTTTATCTCAGCCTAGGTGTTACCTGCAATAGAATAACTCCATCGTCACACACTTATCAGTTAATACACTTCAGCCTGTTTAATCCTTAACCCGATGTATATTCATGTAAGACATGGTGACATCATGAATGTTAATTAGATGTACTTCTATAATGGCTTGTGCACACAGAAAATGTGTTTGGCTGAGGCAGAATTTTGACACAAGCCTGCTACAGAAAAGACACTGGAAAGACGGTTCCTACAGAAGCCATCTGATCTGGGTGTACCCTGTTTCCAAAGGTGTCAAAATGTGTTCTCTATCAAATCAAGGGGTTAAATAACCACTTACCGATTAAACAAAGGATTCTTAAAAAAACAGGCGGTTAACACTTGCCTCCATGAATATTCAAGTAAGAAATAATGACATCATGGATAATTATTAGATACTGTTATACATGTAATAGCACATGGACACAGGACCTTTTGACCGTGACAGACATTGTAGAATCATATATATATTTCATTGTACATCATAAGCAGATAGAACCAGACTCCTATAGAAGCCGTCTGATCTTGGTCTGTTTGCAAAGGCATAGAAAAGCGTATTTATGGAGTAAATTGCAGAAAGAACGTTTAATACATTTTCGCCCAGTGGATTAAATTGAAATTCCTATCAGCAAAAAATGTAGACTCTGATCAGAGTCTACACTGTTTGCCTACGTACCATATATGGGATCGTGGGAGCAAATGGGTTTATACATTCGCATTGCATTAAACATTCCCCTGTTCTATGTTTATTCCAAATTTCAATACCTACTAAACATTTATGGACAAAATAGTTATAGTGAAATATGGGAGGTTGCAAATTGTAGCCATATTAGAAAAAACAACAACAGATATTTTAAATTCAATTAGCAAACAGAGCAGACGCTGATCAGACGGCTCCTTTAGGAGCCGTCTGATCTGGGTCTCCTCTGTTTGCCGAGTCACTCGGCGTCTCATCAGGATCCAAACTGTTTAACACTCGGTCAGTAGTTTCTCAACAGATTGATGGAACCATAAAGAGTCAAAACTGCACCATATCCAAATTTGAACAGACACTAACCCTTTACCTTAACCCATTCCCTCCTAGACTATTTTTGATCCAATCTCTTTTTAATCTACCGAGAAGGAGCATTAGCTGTAGAAAGGGATAACTTTTGAATTGTGTAGTTTTCAAACCATTGAGACAAATGGAGCATTTGCTCCTATGGAGAAAATGCTCCATTTATCACAAAGGTTACAAATTTTGAGTTTTACAGAGGCGCAAATAGGTGTCAATAGGAGAGAATGGGTTAAGGTACGCATTTGTAAACCTTTGAAAACAGAATATACCAAGATTGGACGGCTGTTCTAGGAGCAGTCTGATCAGGGTCTGCTATGTTTGCTTATGACATAATATAGATTCTACGAATTCTGCCGTTTCACAATATTCCTGTACCCATGTGCTAGATATTATAACAATTCATCTAATCAATACGAGGTCATTATTTCTTATATGAATACAGTAAAAACCAGCTAATGCGACCACCTAAAAGTGGTATAATTATGGGGGCTTGATGCAGGTGGTAGCTTAATGCAGGACAAAAGTAATGCAAAAAGCTCCTAGAGGAGCTTTCTGCATTACTTTTGTCCTGCATTAAGCGATCACCTGCTTATAAACACAACCATGTTTATTCATTAGCTGGTCGTATTAGAGGGTGCTACTGTATTCATGAAGTTAAGCGTTAATTTTACAGCGGAATAGAGGTTAATGCGTCAAATCCTATTAGTAAATATCTCTTATCAGACAACAGAATATTCAAGAAGTACCCAGGATCTGTAATAGCATAAGCTTCACTTAGACTACCAAGTACCAAGTACTTCCATGACTACCAAGGTATGTTTAATTGCTTGCGTTCGGACAGTGGCTACTCGTGGACAGTCGTTAAGTGGACAGCTACTTTGGGCTAATCTGTTATTAGGTTATAAAGTGACAGATAAGCAATGGGATGGCTTTGCTGAAAAAAACAGATGTCTGCTTAAACTCCGGGATGTTTTAATCCATTCCCCGAAATGCTATATTTAGACCCATCCTATCTGAATAAGTGTACCGAAAAGGAGCATTAATGTTACATGTAAGAGAGAAAAGGAAACAAACAGAATTGTGTAGTGATCAATGAACAAATGCTTTATGTATCACAATGGTTTCAAAACTAGACTGTTACAGAGGTGCCAAAATGCGTCAGTAGGAGGGAATAACCGGTTAACCCATTACTCCATGAATATTCATGTAAGAAATAATGACATCATGAATATTTATTAGCATACACACATAAATACGTTTTAGCAATGACAGACACTTTAGATACCACATGGACAGAGAAATGTTTGGCGATGCCAGGAATTGTAGAATCGTAATTGATATTATATCATCACCAAACAGAGCAGATCCTAATCAGACGAG
This sequence comes from Azorinus chamasolen, assembly GCA_963576725.1. Lineage (NCBI taxonomy): Eukaryota > Metazoa > Mollusca > Bivalvia > Cardiida > Solecurtidae > Azorinus > Azorinus chamasolen. The sequence continues at coordinate 9,583,620 of OY755249.1, forward strand.
TCTAATCTGGGATTACAGTAAAACCTCTCTATAACGGCCACTAAATTACATCAAATATCTTGTGTTAAAAGGCAGGTGGTTGCTTAAAGCAAGGTGACAGTAAAACAGAACGCTCCTATAGGAGGAACGGGAGGGCGAAGGCCAGCTTCTGCGACTGGACAGAAAATATTTGTCAAAGATTCACCGACACGCACGTTTGTGCAGGTTTGCCATTATTTCCATTTCAATTGCTAACACTGCGATGAATTATTTATAACTTTGGAATGTTTAGCATTTTGCACTGATATTTAACATTGATTTGAAAAACAGTGGCACTGAAAAACAGTGTAATTTGAAGCACAGACGAATTGTGCATTTCATAAGCATACTGGGCTGAAATAGGTATACAGTGATGTGACAAATCTTCCATTTTCCCTATTATATAGTATTATTATGCATGCAGTAGAATTTGTCCTAAGCGGGCACTCATTTATTGTGTTAAAAAGCAGGTTATTGCTTATAGCAGGACGCACGTAATACAGAATGCTAATATAGGAGCTTTCTGCATTACTTTTGACCTGCATTAAGCTACCACATGCCTTACAGAAACATACTTAGACCTCCTTTTGATGACCGTTTAACCCTTTCACCGCCAATGTCGCATAAATGCGCCACGGCAAATAGTGCAGTCCCAGATCAGACGCCGCCTTTTCAAGGCGGCGTCTGATCAGGGACTTCACTATTTATCTCAATCTCTATTTCTATACATGTGCGTTATTCCTTTGAAATTTGCATTTATTTATCTCATTTCCTTATTTAACTGAATGATTTAACAAACTTGAATTGCAAACGACTATTAGAAATTTGGCGCCGAAAGGGTTAAGCCAGGTTCTACTGTATTTCGTTTGTTAGAGAGGCCAGGAGAAATAATTGACTGAAGGGGACAGAGACATTGGGAAGGATGTTAATGAGCTAGGGCACTATATACAGTAAAACCCTCTAATGCGACCACTTAATGAATAAACATGAGTGGTCTCATTAGCTGGGTTTTACTGTATGTATACACTAGTTGTTGGGTTTGACATTGTATACTAAAGTCAGCACACACTATAAATTATATTTAATGGTCTGAATTTATTCTCTTTTCATGGCAATTCTCTGGATTTGGATTGACCTACTAGACAATCATGACAACAATCTGCAGGTACTACAAGGATGACTTGCTTCCAATGGTGGATTGTCTTGTTATAACATATTTTCGATAAAAGATCGTTTAACCTTTCGCTTGCTATTCACGTCAATATACATACCTGTAAATAGTGAAGACCCATATGAGACAGCTCCTGCAGGAGCTGTCTCATCAGGGTCTGCACTATTTACAAGTTGATCAAGCAACCAATACACTCCAGAGTAGTGATTGCACAGCGATATACTTGTACGCAGTGAAAAAATATGTAATTATACAACAGGGCATGGGTTAAGAAGGAGAAATGTATTTTAAAATTCAGCAAGCGAAGGGTTAATTAGTTATTATATTTTGAGATTGTCCTGATTCCAGATGAATACATTTTAAACAGCCATGTCATGTATGATTACTGTTGCAATATCGAAACAGTTGGCACGCGTATTCCATATTTAGAACACTGACGACCCAGATACATGCGCTTATTGGGCACATTAGATCGGTTAAAGTAGTTCCGGCTCTGGGCACCCATTGAAGCATGGAATACTCCGACATTTGATTACAAAATATGCACCATAAAAGAAATAATCGCATCATCAATATTTATTCTATGAAGATTTCAAATGCTATCCGATCACAGATTGTTTTGGCCATGTAAAACAATATAGAATCAGGTCTACACAATCTCATACGCAAATAGAGCAAACCTTGAACAGATGGCCCCACTTCCTTTGCAAAGACGCCAAAACGCGTATCTAACAGGTATAGGACTTACCCATCTTAACCCTTTACTCCTTAAAAACTCCTTTTTACATATTTGCAAACAGAGTAGACCCAGATCAGACGGCTCCTATAGGAGCCGTCTGATCAGGGTCTGCTCTGTTTGCTTATGATACAATATAGATATGATTCTACTGTTTCCGTCATGGTCAAAGTTTTCTGTGTCCATGTGCTATTATAAGTTATAACTAATATTCTAATTGATATTAATGGTGTCATTTTTTCTTACATGAATATTCATGAAGTAAAGGGTCAAAACGCAGAATATGTGCTAATGTAAATACCCGTTATTGGACTTGGGGGTTTCAATATCTAAACATGCTAAATATTTCCGCGCCGACAGATTTCAGATGGTGTATGTGGAAACAAAATGTTTGGTTATCTGAATAAATTAGTGACGCTGTTGAGTCTTACATGTTCAACTGAATATTTAATTAACTGGTACAGCAAATTCCAACTAAACCAAAACTTTATTAAATAAGAAGCTAGCAAATAAGAAGCAGATGACTGCTTAATGCAGGATGAACGTCATGCAGTAAGCTCCTTTTGGATATTTCTGTTTGACTTTCACCCTGCATTAATCTTTCATCTTTTTGACAGACAGGCACTGAGTCTAATGTGAACGTCCTGCTTAAAGGCGGTTTACTGTATTAGGCTTTAGCTGTTCAACTTTTAAACATGCTAAACTATTTTCGCGCCGACAAATTTGAAATGTAGTACAGTTGAGCATCGATATCTCGAACTCGGATAACTCGAACATCGGGATAACTCGAACTAAAAGTTCAGTCCTTCCGAAATTTACAACACAGACTTGTTCTAAAATGTATCACTACACAAACCTAAAACACATGTGACAGCTTAATGCAGGTCTAAAGTAATGCTGAAAGCTCCTACAGGAGCTTTCAGCAGTACTTTAGACCTGCATTAAGCTTCGAACTTGAGATATTGGTCATGTTATAAATCGGATGACTCGAACCGCTGTTGGCTCGAATTAATCAGTATGGTCCCTTGAAGTTCGAGCTATCGAAGTTCAACTGTATGTGGGAACAAATGCGTTTTGGTTATTTGAGCAAAGCAGTCACAATATTGACACTGTTTCATATTCAACTGAATATTTCATTGTATGATATAACATTCAACATGCTAGGCAGTAAATGTCATCTAAATCGATATTTTTAAGGACATCGTTCCTCAATTTCAATAAAAAAAAACCCCGAACACATAACGAGCGTCAGGTAAGTCGGATCCTGAGTCGACACTTTATTCGAACCTGTTTAAACCCGTCTGTATGTTTGCCCTTTGAACTCATGTAAAACCTGTTGACTATTTCAATTATAAAATTGCATTTTTGTTCATGTTTTTGCAGATACAAAAGTGTCAACGCATCAAACGGGTTGGATCCTTATAAGATCCAAATTGTTTGCAAATACCTTGTCTCTTGAATGTTTGTTGGTGTATTTCAATGTTCTTATTGAGTTGTTCTATCATTTACACAAGTCACTATATGACATTGTTGATAGTTCCTGAATGTAATCTCACTCCTGGCGTTTGTTACTATATTGATAAATTGTGTTATATTTATAATTCAACACCTATTTGAATGTAAATGTGGTGTCTGTTAAAAAAAAGAATTTTAATCATAAAGAGTGATGTTCGCTCAAGCACAGGGTATGTTGTAATACTACTTTGCAGATAAGTTCAAGCTGTTAGAAACTATTGACCGTGTGTTAACTCTTTTGACGCCAAATTTCTAATTGTCGTCTGCAATCCATTTTTTTGTAAAATCATTCTGTACAATAAGGAAATGATATAAATAAATGAAAATTTAAAAGGAATAAATCACAGATAAAGACATAGAGATTGCGACAAAAAGTGAAGTCCCTGATCAGACGCCGCCTTGAAAAGGCGGAGTCTGATCTGGGACTGTACTATTTGTTGTGGTGCATTAATGCGATATCGGCGGTGAGAGGATTTTTAACAGCATGGATTCTAAATAGATGCCCAGTCACTCGGCAACTCATTTTGATCGAAGCTATTTGTAGATCATTGTCTATAGCGTCTAAGCCGTTTAACATGTTCAAGACTTCCATTGTTCATTTTAACATTCAGCTAATTAATTTTCATAGTCATTATGTATTTCATGCTCAGTCACCAGGTAAAGGGTAAACATAAATATAGACATTAACCCATTACCTCATAGACTATTTTTAGATACAACCTCTTTGAATTAATCTACCGAAAAGGAGCTTTAACTAGAGAAAAGGAACATTTTAGAATTGTGTAGTTTGAAACCATTGTGATAAATAGAGCATTTTCTCTTATAGAAGCAAATGCTCTTTTTATCACAAAGTGACCTTTACAGAGTCGTCAAAAGTCGTCAATATGAGGGAATGTGTTCAAGAAGAACGCGATGGTAACAGAATGCATCCGCAGGAGACACAAATTTACAAGTATTCAAACAGACGAACATAGGCAAACAATGTAGACCCATATCAAACGATCACTGAGGGAGCCATTTGGCCAGGTTTCTTCACTTGCACTACTTGTTACCATGCCAGTCTAATTGAAAGTTGCAAACAATGGTCCCAAACTGTCTTTTTTCAGCTATACAAGCTGTATTTGAATAGGAACACTTAGGGAAATACTGCAGACCCAGATCAAACGAATCCTCAAGGAGCCTTTTATCCGGGTGTTCTCTATTTTCTACTATGTTAGTCAAACTGAAAATTGCATAAAATTGTCCTCATCTGCCTAATTAATATGTACAAACTGGTGGGTGACTGGGTGTTCGGATACTAAACGTAGTTAGGGTACTTATCATTTGCTTCTTAACCCATTACCTCATAGGCTATTTTTAGATCCAACCTCTTTGAATAAACCTACCGAAAAGGAGCATTAACTAGAGAAAAGGAAAATTTTAGAATTTTGTAGTTTGAAACCATTGTGATAAATAGAGCATTTGTTCCTATAGGAGCAAATGCTATATTTATCACAATGGTTTCAACAGGTGACTTTTACAGAGGCGTAGAAGGCGTATTTATGGAGAAAGTAAGTCTCGCTTAGTGCAAGACGAATGTAACACAGGAACATCGGAGTTATGTTTATGTATAACTTTCGTCTGGCACAAAGCAATGAGATGGTTTTAACCATATACCTAATGAATACTTATGTAAGAAATATTGACATCATGGCTATAATTAGATTATGTTTTAAAACGGCATATCAACAAACACGTATTTGGTCATGGCAGAAACTATGAAATTAGACGTATATAAGTCCATACTCAAACAGACAAGACCCTAATCACACGGCTCCTACAAGACCCATCTGATTAGGGTCTACTCTGTTTGTACAGACATTAAATTGCATATGGGGGTTAAACTCACATTAAATTGCATATGGGGGTTAAACTCACACCATAATAAACTCATTTAGCAGAATTATCTGCACTTTATCTGACCAGTATATATACAGTAAAACCCCGCTAATGCGTCCACTTAATGAATAACCACAGGCATCGTTTAAAACAGGTGGTTGCTTAATGCAGGACGAAAGTTATGCAGAAAGCTCCAATAGGAGCTTTCTGCATAACTTTCGTCCTGCATTAAGCTACCACCTGCCTCTGCCACCCAGAAGTATGCCCCGTTTTGGTGGTCGCGTTAGAGGGGTTTTCCTGAACTATGTCTGCATTGTTTACAGTATTGCTGACTAAATCATCCTGATCAAGAATTGCGCCTAAAGTAGTCCTGGCAAAGCGTGGCCTAACTTTTTTCATGGGTGTATGAAAAACAATACTGCCAATCACAGCTCACCAAGGGTAATGAAAACACACAATTTTAAATTATATCCCCGTAACCAATTTCTTGTTTCCAATACTACCACAGAGTTTCATCATATTTCATACATATTACATATCTAGTGTTTGATAAATTTTAACAAATGTATTTGACATATCTCTTTGCACTAAAAGTTGAATGGGGTATTTACCAAAGTCTCCAAGTTTTGCACCATTACAAGCTGTATTATTAACACCTAAAATAGTTTACATACATAAACATGGACATTTTCAATTTGGTTGATACTTTTCATTCCCAAACTGATCCATATAACATAAATGGAGCTATTTTGAAACAAAATATTTATGACAGTAGAGCCAATTGAAACAGTGTTGCTTTAAGTGCAACCACTTGTGCCATTTTATACGTAGATAACTTAGATGTAAAAAAGACACCAACATTTGTGAATTCATTCACAACTTCTAGTTGTTTATCTGAACAATACCAAACTTCTATTCATGCTAAACGACAACCCCCTTTGAATACCATATTTTTTTTATTTGTTTATATTTGCTACAATATTTTTTTGTCTTTGCAAGAAGTATGTAGCGAGTTTAGTTTTCGTTGTAGACCAACAATTGTATCTGATACCAAAGCTATGGCATCTGTCAATAAAAACGGGAATATTTCAACTGGATCTGGAAACAATTGAATACCGCGAACGATTTCCTAGCAGAAATATGAATATAACTCATTCATAAAAAGTGAAAAAGCATTGGGCTTAAATTACATCATAGTCGTAAACCAACTGGGCAACATATTCTTTCTTAGTCCTCATAAGAACTTTAACAGCCCTATACAAATGACCTTTTATACCATTTTTATGCATGTACTGTAAATGGGTATTGTAACTGCAAACTAATTGGCATGCGAGATCTCTTAGATTTCGAAATGAGTTTGAATTTCGTTACCATATCTAATAATAGTTTGAACAGTATGAAATAATCAATTGGTGGAAAACACTTGTCAATGATAAAAATAACACCAACTTTGAAATTATTACATAATCTGGTAATAAAACTAGCTATACTCCTTATTACCAAACACTTATCTCATCCATTGGTATACCACCTACACTTGACTTTTGGTATTGCACGTGTAACTAAGAAAACAGTGTCCATAACATTCTGGGTACCCCAGCTTCCTTGTGACCCTATGCTATCATACCGTTCAAGAAAACTACTAAATATCAAACTTCAATGACTTATTTTACAGATCCTCAACCTTCTAACTTAAATAGTTAAAAAAACATCATGCAGTTTTGGGCGTTGACCTGAAACCTATTTACTTTGAGCACTGTTATTATTACAATTTGTGTCTAATTTGTGCCGCTTGCCGTCTGTCGTTTGTGCAGTTAGCACACATTTGAACACTCTTGTATCAAATGTACAATCGCCAATAACCAATGTCTCAGATTTTCAATATGTACACGTATATAGTTTATCCAGATGTAAATTCAAATATGTTCAAGAATAACTCCTTTATTTATCCACCAAACCGTATGTGGCCACTCTTTAGAATCGTCTCGAATACCACTCTTTACGGTCCGCCTCATGGATACTATTCTAAAGAGTGGTTACAACATAGGGTTTGGTGGAGAAATGACGATCTTAGTATCTGGGTACCCGCAGTGGTTTACTGTTCATAAAATAACCCATACAATCCTTTACAAGAGATGATTTGATTTCTAGGCGCTGATGACATGTCAGATCATTAGAAAATCGCATACGACTGACCCGCAATACCTCACGATACTTAACCCTTTACTCCATGGGCTATTTTTAGATCCAACCACTTTGAATAAATCTACCGAAACGCAGCATTAATTAGAGAAAAGGATGAAACCATTGTGATAAATAGAGCATTTGCTCCTACAGGAATAAATGCTCTATTAATCACAATGGTTACATAAAGTGGCTTTTACAGTGGCGTAGAAAGGCGTATTTATGGAGGAAAGTGTTAAACGTTATGTTCACCTCTGTTGAACAAGAAACTCTATCACCAACTCTCTGTGAGCTATCAATGCATGTTTCATCAGACCTTTCCTCACCATTGACTACACCAAATACTGTTGATTTACTAAACCTTTTAGAGCGGATTCATTTTCTTTTAAACTAAAGTTTCTTAAGGACTGTTTTATCTTTTTGGAATCAATTGCATTAAGTTTCTTCTACATTTTATTTAATCGATCTTCATTTTCTTTTTTCACTAACAACGCCGCTAGATATTTGTGCATTGAATAAAATTGTAACCTATTAAACCAATTTCTTTCTCGACTGTTTCAAGTCTAACTATTTTGTTTCGATATAAATTAACCGAGATTTAAAGGACTTCATATCTGTCTTCGGGCGTTTTGCATCAGATCGCATATCAGTAAGCTGCTCTTTTAATTAAAATTTCAATTTTGGTGTCTGTAATTGCATTAAGAACCATGCAGGTTTCCTAAGACGGACCAGGATTCTGTTCAATGTGAAGTGATAACATCAACAGACATTGCTGGTATAACACATGTTGTCCACCATATACTGCACAAGCAGGGGGTGGGGGGTTCTTGCTGCAGGGATTGGTGACATTATGCATTGGTCTAGTTCATCTACAGCATGTGTATCAACTATATACCACTTGCTTGCACAGTATACTTCTCAAATTTAACCCTTTCGCTGCCACACTCTGTCGTCTGCTAACCTTGTCGTCTGCTACAAATTTTTATTATTTTGATTTTCTTCATTTTTGTTTCAAAACATAGTTACAGTAACAAACAGTTTGGATCCTGATGAGACACCGAGTTACTCGGCGTCTCATCTGGATCCAAACTGTTTGCATAGGTAATCACAGATCCGGCATTGGCAGCGAAAGGGTTAAGCACCGAAGACACGTGCGAACCTTTGCGCGATACATCGCATCATCTATTTAGTTGTGACGCGCATGTGCGGTGTGTTGTTGACATCCGAGTCGGCTGATTCGAAGCGCACGAGCGTCGGATCAGACTCGGCGCAGTTAACTACTGACAGCCAATCTGACTGGACAGGAGAGAGAGAGGCTTGTCCTTACAAACTGTGAGTTATTCTATTACTCTCTCGTTAGCCAGTAGGTTTAGAGAAGACTTCCAGAGCAAACACTGGGCTACTTTGATATCAATAGTTAGCAGGGATGTTAAGCCTTAATTAAACAAGTACAGACAATTCACAAATTTGACACCGTAGACAGGTTTTTCGTTAACACTGTACAGTGAACCTCCTCTAAACGGCAATTATAGTAGAGAAGAATTTATATACTTTTAGGCAGATGGCTTCTTAATTCAGAGTGACAGTCATGTAGATATATCACACTTTCACAATGCATTAAGGTGTTACATGTCTCAAAGACCGATTTTTATACTAAACTGAACGTCAGGTTTAGAAGAGAGGTTTCACTATACACTAAAACCTCTCTATAACGGCCACTAAATTGTATTAACTAGTTGATATTTAGGACAGATGGCTGCTTAGTAGAGAAGAATTTATATACTTTTAGGCAGATGGCTTCTTAATTCAGAGTGACAGTCATGTAGATATATCACACTTTCACAATGCATTAAGGTGTTACATGTCTCAAAGACCGATTTTTATACTAAACTGAACGTCAGGTTTAGAAGAGAGGTTTCACTATACACTAAAACCTCTCTATAACGGCCACTAAATTGTATTAACTAGTTGATATTTAGGACAGATGGCTGCTTAAAGCAAGATGAAAGTAAGACAGAACGCTCCTATAGGAGCGTTCTGTTTTACTTTCACTTTGCTTTAAGCAGCCACCCACCTTTAACACAAAACAATTGATGCAATTTAGTGACCATTATAGAGAGGGTTTACTGTATATACTTCTTTATAACACGATTAGTACACTCGTTACACAATGCACTCAATGGTAACAATAGATAACAGTTAATATATGAATAGGTGGTCACTTCAAACCATACACGCTACACCATGCCAACACAATAGAAACCATTGGGCTGTCCGTCGGGTAGTATGACATTAGCGTGTTCATATATTTTTTCTTTTGTTATATATATCTTTCTTAATTATAGCAACGTTAAAAACAAACTACCTCAAGTATGTATCCAATCTCAGAGTCCATGGAAACGCGAACAATGTCATCTATTTCTTTTAACATTCTGGCACTGCTTTAATAAGATAGTGTCATGTATACCCAGAGCAAACACGATACGTCCGATCACAAAGCATGACCCATATACATCTAAGTTAATGTTTATACTGCACTATAATATAACACTCAAATGGCACAAGCAAATCGAAATACATATAAGAAAAAAGAGCCCGATTTTTTCTGTCATGTAATAAATGAATATTATATTAATGTTCAGTTAGTATTGATTTTAACCAAACTCGTTGACTAAAATAAATATGACATTCGGATATTCTCGTGTTATATTATATTTTAGTCAACTATTCTCTTCGAGACGATTCTAAAGAGTGATAACAGTAAAAGGTTGGTGGATCTTTAATCCTTTCAACATTAAGAGATTTCGTCTGATAAATTGATAGTTTGCTACAATACTCAAACATGTCCACCCAATTTCTTTTAATAACTTTAGTGTCAAACAGTTTGGATCCTGATGATGTAATCAAACTCTAGTCCATATTGTTGAAATGGTCCTTATCTTTCTGGTAACCCTTTACTCAGTAAGTACGCCTTTCTGTACTTTTACTTTTGCAAACAGAGCAGAATCAGATCAGACGATACCTATATGGGTCGTTTGATCAATGTCAGTTCTGCTTTTTTTTTTTATAGAATACATGATGTAATATAGATATGATACAATATTACCCGCCTACTGTTGGCATCCACCTCAAGCATTCACTGTATTTCATTGGGGGTGGGGGGGGTAGGTTACTGAAATGGGGAGGGGGTAGGTAATTAAGGGTTTTTGTCATATATGTGCACCATGGTGGGGGAGGGTGACCAAATGGCGTTGGAATTACTCTGTAGACCCAGGTTGGTTACATTTTTAAAATTGGAGTCAACAATATTAAATAAGCTTTAGCCTGCCTCTTTGGCCATTACTACTATTCTGCAGTAAATCTTGGTCTACAGTGTAGGATATGAGTTATTGTAATAAGTAATGTTATCTTGCATTGGGGGCAACCTTTCACTTGCTTTGATCCGCATATATACAATTTGCAAGAGGTTGGAATGTGTACTTGGACGGACTCCTATTAGTTTAAAACATTAAATACATTTATATCATATACTAGTATATGCAAAATATTGAGTAAGTTTGAGTGCAGATTTCATTCTTGACCCTTGAGAAGTATATTCACTTTAACCCTTTACCTGATAGATAGGACTAAAGCAGAGTAGACCCTGACCAGACAGCTTCATTAGGAATCCTCTGATCAGGATCTACTATATTAGCTTATTTGCTTACATAATAAGTTTTATATTTCTATATGTCCTGCCATGGTTGTTTCTTAAAATATAATATTTCAGGTAGAGGGTTGAAAATAGTTTATGCATTACTTATGTTTCATGTGTTTTGTTTCATGTGACACACTAACTGTAGAAAGTTGTAAGGGGGATGGCCGTAACTAATGTTGGCCCGACCCTTTTTCATGAAATGATAAATGAAATAAAATATGTTTATACTATACTACAATGGTTTCTGTTATGACCAACGCTTCATGACTGTGCTCATGTGTCATAATAAGTTTTATTATTCACAATGTGGTTCATTTTACACCAATAGTCATGTAGTAAAGGGTTAAAAGTATTATGTCCGCTATATATGATTCACCGGTAATCTGAACATTCAAACCAGTGCCATTATCGGTCTTTAACCCATTCCCTTATATTGACGCTTTTTGGCGCCTCTGTAAAACGTATTGTTTGAAACTACTGATATAAATAGAGCATTAAATTAATTTTGTTTCATAGGAGCAAATGCACTATTTATCACGATGGTTTCAAAAGTAAACCATTCTAAAATGTTCCTTTTCTCTAGTAATTGCTCCTTTTTTGGTAGATTTATTCAAAGAGATAGGGTCTATGAGGTAATGGGTTAAGACAGGCGGTAGCTTAATGCAGGGCAAACGTCATGCAGAAAAAAAATCTATGAGGTTTCATCCTGCATTACGAAGTCACCAACCTAAGACGTTATCAATTCTTACTTACCAAAATTCGATTAAGCGATATTAAAAGAACTCGTATTTTTAAGTTGCGATGTACGGGCTATAGAGGATCTTACGTGAGTGTTCATTACAGCGAGTGTCATATTCATTATAGTACACGAGTTTCATAAAAACAATTTGTAATGAATACGAATGTAAGGTTCTTTTTATCACATAGCCCTTAAAATGTGCAAAGTAAATGAAACAATGAAAAAATGTTTCGGCACTCCCATGCTGCAGATTATATGATAAAAATAAATATCAATCTTTAAAGTGGCTAATGGCGATATTCTGTCACCAGGTCTAAACTCTGTCACGTGATCAAACTGCTTATGATATACAGTAAAAAACTCGATACTTCGCACTTTTAGCAATAACTAATTGATGTCTTTTTAGGAAGGTAGATGCACAATGCAGGATGGAAGTTATGCAGAAAGTTCCCACAGGAGCTTTCTGTATGGCTTTCAACCTATATTAAGCCGCCACCTTTTCTTAAAGAGGAAGTCACTACAATGAATGTATATTTTCAATAATATCATAAAACTTGGTATTTGTTATGCTCAATCATTATTATGAAGATTGTCAGTTTGAACTTATATCGAAAAATGCCCGTGTGATACAAAATAAATCGATTTCATCATTACTTATAATTTTTGTTCTACAACAAAATATTATCCGCCCTTTCCGTTCAAATGTTCGGCGTTTTGCCGATGATCACCGACCCCTCCATTGTTTACTTAACAGCTTGTCTCGGAGGTGGTCGGAGAGACGCTAATAGCGCGAACAGATACGAAACTAAAACCCAACCCGAATAAGACTGAAACAATGGGGAATAAAATCGGGATCGTCGATATCAAACACATGGATGTTTTGTCATTTTCAACGTTTATTCGATAGGTTTTCTTGCGGTATACTTCTTTTCAGCATATAAACAAACGAGTTTTGTATAGGTATTTTTGAAATGCGTCGAATGTAGGGACTTCCCCTTTAACGACAAATAATGATACTTGGTTTAGTGTACGCACTATGGGAGTTTTACTGTATATCGGTTGTGCATGTATTTTCACAATGTTATTAGATCATGTTACCATTGGTATTAACAAGGCATTATCTGATATAAGTTTTCGAGAAAATAAATAATTAAATATAAATGTATATTTTTATAATATGTAGTAGGGAATGAATATTTGTAACGTAAAACAATATAACTGTTAACCGGGCTATTTACGGTATCGTTTTATCTTGATAATCCATTATTGGGATTTCAGCTATAGCAGTTGATGGTTTTAGCGTTTCCGATTACATGGAAATTACATTATCATCAATTATTATCGTAAAAAATAATGAAACTCATACACGATGCTTAGTTTGTGTTCGGGAAAGGCTCTGCAACAATGGACGCTATGTTCGTATTGATGAGTATTGGAAAAAAAGACTTTAACTTCGCACCAATAGACGACTGTTGGCATATGTTTGCAAACAGAGTAGACCCAGATCAGACAGCTCGCGTAGGAGCTGTCTGATCAGGGTCTGCACTGTTTGCTTACGGAATAATACAGATCTGATTCCAAAGTCAAAAATACCTTTGTTGATATTCAAATTATAAAATAACCAGTCCATTTATATTCATGCAGAAATAAATTCTGAAATAAATATCGGATCCACGAGAAAAAGGGGTAAATAACGATAATACACTATAATGCGGTTATGTTGATATTAAAAATAGATTTGTCTCTATATAGAAATTGACAATGGCTTAAATGTTTCAGATCAGATACAACTATTGTAAGGTCAAGCAGAGATATGAACGTTAAAAGTCTTCTAAACTGGAATTTAATGAGAATAATTTAGGTCTGTTTAAGCAAATGATTGCTTTAATACAGAATTAATGTCATGCAGAAAACACATTTGGGAGCTTTCTGCATGCCATTCATCCTGCCTTAAGCACAAAAAGCAAACCATGCAGACCCTTTACGACTGGTATTGATACTAAGCTGTTCGTCTGGTTTAGAGGGCTTTTACTGCTTTTTACTGTACAGCACTCCCTCCCTACAACGACCCTCTCAATAACGAATCCCTCCTTACAACAACGCATATCACTGTTTCCGAAACAACAAGACTCCAGAAACAACTTTTTTCCATTTCATTTTCTTTATGCCTCTTTCAAACCTTATGTTGTGACCACTCTTTAGAATCGTCACTTTGTGACGATTCTAAACAGTGGTCATAACATAGGGTATGATTGAGGCATAACGGTTTTAGTTCTCGAAATACACTTGATCTGGGGGATCTGCAAACAAGCTAATTATGTTTGATTTTCCCTCCCTATAACAACTCCCTCTGAACAACACATACAATCTTCGTATCCCAGAGGGAGCACTGTACAGTCTTTCAGTAGATGTTGCGATAGCTTCTCAGGATTTTCGTAAATGATGTCGGTCTGAGATAAACTGGTGAACCCGGTATACTCTATATTTTAATGACCTATATTACTTTTACAGGTAGATGATAACTGGTGTTATTATTTGCAATTATCTATATTAAATCTATCAGGAATTGCATTCAGTTTGAATTTTTCGCAAGGGTACAATAATAAATGAGCCCTGGAAGCGAATACTTCAAACAAAGATAGATAGTACAGTTGAACTTCGATATCTCGAACCTCATGGAACTATATAATTAGTTCGAGATAAAAGAAGTTCGAGTTATCCTATTTCTAATCTGGACACATTTTCAAGTTGGCAGCCTGATACAGGTCTAAAGTAAAGCTGAAAGCTCCTGTATGAGTCTGAGTTCGAGTTCGACTTATACCAAAGTACGAGTTATGCGAGTTCGAGATACCGAAGTTCAACGGTAGTTAGGAAGTTATGTTAGGAACATAATAAAAAGGGGGTAATTCAACGATGTTATCCTAGACATATTATCTGTGTACAGTAAAACCTCTCTATAACAGCCACTGAATTGTGCTATTCAATTGGTATTTATGGCATGTGGCTGCAGAAAGCAAGGTGAAAGTAAAACAGAACGTTCCTATAGGAGCGATCTGTTTTACTTTCACCTTGCTTTATGCAACCACTTGCCTTTAACACATAATACTTGATGTAATTTAGTGACCGTTATAGAGAGGTTTTACTGTATCTATGTTTGTTTATGAATTATATTTCTGACTTTATCTACCAATACCAAAACATATTGTATGCATAGGTATATGCCATCATAAAAATTCAGCAAATATACATTCATGATGTAATAATTTCTTACACAATTATTTATCAAGGAAACGGTTAAGAAGTTCCAGGGCTTAAGAATTGCTCTTACGAACATCGTACGAATTTCTAACGATGAATGTGATCGTACCAATGTTTAGTGAAACGGTACCCTGATTTGTAACAGACCCACGAAAACTATAGAACAAAAATACAGTAAACCCCCTCTAATGCGACCATTGAAAATAGGTCTAATTAATTAAGGACAGGTGATCGTTTAATGCAGGACGAAAGTAATGCAGAAAGCTTCTGTAGAAGCTTTCTGCATTACTTCCATCCAGCATTAACATAGGCCCTCATATTGATGACTTTTGACAACTCTGTAAAAGTCACTTTGTGAAACCATTGTGATAAATAGAACATTTGCTCATATTTATCACAATGGTTTCAAACTACAAAATTCTAAAGTTTACTTTCCTCTTAGTAATGCTCCTTTTCGGTAGATTTTTTCGGTAGATTTATTCAAAGAGGTTGTATATAAACATAGACCATGAGGCAATGGGTTAAGCAATTATGGTCACTGGTAAAGTAGTCGGTATTGACGGGTTTTACTGTATAAAGAATTCATTAACCATTTACACTCTGAATATCCATGTCAGACGCCACCCTTGGTGAACATCGGTTATGGCTATTCGTGCAAAAAATAATGACATCATGAAACATTAATGAGTTGAATTCTTATAATGGCCTTATAAATACAAGCATTTTTGGCCTTTTGCAGAAACTTGAGAATCAGATCTGTATTATATCATAAGCAAACAGAACATACCCTGATCAGACGGCTCCTACATGTACAAGAGCCGTCTGATCTGGGTCTACTCTATTTGCAAAGGCATAGAAAGGCGGATTTATGGGGGTAAATGGTTAACAAATGCATAAAAAGTGTCATTATGGGGTAAACGACACATTCAACAAGGGCATTCCGTCAATAGACAATTTCCCTATTAATATGCCTAGCAGCGTTCGGCAAGTTTGTCGAAATTTCTTCCGTACATAAGAAATATTCTTCAGGGAAATCATTCTAAATATACATTATTCTAACTCATATCCCATTATTTGTGTTCAGTCTCGCATTCGCAAACAATCGGGCTGCTCACCTGGGTCCAAGGTAATAAAACGTTTTGCCTGAGTCTGAGATCATTCTCAAGTATCTGATTGGCCTTTCCGAGAATTTAATCACAGTTCGTCATGAAAATGTTAGTTATTTGATCAACCGGCCTCGCCTGGTACATGTAGTACTCGAGCACAGTCCGTCGGTGATATAATCGCTTTATGCGCGATGTCCATTAATAGGGAAAGCTAGACAAGAAGTCTCTTGACGGGGTCCTCTGATTCGGAGTTGCGTAGATTGCTTCACAAATTAGGTCACAAATTTAACAAATTATTGTATATATACACAACTGACAATAAAGTTAAACATAGATTAATTAAATACATGTGTATATATATTTGGATGAGTTCAATACAAAATAGAGATTAAAATGAATTAAACATAGTGGACGCTTGACTTTACAATATTACCTAAACACAATGTCCCAAGGTTATAACAGTTTTCAAAATCGCGAGCTCAAAATCTGTCCAATCAAATATTTGAGAATCTATTCAAATTCAAACAGGAAGCTTCGCAACCTCTGGGTCATGTACCAATTGTCGTTACAAAGGAAATTGTCAATTGTACAAGGTGCACTCGTGTTGTAAGTCAATAAATCTAGATGCAATTTATGTCACCTTCATTAGTGAGTATTCTTGACTCTTTCGCCGCCAATGTTGTGTATGTGATTACCTATGCAAACAGTTTGGATCCAGATGAGACACCGAGTAACTCGGCGTATCATCAGGATCCAAACTGTTTGTTACTGTGGCATTTTTTCTGAAACAAAAGTGAAGAAAAAGAAGAAAATTGTAGCAGACGACAAAGTTTGCAGACGACAAAAGTTGGCAGCGAAAAATTTAAGGAACACATATCGGGTGTATAGAGCAATAAGCTTCATCTTACGTTTAGTCATCTTGATAAATGATCGTCTGTTATCATTATTTTTTATTCTTAACCCTTTTACCACCGCCAATGTCGCTTAAATGCACCAAGACAAATAGTGCAGTCCCAGATCAGACGCCGCCTTGAAAAGGCGGCGTCTGATCAGGAACTTCACTTTTTGTCGCAAACTCTGTTTCTATATCTGTGCTTTATTCCTTTGAAATTTGCATTTATTTACATTATCTCATTTCCTTATTTTACAGAATGATTTAACAAAATTGGATTGCAGACGACAATTAGAAATTTGGCGCCGAAAGAGTTAACCCTTTGCAATTGGAAACGAGTATAGTGGAATTTAAAAAGACACAGATCATAGGTCTCCGCCAAATCAAACGGCTCTTTTAACCATTTCCTCCATAAATACGCCTTTCTACGCCTCTGTAGAAGTCACTTATGAAACTATTGTGATAAATAGAGCATTTGCTCATATTGGAGCAAATGTTCTTTTTATCACAATCGTTTCAAACTACACAATTCTAAAATTTTCCAGTTCTCTAGTTAATGCTCTATTTCGGTAGATTTATTCAAAGTGGATGGTTCTAAAAATAGCCTATGGAGGAAAAGGGTTAACCATTTACTCAGGTCCTATAGGAACCATCTGATCAGGGTCAGCTCTGTCTGCTTATGATATAATATAGAATATGATTGAACAGTTTCTGCAATTGCCAAATATATTGTGGTCCTGTGCTTTTAAAGCAATTAATCTAATCAAAATTCATGACATCACGAATATTCGTGGAAAAAAGGGTTAAATCAGAGGGTTCCTCTAGATCTGAGGACGCTTAAAAGAGGATCAGGATTTGCATTGTTGTCATTCATAATCTTCTAGCATATTTAGAACTTGTTGCGTAAATTAAAACATTTTCAAGACAATGAGTTAATAGTTCATTAATTTCTTCATCAAATCCTATGTTGTGACCACTCTTTAGAATCGTTTCTAGACGATTCTAAAAAAGTGGTCACAATATATTATATGGTTTGGTGGAGAAAGGACGATTTTAATACATTGTATTTGAAATCGCGTTTTTATCTGTTGGTCTGGTCAATCACGAATTGGCCATTCCACTTTAGATATCCAACATTCAAAACGTTAAGGAACACGCGTTCGTGACCCAGGACATATTTACAATATTGTCAACTATTCAACCGCTCATGGCTTCTCTCAACTATTTGTGACTATTGATTTCTGTCCTATGTCGTAAGCTGGGACTCCCGAGACCACCAATCTCGTCACTCACGAAACATGGACACACCGGGGAAACAGTACCGTCTGAGAAACAGATATTGTAGCATATAGTTGCCTGGTGTCTAAATGCAAAGTGAAAGAAATTGGAAGACTTGTGAAGAAAATGTATAATATTAACTCATTGAACATAGCATCCCGGAGCAAATGATTCGAACCGATTCTAAAGAATGGTCACAATATAGGGTTTGGTGGAGAAAAGAAGGAATTATTCTTGAAAATGTTTTAATTTACGCGTCTTATGTGGACCTCTCGCATCCATTAATATAGGCAAACCGTGCAGGCCAATTGAAGATGATTCGTCACGGAATTCTCTTGTTAGAGCTTTTACCCTTTCGGCGCCAAGTTTCTAATTGTCGTCTGCCAACCAATTTTATTACATGTAAATCATTCGGTAAAATAAGGAAATGAGATAGATAAATGCAAATTTCAAAGGAGTAAAGCACAGATATAGAAGTAGAGTTTGGGACAAAAAGTGAAGTCCCTGATCAGACGCCGCCTTTAAAAGGTGGCGTCTGATCTGAGACTGCACTATTTGTCGTGGTGCATTTTTGCGACATTGGCGGTGAAAGGGTTAATTTCTTTTGATATGACGCCATTGGCAGATAGTTCTTTAAGAAAAGGGCATGTTTAGGACAATCAAAAATTAAAAATATTAATTTCAACAATACTCATTTCAACGTAATATCTGAGAACAACGATTAGGCTGTTCGAGTCGAAATTATTAATTGATGTTCATATCAATCAGTTCATCATTACAAGAATGACCCCACCAGTTAACAGTCGAAACGAACATATTTCCATTTAACAAACACACAATGTGGTACCGCACTAAATTGTTAATATAGTAACCCTTCCAAAAGGACCACTTTAAGAATAAACATAGATGTCTTCAAAAGCAGGTGGTTGTTTCATGCATGACGAAAGAACAGTAAAACCTCTCTATAACGACCACTTAAAAGTGTTAATTAGTTGATATTTATGGTAGTGGCCGCTTAAAGCAAGGTGAAAGTAAAACAGAACGCTCCTATAGGAGCGTTCTGTTTTACTTTCACCTTGCTTTAAGTAGCCACATGCCTTTAACACAGTGATGTACTTTAGTGGCCGTTATAGAGAGGTTTTATTGTAGTTCATAAAGAAAGGACAATCGTGCATTAATCTACCGCACGTGTTTAACCCTTTGCTCTATACATACTCTTTTCTACACATTTGCAAACAGAGTAGACTCAGATCAGATGGCCCCTATAGGCCGTGCTCTATTTGTTTATGAAATGATATAGATATGACTACAGTTCCATTCACGGCCAACATTTCCTATGTTCCTGTGCCATTATTAAAAATGAATACATGTATATTCAATATCCATGACATTGTTATTCGGTACATTAATATTCACAGAATAAAATAATTAAGGTGCATAATTAGACCTCGCTGTGGATGTCGCCTTAGAGAGGATTTCCTGTTAGTATAACCTGTCTTAACCATTTCCTCCATAGGCTAATTTTAGACCCAACCTTTTTGACTGAATCTACCCAAAAGGAGCATTTACTAGAGAAAAGTAAAATTTTAGAATTTTGTAGTTTGAAATCATTGTGATAAATAAAGCATTTGCTCCTATAGGAGCAAATGCTCTATTTATCACAATGGTTTCAAGAAGTGGTTATCACAGAGGGGTAGAAAGGCGTATTTATGGAGGAAAGGGTTAAACATCCATATAAAGGTTTAATTATGGACCTGCAACGCAGGTGGAAGCTTAATATAGGCCAACAGTAATGTAGGAGCTTTCTGCATAACTTTCGCCCTGCATTAAGCTACCACCTGCCTCTGCCACCCAGAATTATACCCCGTTTTGGTGGTCGCATTAGCGGGGTTTTACTGTATTTCGTTATCCTCTTAAACAGTTAACAATTTTAACTGATTGATTGCTACTTATCTGAAAGGGGCATTGCACTGGAACACCAAGAATGCGTTCCTTCTTGAGTGGTTTTGATTGTAGTTGTCAACAAAAGATCGATATGTTTAACCCCTTTGCTGTTAAAGGCACTGTTGTCTTCTGGATACATTATCGATGCTTCATGCTACAGAGTGAGCATTTCTTCAATTCGAAATCAGAAGTGTCAGACAGTTTCGATCCTGATAAGACTTCTCATGTGAACCAGGTCATTTTTGTATAAAATTATGCTATCACAGACTCCTTTTCATGGCGGCGGAGAGGTTAATTATGGATACCCTTTAACCCTTTCCTTCATAAATACGCGTTTCTATGCCTCTGTAATAGTCACGTCTTGAAACCACTGTGATAAAAAGAGCATTTGCTCCTAAGGAGCAAATGCTTTATTTATCACAATTATTTCAAAAACAATTCTAAAATGACAGTTTCTGTCATGGTCAAAACCTCTGGTTTCCATGTGCTATTTTGCAGTACATATAATTAATATTCATGATTTCTTTTTTTCTCATATGACTATTCATGGAGTAAGGGGTTTAACTTGGCCAAATTAGTGCACTAGACCCAACCACTTTATTGCTTTAAACACGGAACTTTGAATATAAGTACAGATGTCTGGCCATTTCACGGGAGATGTTTGCAGTTCTCAGTTGGCAGAGTCTTTTATAGTCCTTGCTTAACTCGTTTGTTCCCAGTGGATTCTCCCATGCTGGATTAGTCTATTGTTTATCAAAGGGGTATCTGGTCTAAATTTTCATTTTTTTGTTTTATATTGCATTTCCTATCAGCAAACAGAGTAGACTCTGACCAGACGCCGCTATTTGCGGTGTCTGATCAGAGTCTACACTGTTTGCCTACGTCCTATATATGGGATCGTGGGAGCAAATCTGTTAATATTTAACTTCATGTTGTTTATTAAATAGTTATAAACAAGGTGTACCACATGCAGTTATTGTTACCGGTTCCTTATATATATAAAAAACAATTAGTAATTATATTTACAAATGGACGTGGTCCCCCTTCTTGCATTAACAACATTCAGCTCAATGAAATAATGAACAAATGTTTACGTTATCTTTGTAGAAAAAATATGAATACTCGGAAATTGAGACATTTTAAAATAAAACGCAGTTATGCAATTCCTGGTGTGCGATCGGAAACTTGCTCTAAGTCCGTCGAATAAAGTTACGTTTATGCCGATGTCCCCCATTCACGAGCTGAAAATGACGATGAATCCAAACCAAATCACTGGTGAAGAATGGTTGATGATGTTAATGACGATGACAATGATAGACATTGAATTATTTACGAATTTGGCATAAACTATAAGAAAAATGTATGCAGTCAAATGAGTACCATTGCAGCGTATTTTATCATTGAAACATTCACACCTAAAGCTTGGGGTACTGCGGTATATTACGTTATTGAAATGATGAACACCAAAGTGCATTCATTTTCGGCGATCAACACTATCATTAGGTCGGCACCATATTATATACCGACTTATGGCGTGCTAAAGTTAGATGATTCTTTAAATGGGCCGTTGTAAGAGTAATACAGATAGGAGACGTATCTTCAACAAGTCTGATATTTTTTTAAAGCATGGATATATGGTGAAACCTCGTTATTTCGATTTAAGTAAAGAATAATTTAGGCACATAGCGGCTTAATGCTCAGTTCAAGTCATACAGAAAGCTCCCAGAGGAGCGTTCTGTATGACTTTTACCCTGAATTAAGCTGTTACTTGCCTTAAATTCCTTAATTACACTTATTCAAGCATTCGAATTTTCGAGGTTTTACAGTAACATAATCAGCCTGTATTTTACCATATGCTTGTATGTTGTGAATACCTAATCTTTCTCACGCTGCAAATAATAACCCTTCGCTTGCTATTCACGTCGATATACCTACCTGTAAATAGTGAAGACCCAGATGAGACAGCTCCTGTACTATTTACAAGTTGATTGTGCAACCAATGCACTCCACAGCAGTGATTGCACAGAGAAATACGTGTACACAGTGAAGATATATGTAATTATACAACAGGGCATGGGTAAAGAAGGAGAAATGTATTTTAAAATTCAGCAAGAGAAGGGTTAATATCTGCACAATAGCTGATCTGATTAACGTTTTACTAACTTCCACTTCCATCAAACCTTTAACCCTTCTCTTGCTGAATTTTAAAATACATGTCTCCTTCTTTACCCATGCCTTGTTGTATAGTTACATATATTTTCACTGTGTATAAGTATTTCGCTGTACAATCACTGCTGTGGAGTGCACTGGTGGCACAATCAACTTGTACATAGTGCAGACCCTGATGAGACAGCTCCTGCAGGAGCTGTCTCATCTGGGTCTTCACTATTATTTACAGGTACGTATATTGACATGAATAGCAAGCGAAGGGTTAAGAATCTACTGATCAAGAGTCACTCTCGACAAATTTGTTAGCAAAGGTCATTGATGTTAATCCATTTTCTCATATTGACGCCTTTTGACGCCTCTGTAAACTCATTGTGATAAATAAAGCATTTGGTCCTACTGCAAAATTCTAAATGTTCATTTTCTCTAGTTAATGCTCCTTTTCCTTAGATTCATTCAAAGGAGTTAGATCTACAAATAACCTATGAGAGAATGTGTTCAGGATAAAAAGGGTTAGACTCATATTCCGGTAGCACCTAAAATGTAATGGTTGAAATAAAATCCTATCGATATACGCCTTGACCATTTAGTCCATAAGTATGCCTCTGTGAACAGAGTAGACCCAGATAAGCCTGCTCCTGTAGGAGTATGTTCTGTTTGCTTATGAAATAATTATAGATATGATCTAATAATTTCTGCCATGGCCAAAAGTCCTTTGACCAAAACGTTCATGTGCCATTATAAAAAATGATCTAATTGATATACACGATGCCATTACTTCTTACATGAATATGCATCGAGGAAAGGGTTAAAACGTATCAGTTTCTTTTTCATTTACCTTCACCATTTAAAACCCATTCTATAAGTATCTCCGAAATACGTTTCTGCAAATCCATCTTGATTTCTGCATCGAATTGACAAGCATATAAAATATACTACGCTCCTTGGCGTCGGTGCATTTGACAATACCGACCAATCTACAAATAAGGCAAACATTAGATTTGTCTGAGTTTTAAAATCAAATCAGACAGAATCTATCGAGGGAATTCCATGTGCTGAATACTGCTGTATTAGGCATACAAACAGGCTTGGCATTGTGTGTTGTTTACGAAACGGTTTTGTTAAGACCGAGGAAGCGGTCTTCATTAGTGCAGCTAGGCCCAGACTGAAACTTTATGAATAGATTCATTTTACATCTGCCACGGCTTTCCGTTACAAGGAACCAACTTTGTGCGTACATAAAGCATGTTATGAATAATAGATAATTTATATGTCCACCAAACCTCATGTTGTAACCACTGCCACAGGGTTTGGCGGCGAACTGTCGTATATAGTATTTGAAATACACTCGTTGTCTATGGCCCTTGATTCATTAAATTCGATCGTAGTTGAAATCGGGTGTTGGTAACATTCAATGACGATATCTGTTTATGTTTGCTTTAAGTAATATCTTTTTACCCTTTACTCCATAAATACGTCTTCTTATGCCTTTGTAAACTGAGTAGACACAGATCAGTCGGCTCTTTGAGTAGACACAGATCAGTCGGCCCAAACATTCATGTGTCTATGTGCTATTATAACAAATTAATATAATAAATATTCATGACGTCATCATTTCTTGTATAGATATTCATTGAGGATACGGTTTAATGACAATATATGTAAGACATCGCCAACCATACATCCTTCGTCAATCAAAGAATCTTTCTAGAGCATTAACCTATTTTGTGACACCTCTGAAGAGCATTTATCACGTTCCAAGTGACCCGTTCCATTCACAGCGTCGATGATACATATAACCAAAGTTGTCAGCTGTATTCTGTACAGACGAGTTCAGTGAGTGATTTGTTGATCCCTTGTGTCCATTTAAGACTTTATGGTGGAGGAATCAATACTCACAATTTTCATCCGGAGCATTCACCCTCGCCGAGATGGAAGTGTACTAAGGCCGTTTTTTCTCACAGAAGTAAGTTGAATGATTAACCCGTTACGCCATGAATATTAATGATAGAACTAATTGCATTGTGAATATTAACAATGTTTTTCTATTGGCATTCACGATAAAATACAAGAAATAATTGCCATGGCAAAAAACTGTAGAATCTATGGTGGCATATTGCTGACAGTACTTAACCACTTAATTATCATGAAAGTGCCATGCTGATATCTCACATAAATACTTTATTAGTAAGTTTTCACGTTATTTTTCAGATACTTATCTGAAAAGTGGAACCTGGAAATCTTTCACAAGAACAAGATACATATCTTAACGCATTTTGTTTGTCATGATACGGCTTTAAACTGCCATGACTTTTTAAACTTTTTAAACTGCCATGACTGTACATGTGCTGTTTCCTTGTGTTGCTGTTCGAGCGACTGTTTGTTCTGTATGTGGAGTTTCCTGCATGACTCATTTTTGTACTTTTAATGAATTTATCTGAACTAGATATTTATCACGAACACAGATGAATATCTATTAACAAGAACATTTTCATTTCACCATTTATCTTAAACTAGAAAATTGTACTCGGATGACTGCTGCAGTTGTTGCCCATTGATAGGCAAGGGCATTGCACAGGCTATCTATGTTTTTGATAAGAAAGTATTCGAGAAAAGTGTTACGTTATTTATATAATGTGAAATCAGTATATTATTATGGCACGAACAGGTCATTTTGACGCGATAAGATAAGTATCAGGTTTTAATGAAAATATTCCAGATTCCACTAATTAGATAATTATGTGAGATATTACCATGGAACTTTTTCACAAAAGCTAAGTGTTACGCAGTGTCAGTATAATGCCACCATAAGAATCAGAATTATACTATACCATAAGTAAAGAGAATAGACTCTGCTCAGATCTGATCCGGGTGTACTCTGATTGCAAATGCATTAATCCATTACCTAATAGGCTATTTTTAGATCCAACCACTTTGAATGAATCTACCGAAAAGATTAACTAGAGAAAAGGACACATTTAGAATTTTGTAGTTTGAAACCATTGTGATAAATGGAGCACTTGCTCCTTTAAGAGCAAATGCTCTATTTATCACAATGGTGTCAATAGTTGTACAGACAATACACGTCTGTTAATGCAACAGAGCAATATACTTGGTCACCTCAATTGATTTCCCTGTCAACACAGTGTACCCAAATTTTAGGGCCGCGTTGTTTACAGTCTACAGTACTGAAAACTGGGTCAACCTTGTGCCCATATTTCACATCACAATTGTAAAGAATCACCCTTAGAAAAACGACAATTCTACTAGCGACAGTATTTACAGACTTAGAAGTAATAAGACGTGCATTTAGGTTTTATCAATATGACAAATACGTACGTGGTTTAACTTGTTTTGGATGCGAGCTGTGTCCATTCAAGCGCGTGTACTTTTTTGTAAGCAATGGTGAGATTGAAACGTTCTGAAAACGTATTGATTACGTGACCGCTTCAATGTTATAATTTGCTTCTTTTCTGTTCCCGTTTTGGTAATGGTTTTCAAATGTTTTAGTTTACTTTGCCTGCCCAAAATATGTAGGCATGCTTCGGACCACTTCCATAACGATAAGAGTGAGAACACTCTCAAGGGACACTATATTTTAACAGCTAAACTCCTCAAAAGTGTTTGATTAAACATCGCAGGCACACAGGGGCGGATCTGCAGCTCTGGTTCAAGCAGTAGTTAAGTGGTATTCTGCTGTATTGAAAATATGCGATTAGACACATGGATCCACCTATGGTATATTAATACACACACATTTTAAAACTAACGTGACACTGGTACGATAGCTGAGTCCGATTTGCGGTACTAAAGACTAGCTGCCGCCAGTCCGAAAACTACTCAGGAAGGTCGATTGCCAGGCTTATTACGGTAATAATGGTAATAATGAATAAGTGTATGACGACCTGCAAATAAATACTTATGGAACAGTCCTCGTGACGAATTTTAGCAGCGTATATACTATATAGTATACCATTGAAGTTTACCACGCGGAGCAGATTGTCTTCATCAGCATGCAGCCAAGAACTGCAAACTGATACAGACTGTAATCTAATTTTGTCTAAAATTCCTTGGGGTTTTTGTCAATGTGTCCTGAATTTGATTGTCGGTTTCTCGTTTTATTGCATACTGGTTTGTTGACGGAAACATACACAAATGTAAATAGGTAATCAACAAAGTGGTTCTCCTGGTATTGTGTCACTGAGCTGACTGAGTATCGTGAAAAGACTTAACTAATATAGATGAGATGTTTCATCAACTTATAGACACGCCTGTTGACACTTTTGCAAACAGAGAAGACCAAGATCAGACGGCTCCTGTAGGAGCCGTCTGATCAGGGTCTGCTCTGTTTGCTTATGAAATGATTTAGATTTGATTATACATGTATTGTTAATACCAATGTTAAAATGTCCTTGTTTATATTAATCTGGTAGGGGATTTCAAACCAAGAACATTTATTCTGCAACACTCGAAGTATGCGTATGGATCTATTGCATATCTGAAACAAATGCGATTCCTTTGAAAGAATGTCATCAATGCAAATACTGAGTCTAATGAGCTATTTAACACCATGAGTGTGGTAAATGATAAAAGTGAATGTACGAGCCATGCAGGAAACACCACATACAAACCACAAAGTCGCCCGAACAGCACCATGACAAAAAACAACAACAAAAAACAACAAATGTATATGCCTATCAAAAGACAAAAGTGTCGCAAAAGGAAATGCACAATGGCATAGCAAACAAAACATAGGGGAAATGGTAGTACTATATTGGAATGAATGGTCAGCGACAAGTGTCTAAACCTGGGTTTAAACCTGTTTATGGGTGCTCAGGCTGACGCTTATTCTATACCAACCCTACCCAACATATACAGTGCACCCTCATCATACCGGCCATCGTTATAATGACACCCTCGTTATACCGACAGTAGGAATTGAAACAAAAGTACCGTTAATTCTTTGAAACAAACACTAAATAAATTGGTGCAATACCAATAGCACAGGTGATTGCTTAATGCAGAACACAAAACGTGCAAAATCTCCCCTAGGGAGCTTTTGCACGTCTTGTGTTCTGCATTAAGCGTTCATCTGTTTGTACTAGTTTAAAACTGGCCATGTGGTTCCTTTTATATCTAAACTCGTTATAACGGCAACCTCGTTATACCAGCAAAATGTCTGGAAACAAACACCTCCGTTGTACAGGGTTCACTGTAACATTTCCGACTAATCTACAACAACTGCGATGGCAAATTCGTACAGTGGTAAATTACATGTAAAACGAAAACATATTTAAATGAAACAAATAGGATCCATCTAGTGTACTCAGTGATTGAACTGCAATCAGAGTATCTGTAGAAACGTAATAAAGGGCCGATGTCAAGATAAGATACCTACATTGAAACATTTGTTCCCAGTGGATTTTTCCATGTTTATATATTGGATTAGTACATTTTTCATCTAAGGGGTGCCTGGCCTAAAGTTTTAATTTCGTTTTGTTTTATATTGAAATTCCTATCAACAAACAATGTAGACTCTGATCAGACGCCGCATTAGGCGGCGTCTGATCAGAGTCTACACTGTTTGCCTACGTCCCATATATGGGATCGTGGGAGCAAATGGGTTAAAATATTTTTAAGAGCAATAATAACTCCTTTATTTCGTCACTAAACCCTATGCTGTATCTTCTTTTACTGAATGACTATTACACATGTAACACTCCAGGTATTTGAACCAAGAAGTCTTTTCAAAAATTAGAGACTAAAGATACAACCAGGTAAACCTAGTGTTGGGAAGTGAAAACTGGATCTATTGATCTACAGAATAGATGAGTATATTTGAAATCTAGGTAAACTATGTTTTATATTGTCCCTACATACCATATTTTTTGGCGTCCATTCACCGATGTCTTCTCATTGTGCTTTAAAAACGCTATAGACAAATGGTGTAGACTCACACCAGAGGGCTGTGTCATGAACCCTCTGATCAGGGTATGCACGGTTTGCTGAATCCACCATTTTCTATGGCTTATTCCAGCAAGCAACTGTTTTGTTCGTTGAGCCAACTCCAAATGAAATATGGATGGGTTCCTAGGTAAGCTCTGGGCGGGGTTTCATTAACCATTTCACTGTTCTATGTTTATTACAAATATCAATACCTACTGAATATTCATGGACAAAATAGTGATAACGAAATATGGAAGTTTGAACACTGTAGCCATTTTAGAAAGCAAAGAATGATATCTTTCAAATTCCACTAGCAAACAGAGCAGACCCTGATCAGACGGCTCCTCTAGGGGCCGTCTGATCTGGGTCTTGTCTGTTCGCAAATGCGTGAAAACACGTTTGTATGAGTGAAAGGGTTTAACGATATTTGAATGAATGGGACGAGTTCCAGGAGTGTAAGTATTTGAATGATATATCAGCTTTGTTTAGTAAAATACGTGCATCTCTTGTCTACAGTTTTGATTTAGCCCTTACTCCGATATAAATACGTTTAATGACTTTGGTTATATAAAAGTTGATTTGATGGTTTTTGTCGTGGTTATATATACGTGTTCATAAAAGCAGCATAAAATTTCTGCTGATATTCGTATACGGTGTTCATTATTTTCTTGTTACACGAGTATAAATGAAATATAGTGCTCCCTCTCTACAACGACAACCTTTGGGATACGAATATTGTATGTGTTGTTCAGAGAGAAGTTGTTATAGGGAGGGAAAATCAAACATAATTAGCTTGTTTGCAGATCCCCAGATCAGGTGTATTTCGAGAACTACAACCGTTATGCCTCAATCAAACCCTATGTTGTAACCACTCTTTAGAATCGTCACAAAGTGGTCACAACATAGGGTTTGATGGAGGCATAAAGAAAATACGATGGAAAAAAGTTGTTTCTGGAGCCTTGTTGTTTCGGAAACAGTGACATGCGTTGTTGTAAGGAGGGAATCGTTATTGAGAGGGTCGTTGTAGGGAGGGAGCACTGTATAAGGTTAAACTATGGAAAATGTTATCCAACATGTTGCACTGCGTTTTAGGATGGCCATCATGACAGCTGGCATTCATCATTGTTAAGAGAGGGATTGGGTAATGTGGCAAACATACATGATTGAAATTCTACGTTTAGTATCAAGGAAATTGGTCGAAACAACACGTTAACTATGTTCCTGTGACGTCTTCATGTGGATAGTAAAACGTTAATTAAAAGCTGTAATCTCATTATGATTTTCACAAATTATCCCCATAATGGAATCTCTCAAGAAGATTGACACAATATAGACGCATTAAGGTAGATTGCGTAATGAAAGCTGATCATTAGGCAGACAGAGTCTATATATATATATATATCTTTATAATGACGTAAAGTTGAGAGGCTTGAGTTTTATATCTATTTTTATCATCTCCAACCAAGTACTGTCTCGTTGTTTACTTCTATCCGCAATTAAGAATAACCTGCAAGGCATGACTATTCCACGCAAAACCTTTATATTCCATAAGGAAATCACAATTAGCTTAATGGATGTATTGCGCAAGAAGGAGAAATGTGTTTTAAAATTCAGCAAGAGAAGGGTTAAATAAACAGTCACATACAGTTTGTATCCTGATGAATCACCGAGTCACTTGGGGTCTCAACCTGTTTGCATATGATACCACAGACCAGTCCTCATAACAGAGAAAGGGTTAGTGAATTATTGCATTTTTAAGAGATTAATTAGAAGTACAGCAGGTGATTCATTGTCCAGTTTGTGTGAAGTTGGCTGTGAGTTGGGTATGGGATATTAGACACTCAATGTACTGTTGTTTGTTATACACTCAGAAGTGCATTCGCTAAAGAAAGTCTTTGGCGAATCCACTGCAGTGGTTTACACATTCAGAAAGGTATTTGCACAGAAAAGGTCAGAGACTAGTCCATTGCAGTGGGTTAGGCATTCAAAAATGCATTCGCTCAACAAAGGACCGGAACGAAGCCACTGCTGTAGGTTAGACATTCAAAAGTGCATTCGCTGAACGAAGGTCCTAGACAATTCAACTAGAGTGGGTAAGACATTCAGAAGAAGTGTATTCGCTCAACAAATATTTGTTGCGAACCCAATGCAATGATTTAGACATTCTAAAGTACATTTTCCTAGCATAGGTCTAGGCAGAATCGCCTGAAATGGGTTAGGCATTCAAAAGTGCATTCGCTTAACAAAGGTCTGAGACGAATCCACTGTTGTGGGTAAAACATGCAGACGTACATTCGCTCAAGAAAGGTGTTGGACGAATCCATTCCTGTGGAATGCGCTAAACAAAGGTCTGGTTCTAATCAACTGAGTTGACATACAGAAGAAATGCATTTGTTCAAGAAAGGTCTGAGACGAATACAATGCAGCGAGTTAGACATTCAGAAGTGCATTCGCTCTAGAAAGTCGTGTGACGAATCTACTACAATAGGTTAGACATTCAGAAGTGCATTCGCTCAGCAAAGGTCTGGGACCTGGAATCCACCTCTGTGTGTTAGACATGCAGACGTACATTCGCTAAACATATATCAGGTACTAATTCATTGCTGTGGGTCAGACAGTCAGAAGTGCATCCGCTAGGTAAATGTCACGAACGAATTCATTTCCGTCGGTTAGACATTCAGATGTGTATTCCTTAAAGAAATGTAATGTTTGCGCCTATTAACCCATTTGCACCCAGTGGATTCTTCCATGCTTATATATTGGATAAGTCCATTTTTTATCTAAGGGATTCCCGGTCTAAAGTTTCATTTTCGTCTTGTTTAATATTGAAATTCCTATCAGCAAACAATGTAGACTCTGATCAGACGCTGTTAACATGAGTGTTAACATGACAGTATCTATGAAATAAAATGCTATATTCTTGGACAAACTAATACATGTAATTATAACGACATAGTTTTGATTTCGTGTAAATTGGGTGTATTATGAAAATTAAATTGTTTGAGATATTACCTTCGCAATGTTTGGGCTAATGAAGTGTTAACCGAGTCTGCAATTTTCTCTTTTTGTGTTGCAATTTTTGCTTTCGGGGTTTACTGTTTTATAAAGAAAATGGAAGAAATGCACACACTTACACTAAAAATAAACGAAACTTAGCCCAGCAGACGACATTGCTGGCACCGAATGGGTTAATGCCGCGACTCATGGTTTAACAAAGATGTATCATGCAATGAAAGGATAACTAGAAGTGACGTGCAACATAGTAACCCATCTTTTTTCATGAATACTCTCGTGAGGCTTGCTACGGAGTCGGATTTATTTATGTGTTTTATAACACGCGTGTCTTTGTTTATTTCCGCTATTAAAATGACCTTCAGTGGTACCGACACTTTCTCGGCAGAGACTCTTTCGCAGCCAGATCACTACGCTAATTGCAACCGTGTTAGTTCAATCTATAAGGGGCGAAGCTTAAATGGTATAGAACCAAACTAGTAAGAATCAACACAAAGATTGCTTAAAAATGGATCAAATGTATTTGTGTTAATACAAAGGACATTTCAGAACTAATGCAACTGGGGTAATAAAAAGCGCGCTTTCGATAGGTCTTGATTTATTTACATGTCATACCTTCAAAGTAATCGCCCATGCTACGTACACAAAGTTTCCAAACGTTTGATCCAGTTTTTAAATGCATTTTTATACTCATTGTCGGGTACAGCCAGCATACACTGATAAACAGCGAATCACA
Source organism: Azorinus chamasolen (assembly GCA_963576725.1). Classification (NCBI taxonomy): domain Eukaryota; kingdom Metazoa; phylum Mollusca; class Bivalvia; order Cardiida; family Solecurtidae; genus Azorinus; species Azorinus chamasolen. Next base: position 9,615,896 of record OY755249.1, read on the forward strand.
GGGTCTGTCCGGTATTGACGCCATTGTTGTTTAAGTTTCTTCAACATGTTCTCTTTATAAAAATACCCAGACACATACTTTCTAGTTGGCACAGCAAGTTGCATAAATGGACCACGGATATCAAAGAAAATAACACATATTGCTTTCTTGGCACTTATAATTGTTTTGGCAATTGAAGGGCGGCGACAGTGTTAGGCAGCCCATATAGTGTTGTTAATTTCCCTGTATGCTCAAAAAGGTGTACCCTTGTCTCATCTCCAGTAATAATGTCAGATAAAACTGCTTTCTGTGATATTTTGGAAACATTTTGTCGGATATGTTTTTGCTTGACCGACAATAAATGAGGGATCCATGTAGTTGTAATGAGTCTCATTTTCAAATTATGCTTTAGTACGCGAAATATATTTGCGGCTGAAATGCCGATCCTACTAGCTATCTGAGGAACAGTTAATCTTGCATCATACTAGACCACATCGCATAATTTGTCAACTATATTACTTCCAGTGAGACTGCAATGGAGTCCTGGTTTTGCGCAACATTAATATAGTCACAACCGCTTTTAAACTTCTTAACCCATCTTGTGATTGTGGCATACGATACTTCATTATGCCCATGAACATCAGACACGATAATCTTTTTCGCAGTCTTGATATAGCCTTAAATTTCAGCTGCCTTTACACTTTTCTTGCCGACCATTTGTATTAAAGTGTCAATGACTATGTGTTGTGTTTGTCTATGTATTAGAAAGAATGCAGCACGCACACACGAAAATGTGGTATATCTCTGTAGAAAATGGACGCCTCTTTAAACTGGTACAGTATTTACGAATCCCGTGCACAGCGAGGCACCACGGTGATCAGTTGCATTACCATGTGATTACCCTTTACCAGACTTGTTCAATGAAAATGCAGTAAAAGTCAAGCAGGAAAAGCCACACACAAGACGCAACAATCGCCAAAACATCGATAGAGCAAGTAATACACGACTACACACACATATACGCACATACACACACACGAGATGGAATTCGAAACATGAACAAACGCACAAGTACAAAGACACCAGACAAACATAAATTTGAGGGCGAACACACAAACACATGTACATACATACACACGCACACTGACGAGATTAAAATACTAAACATGCACAAACGTACAAGTACAAATATTCTGAAAATGGATGATCCTTCGAAAGCAAAAGTAGAAATGCAAAAAGAGAAAATTGTATACTCGGTTTTATTTAGTCTGTTCATGAGTAGTAATTTTCAAAACTAATAACATCAAAACTAATGATCCCGAAGGACCAGAAAATATAACAACACTGAGAATGAAGTACGTGTACGAGGCGACTTTTTACGGCCACCACACAAGCACTTAACACCTGCTGTTGTGAAGTACATATATTCTGAAAATGGGTGATCCTTCGAAAGCAAAAGTAGAAATGCAAAAGGAAAAGAATTGCAGACACAAAAACACAAAACAAACACATAAGATCAAGGGTGACAAAGAGAGTACCGCCTTGGAACGGTCAGTGGCAAAATCCCCAACACGTAATTGTTGAAAAGAAAAACATGGTCATCACGGATGGTGCTAAATTCCTATATACTAGGGGCATTTAACAAGTAATGTATCAGGTCCTCTTAGATGTATTTTCTGTATGACTTTAAGATGCCGCCTGTCGTAAGACTAATAATGATATTTGCTTTAGTGTTCGAACTAGTGGGGATTTGCTGTATATGCCTCACTGGGTCATGTGGGGAATACGCTGTCATCTCTGCTTCGTGCAATTCGTGTTATGCTTTAGGAGTGACATTGATCACGGGCTTACGGTTTTCCCTGATGAATATGTATATAATGATATTCACTAACGACGAATTACTGGCTGGTAAGTTATTATCACATTAACGTTTGGCCATGGAAGAAACTGTAGAAAGCATTCTATAAAATTCGAGAGGCAGACAGAGCAGACACAGATCAATGGCTCCTATAGCATTCGTCTTCTTAGGCAAAGACGTTAACTAGATCTTACAAATGTAAATGGACACCAAGTATGCATAGCTGGTTGAGGAAATATGTATGGCGTGCCAGATTTGACTACGATTGGCCTTGCCCTCTCTATATTTCATCGCAATGCAAGTGAATTTATTAACAACCTTCGGTTATGTTTAGTAGTAAACGGTCTCCTTAATTTCTAACAGCTTTAATTTCCTACATAAATCATACAAACGTGAAACTTTAATCAATGGTATAGCGCATGCATAACCCAAACACATTACCACACTATTATAATTTCAGAAGCAAAGAAGCAAACAGAGCAGACCCTGATCAAATGGCTCCAATAGGAGCGGTCTGATTTTTGTCTACTCAGTTTGCACATGCGTTATAAAACGTTTACATAATAATGATATAAATTGTTTAAACGCCCTTCGTTAGTTGACCAAAAGCTATAGCTTGCACCACGTCTGAATAACGTTCATAATGTTTCCAGTGCAATTAACCCATTAGTTCCAATAATTTTTTTTTATAGGAAAAGCATATTTTGGAAACCATACATTTTTCATGTTGATGGAACACAGCGTACAAAATATTGAATGGTATAAGCCATTATCATCGTTGATTTCAGCAAACAGCGCATACCCTGACCAGAAGGCTTCTTCAGTGTCCATCTGATCTTGGTTTACACTATTTGCCTATGCCCTGTTGTACGGGACGTTGGACACAGATGGGTTAAGGTATCACTGATACAAATACAAGTGTCAGCTGTATTCAGTACAGACGAGCTCCGTGAGTGATTTGTTGATCCCCCGTGTCCATTTAAGACGTAACCCTTAGCCTGCTAAGCCTGACCTAACTGAAAGTTGCAAACAGCTTGAATCCAGATGAGACGCCGAGTAACTCGGCGTCTCATCAGGATCCAAGCTGTTTGACACTTTGTCAATTGTATCTCAAAGGCTTGAACGAAACGCGAGAAAGTGACGACGTCAACAGATCTGAGCTAAAGCAGATCTCATTTTCATAGCAGGTTAAGGGTCAACGGTGGAGGAATCGATACTCACAATTTCGTCTTGAACGTTCACTCTCAAGCCAAACTACGAGTTCAAAAGCGTTATACCAACCTTTAGCCTGCTGAAAAAAATAATGTTTGTGTACATTCTGATCTGCTACATTCTTTACGTTCTTTCGATTCGTTTAAACGTTTTAAAACAGTTGATTGAATGCCAAATAGCTTGGATCCTGCTGTAACGCCAAATTTCTCGTCGTCTCATCTGATGCCAAGCTGTTTGCAAATGTCTGTTTGGCCGCATTCGGCAGTCAAAGGGTTAACTCACAGAAAAGATGCAAATTTGACAATCTAATTGAAAGCGGTAACGATGCTTGTAACACTGCCTGATTTTACGAATTGAGAAGCGACTTGGGACTCCTGTTTATAGAAATTCTGGTTTGTAGAAGTTTCGGCTTACGCAATTTATCAGAATTCTCCATTTATTTATGAGGACATTGGCCAAATCTCTTTCGCAGCCGTTAGCGATTCCACGATAGCCTTTGCAAACAGTTTGGATCGAAATGAGACACAGGCTAATTCGGTATCTTTGACACTCCTATAATGTTTAACCCGTTCTCTCATATTGACGACTTTTGACGACCCTGTAAAAGTCACCTGGTGAAACCATAGTGATAAATAGAGCATTTGCTCCTATAGGAGCAAATGCTCTATTTATCACAATGGTTTCAAACTACAAAATTCAAAAGTTTTCCTTTTCTCTTATTAATGCTACTTTTCGGTAGATTAATTCAAAGAGGTTGTATCTAAAATAGCCTATGAGGTAATCGGTTAACCCGTTCTCTCATATCGATGCCTTGTGACACCTCTGTAAAAGTCAATATTTGAAACATTGTGATGAAAAGCATTTGATCCATAGTACTTAGCAAATACTCTATTTATCACAATGATTTCAAAACTACACAATTCTAAAATGTCCTTTTTTGCTAGTTAATGCTCATTTTCGGTAGATTTATTCAAAGGGGTTGTGTCTAAAAATAGCCAACGAGGGAGTAGATTAAAGATGTATGCTGCGCAAATTTCCGCAAATTTTGCGTTTCGAACTGACTTAGTATTGGAATCTATGTATCTTAACGCTTATTTAACGCCAAACAGCACGGTCACTAAGTGTTTGTTTGTGTCGAAAAAACTAGACAAATGGATTGCTACGGAAACCAACGGAACAGCCTTCGCCTTCCTTCGCCATTTGCCGAATCTGTCGTAAGATTCATATTTTTACATAATCCCCGTTTCTAAAAAGGAGGCTCCTTTTTAAGAATTTAGCAGTATTCGGATAGCGATAAATATATATCCTATCGGAAAATGGGCTGTAAGCATTATTTTTATTGTATGTATACCTGTACAGCTACTGGAATTGATTGATTAATACGAAAAATGTGCATAATACATCTTTAACCTTATTAATCCCGATTTATCAGAGTAGAATAGCTTACCAGTGTTTAACTACATAATGCAATAAATATGAAAGGCTTAAACTTGATAGATGATTCTGAATGACAAACAATACAGACCCTGATCAGAGGGCTTCTCTATGGACCCTCTGATCTTGGTCTACACAGTTTGCATTGCCACGTCACAGTGCATGTGTATCCTGGTTTAAATAGGTTATTCTCGCCGCAACGGTCGCCGGATAGGAACTCATAAGGATGACTCCAATGTGCGAATCTGTATGGAACTTTGCTAACTGTTTAGATCCAGATGGCACGTCAAATTACTTGACATCTCATAGGGGTCCGGACTGTTTGACACACCATTTACATTTGTTATCCATTCCCTCATATTGACGCCTTTTGACGCCCCTGCAAAAGTGACCTGTTGAAACCATTGTGATAAAAAAAGCATTTGCTCCTATAGGAGCAAATGCTATATTTATCACAATGGTTTAAAACTAAAAAATTCTAAAAGTTTCCTTTGCACTAGTTAATGATCATTTTCAGTAGATTTATTCAAAGAGGTTGGATCTAAAAATAGCCTATGAGGGAATAGGTTAAAGCACAACGATAGTCGGGCAGAAAGCTTACAGGGGATTTTTCTCCACGACCTTCACCCTGCATTAAGCTGCCACCTGTCTTAACAATGTCCTTCATATTTATTAAACGTGTTTTTATGCATTTCCAAACAGAGTAGACCCAGATCAGACTGCTCCTATAGGAACCGTCTGATCATGGTCTGCTCTGTTTGTTAATGGAAATATCTGTTTCTTTACCCTCTAAAATGGCTACAATGGTCCACCTTCCATATTTCATTATAACTATTTCGTCCATGAATATTCAGAAGGTATTGAAATTTGGAATAAATATAGAACAGGGACAGGGTTAATAGAGCGAGAACGATACTTATGTGAGTGTTCGAATTATCTAGGTTATACTGTACTGCATACAGTAAAACCTCTCTATAACGACCACTTAATTACATCAAGTAATGTGTGTTAAAGGCAGGTGGATGCTTAAAGAAAGGTGAACGTAAAACAGAACGCTCCTATAAGAGCGTTCTGTTTTACTTTCATCTTGCTTTAAGCAGCCACCTGCCCAAAATACCAACTAATTAACATAATTTAGTGGTCGTTATAGAGAGGTTTTACTGTAGTAACAACTCAATGCAAATGCATTGTAGTATACAATAAATGCTTCGAAATGGGAAAATAATAATACAGAAAAATCTCGAATATTTGAATTTTCTGTATAGAAGGATTATGACTCTTTTAGGCAGGTGGTCGCTTAATGCATGGCGAAAGTAATGCAGAAAGCTCTAGAGGAGCTTTCACCATGCATTAAGCTGTCTTAAAGAGAGATACTAATACGTAGTTTAGTGTTCGAAGAGTGTTCGAGATTTTACTGTACTTTTTGTGATTTACTCGTCTGTGTTGAAGTTTGTCAAAAGACAAACTTTGCATTTTGTAACTTTGTCATTGATTTTAATGATACTTGTTAAAATACTTAGTGCACATTGTATCTGCTGATCTATCGCACATAACGTGAAACAGTTTTGTTCTTGCTGACATCGGTAGAGTAATAACTTTTTCCCTGGTTTCATGATAGTTGCCAATAGAATTAATACAATTTGAATGTATTGATGATTCACACAAAACGGGAAACTGTTTCGCGCTTGCTTACATCGGTAGGGCAGTCACCTTGTCAATAATTTCACGAATGGTGTACATGAATTATACGTTAAAACTAACCATGTTTCACAGACCTTAAATAGCTTGGTATTTGCGTTTAACCAGACATTGACATTGGCAAAAATAGCAGTCAGTGACATAAAGTGAAATATCAATCTATATATAGCACGATAGACACGCGCATATTGCGAAATCTTTTTTACCGGATACAATCCATAGGCAGAAGCTAGATGTCCAGATAAAATGCGTAAATTAAGATATTTTCAGGGATAAATTCTTTGTTTCTCCACCAAACCCTATACTGTGATCACTCTTTAGAATCATCTTGATTGGTGGCGAAAATGGCAAGTTTAGTTTTTGGGTACGCACCTTTATCTGTAGCTCTGAAGTGGTATACTAACCGTCGTTTTTAACCTTTTACTCCATTAATATTGCCCCTATGAGTATAACTGAACCATTCGCTTGCTGAATTTTAAAATACATTTCTCCTTCTTTACCCATGCCCTGTTGTATAATTACATATATCTTCACTGTGTACACGTATTTCGCTGTGCAACCACTGCTATGGAGTGCACTGGTTGCACAATCAACTTGTAAATAGTGCAGACCCTTATGAGACAGCTCCTGCAGGAGCTGTCTCATCTGGGTCTTCACTATTTACAGGTAGGTATATTGACGTGAATAGCAAGCGAAGGGTTAATTGATATATTATAATGACGCATAACTTCAGGAAAGTGTGGTCATCTGAATCTGTAGTATCAGATGTATATATTATTCCATAAGCAAACAGAGCAGACCCTGATCAGATGACTCCTACAAGTTCGCCAAAAGGCGAATATATGAAGTAAATTGTTAACCCTTTGCTCCATAAAAACGCACGTCCCCGCCTTTGCAAACAGAGTAGACCCACATCTATAGGAGCCGTCTGATCAGGGTCTGCTCTGTTTGCTTATAATATAATATAAATATGATTCTAAACTTTCTGTCAAGGCTACACATTACTGCGTCCATGTGCTTTTATACAAATTAATCAAGTTAAAATTCGTTACATCATTATTTCTTACATGAATATTAATGGAGGTAAAAACTAATGTCAACTAACTTACATAAGGTAAAAACTAATATCTACTACTATTGCAAGCTTTGCCTTATCAGATGCTGGAATTCCAATCTATAAGCTTGTCTGTGTCTAAAGTTTTTACATATTTTTTTCAAATCTTTATCATGTCCGTGTATTTCCTTTTCCATTACCAAAACCTCTTCCGTTGCGTTGTTTGTGGACTTAATTTTCCATGGGAATGTCGTTGTTAATTTGACTTAATTTTCAAGATCTGGTTGAAAGGAGGAGAGAGTAGCAAATGCAGTGCACTTCGTTAAAGTGTGTAAGACTATACAAACTAGTCTTCCTAGTATCACATACCTTAACCCTTATCATGCAAGAACACGGCCTGACTCATTTTTGCAAACAGTGTTTTATTGATATCTGGGTTCAAATAGCTCTACGTCTCACCAGGACGTCTAAGATGTTTGCCACTCATACAACCACTTCTTAAATTAACTATCTCCCCCTCATATAAACGTCCATTCACGCTTCTGTCACTTTTTGAAATTATTGTGGTAAATAGAGTATTTGCTGCAGTGGTTTCAAAACTACACAACTATGAACTTTTTCCTTTTTGGTACTAAATACTCCTTTCCAGTAGAATTAGTCAAAGAGGTTGCGTCTAAATATAACCTATGAGGGAAACAGTTAAGGCATTGGGTGTAGATAAAAATAGAGCATGTTTTTTACGGCACGACAATAGTCGTCCTCGTGATAAAACCCATAAGGTGCGCTGTCAAGTCAAGTCAAATTAAATCAAAATGTTTTCATAATTGGATAGTAAGTATAAATACATATATATGTACAGAGGTCAGGGTAAGATGCGTAAATTAAAATATTTTCAAGAGCAACTCCTTTATTTTTCCACCAAACCCTGTATTGTGACCACATTTTAGAATCGTCTCAAAGAGACGATTCTAAAGAATGTTCACAGTATAGGGTTTGGTGGAGGAATGACGATTTTAATATTTGGGTGCGTGCCTTTATCTGTAGCTCTGAATGTAACGTAAGTTACATGTACGTATATCTTTTCACCGACATGTTGCTATATATGCCCTTTTTATTGGTACAGTGCCGAAAAACCAAACAGCCGCGCTACTCCACCACTTCTCTCACCAATGTTGCGTTCAGTTAACCGCTTCCGTGTTTAATATTCATGGAAGAAATAACGCCAACATAAATATTAACTAGATTGGTTTTTATAATGACATATGAACACGGGGCAGTTAGGCTCAGGCAGAAAATGTAGATATCTATATTATACAATAAACACACAGATCAGACCCTGATCAGACGGATTCTACAGGAGCAGGAGCGGTCTGATCTTGGTCTACTCTGTTTGCAAAGGCGAGGAAGGACGTTTATAAGAAGGAAATTATCAACCGTAACAGTTATGGTTTTATGCAATTCGCAAATTGTCAAACCGAAATGTTGCGATTACTACAGTAATAGCAATATGTTGGTCTTATAATTAACGAAGAGTTGCATACAAATAACGGTTTCATTTAACTTAAACCAGGGTAGGTATATACTCTCAGTGAGTTGTGCCATTCCAAACTACAGTAAAACCTCTCTATAACGGCCACTAAATTACATCCAGTAGTTTGTGTTAAAGGCAGGTGGCTGCTTAAAGCAAGGTGAAAGTAAAACAGAACGCTCCTATAGGAGCGTTCTGTTTTACTTTCACCTTGCTTTAAGAAATTCCCTGCCCCCTGCCTGAATACTAACTAATTAACACAAATTAGTGGCCGTTATAGAGAGACTCTACTGTTCTACCAAACATGAAGATGGACTGGTTCTTTTATCGCACCTATAATATAATCTGAGCTTCGAAACAAAACATGCAGTCAGGAAACTAATCTAATTCATAGCACAGGAATAACCCACAAACTACAGAGCGACGTCATCAGCATGCAGCTGGGATTAGGAACGGATCCAGCTGTAATCTAATATTGTCTGAAAACCCGTTTTATGTTGGTCTGAATGTTCTGAATGAGATTCTCCTTTTATTTGCATACGGGCTATGTCTGAAGGGAATACAGATGTATAAATTAAATGAAAGACGCGAGGTGGTTTCGCACCTAGTGTTGCTATAATGTTCTCACTGACTAGAGTGTTGATGACAAAGGTCCAGATAAGATGCGTAAATTAAAACATTTTCACTAATAACAATGGGTTTGATGGACAAATGACGATTTTAGTATTTGAGCATGCACCTTTATACGTTGCTCTGATGATATGAACATGGAAGGAATAACTGGTTTAATTAACATCCAAATGTAAATTCACCAGATACAGTGCTCCTTCCCTACAACGACCCTCTCAATAACGATTCCCTCCTTACAACAACACATGTCACTGTTTCCGAAACAACAAGGCTCCAGAAACTATCTTTTTCCATCGTATTTTCTTTATGCCTCCATCAAACCCTATGTTTTGACCACTCTTTAGAATCGTCACTTTGTGACGATTCTAAAGAGTGGTTACAACATAGGGTTTGATGGAGACATAACGGTTTAAGTTCTCGAAATACACCTGATCTGGGAATCTGCAAACAGGCTAATTGTGTTTGATTTTCCCTCCCTATAACAACTCCCTCTGAACAACACATACAATATTCGTGTCCCAAAGGGTGTCGTTGTAGAGAGGGAGCACCGTATAATGTTCTCACTGAATACAGTGTTGATGACAAAGGTCCAGATAAGATGCGTATATTAAAACATTTTCAATAATAACTAAGGGTTTGGTGGACAAATGACGATTTTAGTATTTGAACATGCACCTCTATCTGTTCCTCTGATGAAATGAACATGGAAGGAATAACTGGTTTAATTAACATTCAAATGTAAATTCACCCGATATAATGCAAATGACGTAAAATTAAATCATGAACTGACAATACAGTATTGCAGTCTAACAAAATTACATGTTTACACATAAAATGTTAGCCCTTTATCTCATCAATACATGTATCAATGTACGAAATACTGATATCATGAATATTTAGAAGCTCAAGATTTATGTAAAACAACAATATACAGAAGAACGATATGCTCAGATCCAGCAAACAGTGTAACGTAATAACTACAGGCCAATGAAGACTCGCCGCTCTGGAGTTGTAGAGCTATTGGGAATGCTTATCATTGTTTATTTGTCTGTGCATTATATACATAAAGCAGGACATATCATACCATTTACTTCATGAATATCCATGTAAGAAATAATAACATCATGGGTAATAATTAGATTAATTTTTCATAATGACACATTGGCACAGAAACGTTTGGTTTTGGACATGGTTGAACATATAGAATCATATCTATATAAGTCCATAAGCAAATAGAACAGACCCTGATCAGACGGCTCCTAAAGGAGCCGTCTGATCTGGGTCTACTCTGTTTGCAAAGGCATAGAAAGGCGTATTTGTGGAGAAAATAATTAAGGTAAGCTTCCTCTCGGTATTCCTCAATTCCTTGAAATAACATTTTGTTTTGTGACGAATCTGTACCTAACACATCTAATTTTCAGGATTTCGAATCAGTCCATTGGTACATTATGCAAAAGTGTTTTCACAACGACCTCCGCCCACCCAATACACACCAATTTTACTTGTCTATACTTGTAATATACGTATACGAATTGTGTTTGTATGTGTGTTTAGTTTTGCATTTTAATTTATTCATTTTTGAATTTTCATTTTTTGTTCCAGGTATAGTATCAATAACTTCCAACCTAAACACGTCTTGTTATTACAATAGCCTTTCCAATATGTTTTATACATTTATCAACTTATCTAGCTTTGGTTATTATCAATCTGGTTTATTATTTTATTTATTCCTAGCCTGAACTTAAATGTTCCCGCCTATAAATGTACAGCCATTATCGGAAAGAAAACAACTTTAAAAGATTTATAGTATTCCGTTCCAGTCATTTCATTGTAATGCATAATTGTATGGTAAGCAAATATCGGAAATAATGTATGTTTAAGCTGACGATTAAACCGGAACTTTAACCCATGACACGAGTCAATAATGTCCTTTGCAAATAATGTAGAGCCAGATGAGAGGGCTCTTAGAGCAGACTTCTCATCAGGGTCTTCACGTTTTGTCATGTTACACTTGTCTTAAAAATCCTTATATATTCACCATAAGCTTGGCCTAATAGAATTTTGAAATACAGTGCTCCATCCCTACAACGGCCCACTCAATAACGATTCCCTCTTTACAACAACGCATGTCACTGTTTCCCAAACAACAAGACTCCAGAAACAACTTTTTTCCATTGTATTTTCTTTATGCCTCCATCAAACCTTATGTTGTGACCACTCTTTAGAATCGTCACTTTGTGACGATTCTAAAGAGTGGTCACAACATAGGGTTTGATTGAGGCATAACGGTTTTAGTTCTCGAAATACACCTGATCTGGGGATCTGCAAACAAGCTAATTATGTTTGATTTTCCCTCCCTATAACAACTCCCTCTGAACAACACATACAATCTTCGTATTCCAAAGGGTGTCGTTGTAGAGAGGGAGCGCTGTAGTCCATTTGAAATTCTCCTCTAGGAGCTCCTCTGGGAGCTTTCTGCATTGCTGCATTGTCCTGCATTAAGCAACCACCTGCTTATAAAGACATCCATGTTTATTCATTAAGTGGTCGCATTAGAGGGGTTCTACTGTATTCCAAAATTCAAGCAGGTCAAGCTGTCTTTGAATATTTAGGTATGTTTCCCAAGGAAAGCGTAACATGACGAACAGAGCACACCCTGATGAGAAGCCTCCTCTGGGAACCCTCTCGTCTGGGTATACACTGTTTGCAAAGAATTAGTGACTCGTTTTCCGCATTGAAATGGTTAAAATACCAATATTAACACACATACAAAACTAACACAAACCGAACATGACAGGACGAGTAAAACCAACTTGCCATGAATTCTTAGAACTGTCGTGACCAATTACGAGAATGTCTAACGATGCGCCGGAACTGTGCTGGTCCGATTACAACTTATTTATTAGTCTGAAAGATTTCTCTTATCAAGTGTCGCTATATAACTGGTAAAGGCCGACTTAATCCAATTGACGTATACAGAGATCATTGACGTAACAGAGACGTCTGTGTAGCTCCTTTGTAAACGGACAAGACACAGAGCTCCAGAAAAGATACGTAAATTAAAACATCTTCAAGAATAACTCCTTCATTTCTCCACCAAACGCTATCGTTTCTTCGAGACGGTTCTAAAGAATGGTCACAACATAGGGTTTGGTGGAGAAATGGCGATTTTACTATTTGTGTACGCACCTTAATATTTATATACAGTTGAACTTCGATATCTCGAATTCGGATAACTCGAACTTCGGGATAACTCGAACTTAAAGTTCGGTCCTTCCACAATCTTACACTACAGAATTGCTCTAAAATGTATCACTACGCATATCTAGAAACACATTTCACAGCTTAATGCAGGTCTACAGTGATGCTGAAAGCTCCTACAGGAGCTTTCAGCATTACTGTAGACCTGCATTAAGCTGTGAACTTGAGAAATTGTCCAGATTAGAAATCGGATAACTCGAACTTCTGCTATATCGAACTAATTTATATAGTCCCTTGTTCAACTGTATATATGTTGCTCTGTAGACCCATTTAAGGCTGCTCCACTCGTGTATTATATTACAGTTTCTAGCATGTTAAGAACTTCCCTCGTTCATAATGCTATTATAAAAAGATGTAAATTAGTATGCATATAACTCATTACATCTTGCATGAATATTAATTTAGACCTTAGTTTCTGGCTGATTGTGTCCAAATAGGTATATTGAATAATATTAACCCGTTAGCGTCAAGCGTCTCTTACACGTGACATAGGCAAACAGTATATGTTGGCGTGCGCCCCAGTGATTCCGAGAAAAGTCGGTATAATGTTAACCGTTTCAACCCTGAATTTTAAGACTGGAATATCCCATCAGTTTTTAACCCATTTGCTCCCAGTGGATTCTTCCATGCTTATAGTTTGGATTAGTCTATCTTTTATCTAAGGGATGTCTGGTCTAAATTTTCATTTTTGTTTTGTTTTATATTGAATTTCCTATCAGCAAACAGCGTAGACTCTGATCAGAGTCTACACTGTTTGCCTACGTCCCATATATGGGCTCGTGGGAGTAAATGGTTCATCCATTATTGTCCAATGCCCCTTAAAATGACAGTGGCAAGCAGTGTAGACCCTGATCGGAGGGCTCGTCACGGATTCCTCTTGTCAGAGTTTGCACTGTTTGCTGGACCCATTGCTGTCAGTGACGTACATGTATACCAGTAAATGTGTTGTTTGCTGTGCCCCCCCCGTCAACATGAAAAATGGATGGGTTCAAAAATGCAATATGGGCGAGTTTTCTTTTAACCCTTTCCCTCATATAAACGTGTTTTTTTCACGCATTTGCAAACAGAGTAGACCCAGATCAGACGGTCTGCTCTGTTTGCTAATGATATTTATAGATTTGTTTCTGTTGCTTCTAAAATGGCTACAATGTTCCACTTTCTATATTTAATTATAACTATTTCCCCATGAATATTCAGTAGGTATTGAACTTTGGAATATATATAGAACAGGGAAAGCGTTAATAATATATGATTAAGTAGGCTAAATCTGGTAACTAGAACATTAACAATTACATTCCGGCGACGATAATTCAGTTGTACAGTACCCCGGAAAATCTGAACTATTAGTACATAAGAAGAACGGTATAGACAGGTGGTTGCCTAATGTAGGATAAAAGTCAAGCAGAGAGCTGCTCTAGGATATTAATGTTTGGTGTTTATCCTGCATTAATCTGCCACATGTCTTAAAAACAGATAATGGTAATTGCTATATAGTTCAATGATGGCTGTTCCACTGTCATAAATAGCATATACGTATCCTGACCTGTGTTACAAACCTATCTAGTGCACTGACAAGCTCGTATACGTTCCACGCGAACCCAGAGATAACATGCATTTTATGGTGATTGCGTTTGTTAGGGTCTTTAAGCTGTAGCCTTTATTTCGTGATTAAAAGCAGTAATTGTATAATACTTACCATTATCATGGGAATATATTCAACGCTTTTACTTAACATCCTAATCAATTGACCTCATTCAAACATTTAAACCTTACTGTGCGGGACACGAGTCACCAATCTCCTTTGCAAACAATGTAGACCCAGATGAGAGGGCTCCTGGAGGAGCCCTCTCATCTGGGTCTGCACTGTTTGTCATGCTATATTTTTCTTTAGAAAAATCCGTAAGTATTCAACATAGGCATGACCTGTTTGAAGTTTTGAATAGTCCATTTAAAACCCCAGCGCTGTAAGGGTTAAACTATCAACCACCGTATTTCGATGACATGTTGCACGTACAGATCGACATCGTGATTAAAAATGCAAAACATAAAGTTATTTAACTCTTTGAATGCGAGGAATGGGTTGACTGTCATTTGCAAAAGGTGTAGACACAGATTAGGGGGTTCCTAGAGTCTGCATTGTTTGTCATTAAAAATCCTCTAGCAATTGAATGAACTCTACCTTTTAACAGTTATGTCTTTTTTTTAAAATTCAGCATCGGAAGTGTTAATATTTGTGCAAGAAAAAGAATGTCAAGTTAATAACGTCTCTGTGGTGTGTTTTTGCATATTACAGAAAGCACATTACCAAAGGACACATCCGTTACTGGGAAATAACGCCAACTGTACTGCCTTATAGACGGTGGAAAATGGGAGTCAAAATAAGTTTAACAATTTCCTCCATAAATACTCCTTTTTGCGCCTTTGTAAACAGAATAGACCCAGATCAGACGGCTCCTATAGGAGCCGTCTGATCAGGGTATGCTCTGTTTGCTTGTGATATGGTATAGATATGATTCTACAGTTTCTGCCATGGCCAAACATTTCTTTGTCTATGCGCTATTATAACAATAAATCTAATTAATATTAATGGTGTCATTATTTCTAATATGAATAGTCAAGGCGTAAATGGTTCAGCGTTACAGAATCTTTGAACAACACTTGACGGGAATGGTTAGGTTTTACGGCAAAGTGTCACTGAATATATTACATCATTAATACTCGCAGTATTCAGACAAGTATCATCTCCATTCATTTTGAATAAGTCACTTCATTTCACTTTTTGACCAATTTAAAGTGCACTGACATACATATACATGTATTGTATTAACACATTGTATAGAATCAAATCAAACAGCTCATGTAGAAGCTGTTTGTTCTGGTTACACCCCCCCTGTTCTGTGTTTATTACGAACTTCAATACCTAATGAATATTCATGGACAAAATAGTTGTAGCCTTTTTAGACAGTAAAGAAACAGATTTATCAAACTCCATTTGCAAACAGAGCAGACCCTGACCAGACGGCTCCTCTGTGTCTTCTCTGTTTGCAAATGCGTGAAAACACGTTTATATGAGGGAAAGGGTTAAACACTATTAACACTTAAGGTAATTAGGATACTGTGGCGATGAATTGTGTGATCATGAATTGATGATAATGACAATGATCGATTTAAAAAATACAGATTTATATGGCTAAAACGCGGCGTTCCAGTTCACAATCAGCCCTCTCTACTTGCGTTTAGTTTTTGCAAGAAGAAGCAGGGTCAATCCACATGATAATTAACACACTCTAAAGACAGGATTTAAGCTGTAGAAAATCTTTCGTTGATATAAACTTCTTTTCATGCATTTGCAAACGGAGTAGACCTAAAGGAGTCGCGGTCTGCTCTGTTTGCTAATGTTCTAATAAACATATGATTTCGACTGTTTCTACCTGACGCAACACATCCTGTCACCTATGCCATCAAAAAATCAGCTGGTAGATATTAATGTGTCAAGATTCCTTGTACATGTATGTATATCAACAGCCATTTCCAAATACAGACGCCTTTTGACGCCTCTGTAAATATCACTTTTTGAAATGAAGAACTTGTGAGCAACTACTCTATTGATCAGAATGGTTTTAAAACTGCACACTTCTAAATGTTTCCATTTTTCTAGTAAACGCTCCCATTCTATAGGAGCCATCTTATCAGGGTCTGCTATGATTGCTTATGGAATGGTATATACAGTTGAACTTCGATATCTCGAACTCGGATAACTCGAACTACAGGATAACTCGAACTAAAAGTTCGGTCCTTCCAAAATCTTACAATATAGAATTGCTCTAAAATGTATCACTACGCATATCTAGAAACACATTTCACAGGTATACAGTAATGCTGAAAGCTCCTACAGGAGCTTTCAGCATGAATGTAGGCTTGCATTAAGCTATGAACTTGAGAAATTTATATAGTCCCATGAAGTTCGAGATACCGAAGTTCAACTGCATATGATTTGACAGTTTATGCCTGAGACAAAACAGTCTGTGTATATTATGTCAATATAAAAATCAGCTAATAAATATTCAGGATGTCAATATTCCTTACATGTATATTAACCCATTCCCACACCCTGACGTCTCTGTAAATGTCACTTTTTGAAACCAGTGTGATAAATAGAACATTTGCTCTTATGGAGCAAATGTTCTATTTATCACAATGGTTTAATAGCTTACTACACAATTCTAAACTTTCCCCTTTCTCTAGTAAATGCATCTTTTCGGTAGATTCATTTGAAGATAATGGGTCCAAGAACGCCTATGAGAGGGTGGGTTAAACAGAGCAAGTATTAAATCCTTGTCAGTAGTTTCTGGCCAGAATTTAAAACAGAATAAGTGTTAAGGCCAACAACTATGGCGAGGTAGGAATCCTATATTTGTGGATGTTGTTGAATGCATCTAAATGGGTGTTTCAGTGCCGAAGTCCCATTCAAGATAATTCTGTTTCGGAATGCTCCAAAGTGATTGATCAGCTCATGATGAAAGGAAACATGTGTAAACGAAATGCACAAATGCAATATTTTACGAGCACGTGCTCTCTGTGATCTCACACCATGAAATGCATCAATCATATCTTTACAATAAATGCAAATCAGTTGCGCTGAAACTAAACAAAACTAGGACAACCGGCTTTGGTAATATGCCCAATAGCATGTCATATATGATTTGAATGTTGGCATATGCAGTAAAACCTCTCTAAACCGGACTTCTAGTGGGGAAGATTTTATATACTGTAAAGCAGATGGCCGCTTAATGCAGAGTGAAATTCATGCAGAAATCTCTTCCTACAGGAGGAGACCTGTATGACTTTCATCCTGCATTAAGATGAAACCTGTCCCCAAGACCGATATTTATACTTAATTTAACGTCCGGGTTAGAGGAGTTCTTATGTACACGTATTTAAAGCTATACTTACGGTTACAACCATATTTCCAAAACTGACGAAATGTCCACACATAATGCTTCTTTCCTTATTTTAAGTGTGAACGTCTGTTGCTTTAAACACCCCGCACTGGATTCACAAACGAGTATATCTCAAGTAATATTCTCTGTTAGGACACTGTAATTGAAATGTGCGTCTGTTGCATGTGTGTAACGAATCTTCCATATAGCATCAGCAACACCAAAAGAGGTATCCAAATGTTCAACACGGAAGTACTATAAACCAGCAAGACCTCTATATCGACTTTTCCGGCGTGCACACAAACCTTTTCTCTTTAATATTGACAGCCAGCTAATTCAAGCATCACCCGTATTATTAAATACGCTGGTGTTTGTTCCACCTATTTTCTTCTGTAGGCAATACGAGAGAAGGACTGAACTCAATTACGTGATTGTCTTTGCTTTTATTCCAGACTCCATCCTCGTCTAATAAAATAGTCACAGTGTCATCCACCATTCACTGTCAATGTAGATCACTAATCATGGCATTGGCTCTCTGATATAAGAGCGGAATATATTGGCTAGAAAGACCTCGAGGAAATTATCCAATATTCACATATGAGTCTGTAGAGTGGATGACATGACGGGGCTTTAAGGCAAAACTATTGTAACTACAATAGTTTATACCTATATGTATTAACCTATTCACTCCTAGACTATTTTAGACCAACCATCTTTGAATAAATGTAAAAAGGAGAGCAGTACTATAGAAAAGGAAAGTTTTAGAATTGTGTAGTTTGAAACCATTGTGATAAATAGAGGATTTGCTCATATGGAATAAATGCTCTATTTTGCAAAATACGACTTATACAAAGACGTCAAAGGGCGTTTATAGGAGGGAATGAGTTAATTCTGTACTCGATATCTCGAACTTCGAGTCATCCGATTTCTAATCTGAACAATTTCTTAAGTTCACGGCTTAATACAGGTCTAAAGAAATGCTGAAAGCTCCTGTAGGAGCTTTCAGCATTTCTTTAGACCTGCAGTAAGCTGCCACAGTTTTGTTCTCTAGATATGCTAGTGATACATTTTAGAACATTTTTTTTGTATGGTAAAGTTTGAAAATACCTAACGTTTACTCCGAGTTATCCCGAAGTTCGAGTTATCCGAGTTCGCGAGATCTAAGTTAAACTGTAGTTATAAAAGTTTTGTGTTGAGCCCTCGGTGAGCCTACTTCATGCAATTCTTTAATAGATAGTTCGGAACCGTTTAATTACTTTTAGAGGTATTGTACTTTAACCAGATATTCATGTAGAACCCCTCTAATACGACCACTTAATGAATTAACATATGAGTACACGTCTTTATAAGCAGATGTTTGCTTAACGCAGGACGAAAGTTATGCAGAAAGCTCCTATAGTAGCTTTATACATACGTTTCGTCCTGCATTAAGCTACCACCTGCCCCCGCCACTGTGAAATATGTCCCCTTTTTGCAGGTCGCATTAGAGGGGTTTTACATGTACGACGAAACAATAACAGCTGGTTTGATGAAGGAAAACTTTACACGCACAATGTTCACTGTTGAATATTCCTTCTTTGTTTATAGTCTACACAGCAGGAACGGCTTTCTAGAACTGGGTGGGGATGGAATAAGAGTGAGGTTGGGCGCCCATAAATCGGTTTAACCCCCCAGTGACTTTTGTAACTGACCGTTCCAAGGCGGTACTTCCATCTTCCTCCTATTGTATGTTTGTTTTGTCTTTGTGCGTCTCTTGTTGTTTTTTCTAGTTATGTACATTTGCTGTTTCCTTGTGTTGCTGTTCGGGCGAGTGTTTGTTCTGTATGTGGTGTTTCCTGCATGACACATTTTTGTACTTTCTAGATGAGTTTGAATAGCAAACAGTGCAGGTCCTGATCAGAGGGTTCCTGAAGGAAAACTCTGAACTGGATCTATACTGTTTGCAAACGACAGTGCACCAGTGTCAGCACATTAACACATTTGCTCCCAGTGGATATTTCCATGCTTATACATTGTATTAGTCTATTTTTTATCTAAGGGATGTCTGGTCTAAATTTTTATTTTTGTTTTGTTTTTTATTGCATTTCCTATCAGCAAACAGTGTATACTCTGATCAGACGCCGCATTATGACGTCTACACTGTTTGCCTACTTCCCATATATGGGCTCGTGGGGGCAAATGGGTTAAAAGGGTTAATTACCAAGCAATTAGAACTGGAAGTTGAGCCATGTCAGAAACTGCAGAAACATATCCATATCATATCATAAGGAAACAGAACAGACCCTGATCAGACGGCTCCTATAGGAGTCGTTTGATCTTGGTCTTCTCTGTTTGCAGAGGCGTAGAAATGCGTATTTGTAAAGTACAGGACTAAACCACAATGTCTGCTAGAATTACGATTTAATGGGACTTTGTTACTACTTCAAATTCGATCAAGCGTTTGTCATTCTATTGATAGGGTGTCAAAGAGAACTTAGATTACGATGAGACATCGATTTATTTGGCGTCTCAACTGGTCCAAGCTGTTTGCAAACGCGAAACAATTTGCAGTTAGCGAGGGGAGCAACATGCATTGTCTCGTTTGTTTTCCCCAGGCACCATGCGACGAATTATGTGTGGTCCCTTGTAATTCTTCTTATAATACATCGTTCCAATCCATTCTTATACCATGTTGTTTCATATTTGGCATCGGATTCGAGAAAGTTTGTATTCATGCCGCTGGGAATTCTTGTTGCATTCTCAGTCCGTTCTTAGAACGGCACCGACGAGTCCCGAAAGTTTATTCTGCATCCTCGATTTAGTCTTGGGAAACGGGATGTTTGGGTAGTACGACTGACTTACGTAGATTGTGCCATTGGTCCCCAGTTGTTGACATTTTGTACTACAGTTGAACTTCGATAAGTCGAACTTCAAGGGACCGTATAAATTAGTTCGATATAACATATGTTCGAGTCATCCGAATTCTCATATGAACGATTTATCAAGACCACAGCTTAATACAGGTCTAAAGTAATGCTAAAAGCTCCTATAGGAACTTTCAGCATTACTTTAGACATGTATTAGTCTGCCACATGTGTTTCTAGATACATGTATCTGTAGCGATACATATCAAAGCAATTATGTAGAGTTAGTTTTGGAAGGACTGGACTTTTTGTTCGAGTTATCCCAAAGTTCGAGTTATCCGTACGAGATATCGAAGTTCAACTGTATTAGTATTTGAGGTAACTAAGGCCACTTCTGAATTTACTTGATGAATACATCGTCTACGATTGACGGACGAATAATGTTATACGAGAGTGCCCTGTTTCGCTCACATGACACAATGGGTCACACGTTCTACTTTGTATATAAGTATATTGGTTTATTGTTTGAAATATTTACACGTTCAGCACTCTTGACAAAGGGTCGACTAGTAAGTATTCCTACAAACTGAGAAAGCATAGCCATATATAGTGCTCCTTCTCAACAACGACACCCTTTGGGATACCGAGATTGTATGTGTTGTTCAGAGGGAGTTGTTATAGGGAGGGAAAACCAAACATAATTAGCTTGTTTGCAGATCCCCAGATAAGGTTATTTCGAGAACTAAAACCGTTATGCCTCTATCAAACCCTATGTTGTGACCACTCTTTAGAATCGTCACAAAGGGTTTGATGGAGGCATAAAGAAAATACGATGGAAAAAGGTTGTTTCTGGAGCCTTGTTGTTTCGGAAACAGTGACAGGCGTTGTTGTAAGGAGGGAATCGTTATTGAGAGGGTCGTTGTAGGGAGGGAGCACTGTATAGAAATTTAGCATCATCCGTGACGGCCATGATTTTCTTATTAACAATTCCGATTTGAATAATTTTGGTAAAGGGTCATCTAAGGAACATTCTTGTATTCGTTACTGAAATCAAGTTTGTAGTTCCAACGAATATTCTTTAAATGTTCTCCTAGCCAAAGAATGAAAATTAGTCCCACCCCTTTTGGTCATGTTTCGAAATGAATCGCCATGGATTGTACAATATTTGTAAAGGGCCACCGAAGTAATTTTCCTGCAAAATCATATAATCGCCAAATAGTTTTAGTGGAGAAGATGTTTTCAGTTTTCCCTTAATATACTAGAGGTCAAATATGGATAGTGAGCGTCGTCTTCGGCAGTCACATTTTTAACAAACAACAACAGTTTGTGCAATTTTGGTACTGGTGTAACCAGGTGTAAAAATATTGATGCAAGTAGTACCTTTTCGGTAGTTTTATTTCCTATCAATATCGTCGGTTGGGTTTATTATTGATTTTAACTCTTTAATGTCACGTGAGATTTCCCGGCGAATTCAGTGGGAGATTACACTTTCACGCCAGATTTCGACACGTTTACATGTTACATATATAAGAAGTTATATGGAATATTTATAGGATCCAGATACTGCATTGTGTAATGGTGTGAATTAGTTCTTGAACTGGTATCGCATTCTTTTATTTGATTCGCAAAAGTTGAACTTTAGATACCATAAACTAAGAAAAACTTTCTCTAAATTTTACTATCGAAATTTCTCACTTATTGACAAGTACCAATGCAATCTCAAGGCACTTCTGCGACACGGTATTTCACATCCTGGATGTTATGGTGATGTGATTTACAAACTTCGTAAAATTATTGGACATACCCATTTTCTCACTTTGTACATGAATTGTTAAAAAATCATTAAAAATGGACATGATTCTATAGTACTACACCATACTGCATGTTTGGTTGTCAATCCTTTTACAGTTGGCAATCACACTGGCCTCTTTGCATATACGCCGACAAGAAAAGTTTAGTACTCTATGAAGGAGGTCTCTTAAATCCAGAAACGGAACGAGAACGTCGGATATCTGTACTATTTCGGTTTTGTCGTACCCTTTATTACTTTTCTACAGTTACTCTGTTTGCAGCTCAATCATTGAGTACTCTGGCGATAGGTGGATACAGTTTGTTCACTTAAATGTTTTCGTTACACATGCACTTTACCACTGTACTCGTATTTGCCATCGCGGTTGTTGTAGTTTAGTCGGAGAGGGGATACGTTTATTTACACTGTTGGTCTTTCAGGGTGGGGATGGGATAGGTGTGAGGTTGGGCGCCCAAAAACCGGTTTAACCCCCAGGGACTTTTGTCACTGACCGTTCCAAGGCGCTACTTCCATCTGCCCCTATTTTATGTTTGTTTTGTATTTTTGCGTCTCTTGATGTTTTTATAGTTATGTACATTAGCCGTTTCCTTGTGTTGCTGTTCGTTATGTATGTAACGAAGTGAAATATGAGTTTCAGGCTGAAGAACAACACACATCTGCGGTAATCTGTAACAATTTAATCCAACCGGATCGAACAGGACCTTCGGCATCTATCACCAGTCACAACCTGCAATGCTCTCTCTCAGTAACACAAAACCAGAGTACATGTATATATAAGAGTCATGCTCCTAAATGTACATAGCATCTGAGAAACATGTGAAACATGTTGAAAGCTTGTGAAAGCACGGAAAACATGGAATGACTCCTTCTGGCGGTCCTTCCTAAGAAGGAATCCCCAGAAGGAGTCTTCCAATGAAGGAGTACATCCTATGATAAACACTGGAATGTGTCTCCATCTGATATCTCATGACAAGAGTATTATAAAGTTACACTACCAAATGATACCAGATGGAGCTGAACCCAAATTTCGCTATATGTATATTCGCGTTTACGAGATGGTAGCTCGGTTTTCTATTTTAACCGCAGATTTATAATATTTTTTACACGATACTTTGAATGTCACCTCTTAACTTTGCAGTAACCAACCGTTCAAAACCACGAGGTTGATACGGTGAGAGGGGTGGTTTATACATTTAGTTCAACAAACTGGTCAGAGTTGTTTGTGTGTGTACTGTACTGCATATGTTATTTACCATATATTGTTTTGTCTGAAATGTTCATTTGTATAGTGGGCCTGCTAAGTGATATTGAATGACTATGAGAATCATTCATAAGCCACTTTATTATGCTAGTGTCAGAATAATGTGTCATGTTTGTTATCTTTACAGACTATATGTCCAATGTCACATTAACAGCCACATTCAACAGTAATTACAGATGTAGTACCTTAACTTTAAAGTTTACTTATCATGCTTTAATTAAATGTATTTTCAGGACGTTCTTCTTCTTCGTCTCGATTTGTCATGGT
This sequence comes from Azorinus chamasolen, assembly GCA_963576725.1. Classification (NCBI taxonomy): domain Eukaryota; kingdom Metazoa; phylum Mollusca; class Bivalvia; order Cardiida; family Solecurtidae; genus Azorinus; species Azorinus chamasolen. The sequence continues at coordinate 9,639,671 of OY755249.1, forward strand.
GTTCATTATGACTGCATAGTGTTTGTTTGAGAGGCTTGCACAGTTTACAGTCGTGATGTTTTGTGGAGATAGTAAGCGCAAGTGTAGTGTAAAACAGAAGCCTGTCTTGTTTTGGTATACGCCTCGCAACGGTCGAGACCTATCCCCAAAAGTAGACTAATTATAGAATGAGTTGCGGAAAGAGAAATTGCTGACTCGGTTTTATTGGGTGTTTTCATGATTGTGTGGTTATTCAATTTATCACATAATCAACTGTGCTGGAGTACCGAAGCAGAGTATCGTTAATTGCAGAAATGCAAGAGAGCATTTACGCAAATGAGAAGTTTGAATTCGGCTGTACTACGCTGTAAACAGAGGCCGAAACAGCCGTCAGATATACAGTGCTCCCTCCCTACAACGGCCTCTCAATAACGATTCCCTCCTTACAACAACGCATGTCACTGTTTCCCAAACAACAAAGCTCCAGAAACAACTTTTTCCATCGTATTTTCTTTATGCCTCCATCAAACCCTATGTTGTGACCACTCTTTAGAATCGTCACTTTGTGACGATTCTAAAGAGTGGTCACAACATAGGGTTTGATAGAGGCATAACGGTTTTAGTTCTCGAAATACACCTTATCTGGGGATCTGCAAACAAGCTAATTATGTTTGATTTTCCCTCCCTATAACAACTCCCTCTGAACAACACATACAATCTTGGTATCCCAAAGGGTGTCGTTGTAGAGAGGGAGCACTGTAGTCTATTTTACTTTCTATGGCACTTTTAAGGGTTATGTGATAAAGAGAATATTGTATTCGTGTTCATTACAAAATTTTTTTTATGCAACGAGTTTACTATAATAATATGATACATGTACGAGCTTTAGCGAGTGTTATATTAATTATAGTAAACTCGTTTCATAAAAACAATTTGTAACGGACACTCGTGTAAGATCCTCTATGTGCAACACTATACACACCCTTTAGCACAGACTAGCTTAGGCGGTGTTCAAATTTCATATTAAAACTCTGAAACTGGTGATCCCGAAGGACCAGAAAATATAACAACACTACAACCAAATTACATTCATATATACCCCATGGTTTAAGAATAGAATAGTGGTTAGTGTGGAATTTTTGTCTATATAGCCATATATGGAAAGTTATCCCAAACCCTGACAGAATCAATTATATGAATCAAAATGATTTGAACATGTTTTACAATCTAAGGATTGTTTCTGCAAATTACTATTCAAATCTTCACCATGGTTGCAGGAGGCAATTGTGTTTTAACTTTATACTATAGAAATGTAAGGCAAATAAGCCCAACCCCACGTGGCCATGTTATTAATGGATCAATATGGTTTCAATTTTGGCGGAGGGTCCCCTAAGGATAATAACTGAAATCTAAACAAGGATTTCAGAGGAGAAAATGGAACAATAGTCATATAAGGTAAATCATTCCATCCTTGGTGATCATGCTTGTTAACAAATCAAAATTGCTTAATCAATATTTGTGGAGGATCACCTAAGAATAATTCCTGCAACATATTAAGATCTGTCATATGATCTCAAATGAACATGTCTTCTCTATCTACTCAAGGTATATTAGTCTGCGGTCATGTTTTTTGTTTTATAAAATCATCATGTCTTGAAAAACTTTGGTGGAACTTTGGCCCTTAAGGATAATACCTGTGATTTCAGAGGTGATATATTTGGACTATTTATCATATATGGAAAGTTTGCCCAGTCCCTGAGTCATGTGTATAAATGAATAAAAATGAGTTGAACATCTAAGGGCACTTTCCTGCAAAATTATATTGAAATATGCACCGCAGGTTATGGGGTAAAACGCATTTTTATTTAAATTATACCCAAATAAGGTAAATTAGCCCCACCTCTGGCTGCCACGTGTTTAGAAAATCAAATACGTCTCAAACTTTATGGAGGAATGTCCCCATCAAAGTATTTCTCGAACATTTACAGTGGAACCTGTCTTAAGCATCCATAAAAAAGAAGTCTAAATCTGGATTTCTAAAACAGGTGGTAGCTTAACCCATTTCCGTTCACTGACGCCTTTTGACGCCTAAATGTAAAATTTACTTATTTTAAACTATTGTGATATATAGAGCAAATATAGAGCAAATGCTCTTTTATCACAATGGTTTTCTAAACTATACAATATCTAAACAATCCCTTTCTGTAGTAAACGCTGCTTTTTGGTAGATTTATTCAATGATGTTGGGACTAAAAATAGCATATGAGGGAATGAGTTAATGCATGTTTTACTGTATGTCGAAATATACTTAGTGATTTCAGAGTACAATATTGTATAAATGTTCACTATAGTGATTTAAAAAAATAACTTCATTCCTGGCGGCCATGTTTGTTAACTAATTGCTTGAAACTTATATCGAGTTCTAAGTCCGTTTAATTATTTCTTTTAAGTCCATAATCATTAAACACATGCGTGCAAAAAAGACAAAAAACTATGACTGTGATGTCAAAGAAAGTTAATTGTGCTAACAAAGGCTTTGCCATTAATATCTATTTTCACCGTATTAATGACAACGTTATAATAGAGTACACAGGCACATGGCAGTTTTAATTAAATTAAAGTTCTAATGTTTTATTAAAGAGTATTCAGGGTATGTACCTTAATACTTTACTCCATAATACGCACTTTAAAGCATTTGCAAACAGAGTAGACCCAGATCAGAGTGTGTTCAGTTTGTGTAACAACTTTCCTCTATAAATACGCCTTTCTATGCCCTTTTTACACTTTTTGAAACCATTGTGGTAAATAGAGCATTTGCTCCAAAGGAGCAAATGCTCTATTCACCACAATGGTTTCAATACTACATAATTCTAAAAGTTTCCTTTTCTCTAGTTAATGCTCCTTTTAGGTAGATATATTCAAAGAGGTTGGATCTAAAAATAGCATATGAAGGAATGGGTTAAAGAATAATATATATCTGATTATACAGTTTCTTCAAAGACTCACATTGTCTGCGTTCATATGCAGGTTGATCAGGATCTAGCCTGTCTACAAAGGCGTCAAATAGGTGTCTTCATCACGTAAAGGATTCAGCATTATATATGAAAACCCACAATTAATCTTCATGGCGCAGCACATGTATATAGCAAAATCACTCTAGACCGGATGTTGAATTTAGTATAAATATTGGTCTTGGATGCAGGTGACAGCTTAATGCAGGGTGAGAGTCATGCAGAAAAGCTCCTCTAGGAGCTTTCGGCATGACTTTCGCCCTGCAATAAGCAACCACCTGCCTAAAAGTATCTAATTTCTTCTCTACTAGAATTTTAATGTACTAATATTTCAAAATGACTTACATAACGGATGGCGTGTATCAATAAAAACCAGTAATAGTTTGTGAATTGAATCACAAATAAACTTGTTGCTATATATACAGAACATGTTAAAATAAAAATAGAACCATTACGAAGTTTCAGGTAATACTTTCATATCAATCCGCAAGGAAAACTTCTGAAAAGCCAGAGAACAGTATTAAAGTAGAACTTTAATTGTCTAATGAATGTGATGTTTAAATGTAAATGTGGAAATACTTGGGACTATTTTCTAGCATTAATTAAATTGATTAGAAATATGTGACGTTTTTAACCTTTCCTCGCTACGCGCTACCAGATATGCATTTGCCATCATAATAAACTCAGATAGAATGCAAAGTGACTCGGCGTCTCATCTGGACCCAAGCTATCTTAAAGAGGTCTAATAAGCGGTCTGTAGAGCAGGTGGTACGGCTCCTATAGGAGCTTTCTGCGATACCATTGTCCCGCATTAAGCAACCATCTGCTTTGAAGGACTTCTATGTTCAGTATATTGATGGCCGTTTAAGACGGGCTCTACTGTAGACAATAGTTTCGTTGTCCACATTGTAAGAACTTGTAGTAAGGGACGTAGCCTGATTTAAATGTAATACACGCACTGTGGCTAGAGAGGACCGGAACATGCTCCACCGGAAAATTTGATGCAGTTTTTAAAGACTTGAAACCATTGTGATAAATGGAGCATTTGCTCCTATAGGAGCAAATGCTCTATTTATCGCTATGGTTTCAAAGGGGGACTTTTTACAGAGACGTGAAAAGGTTGTCAATATGAGATTGATGTTACGCATGTGTGTAAGTGCATAGTGTTAGCTAAGTCCCCTGCAGTCTTAAGCCCATTCCATTCACATATATTGAAATGTATTAACTTCAATCAAATTAATTGCAATCCATGCTTTTAAAAAGTATTGGTTTAAGTAGCACTAGCATTGAAAAGCAACTGGTTGATTAAATTGACACCAGTCTTCATCAGAACGGGTAAATTGAATAATCAGTTAATGGTGTTTTCTTTATTTCTTTTCATTGTTCTCAAAACGTAACCTCGCGTTCTGATTTCTTAACCTTTTAATTCTTATCGAATCCATCCAAGTACGCATTTTATTGACTCTTAAGCCATTCCCTCATAGGTTATTATTAGATCCACCCTCTTTGAATAAATGTACCGAAAAGGAGCATCAACTTGAGAAAAGAAAAAAAAATAAGAATTTTGTAGTTTGAAATCATTGTGATAAATAGAGCATTTGCTTCTATAGGAGAAAATGCTCTGTTTATCAAATGGTTTCAATAGGTGATTTTTACAGAGGTGTAGAAAGGCGTATTTATGGAGAAAAGGGTTAACATTATTTGTGACAATTGTTCTGCAAGTCGATTGGACTTTTAGGAAATAACTTTCGTAACATACAGTACAGAGCCTGATCACGAAGCTCCTACCATATGGTCTACACATCTAAATTGTTTGCATATATATCGTTCCTCATCTTGATATCTAACCCGTTTATAAATTCAAGTCAGGTCTCGGATAGACGGGAAAGAGTTAATATAATGTGATCGATGTCTCTGTTATTTAACCCTTTCCCTGTTCTATGTTTATTCATAATTGCAATGCCTACTGAATGTTCATGGACAAAATAGTTATAATGAAATATGACAGGTGGAACATTGTAGCTATATTAGAAAGTTATAGAACTATCAAAATTCCAATAGCAAAACAGAGCAGACCCTGAACAGACGGCTCCAATAGGAGCCGTCTGATCTGGGTCTACTCTGATTGCAAATGCGTGAAAACATGTATATATGAAGGACAGGGCTAATGTAATGCGCTCGTAGTCTTTGATCGTTTCATCATACACACAATAAGTTGAACTTCGATATCTCGAACTAGGATAACTTGAACTTCAGGATATCTTGAAGAAAAAGCCCGGTCATTCCAAAAATTGCAATACATAATTGTTCTATAATGTATCACTACCCATATCTGGAAACACATGTTACAGCTTAATTAATACATGACTAAAGTAATGCTGTAAGCTCATAAAGAAGCTTTCAGTACTACTTTTGATCTGCATTTAGCTGTTAACTTGTGCATCTTAGAAATCGAATGACTCGAACCTCTATTCTCTCGAAATAATTTTGTATGATTCCCTTGAAGTTCAATACATTGAAGTTAAACTGTACTGATATTTTATCGGTGCTGCATGACATGTTTGTATCGCGGTTACATAAAGTAAACACCAGCAATCAACAAATACATGTACAGAGATCCAGATAAGATGCGTAAATTAAAACATTTCCCAGACTATCTTCTTTATTTCTCCACCAAACCCTATGTTATGGCTACTCTTTCTTTAGAGTCGTCTCTTCGAGACGATTCTAAAGAGTGGTCACAACATAGATTTTTGTGGAGAAATGGCGATTTTAGTATTTTAGTACCCACGTTTATCTGTAGCTCTGAATGTTGTATATACGCTTTATAAGAACATACAGTGCAGCCTCGATATCTCGAACTCGCATACTACGAATTTCGATATAGCCTGAGTTGAAAAATTCACCCCTTTCCAAACATTGTAATACTGAATTAAAACATTCATCACTGTACATATCTATAAAGACATGCGACAGGTTGCTGCAGGTCGCGGGTATTTCTGAAAGCTCGTACTGGAGCTTGTGGCATTACTTTCGACCTGCATTAAGCTGTCATATCAAGAAAGTTTCCAAGTTAGAAAAAGGTTGACTCGAACCCCCTTATCTCAATGTAATTTGTACAGTAGCTTTAAGTTCAAGATATCGAGTTTCCATTTTATTTCCATACCATACGTTAGATATGTCCGCGTCATTGCTGTTTTATTACAAGTAAAAATAATGACAGTCTGTGAAAACACACACGCGAATACACTACAGCGCTCCATCCCTACAACGGCCCTCTCAATAACGATTCCCTCCTTTAAACAACGCATGTCACTGTTTCCGAAACAACAAGGCTCCAGAAACAACTTTTTCCATCGTATTTTCTTTATGCTTCCATCAAACCCTATGTTGTGACCACTCTTTAGAATCGTCACTTTGTGACGATTCTAAAGAGTGGTCACAACATAGGGTTTGATGGAGGCATAACGGTTTTAGTTCTCGAAATACACCTTATCTGGGGATCTGCAAACAAGCTAATTATGTTTGATTTTCCCTCCCTATAACAACTCCCTCTGAACAACACATACAATCTTCGTATCCCCAAGGGTGTCGTTGTAGAGAGGGAGCACTGTATACAGAATTGTTTCATTGCAATCCATATGAGAAAATATAAATTTTGTTTTATAAATAACTGTTTTGTGAAACAATTACTATAAATTATCATACAACCCTTTTAATGATATATAGTTCTTGATTAAAGTGGCTATTCTGTTTTGCTGATCATTCGAATTACGATGGCAAGCTCAATATTTGGCCAGTTAGGTACTCAAGAATAGACTCGGACTCAGACCTAGACGTTTTGTAATGTCGGAACACCATTTCCCGTGAAAGTTTCTTGACTTGATGTGTCTGCTTGCAAATATCAAATTCACTCTACAAGGTTATGTTCTGTGGCTTGAGGAGAATACAGGGTCATTTCACATTGTCTAGTGTTTTTTTAAATATCTCATTACGGTGCATTTTCTCCTTGTAAGGTTTTCAAAGGGCTTCCTGCTATTATGCCATATAACTACTTAAGATCACATATCAGTTTGCCTGTTTATTGGAACCATTATTATTCTTAAGATGAAACGTGAACTGTTTGTGACCTATTTTGTATCACTTCAAACAAGTATTTCAAAGTGTTCATCAAGAATGTCTGTAACGTTCTAGATGCTTCAAACGAGCCGAGATATTTGATGACGACTAATTTCCGTTTCAATTGGTTCAAACGTGTATGCAAGAAAGGTGAACATAACTTATCAGGTAGAGTACAGTCTCGCTAATACGACCACTCAAAAGAAGTACAGTAAAATCTCTCTAAAACGGCCACTAAATTATGTTAATTAGTTGGTATTTAGGGCAGGTGGCTGCTTAAAGCAAGGTGAAAGTAAAACAGAACGCTCCTATAGGAGCGTTCTTTTTTACTTTCACATTGCTTTAAGCAGTCACCCGCCTTTAACACAAAACACTTGAGGTAATTTAGTGGCTGTTATAGAGAGGTGTTTTTGTTTGTATAATAGTGGATGTTTTTTTTACCATTTTCCTGGTTTAGTATCCATGTGGGAAAAATGAATATTTATTATTTGGTTTATAATATTAAACTTTCAAGGAAATTTTTGCCTTAACAAAAACTGTAAAATCAGATTTATATCACGTCTAAAGCAAACAGTGCAGACCCTTATCAGACGACTCTGTGAGCTGTCTGATCTGGGTCTACTCTGTTTGCAGATGCGTGAAAAGGTGTCTGTATGAAGGAATGGGTTAAAACAGGGGATAGCTTAATGCAGTACACAAAACAGAAAATCCCTACAGGAGCTTTCTTCTTTATTACATTAGTTTTGCCCTGCATTAAGCAACTACCTTCTTTTACAGCCCCTTGTGATAATAAGTATGTGGTCACTTTTGCGAGGGACTGTACCTAGCGAGAGACTTTACCTATAAGTATATCTTGTTCAGAGCTCCAGATGCGTAAATTAAAACATTTTCAAGAATAACTCCTTTATTTTCCACCAAACACTATACTGTTGCTTTAAAATACGTCTCTACGGATATATAGAAACACACGTGACAGCTTAATGCAGGTCTAGCGTAATGCTGAAAGATCCTACAGGAACTTTCAGATTTAAATTAGACCTGCATTAAGCTGTGAATTCGATAATCGGATAAGTCGAACTTCGGGTTATCTCGAACGAAATTGTATAGTCCCTTGAAGTTCGAAATAAAGACGTTTAACTGTATATGTCACATCATTGTGTAGTGTATGTGTAAATGAGACAGGTGCATTAATGTATATGTATATGTCGAAACATAAAACTGGCCCCTCCTTTTCTGAATATTAATTAAACAAAGCATTGTACATGTATCACAATTTATCACCAAAGAAAATGATGTGTATAACAAATAATACAGACCCTGACCAAAGGGCTCATTCAGGGACAGTTTGACATTGGTTTACACCATTTGGTCTAAGTTTGTATGTCTGTAAAGCTGTGGTAGTTTCATTAACCCTTTCACCGCCAATGTCGCATAAATGCACCACGAGAAATAGTGCAGTCCCAGATCAGACGTCGCCTTTTCAAGGCGGCCTCTGATCAGGGACTTCACTTTTTGTCTCAATCTCTATTTCTATATCTGTGCATTATTCCTTTGAAATTTGCATCTATTTATCTTATGTCCCTAGTTTACCGAATAATTTAACAACATTGGATTGCAGACGACAATTAGAAAAAATACCCCGAAATTGTTGAAGGCCTAACACCGCAACCGCGAAAATGAATGATCAGATGTCGCATCGAAAAGCGACGCCTGGTCTTGAACATCACAGTTTTAGTCTATTTGTCAATGTGCATTAAATTGGCGACGTTGTCAAAAACTCGTTCAAAGGGATGCAACTAGCGCATCATCAAAACATGGTATTTCGACAAGTTGTTATTCTTGATAGATGGTTACTGTTAGAAATATTCTGAAAGAAGGATATATTTTGAGAGCAAAAGCAGCACTTATATTTGGTCTAATTACCTAACTTTCGCAATAACTACGCAGGCTATTGTCTTATTGGCATTAACCCATTCTCTAATATTGACGCCTTTTGACGCCTCTGTAAAAGTCACTTTTTTAAACCATTGTGATAACTATTTCTCACAATAGTTTCAACACACACACACTTCTCAATGTTTCCTTTTCTTTAATAAATGCTCTTTTGAAGTAGAGTTGTTCAAAGAGGTTTGATCTTAAAATAGCCTTTGAGGTAAACCCGGTAGGTTAAAGAACCGATCTCAAAAGTACGTGCTCAGCTGATCTTGTGGCTACGTTGGTACGGTCGAAGTTAGCCAACAGTTTGTTTCAAGTTTTAAATACCTCTGATTCTTTCAAATGTGTTTGAGACACTACTGATTAGGTGTCAGTTAGGACTCTGGAGAGACGCCGGGTCATTCGGCATCTCATATACATTGCTCCCTCTCTACAACGACACCCTTTGGCATACGAAGATTGTATGTGTTGTTCAGAGGGAGTTGTTATAGGGAGGGAAAATCAAACATAATTAGCTTGTTTGCAGATCCCCAGATAAGGTGTATTTCGAGAACTAAAACCGTTATGCCTCTATCAAACCTTATGTTGTGACCACTCTTTAGAATCGTCACAAAGTGACGATTCTAAAGAGTGGTCACAACATAGGGTTTCATGGAGGCATAAAGATAATACGATGGAAAAAAGTTGTTTCTGGTGCCTTGTTGTTTCGGAAACAGTAACATGCGTTGTTGTAAGGAGGGAATCGTTATTGAGAGGGCCGTTGTAAGGAGGGAGCACTGTACACCAAGGCTTATGAAAATACAATGCATGTCGTGCCAGGTACATGTAGCATAAGGGTTAGGTTTGCAATCCAACACATTTTGAACATGCGGATATATTCAGCTCATTTACCCTTTACTCCATTAATATTTATACAGTGATCCCTTGTTACAACGGAGGTTTTTGTTTCCAGACATTTTGCTGATATAACGAGCTGAACGTTATACCGAGTTTAAATATGAAAGGAACCATATGGCCAGTTTTAAACTAGTACCAACAGGTGAACGCTTAATGCAGAAAACAAAAAGTACAAAAAGCTCCCATTGGGAGCTTTTTGCACTTCTTGTGTTCTACATTGTACCTATTTATTCAGTGGTTGGTTCTAAGACTTAACGGTAATTTTGTTTCAATGCATACTGCTGGTGTAACGAGGGTGCCATTGTAACGAATGCCGGTATTAATGAGGCTTCACTGTATCAGAAATAATAACAACATGCATATTTATTAGCTGAAATGTTCATAATGTATTATTTTTAGGAAATGTTATTATTTTGGCAAACACTATGCAATCAGATTTATAGCACATCCTATTGAAGCTGTCTGATCTGGGCCTACTCTTTTTGGAAATGCGTGAAAAAGGTGTTTATACATGTATGAAGGTAAGGGTTAATAATCATTGCCAATACTTTATGAAACGGTGCATTTTAATGTTTCGCACTACTAAGCATGTACAGGCATTTCAGTGCGGAAAACAGTCACATAGACGACAGTTCTCTGTGCGGCGCTTACTCTTCAGGGTTTGCGCTGTTTGTCATGTAACAATTTTCACGGTAAGCCTGACTTGTTTTTAAATTTGGTCCATTTGAAAATACAAATGAAAATTCAATGTTGGAGGGACTAATGTAAAATAAATGTAAAAACAAACACGTACATGTTACTTTTATATTCTTCGCACAAAACATAAAGAAGTATGCATAGCGCAAAAAGCAAAAAAAAGGCAAAAAGCCACAGCATCAATGAAACGCAAATAGACTTTTACAAAATACATACACAAGTACACACGTATGCATGCATAAACATCCTAGCTCCCATACACAATCGCGCGCGCCGTAAGAATGTGAAAGACAATAGATTGTCTTTAACCCTTCCCCTGTTCTATGTTTATTCAAAGTTCAATACCTGATTATTCATGGACAAAATAGTAATAATGAAATATGGAAGGTCGAACATTGTAGCCATTTTGGAAAACTAAAGAAACAGATCTATCAAATACCATTAGCGAAAATCTTAGTTTGCAGATGCGTGAAAAGGCATTTATATGAAGGAAATATTTAAACTATGGTGGGTCTGGCAACATTTGTTATATCACTTTCTCATTGTTCGGTATGGTTAATTTTTCGCTTCATGCCCAATAATGATTAGATTGTAAAACAGCCTAGAACATGCATAGAAACCGGTTTATTCAAAAGCTTTGTCTCATCCAGACATTTTACAATGACTATCATAACATTTTAACCACTTCTGCCGTAAATACAAGTTTGTACGCCTTTGCAATCAGTGTAGATCCCGACAAGATGGCTTTTATAGGACCCGACTGATTAATGTCTGCTGTGCTTGCACATTTGTAAGCATCTGCAAACAGAGTAGACCCAGACCAGAGGCTCCTATAGGAGTCGTCTGATCAGGGTCTGTTCTGTTTGCTTATGGTGCAATATAGATTTGATTGTACAGCTTCTGCCTGAGTCAAAATGGCCTGTATTCATATGCCATTATGAAACAATAACCTTATTAATATTCATGATGTCATTATTTCCTACATTAATATTCAACAGAGAAAGGGGTAAAGTAAAATGTACAGTAAACTCTGTATAGTTCGAACATTAAAAACAAGTATTGTTATCAGTACAGTAAAACCTCTCTTAACCGGCAGTTAAATTTAGTATGAATATCGGTCTTGGAGACAGGTGGCAGCTTAATGCAGGGTGAAAGTCATGCAGAAAGCTCCTAGAGGAGCTTTCTGCATGACTTTCTCTCTGCATTAAGCAGCCACCTGCCTAAAAGTATCTAAATTCTTATCTACTAGAGTTCCGGTTAAGAGAGGTTATACTGTATTTAACCCTATACCCCATGAACATTCATTTAAAAAATAACGACATCATAAATATTAATTAGATTAAAAAAGTCAATGGATACAGGAAGTTTTGGCCATGGCAGAAACTGTAGAGTCGTATTTATCTTATATTAAAAACAAGCAGAGCAGACCCCAAGTGTTGATCCAGGATTTCAGATTAAGGGGGGGGGGGAGGGATAGAAATATTTTTGTATGGGGGGCGTAGATTTTATGTTTGATGACATAAATAGTGTGTTTGTAATACATGTTGAAAACGAGATGTGTTAAAGGCTATGCTTTAAGCAGCCACCTGCTCTAAATACCAACTAATTAACACAATTTAGTGGTCGTTATAGAGAGGTTTTACTGTAAATAGATATAAAATATTACTAAAATTGTTTTGGCAATTTTAAGGGGGGGGGGGGGGGCGTACGCCGGCTCGACTCCCTCTAAATCCGCGCCTGGACCCTGGTCAGACATTTCCTATACTCTGTTTGAAAATACGTATAAAGGCATATTTATGGAGTAAAGGATTAAGACAGGTGGAGGCTCAATGCAGGAGGTCAAATACACAAAACTCATATGAGGCTTTTCAGTATCACTTCCACCTTGCATTAACCCATTCCCTCATAGGCTATTTTTAGATCCAACCTCTTTGAATAAATCTACCGAAAGGGAGCATTAACTAGAGAAAAGGAAACTTTTTGAATTTGTAGTTTGAAACCATTGTGATAAATAGAGCATTTGCTCCTATAGGAGCAAATGCTCTATTTATCACAATGGTTTCACAAAGTGACTTCTACAGGGTCGTCAAATGTCGTCAATATAAGGGAATGGGTTAAGCAGTAACCTGCCTGAAAAGGTTTAACTTCTATGCTAAAAATTTCAATAATCGACTGTATAACATACATTTGTATTCAGACTTTGTGTACAGCAGAACCCAGACCATTTAATGTATAGATAAGTGTGCCTTATAACAAAAGAGGAAGTCCCTATAATGAACGAATATTTTCAATAATATCATAAAACTTGGTATTTATTATGCTCTATCATTATTATGAAGGTTCCCAATTTGAACTTAAATGGAAAAATGCCCTTGTGATACAAATAAACCGATTTCATCAATACTGATAATTGTTTTTTGTTCTAAATCACAATATTATCGTCATTTTCCGTTAAATTTTTCCGCATTTTGCCGATGATCACCCGATCCCTCTATTGTTTACGTAATAGCTTTCTCGAAAATGGTCGTAGAACTCTCTAATGCGACCACTTATTGAATAAACATGGCTGTCTTTATAAGCAGGTGGTTTCTTAATGCAGGACGAAACTTTCGTCCTGCATTAAGCTACCACCTGCCCTTGCCACTGTGAATTATGCCCCTTTTTGCTGGTCGCATTAGAGGGGCTCTACTGTATTTACTGAATATGCAAAGTACCGTACGATCATAAATGAGCACAATATACAAAACGAATAGAAGCGAAAAAGCGTGGTTGTTGAAACCTTGGTCATGTGTTACATGTTCAATTGATTGTTCAAAGTTAATATGTCTTCTAGTTCATTGTAATGTCTCTCGTGATCGTTTCGTTCCCGCTGGTAGCCTTACAGACATATTTACCCGCAGCCTCTGTACTGCTCTTACCATCTAGTGAAACGTAAGCACCTGACGTAAACTTTGTTCCCGAGACGTTATTCTGTGAAATATCACGTGAATTCTTCGAAAATGTTATCACAGGCTTAGGGTGCCCCTGAGCAACGCATGTCACACTTCCGTAGCGGATGATGCCATTGACAGGAACGGTTGTGATTACATATGGCTCTGTTGTGAAGGTAACAATATCATTTCTGTAGCTTACATCTGTGCTGAGAACATCTGTGCTGAGAACATCTACAAACTTCATGTAAATTCCCTCGCCAGGAGTCTCGTCTGGGTTAGAGACAGGCTCATGACGTATGTAAACCGTGAGAAAACCTTCAATTGCATCCGGGACATTGTGCATCGTGAAATTCCTTCCATCTATTGGTTCAAGTAACGTATTCTTAAGTAATTTCGTCTTGATTGCTTCAGTGTTGCGGTCCGTGTATGTATATAGAATAAAAGCAGCAGGTTTGCTTGCATTTGGTGCAGATCTTGGTAATGTAACATCTAATGTTATTTCCCTATTTGCACTGACCGTTGCCGTGTTAGGAATGTTAATGGCAGGGTTAGGAAATAGCATGTTGTGGACAGCGGCTTGTGTGCTATTGTTCAACATGAACCTGAAACAAGCCATAGATGAATCTGCCATTACCAACAGGGCAACCCATAAACGTTCATTCTGATTTACGTTGACTACCAATGATGAGTTCTTCACTGCGCCATCAACTCCTTCATCCCCCTTTGTTACAATCGGCTTGAAGTTTGTATTTGTCAAAAACCAATAGAAATCGGCTCTCCCTGGAAAAGACGCTTCTAGAGTAATATCCCCTGTTCCCGAGACTGCAGAATTACGCATTTGAACATTCGAAGTAGGAGCATCGAAGGCGGAATTCTTCTGTAGCCTCCGAAGGAGCTGTGGTAGACCGGACGCCTGGCTTGAGACAAGGCGTTTCTGTGCAAGATGTTGCAGATTTTCCATTATAAATCCATCGGAATAGAAATCCTGGAATACATAATACAAACTGAGTTAGTTTAGTTTAGTTTAAACATATTTTATTTCCATATTAGAGGAAATTGGGTCGGGTCACAAGTTCTTACAACATTAGAATTGACCCTCCCCATACAAAGCATTTATATATACATGTAATGGCAAACAGAATATAAAAAGTATGAAACACGAAGTGTTTATGAAGGAGAGAGAGAGAGAGAGAGAGAGAGAGAGAGAGAGAGAGATATAAATACATGTCTAATGTAGTACTATCAGAGGACACTTAAGTAAGAAAGCTTAGTATATGAAACTACCGCTATAAGTAAAACATCTTAGCAAACAAAAGTTTAGAAAAAAGTATACTACATGTATTATACTAAGGGTCGGAAAAATATCGCTAGTTACACTATACGCGAAGTTAAAACCTCCGTGACTGCTTTATAAAACAATGTACAATAGCAAATATGATTTTATTATCTTCCTCATTTAGATTTTGTTTGCCGCACAGAAGCGTTTCGGTATTTAGAGGATGGTACCTCTGTGTTGCACGAAATAAGTTTACTCTTTGGTTTTGAAAAAATCTACATTGAAAAAAATAATGTTCGGCATTTTCTACTTCGTGTGAACATTCGCATATAAGGATTTTGATTAAGATGGTTATGAAAAAGATCACCATTCAGATTTCTACAGTTGTTTCTAACTCTGACGTGAATGACTGACAAATACCTATCTCCGAAATAGTAATAAGATGGAACGTTATTCTTACTAAAATTGTTTCGTAACGACCTTTTAAATGAACTAAAGGTATCTAAATGTCTGGTATCTGGACTGATGTTATTCCACAGTACTATTGAAGAAGGGATGCGTGGCCTTTTGGAGACTGACGTGCGTGAGAAAGGCACTTCTATATCATCGCCATTTCTTAATGGATAGTGGGTTAGTTCCCTAACGTTCGGTGGTAATAAATCACTGATATATGATGGAACCATGTTATGAGATGCCTTATAAACGAAACAGAGTTTTTGTAATTTTCTTCGACTGACGAGTGATTCCCATCCACATTCCCGATATAGATTATCTAGAGATACCGATCTGGTTAAGCCAGTTATGATACGGGCTTCTTCGCTTTGTAATTTTTCTAAAGTATCCGCACATGTTTCGGAACAACCATCCCAAACAACAGAAGCATACTCTAGAATTGGCCGTACGTACGAAAGGTAAATTTGATTTAGGGCCTTTCTATTCAAAGTGAATTTAATGTTTTTCATAATTCCAATAATTGTTTTGGAAGCAGATTGAAGTATATTATCAATGTGATCATTCCACTGGCCATTCAAATTCAGAGTGACGCCCAAGTGTTTATGAGAGTTAACAAATTGTATAGCAGTACCTTCAAAAATTAGATTAGGCCGCGTGTCGTGATTTCTAAATGAAAACATCATTGCCTCAGTTTTGGCAGGGTTGAAATTAACAAGCCAAGTCTTAGCCCAAGCTGAAACTAATTTAAGATCGTAGTTTAAAATACCTTCAATGTCATTTAAGGAAGTAGCAGATATGCATAGAGAGCTATCGTTCGCAAACAATCTTGTTAAGCTTAGTAGTGAATCAGATATGTCATAAACGTAAATTAAAAATAAAGAGGTCCTAACACAGCTGAACCCCAGCTGATATTGTTCTTACAGCAGAGACAGAAGAACGAAGAACAACTTTTTGGCACCTATTGCTTAGGTAATTAGTCAGCCATATTAATAGACGCCCGTTAATGCCATTTTCCTTTCGTTTAAAAGTAAGACCGTTATGCCATACTCGATCAAAGGCTTTTGAAATATCACAAAACACCATGCAAGAATGTTGTTTGTTATCAAATGATTGGCAGATATGATGAACAATATCAATTAACTGTTAGACAGTAGAGTGATATGGAAGAAACCCTGATTGATACTTGTATATCAAATTCTGAAAGGGGGTGATCCCCGAGAGCACAAATTACAACACAAAAAGAGAAAATTGCAGACTCGGTTTTATTGAGTCTGTTCATGAACAGTAATTGAAAGTGCAACACTGCTCACGCCCCCTAGCACCGGCTTAAGTGGTATTCAATTTTCAGAACAAGAAGTACTGAAATTCATGATCTCGAAGGATCAGAAGGTATAACAACAAGTTATTATCTAAGAAAAAGTTGTACATATGTTTAAAAACAATTCCTTCGAACAATTTACCACAGCAACTAAGCAGAGAAACAGGTCTATAGTTGGATGGTATGGATTTATCCCCTTTTTTAAAAAAAAGTGGTATTACATTTGCAGTTTTCCAAGCATTAGGAAAAACTCCTTCATTTAATGATCTGTTGTAAAGAGTAGTAATAGGTTTAGATATCGATTTGACTGACCCTTTAAGTATTCTATAAGATATACAGTCAGGGCCAGATGCTTTATTCAATGCGAGTGAAATTATTGTTTCTTCTACCTCAGTATCATTAATATTAATGGTGGTCAGACTACTCATTGTTTTCGGAGAGAACGGAGGGAGGGTAGCATTTGTGTCGTCTACTGTAGATATCGATGGAAAGAAATTATTTAAACAATTTGATTTCTCTTCGCTGGTATAAAAATAAGAAATATGTCCATTCAAAGAGGTTTCGCACAAAGGTGGTATGTTAGCAGTACAGTCATCATTTTTTATGAGGCGACGAATAGTATTCCAGAAGCCTTTTTCAGCGGCTAGCTGTCTATTTTCACTTTTGTTCTAGTTTTCCACCAATGAGAAACTATGTTACATTGTAATTTGCATATGACCTACGAGTATTTAGTAGTAAACTGTATTTTCATTAGTAAATACCTTGACTGGCATACAACCTTTTTATATGCCTCTACACATTGCCAAACTATGTAAAATTCTGATATACAGTCTGCTAACGTGTCGAATATTACGACATTGTAGTTATATCAAAACACCATGTTTTATGATAATTAGCTGCTTCGGCCTCGCAAATTGAATTCAATGCAATAATTAACATAATCACAACACATGCAAGGCATCATGTTACACAGACATGTTCTGTAAACTTAGAGTTCAGTCAAAACGCCATATAGTACAGAAAATCATTATTTACACAGATATTTAGCATGGGACCGAAGACTGTCGACTGTCGAAAGTTTTGTTCTTAAAATAGATTTTTAAGACCTGGAAATTCCCATAAAATCAAAGTACTGATATTTATCACCTCATGGTAATGGTTGCTGAGCAATATTACCAGTTTGTCGAAACCACTATTAAACTTTCAAACTTTTACTATCATTTTGCAATTAATACAACATTTGATAATAAAGTCCACTTTGACGAACAGGTAGTTTGCCGAAACCACCATAATTCACAGGCAGTACTATAGGAAATAAAGAATAAGGGTTGTTAAGTATATTAGAGTAGTGGTATTAATAGTATTAATTACTATCCCCGACCACAGCACCGATGCTCTGGTTGTTGGCTCTCCTTGATATAGAGCTACTTACTTAAGGCTATTGCTACGGCTCTATCACATGAGGCTTGGGCTCATAGACGTAGGTTGAAGTTGCTAACTTTATATTTGTTTTAAAAATACATGTAGATTCAGTTAATGATGTCATTAATGATGATGCACACAAGTCGATTAAAGCGTTGATCTAGGCTAAATAAATACCGTTCTTTAAGGAATTACAGACTCTGCACAAACAAAAACTTTATGCTTTAAAGTGTATTCAATTTCTTATCTTCATATCAATACAAGTATAAGCGCTTTCATGTACATTTTATAATAGGTAAACTAAAGAACTAACTTGAGATAGTTTTAAAACATTACTCTGACATCGTACATTTTAAAAGTGATTTCCTATAAAAGCAACTTGAAATATTTCAATAACTGCTTCTTCTACTCAACGTCATTTCATTGCATGCTTCTCTGCTAGTATAATAACAAGCAACCCTTCATAGATCTAGTTCTCTGTACTAGTAGACTCTCCAAACATTGAAATCAATATTGCAGAGATTGTTTTGTACATTATGTCAATATTTGAATGCCGCTGAATATCTTTTTTAAAAGATATTTCTTGTTTATCATTTGTTCTTAGTTCTTCTACTCTAAATTATGTTCTAAAGAACTAAAGAATGTTTGTTTTGCATATTTTTTTCATGTTATTAACTTTATTCCGCATGTGTTTATATTTATCAAAATCATGTTGCTTCGATTACTTTAAAGCTATCTCTTACTCTGCAAAATTTACGTAGCTCAGAGTCAAACCAAGGTTTATCATCATAACGTACGGTAATGTTTCGAGACGGGATACACAAATTAACAAAACGAAGAAACAATTCTGTAAATAGTTTACAAGCGTCTTCTACCGAACCTTCGTTTAAACATTGCCAATCAAAAGCCGTTATTTTTGCATTTAAAAGCTCAAAGTCCGCTCTTTTATATAAATAAACATTTCTTTCAAAAGTTCCCCTTAGTTCATAAGGAAATGGCAACATAATAAAAGTAGTGCAATGGTCGCTTATCTCAGTTGGGACTGATAAAATGCCAGCATCATGGTATTTCATGTCTGTGGGTATCAAGATGGGGTCTAGTAAAGCATTTATTCATGTAGGAGTTGTGATGGTATTAATCATATAATTTCTAATAAGAATATCTTTAAGCATTCAGTTATTTGGATTCAATAAATCGTCATTAAAATCTCCAACTAGAATAATGTTCGAAGATACTTCGTAAGCTTTTTCAATATTACGATTAAGGTTAACAAAAAAGGGCTATAAAATGTTCTAGTCAAAAATAGTTTTCTCTTAGCTTTAACGCTGATCCAAAGAGATTCGGCACAAAATTGTTCTAACTCAACCATTCTTTCGCAAATTAGAAGAGAAGATGCATAAACAAGTAAACCCCTCCATGATTAGTTCTATCTTTTCTATATGGTGTGTCATATAATTCGGTCAAAAACAATGATTCATCAGAGACAGACATATCTAAGTGAGTTTCAGTAAAACACAAAATATCAAAATCAGCAAGCGTGTCCCTAATGAAATCCAATTTATGTCTGATGCTCCTAATGTTACTTTGCAAAATAGTTAGGCAACTTGATGCAGTGGCATGAAGAGTCACGGGTCCGGGATTAGACTCAACATCACCGGCTTGTAATAACAGAAGTAATACAATAAATAAAAAGTTAAAGTCAACATAAGTATCTCTAATACCAAGCAACAGCTTCCATAACAAGCTAAACGCATTCCATAAGATACTAAACAGGTCAAATGAAGTATTGAACTTTACCTTTGTCTTACTAAAAAAGCTATATCTCCCGCTGTGGAACAAACCAATGGAGCATCTCCAAGTCTGTAGATCGTTACCCATTGGGTAATAAACTAAATATATAATCCATGAAGTCTGGTCCACAGCTAGGTGAAGTCCTCTGATCATGTACTAAGAAAGAAGTGTGACAGACGAAAAAGGGACAAAGAAAGCGAAGAAACAAGAAAAAAAGAAAAACAAATAAAACACAAAGAAACATGATGAAATGACAGATGGAATTTTCCGGGGAAAAACGGTATGGAATCTATCAAGTTACAATTAATTATACTATCGGGAAGAAATAAAAAATAAATGTAAGCAACAAAATCAATACCTGTGAACTTTGTTTATAAAGTCACAAGAAATATTCAGCATTTTAAATCAATTGCATGTCTATAGCTTTTGTGTCATCCGATCTTTCTACCGGTTATTTAAAAAAAAAGCCGAATAAGGGTTTACACTAGTAGATTATCTCCCTCGTACTGGTACATCGATCACAGGTATTTCATTCACAATAAGATGAAACGAACTTAATTTCGTTAACATTTTACTTGGCTATGACCAAAATATTACCAAAATAACGGTCCTATATATTAGAAGATGGATCCGATTGCACATGAAGCAGTGTTAACACAAAAATTATCACCGGTATGTACAATCAGAATCCATGCCCATATTTCCAGCGATAAACATTTATTTAATGATCAGCGGTGCCTTCCATCGCCGTTACTGTATACATACGTAAACTAAAACCCTTACTGAAGTCACGCTAAGTCCGTGGTCAATACACAACAACAACGCCCACGTGACCATATAATGACTTGAAAGAATGCTATGTTTACACCAACTGTGTGAACAGTAATGACCTTGAAAATTACATTGAGAAGAAAAAATAAAAATAACAAAAACCAACGGAAACAAGACATAAAGTTTTTTTTGTCGTTAGCTGTTTCACCATCATAGCTGAATCTGCAATTGCATTTGTAGTCAGTTGGATCACGATGGGACTTGGAGAAAACTCGGTCTCATAACGATCCAAGTTAACTGACACTGGTCAGGGTCTAAGAATACCTTTAGAAACCTAAAGCAGACAACACGAGTAGTCGACATTTAATGGGCCGCGAAATAGGACCATGTGACATACCGAGCACTTTGGCAAATCAAATCATACATTGATAATAAAGGAGAAAAAACCACGTTATAAATGAACATGTTCTGATTGCTGACTGGAGGTTAATTTCGTCACAAAACCAAATAGCAAACTTGATTACCCCAACAATAGACAAGTCACAATATTACGAGTGCGTTTTGTATCTGTCTAAGCCCTTACTCCACGAATATCTATTGCAAATCAGTTACTGCATAAGTAATAAGAATTCTTAAGGTTTAATATTAACACATGGAACTTTCGCTGGATTTGAAAACATAGAATCAGATCTATATTATTCCACATGCAAACAGAACAGATCCCGATCAAGCGGCTCCTTGAGGATCCATCTGATCTGGATCATCTCTGCTTGCAAATGAATTGTAAGACGTGTCTACTGTATAAGGATTAAACAGATTATTAAATACACATACATTTTGGATCTAGATGACACACGTGTGGTAAGTTTCAAACTAAACCAAACGACAATAATAGTATGGCAATAACATAGCCAATATAATACGGCATACAGAGAGAAAGAGAGAGAGAGAGGACAGAGAGAGAGAGAGAGAGAGCACTTATGCAAAGCAAAGCGTACACTGAGAATAAAAGATATACGATATATATATATATATGAGCATGTCCAAATTTCCGTTGCATTAGTTCAGCTTTAACTGATGTTTAATATTACCATTAGATTATATATCAAACTTCACTTTCGTTAATACAAGACAATGCAAACTCAAAATCGCTTCGCAGTTGTTTAAGCCTTTGGTCCATGAATATTCATATCAGAAATGATGACATCATAGGTATTAACTAGACTTTTAAAGCGAGATATTAGCACGCGGGACTTCCGCTAAATTAGAATGTAGGTTATTCCATACGCAAACAGAGCAGATCCTAAACAGACGGCACATTGAGGAGTTGTCTGATCTGGATCCTCTCCGCCTGCAAATGTGTCGAGGGAATACCCATGGATGCAGCATCAATCAGGTTATTAAGGACACCGACATTTTTATCACGGTGGGACGTCGAGTAACTCTGTCTCATCATAATCAAAGCTGATACCGATTATGATCTGGAGCCCAAATCGGACGGCAATAACATAGTCACTATAATATAGCATACAGAGAGTGTACCTATGCAAATCAGATCGTACATAAGTGAAAAGGGATAAAACCTATAACAAATGAATACGTCCTAATTTCTGCCAGCATTAGTTCAGGTTAGCCGATGTCAGATACTATCATGATCAGCTAGAAAAAGATTCAATATCAAACTTCACTTTCCTTAACATCAGTTAGCTGTTACAACATCGCATCTAAATCTGCAAATACTTTTGGATCATGACAACAGTTGAACCACGATGAGACCTAGACGAGATTCGGTATCATCCAGATTCAAGCTGTTTGACGCTATGACTATCCTTAAACTTGAAGCAGGCGACAACTTGAGCAGTCGACATGTAACGACTCGCGAAAGGTCCATGTGGCACAACATAGCCAAAATAATATGACATAATGAGCACTTATGCAAACTAAATCATACATTGACTATAATTGAAAAAAAACCCACATAATAACTGAGCATGCTCAAATTAGTAACTCAGCCAATATAACATGGCAATACGTATGCAAAGCAAATCATACACCAACAGTAAGAAAATAACCCATCTTGTTACCGTTTGCATTAGTTCATCTTTAACCCTTTCCCTGTTCTGTATTTAGGCCAGCTTTCAATACCTACTGTATATTCATTAACAAAATGGTTATAAAGAAATATGGAAGGTGGAGCATTGTAGACATTTTAGAAAGCAAAGAAACAGATCTATGAAAATCTATTAGTAAAAATCTATTAGTAAACAGAGCAGACCCTGATCAGATGGTTCCTCTAGGAGCCATCTGAGCTGGGTCTACTCTGTTTGCAAATGCGTGAAAACACGTTTATGTGACGGAAAGGGTTAACAGGTGTTTAACAACGCCATGAGCTGATATCTAACTCCATTTTCCTTAACCATAGACAATGTAAACCCATATGCGTTCCGTAGTTACTTAAGCCTTAAAGCACAAACATTCATGTCAAAATGGTAACACTATATTTATTTACCATTCTTTTAACCCTTTCCCTGTTCTATATTTATTACAATTCTCAATACCTACTGAATATCCATGGACACAATACTTATAATGAAGTATGGAAGGTGCAACAATGCAGCCATTTTAGAAAGTAAAGATTTAGATATTTCAAATTCCATTAGCAAACAGAGCAGACCTCTGACCTGGATCTACCAATATCGATTCAATTAAATATTTAAGCGGACTTCTAATACTTATATTATTTGCCAGATTGCAAAGTAAGCAATCAAATATATAATGGTCCATAAGAAGACAGAGCAGATCCCAATCAGACTGCTCCAATAGGAGCTATCTGAAATGGATCCCCACTGTCTGCAAATAAACTGAAAGGCGTATCTATGAAGTAATGATTATTAAGATCAGTTCGCTGTTTCTTCCAAGTGTGTGTCAATCTTGTTCCGAAACGAAAGATCAAGATTGACAAATGGAAGAATGCAGTACGCCAAACTACAAAAAAGATTACATATAGCAAAATCCAAATGCCTCTTGTATCAATAAGGATAGGCTGCTGTTTAAATGCATCTTGTATCATTAATTAGGCTGCATAATACACATAATATATATAATATAATATATATAATACACAGACGATATTCGGCATCATCTCGGTGTGTCTAATAGCAGGTGGCAACATATTGTGAAGAAGATCTTTGGCATCACTTCGGTGTGTCTCTTTGTCTTGATAACAGGTGACAGCATGGTGTGTAGAAGATCTTCGGCATTATTCTCTATATCCATTTGGTGGTCGCTTTAGAGAATTATGTTATAGATTAAATCTTCTCTTAAAAGACCAAAAAGCAATGCCTTGGTATGAGTCTAGCAGTTGTAGCTAAATACAGAATGAAAGTTATGCAAGAAGCTTCTACAATCGTATTCATGTAGTTAGATCACGAAAACGATCTTCTAAACAACACAGACTAAAATAAAATACGATACCGATGACTAAACTGAAAGGCTTAACATACGAAATGCAAAGAAACTTACCATATCTCCATATCCAACGGCCAACCCATAAACAAAATAAGTTGACGTTATAAGAGAGATTACATACAGTTTGTCCATCATTGCTTCAGCTTGTGTTAGACGACGAGAAGTTGAATAAACGCAACATGGTGAAAACGGCTTTATATAAAACACTAAAGGGCATAGACAATCACCGATGTTACATACGAGTGATGTTTTTTGAAAATAGTTTAAGTAATAAACATTGTTGATGTCGCCATATAGCATTTCTAGTCCGGAAATAGATGATGAACATAGACCTGAAAATATGGCATAAATGACTTTAATTGACCAACTGTGAAATAATGAGAGAGACATGGAAAGGTCAGAAGTAGATACATAGCTAAGTAGGTATCTCATCGAATCAGCTTTGTCAATATGCTTGAAATAAAAGTATGAAGAGTTAATGATACCCAATGAGAATCTCTTCTACATGGTAACTGCCGTTGCGTCTCTAATGTAGCGCGCTCATACAACAAACAACAAAATACCGGGTGTGTTTTTAAAGTTCTTCTGAGCCAAAATGTATTCTATCTCAGACTAAAGTACAGTTGATTCTCGCCAAATCGACCACACGATGTATCAATATATGCGTTTTTGAAAGCATATGGATGCTCTTTCAAGCCAAAAAAAAGTACAGAAAGGTAGCTTTCAGTATAACGCCTTTCCTGCATTAAGGTGCCGCGTGAGAAAAACATCCAGAAAAATGTCATATTATTGTTTAATTTTGTAGTGATGAATAGCCGATAATATCTTCTGGATATTGTATTAACGCATTTCAACTAGATATACTACCAAAAGCCGTACAAATCCCTTTTCTTCAATACCGCTTAGCATTTATCTGATTAAACCATTCAGTCATTTATTATGATATTATTGGGGGCTCCTGGGGAACATAATCAGAGCACACGCGTGATAACAATAGGAGAGTATTCAGCCATGTTTCCCTCACGGTAGCCTCAACTATGTAAATCACGTGACCAGATAAACTCGTCATTGGTGAATTAAATCAGTGTTTTAGGTGATCGGGTGGAATAAAAAGGGAGGCGCTTAGTGGAAAATGTCACTCACGATATATGCTCTCTACTGGATAACTTTAACATACTTAACTTCTGCAACGTGTGTCCGAATTATACGCGGTTTTCTGTATTTCAAAAACCATTGTCTCCGTGAGGGGTCCGTGACACAGTATTCTGATTTCTTTCTTTCATCGTCTAACATCAAAAGACACGTAGTGTAGAAAAATAATCTCCCCATTTAAACGGATTTTAAATATCGGTTTGGATACAATTATCGATTATCTTAAGTTTTAAAGTTTTATACATTTTTTGTTTTTTGGGGAACATCTTGGGTTAATGTATCTGCCATAATTATAGTTTTAGGGGACATGAACTAAACTAATATCGGGAGTGTAGCTGAACCCCAAATGTAATGTACACACCGCGGCCATAGGGTTTCGAGGGCATGCCTCGGGGCTATATGTAGCCTTTACACTATTGAGATATATTGAGTATTTGATCCTACATGAGCAGAATTAGTGCTCTATTTATCGCACTGGTTCAAGGTTTTTACGGTGGTGTCAATAAGAAGGAGTGGGTTAAAGCTTACATGAGCAGACTGGACGTTTATCAAAGTATACCATCCAAACCTTCGACTTTTGTTCCATGTTGACCTCATATTCTAAGCATTTTTATTTCACAATAGATTTAAACAAAACCAGTATGTTGCTGTTTTTAATGGCACCATTTGATATTAACATAAATGCTTTTCTTCTATTTTACTGTAAAACAGAACATATAAGTATTGACAAGAAATGTTTATTTTGTATCACATGGACCTTTCAAATAGATACTCTGTAGAATAATGGTTGAACATAACAAATGCCAAGTTTTATGGTGTTATTGAAAATATTGGTTTATGCTAGGGAGTATATGTATGACTTTATTAAGTGGTGTGTCAAACAGTTCGGGTCCTGGCGAGGTGCCGAGTTACTCGAGGTCGTGTCTGGATCTAAACTGGTGGCAAAGGTAACCATGCATTCGACCATTGCAGCAATACCCAGGAGTTGTGTTTCGGAGTCTTGTAGAAAGGGTTAACTCTTTCGCTGCCTATGTCGCATCTGTGAGATTACCAATGCTAATAGTTTGGATCAAGACGAGCCGCCGAATAATTCGGCGTCACATTAGGATCAAAACGGTTTGTTACTGTGACTGCTGATTGAATTAAGAAAAATAAAAATGGAATATTGTTGCGGACGTCCAAATTTGCTGACGACAATATTTGACAGCGAAAAGGTTAATTTCTGAATACTAAGGTTCCGTTTTACAACATACCGTAAATCTGAAAGTATGGTTAGTTCTGAAACACAATGGTTGCACCTGGCACATAGTACGTTAGGAAAGGCCAGTATGTTAGAAAATATGATAATGTCTATCGGTCGTAGTTAGCCTTATTAGCTAGTTGTAAGCTCATTTAACTTAACTCCATATATTCGCCTTTAACCTATTCGCGCTCAGTGCATTCTTCCATGTTTATACATTGGATTCGTCCCTTTTTATCTAAGGGATGCATGGCCTAACTTTTCATCTTCGTTTTGTTTTATATTGAAATTCCTATCAGTAAACAGTGTAGACTCTGATCAGAAGCCGCGTCTGCGTCTACTGATCAGAGTCTACATTGTTTGCCTATGTCCCATGTATGGGATCGTGGGAACAAATGGGTTAATTCCGTTGCAAACGGTGTAAATCCAGATCTCTGATAGTCGTTTAATTAGTTTTATCCGTTTTATCTGTTTGCATATGTTTGCATATGGACATATATACATGTACACCTGGGTCTGCATTTTCTCCCATGGCAAAAACTCATAAATATCTACGGTAGGGGTTAACATTTCGATTGCGTGCACCGGCTTTTGCAAACAATATAAACCGAGATCAGAGGGTGCATCAGGACCATCTAACCAGTATCTGCACTGTATCTGCAATGCACTCATTCAATATCATCAAGCAATTTCAAGCCTTCCTTAGGTGAGTTGACTTTATTATCTAACACTAATGGGATATTCCGCTCTGCCGATTTAGTGTCGGTAGAGTGAAGTAAATTAATAGAAATAAACTAACATGAAATAAACATTGTAAAATAAATTGTGAAAGTAGAGTAGCAGAAACTCTGCGTTTGAAATTTGAATAAAATGCATGCGCTGAGACAGGCAGAATTCGATTTGCTTTAATTTCTACAAAAAGTGTTGGAATGTGATGCTTCCCATACTGTCAAAATTCGACAGATTTGATCATTTTCCTATGTTAACCCTTAAAATACAGGAATGGCGTACATACGACATTTGCGAAAAGAGTATACATTGATCAGGATCTGCACTGTTTGTGATATTTTCTTTCAGTTATAAAATTTAATTCAGTCTTTCGTATAACTAATATTCATAAAAGAAGGAACTAGTTTTAACTGTAATTTTACTCCATAAATTCGCCTTTACAAACAAAGTAGACCCATATCAGACGGCTCCTACATCTATAGGAGCCGTCTGATCAGGGTCTGCTCTGTTTGTCTATAAACATAATATAATTGATATCCATGCCGTCATCATTTATCTCATTAACCCTTTCGCTGCCAAACTCTGTCGTCTGCTAACTTTGTCGTCTGCTACAAATTTTCATTCTTTTGATTTTCTTCATTTTTGTTTCAAAAACATAGTAATAGTAACACACAGTTTGGATCATGATGAGACGCCGAGGTACTCGGCGTCTCATCTGGATCCGAACTGTTTGCATAGGTAATCACAGATCCGGCATTGGCAGCGAAAGGGTTAATACTCATAGTTTTAATTATTCAGCAGATAAAGGGTTAAATCGCTGATATTTTCATATTAAACTGATAAACCGGTAATTTAATGATAGGTGTATTATTGCAAATTTCATCATGACCTTTCAATGTTCAGCAAATCCCATGCAGAATATTTCGGGAACCATGGCAATCAAAAGGCTCCTGTTTTGCGTAACGGCTTATGAAACTACACTAAAACCTCCCTATAACGACCACTAAATTGTGTTAATTAGTTGGTATTTAGGGCAGGTGGCTGCTTAAGGCAAGGTGAAAATAAAACAGAACGCTTCTATTGGAGCGTTCTGTTTTACTTTCACCTTGATTTAAGCTCCAATAGGAGCGTTCTGTTTTACTTTCACCTTGCTATAAGCAGCCATCTGCCTTTAACAGAAACTACTTGATGTAATTTAGTGGCCGTTATAGACAGATAATTTAGTGGTCGTTATAGAGAGGGGTTTACTGTACAGTATCTACAAATACCATATATTCTTGTTGTAAAATTCAGCTAATATATAATTATGATTACCATTATTTTTACGTGAATAATCAACAGAGAAACGGCTTAATCTTAAATTCCATCTAATACGAAATGGCATAGTTTATATTAAAATTGTGTAAATGTCATTCCGTTTATACTGTTGCAGAGGCCCAGATAAGATTTGCAAATATTAAATATTAAATAAAACATTTTCAAGACTTGCGCCTTTATTTCTCCACCAAACCCTAACTGTGATCATTCTTTCGAATTATCTCGAAGAGACAGTTCTAAAGAGTGGCCACAACTTAGGGTTTGGAAGAGAAATGACGATTTTAGTATTAAAGTACGTACTTTTATCTGTTGCTCGGTGGTATGGAGAATGCAATTTTAAGGAAATATGATAATTTAACTACCTTATTATCAGTGCATTGGAATGTAACCATCAGAAACCATCTGATGTAATCTGGTTTTACATTATTTGTAAATGTCACTGCAGTCGTTCCTCGCATTTAATTTTTTAATGTCACTGCATAAAGGGTATAAAAAAGTGTATGTAGACCCTAACTAGATACTATTATAGGTCTGATGGCCAGGGTGTGCACTGCTATGGGAATTGCAAACTGCCGATAAACAACTGCAGTAGGAAATTGGTTTGATATTTGCTACTATGACATACCAGACTGGCATTGTCTGAATTGGAAAACTCTTACTGACATTTAAAGCTTAACCCTTCGCATGCTATTCACGTCAATATACCTACCTGTAAATAGTGAAGACCCAGATGAGACAGCTCCTGCAGGAGCTGTCTCATCAGGGTCTGCACTATTTACAAGTTTATTGTGCACTCCACAGCAGTGATTACACAGCGAAATACTTGTACACAGTGAAGATGTATGTAATTATACAACAGGACATGGGTAAAGAAGGAGAAATGGATTTTAAAATTCAGCAAGCGAAGGGTTAATAGTATTCAGTCACAGTCTGCAAACAGCAATACAGTAAAGTACTGTGCATACCAGTGCCCTAGAAACTGGCTCCTGTAGTAGACGTCTGACTAGGGTCTACTCCTATTGCTTATGGTACAATATAGATCTGGTTTTACATATTCTGTCTGAAACAAAATGAATGTGTTTTCATACGCCATTATACAAACTAATCTAATAAATATGCACGGTGTCATTATTTCGTATACATATATGCAACAGGGAAAGGGTTAACTGGTCACCATGGTAAACCATTATACCATTTCCTCATATTGACGACTTTTGACGACTCTGTAAAAGTCACTTTGTGAAACCATTGTGATAAATAGAGCATTTGCTCCTATAGGAGCAAATGCCGTATTTATCACAATGGTTTCAAATTACAAAATCTAAAATTTTCCTTTTCTCTAGTTAATGCTCCTTTTCGGTAGATTAATCAAACAGGTTGTATCTAAAAACAGCCTATGAGGTAATCGGTTAAACCTTATCTCGCCGTTCCAATAACTGTAGCAGAGTATGGTTCTATCATACAATGATAAGAGCGTAGCTGAATCCAAACATAAAGTACACACCGTGGCTATATAGAGGTCTGAGGGACGTGCTTCCCCGGGGAAAATCATACTTTGAAACCATTGTGATAAGTAGAACGTTTGTTCCTATAGGAGCAAATGTCCTATTTAACACAATGGTTTCAAAAGATGACTTTTTCAGAGGCGGTAAATGTAAATATGAGAGAATGGATTAAAGCTTAAATGACAAAGTCTAACCCGCTTCGATTGTTGTTCCATTTTGGCCATACTCCTGTAGGAGCATTCAGCATTACTTTAGACCTGTATTAAGCTGTCACATGTGTTTCTAGTTATCTGTATCGATATATTTTGGAGCAATTCTGTAGTTTTAATTTTGAAAGGACTGAACTGTCTGTTCGAGTGATCGCAAAGTTCGAGTTATCCGAGTTCGAGATATCGAAGTTCAGTGGTTCAACAAATAGTGCAGATCCTGATCAGTGAGCTGCCTCGGGCGCCCTCTGCGAATAGTGCGGAACCTGACCCGAAGACTGCCCCAGGAACCCTCTTCATGTTGTTTGCCCATGTGTCTTTTAAGGGGCACTGTGCGCCACTGGTTTGACACATTCCCTCATAGGCTATTTTGTTTTTAGATCCAACTTCTTTGAATAAATCCACCGAAAAGTAGCATAAACTAGAGACTAGGAAAATGTTAGAATTCTATAGTTCTGAAACCATTGTGATAAATAGATCATTTGCTCCTTAGGAGCAAATACTCTATTTATCACACTCGCTTCAAAAGGAGACTTTTATAGAAGCACCAGAAGGCGTCAATATGCGGGAATGGTTTACCTATAAACGTTTTATTGCAAACTACGTAAGAAAGATGATCGGGTCTGTCGTTTCATACATAATGGAAGCAATGCAGATATTAGTTTGGCATAGCCTTCAGTCAGTATCAATATCACCTATTTCACAGAGCCTTTAGGTAGACCTATGGGTGGTCTTTGCAGATATGTTTAAATGTACAGTGAAGCTTAAATAGTGCGATCACTAAAACAAGTACCATCATCAGTATTTAACCCGTAGTTCCCACGGCAAAAACTGAATAATATTTTTCTTATACAAAAGGCAAACAGAGCAGATCCTGATCAGACGGCTCCTATACGAGCCGTTTGATCTAGATCTACTCTATATGCAAATGCGTGAAGAAGGTGTATTTTAGATGGAATAAAGAGTTTATGGGGTACAAGGGGAAGCTTAATGCAGGATGAAGTCGTGCAGAAAGCTCCTCTGAGTGTTTTCGGCATCACACCCACTCTGCATTAAGCACCAACGTGCCAGAAAAGGTTTTAATTATTCTTTTATAAAAGTTTGAAAATCATGGTTTTACAGTATATAAAACAATATTCGAATTGTACATGTGTGATCGTTTTATAGTGACATTACTGTATGACACATAGCGGATCTTACATGAGTCTTCATTACATATTGTTTTTATGAAACGAGTTTACTAAAATTAATTATATGACAATTGCTTTAGCGAGAGTAATATTCATTATAGCATACGAGTTTCATGAATACAATTTATTTGTAAGAATCTTTTTATAACACAACCCTGACAAAGCGCCATAGGAAGAGAATTAGATTATAACTGACGGCTATTTCGGCCACTGTTTACAGCGTAGTACAGCCTGATTCAAACTGCTGATTGGTATATGAAATGCACTAGTACATTTCCGTCATTTACAGCACTCTGTTTAGGCACTCCTACAAGTCAGATTATGTGATAAATATTGTTTTGTGTTCAGATCCTGTGTACAGTAGAATCCAGACTATCTGAAGAAAAGATGAGTGTATCTTATAATATGTGGAAGTTGTTTAACCTTTGCTCCATGTATGTTTATCTAAGAAAGGATGGTATCATGAATATTGATAAAATTAATTGTAATAAAAGCACATGAATACAGAATTGTTGGCCATGACAAAAACTGTAGAATCATATTTGTATAACAGTATTAGCAAATAGAGCAGACCCTGATTAGACAGCTCTTATAGGAGCCATCTGGTTTGGATATACTCTACAAAACGTAAAGGGCTAAGGGAGTAAAGAGTTAACTTCACCCATTTGCGCCCAGTGGATTTCTCCATGTTTATATATTGGATTAGTCCATTTTTATCTAAGGGGTGCCTGGTAATTTTGTTTTGTTTTATATCGAAATTCCTATCAGCAAACAGTGTAGACTCTGATCAGACGCCGCATTATGCGGCATCTGATCAGAGTCTATACTGTTTGCCTACGTCCCATATATGGGTTGTGCGAACAAATGGGTTAAGACAAACATAATACCGAAACTTCCTGTAGGGTGTTTCTGCATAACTGCCATCCTGCATTAAGCTACCACCTGGCTATAAAGCTAGAATTCGGCATATTTGATGTGGTATGTATAGAAGGTGCTTACTGAATAAGGAATGTACATTACGGTCATAAATGAGCTCAATATACAAAAACGAATAGTAGCGAACAAGCGAGCTAGCAAAAAGAAAACTTTGAAATCTTAGTCGTTTATTATATGTTCCAGTGACTGTTCCAAGTTATTCTGTCCTCTAGCTCACTGTAATGTCTTTCGTGAGCGTGTGGTTCCCGCTTGTAGCCTTACAAACATATATGCCTGCAGCCTCTGTGCTTCTCTTACCATCAAGTGAAACGTATGCACCTGCCATAAACATTGGTATCGTGACGTTGTTATGTGAAATATTACTTGAATCCTTCAAAAATGTTATCACCGGCTTAGGGTGTCCCCTGGCCACGCAAATCACACTTCCGTAGCGGATGGTGCCATTATAAGGAAGGGACGTGGTCACATAGGAATCTACGGAGATAACTGTATCATTACTGTAGCTAACATGTGTGCTGGGAACATATATATACTTTATGAAAGCCCCCCTATAAGAGGGAGGAATTTCGCCTGGGTTAGAGACAAGGCCATGCTCTATGGCGACTGTGAGATAACCTTCAATGGCATTCGGGACGTTACTCATCGTGATCTGACTTCCGGTAGGTTTTTCAAGTATCTTAGTCTGAAGAAACTTAATTTCAATTTCCTCAGATTCACGGTCTGTGTAAGTGTAAACAGTAACACCAGGAAGTTTGCTTTTATTTGATGCAGAACTTGGTAATGTTACTTCTAGCGTTATTTTATCTCCACTGACCTGTGCCGTGTCAGGAATGTCTATGGTTGGGTCCGGAAATAGCGTGCTCTGGACAGTGGCTTGTGTATTATTGTTCAATTTGAATTGATAGACAGCCATAGATGAGTTTGCAAACAGCACCAAAGTAACAGTTACATGTTTATTCTGGTTTACTTTGACTACCAAAGACGAGGTTTTCATCATCCCATCAATGCCTTCACCCCCCTTTGTTACAATCGGCTTGAAGCGTGTATATTCCAACGCCCAAACGAACTCGACTGTCTGTGGTAACGACGTTTCTAAAGTAACCTCCCCTGTTTCCGAGACTCCAGAAATACGTATTGTGGTTCGAACATCCGAAGTAGGAACATCAACGCCGGAATTCTTCTGTAGCCTCCGTAGGAGCTGTGGTAGACCGGACATCTGACTAGAGACAAGACGTTTCTGAGCAAGATGTTGCAGATGTTCCATCATAAAACCATCTGAATAGAAACCCTGGAATTATGATATAGACATAATTATAACCAATACAATACATACATGCAAATTATTTATGTTTGCAAATGTTTTTATAGGTAGGTTTTATCTATTGTCAAGTTGCCCTAAATACAATAAACGGACATTGCCAGACAATGACTACATTAGAGTTTTAACCCTTCCGATACCGAATGTTCAAAGTGGAATAGTTCATCTCTGTGTAAAGGTATAGTTAATTACGTTTGACATGGTCCGGCGGGGATACCTTTATTTACACTATTTGTAAAGCTAGGGTGACTTTGAGAGAAGTGTGAGGTTAGGACGTCCGTAAACCGGTTCAAACCCCAGTGGTGTTTTTGCTACTGACCGTGCCAATGCGGTACTCTCTTTGTCACCCTTCCTTTTGTTTGCCTTACGTCTTTGTGCTTGTGATTTTGTTCATATGTGGAGTGTTTGTCTCTAGTTCTTGTGTGTCTGTTGATGTTTTCTGTGTTTATCTCGTGTGTGAGTGTGCGTTTGGGTGTGTGGTTGTGTGTGTGTATATGTGTGTGTCATGCTGTCTATCGGTGTTTTGGTGGTGGTTATGTCTTGTATGTGGCTTTGCCTGCTTGACTTTACTACTTTTCCATGGTATAATCTGTGAGAAATTTATGATTGACAAACAGTGAAGACCTTGATCAAAGGGATCTAAGGAGCCCTCTGATCTGGATATACACTGTCCACAAATGGCGGCTTAGCTGACTCATTTCAAGCAATCAAAGGGTTAAACTGGTTGTTTTAGCAGTACATAATTCAAGCAAAAAGACATTAGTTTTGGAAGTTTCGCCGAGTATAGATGTCTGCGTCTTAGTCCTAATGGCAAGTGTCAGAACTATGTGTAAAAGACATTCGGTATTACTTTAGATCTGAATTAAGCAACCACCTGCTCTTCAGAACACCCATGTATACCATTTTAGTATTACTGTGTAAAGTTAACCGTCCATCAAAGAGGTCTAATTATGGAACTGCGAGGCAAGTGATAGCTTAATGCAGGTCAAAGGTAATGCAGAAGTTCCTGTGTAGGAGCTTTCTGCATTACATTTGCACTGCATTAGGCAACCATCTGCTTTTGAAGACTCCAGTGACTGGCTACGTATGACAGGTTCTATTGTATACATTAACCCATTGCCTCATATGCTATTTTTCGATATCTTTGACCTATTTGAATAAATCTACCGAAAAGGAGCATAAACTAGGGAAAAGGAACATTTTAGAATTTAGAATTTTGTAGTTTGAAACCATTCTGATAAATAGAGCAATTGCTGCTATATAGGCAAATGCTCTATTTTCACAATGGTTTCACAAAGTGATTTTTACAGAGTCGTCAAAAGTCATCAATATGGATTAAAGATAAGTGATTGTTTTAGTATTATATATCAAAACATGTCTACCGTGTTCACCAGCAATGCCTCAGTCTGCGCCTGTATGGCAACTATGAGTTAAATAAATTCTGAAAAATAGGAGATCCTTCGAAAGCAAATTTAGCAGTGCAAAAAGAGAAAAATTGAAGACTCGGCTTTATTGAGTCTGTTCATGAGAAGTAAGCAAAGGTGTAACACTACTCACGCCCCCTAGCACCGGCTTAAATGGTATTCAATTTTCAAAACAAATAACATCGAAAATAATCATCCCAAAGGACCAGATAACAACACTTCAAATATACAGACTATTACAGTGAACCCTCATTACAACGGGGGTGTTTGTTTCCAGACATTGTGCTGGTATAACGAGGTTGCCGTTACAGCGAGATTACATATGGCAGAAACCATATGGCCAGTTTTAAACTAGCACCAACAGGTGAACGCTTAATGCACAACATAAGAAGTGCTGGGAGCTTTTTGCACTTCTTGTGTTTTGCATTATGCGATCTTAATTACAGTACACCTATTTATACAGTGGTTGTTTCAAAGACCTAACAGTTGATTTGTTTCCATGCATACTGCCAGTATAACGAGGGTGTCATTGTAACGAATGCCGGTATAATGAGGGGTCACTGTATTATATTCGCATTCGTCTAGTCAGTTTACGGAATAGAATAAAAAGACAACATAGTTTAACCCATTCCATGTTCTGTGTTTATTCTAAATTTAAATACCTATTGAATATCCATGACGAAATAGTAAAAATGCAATACGGAAGGTCGATGATAGTAGTCGTATTAGAAATTAAAAAACAGATATATCAAATGCCATTGGCAAACACAGTAGACCCTGATCGGACGGCTCCTATAGAAGTCCTGTTGTCTGGGTCTACCCTGTTTGCAATTTCGTGAACATGCGTTTATATGCAGGAAAGGGTTAAAACAAACATGACGTATATGGCCAAATGGAAATAACATAATAAAAGCAAAGAAACTTACCATATCTTCATATCCTGCAGCCAACCCATAAACAAAACAAGTTGACACTATAATAGAGATTGCATACAGTTTGTCCATCATGGCCTCAGCTTATGTTAGACGACCAGAAGTTGAATGAAAGCAATATGGGGAAAGCCGCTTTATATAACAAAACCAAAGGGCAAAGAAAATCACCACTTTTATCGATGACATTTATAGTCAGAAATACGTGGTGAAATTAAACCTGAAAATATGTCATAAATGGTCTTTGATCGGCTAAATGCGAGATGACGAGCATGTAATAGCCAGGTAAGAGGTATATAAGTAGCTAAGTGGACATTCACGCAACAGCAAAACATGAAACAGTTATGAAAAAACAATTAAATGACAGTATGAAGCTTAAACCGTATCCGCCTTGAATATTTGGTGAAACATTATGTATTTATGAATATTTTTTACAATGGCAGATGAACAAGAGAGTATTTAGTCATTGCGGAAACTATAATCTTATCTATATAAGTGCATAAGTAACCAGAGCAAGTTTTGATCAGTTTTATCTGGATCTCCCTTGTTTGCCGATGTTATAAAACGGCATATATAGAGAGTAAAATGTCACAATGAGAATCCTTTCTGCACGTAAACTATCATGTGTGTCTCTGAAACATAGCACACAACAAATAACATAATGCAGAGTAAGTGTTAACAGTTTTTCCGGGACAATTGTTATTCTACTTTTGAGTCAACAACTGTAGAGTATCACTAAACCGACGACATTCTGTATTAACATAAGAGTCTTTAACCCTTTTACGGATGAATATTAATATAGGAAATAACGACGTCATGAATATTAATAAGATTATTTTTTATCATGACATATGAATACATGACATTTTTGCTCAGGCAGAAGCTGTAAAATCAGATCTATATTACACCATAAGCAAAAAGAGTCGACCCTGATCAGACGGCTCCTTTAGGAGCAGTCTGATCTGGGTCTACTCTGTTTGCAGATGCGTCAAAATGCGCTTACATAAGAGAAAGGGTTTAAGGCAGATAGTTGTTTTATGCAGGACAAATGTAATACAGAACACACCTATAACAGCTTTCTATTAACATTTTTCCTGCATTATTATACAACTTGTTTTAAAACTGCAGAACTGAACGTCTTTTGACTGGTCGCAGTAAAGAGCCTTTATTGTACAGTAAAACCCCGCTAATGCGACCATCAAAACATGGGCGTAATTATGGGTGCCAGGGGCAGGTGGTATCTTAATGAAGGACAAAGGTTATCCAGAGGAGCTTTCTTCATAACTTTCGTCCTGCATTAAGCAACCACCTGCTTATAAAAACAGTAATGTTTATTCATTTAGTGGTCGCATTAGACGGATTTTATTGACAGTAAAATTTACAGTGTAAATAGTTTACTACAAACCAGCTGGTCTTGAAACGACATTGGACTCGTTTTATGTACTTTACACCTTATGCGCATGCCAAATATAGGACACATACTCTTTGAATTATATACAAATGGTATTCTTAATGTTCGGGAAAGGAGCATTTAAGATATTTGCAAACAGTGTAGACCCAAATCAAAGGACTTCTGATGAACCCTTTGAGCAGGGCATTTATGGTTTTTCATACAAATAGTATTCTTCAGTGATAATATTTATTCAATTTTTGTTTAATTAATGGTCAGAAAGAGAGAAGCTACATTTAATAATTCACCACACTGTATCAGCACATCAAGCACAATGTGTCTTACTATAAGTTTTTAGGGACGGGAACATGTGTCCTGGATGGCTGGATTGTGCGTCTTTCTGTAAGGAATAACATAAATATATAGGATGTTGATAAATGTTAACGAATGGTAGAATAATTTTTATCTTAGTGTTGACATTCAAAGTAGTTTGCTCGATGTCACGATAATACTCCTTTATGTTTTTTACGCTTTCTGGAAAGAATCAGAGCTATCTAAGACCACGTTCGTAATGGATCAGATTTGCAAATATATTTGTGAGTGTACGACATGGGGATTGACATTAGAATCGCATGTGTTCCTGATTGACAACGTTCACTTAGTTAACAGTAATAGGAGTATCATTGTATATGTTACTATATTTACATTCGCCTTGCAACGTCCTTATATAACCTTATTCTAAAAAGAAAGTTGCATTTTCCCATGAACGTTCATTTCAATACCGGTTTGAGTCGGTTCTCCTTTTTCCCAGAATTCCGCTGTGTTTCTCTGTACTGACCCAGTTATGACCTATTTTAAGATTTATCAATAGGGATTCGATTCAAGTGGCCCTGAAAATTTGAAATGTGGCATCTTCTTACTGAGAATTATCGCTTGAATACATAATATTGCCAACTTTAACAGCCGCGGTGTATCAAAATATATTATCAAGTAATGAGTGAAGCATAAATAAGTCAATGTCCTTACCGTTAACAAAGAAAAATCCGAGAATAAAATCCAACGTTGTGACCCGCTTTCGATCAAGCATGGCGGGTGAGTAAATTGGCTTCGACACCGCGACCTACATTTAAGAAGATGCTTTAATACCAACATTTCGTAAATATATATAATTTGAAATATCTCGATAATCTTTTCAATAAACATAGCTGGACAATTTACTGATTAAAATGTTGTATTCATTCTATATTTATAATATGTGTTTGGGACTATTTTTCATACCATATATAGAGATCATATTACGTTAGAAACGAACCTGGCAACGACCTAGATAGCGGCTATTACGTGACCGGTATATAATATTTAAAAAAAATCCGTTGAAATATAAGAATTACAATGGAATATAAATATAAGAAATAAATGACGTGCTCCCGGTGTTCATGAGGTTATGCAACGCATAGCTTTACGAGCAAAGATTCACGTGAAGCCCTTCGGACTTCACTAACTTTGCTCGTAAAGCTATGCGTTGCATAACCTCATGAACACCGGAAACACGTCATTCATTTCTTAAATATTTCCTTGAGGGTCACGTCGCAACTTTCCATAACCTTAACAGCACATTTTAAAGATACAAAATATGTTTTACCATACCTGCATAAAATATATTGAAGAGTTTCAATATTTCTTACAACCTGTCATGTACGTGTAAATGCACCTAGGAAATGATAATAATGTGTGCCTGTGATTTAATAAATATTACTTCTTAGTTCCTATATTTGCTTTAATTGAGTAATTAATACACTATGCCAAATATTTTACAAACTATAAATCTAATGATATACCTTTAGGAAAGAAAAACTTTGTCATTTCTTTTATTTATATGTAGTTTGTTGTTAAAATTTGAACAGTGTTCATTTTTGCGATGAGAGATGATGCACATGCACTTTAAACCGCACGTGTTAAAAATGTGATTGTATGTCACATCAAAAATCGGCATTGATCACATTCGTCACAAAAATATGTTACATGTGTGCTCGATTTCCGGATCACATTTGTAACACATGTTATGAATGTGATTTGTTACGAATGTGGTCTAACAGAGCTGCGCTGGCCAATATCAATACGGTGCCCATAATATTTGAGTGCAATGTTACGATTTATTTGAAAGGTGTTGTTGTAGTGATCACGTAAATTTATGGTACATTATGCTGACAACTCCTGTAGGTTTTTAGATATGATCGTATTAATTTGATACTGTATATAATCCAATTCAAGATATCAAAGTTCAACTGTATGTCTAAATGAAACACCAATGAGTATCATAAGTAACTGTAGCCTATCTTGATACTTTGAACCTAGAGTTACTGGCCGTCTCATCAAGATCCAAATTGCCTAACTTACAGTAACAGTGAATTTTCATGTAAGTGTCATTATGAAAATTCATTAGTGGCATTTTCATAAAGAA
Source organism: Azorinus chamasolen (assembly GCA_963576725.1). Taxonomy (NCBI): domain Eukaryota; kingdom Metazoa; phylum Mollusca; class Bivalvia; order Cardiida; family Solecurtidae; genus Azorinus; species Azorinus chamasolen. Next base: position 9,679,537 of record OY755249.1, read on the forward strand.
ATTTGAACACTGGAAGTTTACCATGGCAGAAACGTTTGCATCAGATCTATATTAGTTCATAAGTAAACAGAGAAGATTCAGCAGGAGCCATTTATTTTTTGTCTACTCTGGGCTTATCCTGTTTGCAAAGGTGTATCTATGAAGTAAAATGTTGTGCCTGGGTCTTAAATCGTGCTCTAGCATAAAATATGTGTATATATTAATTAAAACCACTAATTATTACGTATTATTTATAACCCGCAGTTCTTGATGCAATTACATTACTTAAGAACTCCTTTCGAGGGATTTATTGTGGCGAAAGGAGTAAGTAATCCGCTTTCCCTGTAAATGTTATCAATATATTAATGGTGTGTTAATATATTCAGGTTTTTATCAGCATATTAATTCCAAATATATTTAAAATATATGTACATATCATTTATAATAACTAATACTTTTTAATCCTCATTTCGCCTCCTTTCGCCCAAAGTCCTCTTTCGTGTTTTAGACATACTCGGTTTCGAAACATCTTAGCCATTTCCTCGCTGGTTATCGTCGATGATCTTGCCGTTGCGGTATTACATTTTGTATTAGCCCCGACCATAGGGGAAATAATTTTCTAATATTTTCATTTCCAAAATACATACAATATGCATTGAAAACAAATTTGTCGACCTGTTTCCAACTATATAGAATTGTATTATTACAACCATACTGATTTTACACTCACAAACCACAAATTACAATTCCACCATATTCTCAAAAGTCTTGATAAATCAGCCCTCCTACCAGTGAAATTCCACCGAAGGCGTTGCATATAGACGCGGGAGCTAATGCTCCCGTGCCAATGATAGGAGCGCAGCCGAATCCAAATACAATGTACACACCGTGGCTTTAGAGGTCTGGGGGACGTGCTCAAACTTTGAAACCCTTGTGATAAGTAGAACATTTGTTCCTATAGGAGCAAATGTCCTATTTAACACAATAGTTTAAAAAGGTGACTTTTACAGAGGCGGCAAATGTAAATATGAGAGAATGGATTAAATCTTACATGACACAGTCTAACTCGCCTCGATTGTTGTTCCATTTTAGCCATACTAATGTTTTCACCTTTCGGATTGATGTTACGCACGTGTGTAAACTTGTGTATATCGCTAGCTATGTCACTGGATGGTAGCAATTGGAACATATGCCGATCGAAACTGATGTATTAACTCATTACATCATAGGCTATTTTTAGATCCTACATATTTGAATAAATCTACCGAAAAGGAGCATTAACTAGAGAAAATGAAACTTTTAGATTTTGGTAGTTTTAAATCATTGTGATAAAAAGAGCATTTGCTCCTATAGGAGCAAATGCTCTATTTATCACAGTGGTTTCAAGAAGTGACTATTGCAGAGGCGCATACAAGCGTATTTATTTAGGAAAGGGTTAAAACGTATGACATTGTATTTGGTTCAAAACTAGCTTTATTTGTTGTATGCTAAATTGTGCGAGGATGATGGCCAAGGGTTGTGATAAGGGTACGTTTTGTCATACGCTCTGTTTAAGATGTGACTGGTTAAGTAACTTTATTATTCCCTACCGGTAACGCCGAAGGGGACTATAGGTTTGCACTCCGTCCGTCTCTCCATCAGTCTGTCCATCTGTCCATTTGTCAGTCTCTCCGTCAGTCATACTGGATTTTAGTGTTTTTTCTACACCCTTGCAGATATTAAAGTGACATTTACTGCGTAGCTTTATTATAAAGTGTTACAGATTAAGTTTAATTTTGTTATGCTACGTTGATTTTTCATGGAATTACAGCAGTTGGACATAGCCACTTTCAGGAAATTAAGGTTTTCTGGTTTTTGTTTACTAAACCCTAGTATAGTGAAGTAATATTTGGTGTGCAGCTTTATTGTAATTAGTTAGTTTAGACATATTTATTTGCATAGAAATATGTGCAAAGGGGTTGGGCTACAAGTTTTTCCAACATTATAATTGGCCCTTTCCCTAGATATATACAAAACAGTGACATAGCATAATAAAGTAGTAAATGAAGTAATAAAGAATAATCGGTGACCCAACCGAAGTGTAATGATACTCGTTCACTAAAATGCATATTGTTTCTTGAAATGCAACTGTATATAAAGTATTGCTCATATGGTGCCGCCGGTTAACCTTAAACAATCAACATGACTAAATTTACTAAATAATATACACTTATTGCTGAGTTTTAGCTGATAATTTCATGGTTTCCTGGATGTACTTATGGAATGTCTGGAAAATATGCACATTACCGTCAAGAGGTTTCAATTCATCTCCTGATAAGAGGAGGTCTAAGGTGACTGGATTTATATCAGACATGTTATTCAGCATGATGTATCGCTTTTGTGTGTATAAGGGACACTCAAGAAAAAAATGAAATGAATTCTCACAAGGACTTCCGCATCTACACAATGGATCTCCAACTATATTACTACGAAATAAGTTACATAGTTTGTCACGCTACATTGATTTGTCACGGAATTACAGCAGTTGGATTAAAACTGAGTCGGTAGGGGGTATGGAATTGTTTTGAATGCTCCAATTACTTGTTTATTATGGATGTACAGTCAAACCCCTTCAGGTGCGGATACAGATTTTCAGATTAGAGGGGGGGGGAGACATTGTTTGGAAGGGGGTAGGTGCGTAGATTTTTATGTTTGATGACATAAATAAATAGTGTGTTTGTAATACATGTTGAAAAAGAGCTTAATTGGATGAGGGAAATAAAAACACTCCTGCTGAATCATTGTTTTATTGATTTTAGTAGATACAACAACCACTAAATTACATAAATTATTTTGTGTTAAAGGCAGGTGGCTACTTAAAGCATGGTGAAAGTAAAACAGAACGCTCTTAAGGGAGCGTTCTGTTTTACTTTCACCTTGCTTTAAGCAGCCATCTGCTCTAAAAACCAACTAATTAACACAATTTAATGGTCTTTATAGAGAGGTTTTACTGTATATAGATCTAAAATATTACTAAAAAATGTTACTAAATCCGCACATGCCCTTAAATACTTTTAGGCAGGTGGCTAGTTAATGCAGGATTACAGTCATACAGAAAGCTCCTAGGAAAGCTTGCTTTGTGGCTTTTATCCTGCATTCAGCAATTTAGACACATAGACGAGAGCTCTCCGAGAGATGCTTACTCTTCAGGGTTTGCATTGTTTGTCATATTACACTTTTCTTTAATAAAAAGCCTGACCTGTTATAATTTTGGAATAGTTCAATTGAACATTCAAATGAAAGTTCGGAGGGTCTAATGTAAAATAAAAGTGAATACAAATACATTAATGCCACGTTTAATTATTCTTTGCACAAAATATAAAGGTGTATGCATAGCGTAAAAATGCAAACGAAACAAACAAACAAACAAACAAACAAGCGGAAAAAAAGAACCAAAATGTCATCATCAAAGAAACGCAAATAGACCTTTACAAAATACATACACAAGTACGCACACGCATTTGCGCGCGCCGTATGCATTTGAAAGACAGTATATTGTCTGTAACCCCCCCCCCCCTGTTCTATGTTTATTCCAAATTCCAATACCTACTGAACTGAATATTCATGGACAAAATAGTCATAATGAAATATGGAAGGCAGAGCAATTTTAGAATAAAAAGAAACAGAAGCCGTCTGGTCTAGGTCTGCTCTGTTTGCAAATGCATGGACAGGCGTTTATATGAAGGACAGGGTTCTGGCAAACTCTACTATACCACCTTCTCAGTTTTTGATATGGTTCATTTTTCGTTTCAGGACCAATACTTAGCAGATAGTAAAACATCCTGGAACATTACTAGATGCCGGGTCAATGAAGATCTTCTATCGAGACATTTTGCAATGGTCATCGTACACATCTTAACCCTTCTCTTGCTGAATTTTAAATAACATTTCTCCTTCTTTACACATGCCCTGTTGTAAATTTATATATATCTTCACTGTGTACAAGTATATTGCTGTGCAATCACTGCTATGTAGTGCACTGGTTGCACAATCAGTTTGTAAATAGTACAGACCCTGATGAGAGTCTCATCTGGGTCTTCACTATTTACAGGTATGTATATTGACGTGAACAGCAAGCGAAGGTTTAATCCTTTACTTCACAATGATATGATTCTTCTCTGTTTGCAAAGGCGTGGTCAACTAAAACCGGGAAGTATTACAAGAATGGACATTTCGGAACAGATTATCTCATATGTCTGAACAAAACTCAAAAGTGAATCATGTGTGATATCAGATTATTGTTTACATACCACATGGACACATGGAGTGTTGGTCATGGCAAAAACTGTAGAATTATATCTATCTTATATCAAAGGAAAACAGAGCAGATCCTGATCAGACGGTTCCTATATAAGCCGGCTGATCTGGATCTACTCTGTATACAAATGCATGAAGGCGCATTTATGGAATAAAGACTATATGGGGTACAAGTGGAAGCTTAATGCAGGATGAAGTCGTGCAGAACGCTCCTCTGAGGGTTTTCGGCATCACACCCATTCTGCATTAAGCACCAACCTGCCAGAAAAGGTTTTAATTATTCTATTATAAAAGTTTGAAAATCGAGGTTTTACTGTATATAAAATGATATTCGAAATTTACATATGTGGTCGTTTTTATAGTGGTATTACTGTATAACATATAGCGGATATTACATGTGTGTTCATTACATGTTGTTTTTATGAAACGAGTTAACTATAATAAATTAATTATATGACAAGTGCTTTAGCGAGAGTAATATTCATTATAGTACACGAGTGTCATGAATAAAATATGAAATGAACACAAATGTACGATTATTTTTATAAGACAACTCTAAAAAGCTATACATGTATTTGACGGCTATTTCGACCACTGTTGACAGTGTTTTACAGCTTGGTTCAAACTGCTGATTTGCATACGAAACGCACTAGTACATTTCCGCCATTTACGGCACTCTGTTTAGGCATTCCTACATGTCAGATTATGTGATAAATATTGTTTTGTATTCAGTCAGACTTAGTGGAATCTAGACCATTTGAAGAAACGATAAGTATATCTTATAACATATGGAAGGTGCTTAACCTTTTATCCATACATATTTTTGTAAGAAAGGATGTCATCATGAATATTGATTAAATTAATTGTAATAAAAGCACAGGAATACAGAATTGTTGGCCATGACAAAAACTGTAGAATCATAGTTGTATAACAGTATGAGCAAATAGAGCAGACCCTGATTAGACAGCTGATATAGGAACAGCCTGGTCTGGGTATACTCTACAAATCGTAACGGGTTACGGGAGTTAAGAGTTAACATAACCTATTTGCGTCCAGTGGATTTCTCCATGTTTATATATTGGATTAGTCCATTTTAATCTAAGGGGTGCCTGGCAATTTTATTTTGTTTTATATCGAAAATCCTATCAGCAAACAGTGTAGACTCTGATCAGACGCCGCATTATGCGGCGTCTGATCAGAGTCTATACTGTTTGCCTACGTCCCATATATGGGTTGTGCGAACAAATGGGTTAAGACAAACATAATACCGAAACTTCCTGCAGGGTGTTTCTGCATAACTGCCATCCTGCATTAAGCTACCACCTGGCTATAAAGCCAGAATTCGGCATATTTGATGTGGTATGTTTAGATGGTGCTTACTAAATAAGGAATGTACATTACGGTCATAAATGAGCACAATATACAAAAACGAATAGTAGCGAACAAGCGAGCTAGCAAAAAGAGAAACTTTGAAATCTTAGTCGTTAATATGTTCCAGTGACTTTTCCAAGTTATTCTGTCCTCTAGCTCACTGTAATGTCTTTCGTGAGCGTGTGGTTCCCGCTTGTAGCCTTACAAACATATATGCCTGCAGCCTCTGTGCTTCTCTTACCATCAAGTGAAACGTATGCACCTGCCTTAAACATTGGTATCGTGATGTTGTTATGTGAAATATTACTTGAATCCTTCAAAAATGTTATCACCGGCTTAGGGTGTCCCCTGGCCACGCACCACACACTTCCGTAGCGGATGGTGCCATTATAAGGAAGGGAAGTGGTCACATAGGAATCTATGGAGGTAACTGTTCCATTACTGTAGCTAACATGTGTGCTGGGAACATATACATGCTTTATGAAAAACACCCTATAATAGGGAGGGATTTCGCCTGGGTTAGAGACAAGGCCATGCTCTATGGCGAATGTGAGATAACCTTCTATGGCATCCGGGACGTTACTCATCGTGATCTGACTTCCGGTAGGTTTTTCAAGTAAATTAGTCTTAAGAAACTTCGATTTAATTTCCTCAGATTCACGGTCTGTGTAAGTGTAAACAGTAAAACCAGGAAGTTTGCTTTTATTTGATACAGAACTTGGTAATGTCACTTCTAGCGTTATTTTATCTCCACTGACCTGTGCCGTGTCAGGAATGTCTATGGCTGGGTCCGGAAATAGCGTACTCTGGACAGTGGCTTGTGTATTATTGTTCAATTTGAATTTATAGCCAGCCATAGATGAGTTTTCAATCAGCACCAAAGTAACAGTTACATATTTATTCTGGTTTACGTTGACTACCAAGGACGAGGTTTTCATCGGCCCATCAATGCCTTCACTCCCCTTTGTTACAATCTGCTTGAAGCGTGCATATTCCAACGCCCAAAGGAACTCGACTGTCTGTGGTAACGACGTTTCTAAAGTAACCTCCCCTGTTTCCGAGACTCCAGAAATACGTATTGTGGTTCGAACATCCAAAGTAGGAACATCAACGCCGGAATTCTTCTGTAGCCTCCGTAGGAGTTGTGGTAGACCGGACATCTGACTAGAGACAAGACGTTTCTGAGCTAGATGTTGCAGATTTTCCATCATAAAACCATCTGAATAGAAATCCTGGAAATATAATATAGACAGAACTATGAGCGAAATAATACATACTAGTAAATCATTTATGTTTGCAAATGTTTGTTTTTGAAATAGGTTTTATCTATTGTCAAGTCGCCCTAAATGCAATAAACGGGCATTGCCAGACAATGACTACATTAGAGATTTAACCCTTCCGATACCGAATGTTCAAAGTGGAATAGTTCATCTCTGTGTAAAGGTATAGTTAATTACGTTTGACATGGTATAATCTGTGATAAATTTATGAATGACAAACAGTGCAGACCCTGATCAAAGGGCTATAAGGAGCCCTCTGATCTGGATGTACACTGTCCACACATGGCGGCTTAGCTGACTCGTTTCCTGCACTCATAGGGTTAAACTGGTTGTTTTAGCAGTACATAATTATTTGTATTGCAAAACAGCTCCCTGCAAAAAGACAGGAGCTTTGGAAGTTTCGCCAAGTATAGATGTCTGCGTTTTAGTCCTAATGGCAAGTGTCAGAACTATGTGTAAAAGACATTCGGCATTACTTTAGATCTGAATTAAGCAACCACCTGATCTTCAGAACACCCATGTATACCGTTTTAGTATTACTGTGTAACGTTATCCGTCCATCAAAGAGGTCTAATTATGGAACTGTGAGTCAAGTGATAGCTTAATGCAGGTCAAAGGTAATGCAGAAAGTTCCTGTGTAGGAGCTTTCTGCATTACATTTGCACTGCATTAAGCAACCATCTGCTTTTGAAGACTCCAGTGACTGGCTACATATGACAGGTTCTATTGTATACATTAATCCATTTCCCCATAGGCTATTTTTGGATTCAACCTCATTGAATAAATCTACCGAAAAGGAGAATTAACTAGAGAAAAGGAACATTTTAGAATTGTGTAGTTTAAATCTATTATGATAAATAGAGCATTTGCTTCTATTGGAGCAAATGCTCTATTATCACAGTGGTTTCACAATGTGACTATTACAAAGTCGTCAAAAGTCGTCAATATGAGAGAATGGGGTTAAAGATGATTGATTGATTTAGTATTATATATCAAAACATGTCTATCGTGTTCACCAGCAATGCCTCAGTCTGCGCCTGAAGGGCAACTATGAGTTAGATACATTCTGAAAAAATAGGAGATCCTTCGAAAGCAAACTTAGCAGTGCAAAAATGGAAAATTGAAGACTCGGCTTTATGGAGTCTGTTCATAAGAAATAATCAAAGGTGCAAAACTACTCACGTCTCCTAGCACAGGCTTAAGCGGTATTCACTTTTCACAACAAATAACATCGAAACTAATCATCTCGTATGACCAGATAACAACACTTCAATTCACGTAAATAATTGAATACAGACTACTACAGTGATCCCTCATTACAACGGAGGTGTTTGTTTCCAGACATTTTGCTGGTATAACGAGGTTGCCTTTACAACGAGATTAAATATGGAAGAAACCATATGGCCAGTTTTAAACTAACACCAACAGGAGAACGCTTAATGCAGAACATAAGTAGTGCAAAAAGCTCCATTTAGGATCTTCTCTCTCTTTTTGCACTTCTAGTGTTCTACATGATGCGATCTTAATTACAGTAATCTATTTATCCAGTGGTTGTTTCAAAGACTTAACTCTTAGCTTGCTGAATTTTAAAATACATTTCTCCTCCTTTACCCATTCCCTGTTGTATAATTACATATATCTTCACTGTGTACAAGTATTTCGCTGTGCAACCACTGCTGTGGAGTGCACTGGTTGCACAATCAATTTGTAAATAGTGTAGACCCTGATGTCTCACCTGGGTCTTCACTATTTACAGGTAGGTACATTGACGTGAATAGCAAGCGAAGGGTTACAGTTGATTTGTTCCCTTGCATACTGCCATTATAACGAGGGTGTCATTGTTACGAATACGAACCCTTTCCATGTTCATTCTAAATTAAAATACGTATTGAATATACTTGACGAAATAGTTAAATTGGAATACGGAAGGTCAATCATAGTAGTCATCTTAGAAATTAAATAAACAGATCTACCAAATTCCATTGGCAAACACAGTAGACCCTGATCGGACGGCTCCTATAGGGGCCGTGTTGTCTGGGTCTACTATGTGTCTACGTTTATATGAAGGAAAGGGTTAAAACAAACAGGACGTATTTGGCCAAATGGAAATAACATAATAAATACAAAGAAACTTACCATATCTTCATATCCTGCAGCCAACCCATAAACAAAACAAGTTGACACTATAATAGAGAGTGTATATAGTTTGTCCATCATGGCTTCTGCTTATGTTAGACGACCAGAAATATGGGGAAAACGGCTTTATATAACAAAACTAAAGGGCAAAGAAAATCACCACTTTTATCGATGACATTTATAGTCAGAAATACGTGGTGAAATTAAACCTGAAAATATGTCATAAATGGTCTTTGATCGGCTAAATGCGAGATGACGAGCATGAAATAGCCAGGTAAGAGGTCTATAAGTAGCTAAGTGGACATTATCGCAATAGCAAAACATGAAACAGTTATGAAAATAAATTTTAAATGACAGTATGAAGCTTAAACCGTATCCGCCTTGAATATTTGGTGAACAATTATGTATTTGTCAATAGTAGTTAGTTTTACAATGGCAGATGAACAATATTATATGTAGTCATTGCGGGAACTATAATCTGATCTATATAAGTGCATAAGTAACCAGAGCAGGTTTTGATCAGTTTTATCTGGATCTCCCTTGTATAACGATGTTATTAAAAGTCGTATATAAAGAGTAAAATGTCAAAGATTTTAAATGCGAATCCTTGCTGAACGTGAATTACCAGACGTGTCTCTAAACATAGCACACAACAAATAACATAATGCAGAGTAAGTGTTAAAAGTTTTTCCGAGACAATTGTTATTCTACTTTTGAGTCATCAACTGTAGAGTATCACTAAACCGACGACAGTCTGTATTAACATAAGAGTCTTTAACCCTTTTACCGATGAATATTAATATAGGAAATAACGACGTCATGAATATTAATAAGATTATTTTTTATCATGACATATGGATACATGACATTTTTGCTCAGGCAGAAGCTGTAGAATCAGATCTATATTACATCATAAGCAAACAGAGTCGACCCTGATCAGACGGCTCCTATAGGAGCCGTCTGATCTGGGTCTACTCTGTTTGCAGATACGTCAAAATGCGCTTACATAAGGGAAAGGGTTTAAGGCAGATAGTTGTTTTAGGCAGGACAAATGTAATACAGAACACACCTATAACAGCTTTCTATTAACGTTTTTCCTGCATTATTATACAACTTGTTTTAAAACTGCAGAACTGAACGTCTTATGACTGGTCGCAGTAAAGAGCCTTTATTGTAAGGTAAAATCCCGCTAATGCGACCATCAAAAATGGGCGTAATTATTGGTGCAAGGGGCAGGTGGTAGCTTAATGCAGGACAACGGTTATCCAGAGGATCTTTCTTCATAACTTTCGTCCTGCATTAAGCAACCATCTGCTTATAAAAACAGTAATGTTTATTCATTTAGTGGTCGCATTAGAGGGGTTTTACTGTAAAAAGTTTGCTACAGACTAGCTGGTCTTGAAACGACATTGGACTCGTTTTATGTACTTTACACCTTATGCGCATGCCAAATATAGGACGCAGACTCTTTGAATTATATACAAATGGTATTCTTAATGTTCGGGAACGGAGTATATAAGATATGTGCAAACAGTGTAGACTCAAATCAAAGGACTTCTGGTGAACCCTTTGAGCAGGGCATTTATGGTTTTTCATACAAATAGTATTCTTCAGCGATAATATTTATTCAATTAAGAAATGAATGATGTGCTCTCGGTGTTCATGAGGTTATGCAATGCATAGCTTTACGAGCAAAGTTAGTGAAGCCCGAAGGGCTTCACGTGAATCTTTGCTCGTAAAGCTATGCGTTGCATAACCTCATGAGCACCGAGAGAACGTCATTTATTTCTTATATTTATATTCCATTGTATTTCTTATATTTCAACGGATTTTTTAACCGGTCACGTAATAATAGGTCGTTGCCAGGTTCGTTTCTAACGTAGTAGGAATCTCTATATATGGTATGAAAAATAGTCCCAAACACATATTATAAATATAGAATGAATACAAGATGTTAATCAGTAAATTTCCAGCTATGTTTAAAGAAAAGATTATCGAGATATTTCAAACCATATATATTTACGAAATGTTGGTATTAAAGCATCTTCTTGAATGTAGGTCGCGGTGTCGAAGCCAATTTACTCACCCACCATGCTTGATCGCAAGCAGGTCACAACGTTGGATTTTATTCTCGGAGTTTTCTTTGTTAACGGTAAGGACATTGACTTATATAAGCTTCACTCATTACTTAATAATATATTTGGATACGCCACGGCTGTTAAAGTTGGCAATATTATGTATTCAAGCGGTAATTCTCTGTAAGAAGATGCCACATTTCAAATGTTCAGGGCCGCTTGAATGGCAATCCATTTTCTGTTTTACGCTTAAAACTCATGGGGGCTCCAGTAAATGTCTGCTACACTTGATCCACACCCATTGAGAACATGCTGTGTTGTATCATCATGTACAAGTTCAATTACAGGATTTTATCCAGATCATACGGTTCCTGTAGGAGCCGACTGGTCAGGGTCTGATCGGGGTCTTCTCTGTTTGCTTCAGATCTTGTAAATTAGACTTGACATTTTCTGCGATGACCACCACTAAATACGTGATTAATGAATATGAAACTAATTAATGGTGATCGACGTCGTCATTTATCGCACTAATATAGTAGACCCAGATCGGACGAAAAATGATACACTAATATAGTAGACCCAAATAACGTGGTGATCTAATTAATGTTGACGTCACCATTTGTTGTACTAATATAGTAGACCCAGATGAGACCGCCCATGTAGGAACCGACTGATCAGGGTCTGCCCTGTTTGCTGCTGGTAATAGATACTTCTTAGTTCTCAGACATACAAGACGAAGCTGTACTTTACTAGATCTAGTACTTTTATTGGTACTTTGAGTTTATCTTTGATCAGATAATTATAAAGAATTATGATGATTATACACAGGAAGGGATAAAATGTTCAATCCTAAAATGCATCAGAAGAGGCTGCTGTATGTAGTACATGATTTACTGTACAGAAGCCTCTTCTGATGCATTTTAAGGTTGATTATCCCTAATGAGATCAGAAATTGACAATTTCTTCAGAATACTGAAGACTTAATTTTATTTCAGTTAATAACAGTTTGGAGCCTGGTAAGACACCAGGTTGTCAGGTGTCTGATAGATAACTGCTTAAAGTAGCTGAAAGTAAAGCAGAATGCTCCTTTCAACGTATAGCTTTTACGAGCAAAGATAAACGTGAAGCCCTGCAGGCTTCACTAACTTTGCTCTTAAAAGCTTTGCATTGCATAACCTCATGAACACCAGAGAATGTTGTTTATATATTAATCAGTGCACGAAATATTCCCTTTTATGGGGTAATCATAATGGGTTCATTTAAACTGTAGATTCAGAGTACAATCATGAAATGTGGCATTGGACATGAAACCCATCTGAGATGAATTAGTGGAAGAACTAAAATTTTGCACATTTTCAAGACAGCTAGGTACAACCAACCTGTTTGCACTCATTGGCTCTGAAACTTGCTTGTTTTTATCAGTTTCAGACATGGTTGCTGTAGATGACACGGAGCAAAGGTATCTACTAAGCAGCTGTTTCTGTTCAGAAGATAAGTTCCTATTATAGGATCGGATAGAACTTTCATTTCTATGGCCAGACATGAACATTATATGCCGTGCCTCAAAGCCAGCGTCATTCATTCGAGTAATGGATGTTGCCCTTAGGCAGTGGGCTGTGTATCTTCCTGAACAATTACTTGACTTACAGATATCTGGAAGAAAATTTGCAAACGTGCGTTTAGCAAGGGGCTTATCATCAAACCAGCAGCCAAAATTTTGTGGATTGTTTTCAGCATTTGGCACACATGAATTGAAAAGAGCTTGAGCCTTTGGAACAGTCTTTTTAATAATAAGGCGCAGCATTTCCACAGGACAGTTTGCCTGACCTGTGGCATACATGCGCTTGTCATGCTGAGCCTCATCTGATTGTAAGCCCCCTTGAAAATTCTTCTGGCATGTTTCATGGGTTAATTTGACATATTCGTGTCCATTTTCATCGGACAGGAACTCAAATGATGTCTTGTTTAACTGATGGTGGAATTCCAACACCCTACTACAAAAGTGAATAGCTAGCTGATACCATACACACTGTCTTAAAACTATTGGGTTTGTTGGTGCACTGACCATGTATTGTTGATTTTTTACCAAATTAGAAATGGGTATAACTTGTTTATGTTTAGTTGGTTTTGATAAACCACTTGCAGTCATTGATTTCAATAGGCCATTCAAAATTCTATTTGAATACACAAAGTCCTTGTCTCTAACTATATCAATGTCACGCCTTATGTCCTGGAGATGTCTATTTATTGCGCTCTTATGTTCCTGAGTGTATTTTTGTGGTAAAATCCGCCAGAGCTTCCATCTTGTGGCCCGGCTTCACAGTAGAACTTAGCAAGTTTCTCGGCCAAAATTGAAGGCAGAACATCATCCAGGTCCAAAACATCACCAAACACACTTGAGTGCCAGTCTGAAATCAATGAATGTGATTTAAATTTACTTTCAAGAATCTAAATATTTCATGTACAGCTAACATCTTGAACTGGGTAAACAATGTTTTAAAAAAGCATTTTTTTGTTTACTTTCAGCATGCTTTAAGCAACTATCTAATCTCTCTTAAAAATTCAATAAAGGAATAAACTGAAATTGGCAAATATAGGTGGGTAACTCAATTAACCATTTCCCTGTTCTGTGTTTATTTCAAATTTCAATACCTACTGACTATTCCTGGACAAAATAGTTACAACGAAATATGGAAGATGGAGCATTGTAGCCATTTAAGAAAGTAAAGGAACAGATCTATCAAATTCCATTAGCAAACAGAGCAGACCCTAATCAGATGGCTCCTCTAGGAGCTGTCTGATATGGGTCTACTCTGTTTGCAAATGCGTGAAAACACGTTTACATGAGGGAAAGGGTTAAACTTCGCATGAACACCTATCCTGAATAGCGTTGTAATGATTGTTTCAAATTGACAGGAATCTACTCTTACCTTGAAATATTTTCATACCCCACCGGGTATTTCTCTTTGTTGATTTCGATTGATTTGCATCAAAATAACTCGATAGCTGATCATTGCCCACTTCTGCAAATCTTCCTGGTACTGATGGTAGATTAAGGCCCTGTAATTCATGTTCCATTTTCAACTGGGTCTGTTTTGACGAGCAGACCACATCAATTGCATCGAAATCAATTGCCTGAAGGAAATCGTCGTCGAATTCAGCCATTTTTTTGTATTGCAGACGAACGCTATTATACATGTATAATTATTTTTGTATCGATCTGAAGGTAAACATAAACACACAAAAAATATATATGTTTAGTATTTATTTATTCCACTAGAGCATTGATTTAGATTTATTTATTTCATTTTTATTCGTGCAATGCAAAATAAACATTTCCACATAAGTACTGAAATAAGGCGTCGTTAATCGCTGACGTTTCAGTAAGTGGAGTGTTTATGTTTACATTGTCACGTATCGATTCCCCATTGATAAATCTTAAAATACGTCATAACTGGGTCAGTACAGTATTACTCCGCGCTTACACAGCGGAATTCTGGGAAAAGGAGAACCGACCCAAACCAGTATTGAAATGAAACGTTCAATGGAAAGTACAACTTTCTTTTTAGAATAAGGTTATATAAGGACGTTGCAGGGCGAATGTAAATATTTTTTGTTTAATTAATTGTCAGAAAGAGAGAAGCTATATTTAATAATTCACCACACTGTATCAGCACATTAAGCACAAGGTGTCTTACTATAAGATTTAGGGACGGGAACATGTGTCCTGGATGGCTGGATTGTGAGTCTTTCTGTAAGGAATAGCATAACTATATAGGATGTTGATAAATGTTAACGAATGGTAGAATAATTTTATCTTAGTGTTGGCATGCAAAGTAGTTTGCTCGATGTCACGATAATAATCCTTAAATTTATTTACGCTTTATGGAAAACATCAGAGCTGTGTTAGACCACATTCGTAACGGATCACATTTGTAAAAGATATTTTACGAATGTGATCACATTCGTAATAGGTAAAATGTATTACCAATGTGAGTGTCCAACATGGGGGTTGACATTAGAATCACATGTCTTCCTGAATGACAACTAGTTAACAGTAATAGGATTATCATTGTATATGTTACTATATTACCTTGAGAGTCACGTCTTAACTTTCCACAACATTAACAGCATATTTTAAAGATATCAAATATGTTTTAGGATACCTGCCTAAAATATATTGAAGAGTTTCCATTTTTCTTACAATTTGTCATATACGTGTACATGCACCTAGACAATGATGTTAATGTGTGCCTATGGTTAAACAAATATTACTTCTTAGTTCCTATATTTGCTTTAATTGAGTAATTAATACACTATGCCAACTATTTTAGCAACTATAAATCTAATGATATACCTTTAGGAAAGAAAACCTTTGTCATTTCTTTTGTTAATATGTAGTTTGTTGTTAAAATTTGAACAATGTTTCATCTTTGCGATGAGAGATGATGTACATGCACTTTAAATCGGACGTGTTTCAATTGTATGTCACATCAAAAATCGGCATTGATCACATTCGTCACACAATGTGTTGTATGTGCTCGATTTCCGGATCACATTTGTAACACGTGTTACGAATGTGATTTGTTACGAATGTGGTCTAACAGATCTATACTGGCCAATATCAATACAGTGCCCATAATGTTTGAGTGCAATGTTACGACTGTTTTGTCATTTTCAACGTTTAATTGGCAGGTTTTCTTGCGATAAACCACTTTTCAGCATATAAACAACTGAGTTTTGTAAATTTTAGGTATTCTTGAAAGGCGTCGAATGTAGGAACTTCCCCTTTAAGATGAGAAACAATTATACCGGACTAAGAAACTTAGATAGAATTTCAGTTTTATCTGGATTGAAGACGACTAAGGCTATCGTGCATAAAAGGCATAAAAAGTAACAGAAAACTGATAATTTTACCCACAAATTAATAATTTATGTCTGAATGCTGTCAATTTAACACTTCGCTTGCTATTTACGTCAATATACCTACCTGTAAATAGTGTAGACCCAGATGAGACAGCTCCTGCAGGAGCTGTCTCATCAGGATCTGCACTATTTACAAGTTCATTGTGCAACCAATGCACTCCATAGCAGTGATTGCACAGCGAAATACTTGTACACAGTGAAGATATATGTAATTATACAATAGGGCATGGGTAAAGAAGGAGAAATATATTTTAAAATTCAGCAAGAGAAGGGTTAAACAGTTCATATAGTTGGACGTCGTAATTATCTCCACAACAGGCTTACTCAGGTTTACCCATTAAATTAACAGGATTGCTCGTTATCCCAGTCAGCTTCAGAATCACCCCATATCTCAACATGATCCATGGGCACCAGAATTATTCTACTTCCGATTAGATTAAGCTTTTGAGAAACAGTTGACGGTGTGTCAAACAACTTAGATCCGGATGGCATGCTGGGTCAAACTGTTTCAAATGCAAACAAGGTTAACGGTAGTTGGTTTGGGGCTACATTGGCCCCTCCAGTTTATACGGTAGGTAAAAACGATAGTGTAAAAGCAATCAAATGACCTCCCTTGAACACCATTATATCATAAAATGGTATTGTATGGTATGGTATTATATGAAACAGCACTGTTTGGGGTGGATGTCGCGGTGATGAGATTAATCCTAACCGGATGTGGTAAGGTAATACAGTGCTCCCTCTCTACAACGACACCCTTTGGGATGAGAATATTGTACGTGTTGTTCAGAGGGAGTTGTTATAGGGAGGGAAAATCAAACATAATTAGCTTGTTTGCAGATCCCCAGTTAAGGTGTATTTCGAGAACTAAAACCGTTCTGCCTCCATCAAACCCTATGTTGTGACCACTCTATATAATCGTCACTTTGTGACGATTATAAAGAGTGGTCACAGCATAGGGTTTGATGGAGGCATAAAGAAAATACGATGGAAAAAGTTTTTTTCTGGAGCCTTGTTGTTTCGGAAACAGTGACATGCGCTGTTGTAAGGAGGGAATCGTTATTGAGAGGGCCGTTGTAGGGAGGGAGCACTGTATTCAGTTGAACTTCGATATCTCGAATGTCAAGGAACCATACAAATTTGTGCGAATTAACAGAAGTTTGAGTTATCCGGTTTCTAATCTGAACCATTGCTTAAGTTTACAGCATAATGCAGATCTAATGTAACGCTTAAAGCTCCTTTAGACTATATTTAGCTGTCATATGTGTTTCTAGATATGCGTAGTGATACATTTTGGAGCAATGGTGTATTTTTAAATTTGGATAGATCGAAATGTTGGTTCGAGATATCCGAGTTCGAAATATTCGAGGTTCTACTGTACTGTAAAGCATATCGAGGGCTTGGTGCAAAACTATTCTAACTCCTTCACAAAGTGAAGGAGTTAGAATAGTTTTGCACCAAGCCCTCGATATCTTCACCAACCAAAACGTAGTCCTATTCTCGATGTTTGAGACAGGTTGTAGCTGTGTTGTCCTATTCTCGATGTTTGAGACAGGTTGTAGCTGTGTTGTCCTATTCTCGATGTTTGAGACAGGTTGTAGCTGTGTTGTCCTATTCTCGATGTTTGAGACAGGTTGTAGCTGTGTTGTCCTATTCTCGATGTTTGAGACAGGTTGTAGCTGTGTTGTCCTATTCTCGATGTTTGAGACAGGTTGTAGCTGTGTTGTCCTATTCTCGATGTTTGAGACAGGTTGTAGCTGTGTTGTCCTATTCTCGATGTTTGAGACAGGTTGTAGCTGTGTTGTCCTATTCTCGATGTTTGAGACAGGTTGTAGCTGTGTTGTCCTATTCTCGATGTTTGAGACAGGTTGTAGCTGTGTTGTCCTATTCTCGATGTTTGAGACAGGTTGTAGCTGTGTTGCTCTTGGTGTTCACTGTATTACTTTTGTCCTGCATTAAGCAACCGTTTGTTCAAGTGTCTAATTTGGGCGAGTTATATAGGATCTACTGTAAAACGATATCAACAACAGATGAATAGAGTCCTGAGAAATGGGGCACTAAAATATACGTACACCACAACCAGACTAGTGGCGATGAAAGTGATAAATACATCTGGTCATGCTATGTTTTCAAAGACAACAATGTTGGATTTATTACAGCTTAAAACAGTGTAAATCCTGACCAATAACCTTTCATATAAGCAGCACGCATTTCTTCGTAAATAGTACCTAGACCCTGATGGGTCGTAATGAAATGCCGAGTTATCCAATGATCTATTTAACCCATTCCCTGTTCTATGTTTATTCCAAAATTCAATACCTACCGAATATTCATGGACAAAATAATTAGACTTAAATACAGTAGAACCCCTCTAATGCGACCACAGGACATAATGAATAAACATGGATGTCTTTATTAGCAGTGGTTGATTAACCCTTCTCTTGCTGAATTTTAAAATACATTTCTCCTTCTTTACATATGCCCTTCCCTGTGTACAAGTATTTCGCTGTACAATCACTGCTGTGCAGTGCACTGGTTGCACAATCAACTTGTAAATAGTACAGACCCTGATGAGACAGTTCCTGTAGGAGCTGTCTCATCTGGTCCTTCACTATTTACAGGTACATGTAGGTATATTGACGTGAATAGCAAGCGAAGGGTTAATGCAGGACAAAAATAATGCAGAAAGCTCCTCTATAGGAGCTAGCACCCAGATTAGGTGGTCGCATTAGTGGGATTTTACTGTACGTAAGTTGGAACATTGTGGCTATTTTAGAAACTAAAGAAACAGATCTATCAAGTTTCATTAGCAAATAGAGCAGACCCTCCTCTATGGGCCGTCCGGTCTGGATCTTCTCTGTTTTCAAATGCGTAAAACGACGTTTGTATGAGGGAAAGGGTTAAGAAAAAGAAAACGGATATTCCTGATTGATCATGGTGAGATATCGGGTAATTCTGATTCTGTTTGGTCATGTTGATATAATCGGTAATCGCGAGGCTCGGTATCTATATCTTAAATATATATTGTTTAAATATTCTATAACAATAACAACAACAAAGCAAAGAAAAAGTATCGATATGCACGATAGGTATATAAACGTGTCGCTTGACCCGTTCCCTGTTTTACATTCATATAAGTAATAAAAAAAAAGATTCCAATAGGGCTCCTGCATTTTCAATGCAGGGCCCTAATAACATCATGAATATTTATCAGCTTAGTTTTTTTTAAAAAAAACCTTATGCACACGTGGTGTTGGTTTTGGTTACTGGTAGAACGTGTATAGCCAGTTATATGCTATTTTCATAAGAAAACAAAGCAGATACTTAGTGTCATGCCTATCCCAATTGCGTAAGCAAACAGAGCACGCCCTTATCAGATGGTTCCTCCGTGTGTCGTCTGATCTGGATCTACTCTGTTTTCAAAGGCATTTAAAGCGTTTCAGACACCTAGACGAGAGTTATCCGGGATACGCTTACTCTACAGTGTTTGTGTTGTTTGTCATATTACACTTGTCTTTAATAACAACCCCCACCCCCCTAAACTTTCATGGTAAGCCTTACCTATTGAAATTCTGGAATAGTCCATTTGAAAATTCAAATAAATTTCAACGTTGGAGGGCTAATGTAAAATTAATCTAGAAACAAATGCGTTCGTGTCACGTTTTTATTCTTTGCACAAAATATAAATGAGTATGATAGCTAAAAATAGGCAATAAAGCACGCCATCAACGATATGCAAATATACCTTTATAAAATACACACACAAGTCGCACACGCACTCGTACATGCACGCGCCGTATGGATTTGAAATCCAGTACATGTAAATGGTCTTTAACTCTTCCCCTGTTCTTTGTTTATTCAAAATTCAAATACCTACTGAATATTCATGGACAATATAGTTCTTATGAAATATTGCAGACAGAACATCGTAACAATTTTAACCCTTCGCTTGCTAATCGTGTCAATATACCTACCTGCATGAGCTGTCTCATCAGGGTCTGCACTATTTACAAGTTGATTGTGCAACCAGTGCACTCCACAGCAGTGATTGTACAGCGAAATTCTTGTACACAGTGACGATATATGTTATTATACAACAGGACATGGGTAAAGAAGGAGAAATGTATTTTGAAATTCAACAAGCGAAGGGTTAAAAACTAAACAATCAGGTCTATCAAATTCCATTTGCAAACAGAGGAGCCGTCTGATCTAGGTCTGCTCTGTTTGAAAATGCATAACAATGCTTTTATATCCATAAAATAATTTTAAACTATTGTGGATCTGGCAAAATCTACTATCCCACTTATTCAGTTTTCGATATGGTTTTAACAAATGTAAAGTTCTGTGATACACTTGTAAGCTTAGTAAGTCCATCAAATGTGATTTAATTTGATTAACTGAAGTCATAATAAATATTATCACAGAAATAATTCAAGTTTTACATGCAGTAACGCGTTACACCAGTAACACAGTTTATAAAACAATTGTTGTAAACTACTTTGTATAATGTTTAGTTTCAACCAGTACGACCCTCGACCTGAGAACTATTTAGATTCAAACAGGTTTGGGCCCGTTAGCGCATAGAACACACAGCCCTTGATGGACTTATTAAACTGTTATCTTTTCTTTTGAATGTAATATCTTGCAATTATACAGCAATTTACATTTGTTACAAGTTAATGTGTTTTAATAAACATTGATGACACATTTTGCAATGAATAAATGAGATAAAATGCCAAGTTCTTTTTAAATATACTTATTACATCCAAAATTCTATTTCTGGGAACATTGAAAACAGGATGCCTTCCGTAAATACGCATTATCTCAAATTCTATAAAAGCATTCAGGTTTTTACTTTACACTGTTTTACATAAAAACTGGTATGAACTTTTCTATCGGTTAAATCAAATCGATTTAGAGTCACAAGGAGCTGAAATTGGGTTGTATTTTTTCTGGGACACACTGTATTACAAAATGTCTATTTTGGAAAAGTCATGTAATATAAAAAACGATGGATGAAATAAAAGTTTATACAATAACGCCTGGATAGTTCGAATACTTAACAAAGTACCGGTCTTTAACGCGTTTCTCCATGAATATTCATGTACAAAATAATGCTATCATTAATTAGAATAAT
The DNA here is from genome assembly GCA_963576725.1 of Azorinus chamasolen. Taxonomy (NCBI): domain Eukaryota; kingdom Metazoa; phylum Mollusca; class Bivalvia; order Cardiida; family Solecurtidae; genus Azorinus; species Azorinus chamasolen. Next base: position 9,700,737 of record OY755249.1, read on the forward strand.
TGTTAATATAGTTCATGGGCACATGAATGTTTGGCCATGTTTTACTTTCATTTTGCTTTAAGCAGCCACCTGTCTTGAACACAAAAAAACTTGATGTAATTTAGTGGAGGTTATAAAGAGGTTTTACTGTGCGTATAAATCGATTCTGTATTAAAGCAGAAACCTGCCTAAAAGGGTTTAAATTCTTCTATGTTAAAACTTCGAATAATCTTGTTTTTACTGTATATAAAACGAGATTCGATGTTTACCTGTGTGATTGTTTTAAAGCGGTATTACTGCATAACATAATATCTTTAGTATTCAGACAGTCTACAGTAGAACCCGGATCAGTTAATGAATAGATAAGTGTGTCTTACAACATGTAGATTTTGCTGAACCATATTTATGTAACAAATGACGGTATTAATATTTATGTAAGAAATAATGGCATCATGAATATTAATTAAATTAATTGTAATAAAAAGACATGAATACATAATTCTTAGCCATAAAGAAACTGTAGAATCATATCTGTATAAATACAATGAACAAACAGAGTAGATCCTGATTAGGAGCCGAATGATCTGGGTTGACTCTGTTGGCAAAGCGAAGAAAAGCGTATTTATTAGAGTAAAGGGTTAACTTAGGACAACAATAATGCTGAAATTTCCTGTGGATATTTCTGCATAACTGTCGTCTTGCATTAAGCTACCACCTGGCTATAAAACGCACAATTAAGCATACCACCTGTCTATAAAACGCACAATTAAGTATAGTTGATGTTGAATGTATAGAAGGTATTTACTGAAAAGGGAATTACTCTACGATCATAAATGAGCACACTATTCAAAACGAATAAGAGCAAAAAAGCATGCTAGCAAAAAGAAGCTTTGAATCTTAATCGTGAATTACATGTTGCAGCCATTGTTCAAAGTTGCTATGTCGTCTAGCCCACTATAAGGTCTTCGTCAATTATCGTCTCGTTCCCGCTTGTAGCCTTACAGTGATATGTACCTGCAGCCTCGCTGATGTTTTTACCATCCAGTGAAACGTAAGCACATGACATAAACTTTGTTACCATGACGTTGTTATGTGAAATATCATGTGAATTCTTTAAAAATGTTATCACCGGTTTAGGGTGCCCAATGGCCACGCATGCAACACTTCCGTAGCGGATGGTGCCATTACTAGAAATGGAATTGGTTGCAAAGGACCTTACGGAGGTAACCATATCATTCCTGTAGCTAACATTGGTGCCGGGAACATCTACATACTTCATAAAAATCCGCATATAAGGGAGAGGACTCTCGTCTCGTTTAGAGACATTGTCCGGTCGTATGATAACCGTGAGATAACCTTCAATTGCATTCGGGACATTACGCATCGTGATCTGATTTTTTTCAAGCAACGTATTCTCAAGTACCACCGTGTTAATTTCCTCAGAGGTACGATCCGTGTAAGTATACAAAATAACAGCAGCAGGTTTGCTTTGATTTGATGCAGAAATTGGTACTGTTACATCTAACGTTATTTCGCCATTTGCATTGACCTGTGCCGTGTCAGGAATGTCTATGGCAGGATCAGGAAACAGCATGCTCTGGACAGTCGCTTGTGTGTTATTGTTCAATTCGATTCTAAAGCCAGCCATAGATGAGTCTGCAGTCAGCATCAAAGTAGCCGTTAAATGTTCATATTGGTTTACGTTCAATACCAAGGACGAGGTTTTCATTCTCCCATCAATGCCTTCATCTCCCTTTGTTACAATCGGCCTGGAGCGTGCATATTCAAACCACCAAACGAACTCGACTGTCTGCGGTAAAGACGCTTCTAAAGTAACCTCCCCTGTTTCCGAGACTCCAGAAATACGTATTGTGGTTCGAACATCAGAAGTAGGAGCATCAGCACCGGAATTCTTCTGCAGCCTCCGCAAGAGTTGTGGTAGACCGGACATCTGATTAGAGACAAGGCGTTTCTGAGCAAGATGTTGCAGATTTTCCATAAAAAAACCATCCGAATAGAAACCCTGGAATTATAATATAGACAGAATTATTACCATTATAATACATACCGGTAAATCATTTATGTTTGAAAATGTTTGTTTTTGAAATAGGTTTTATCTATTTGCAAGTCGCACCAAATACAATTAACGGGCATTCCCAGACGATTGCATTAACCCTTTCACCGCCACAGTCGAGTAAATGCACCACGACAAATAGTGCAGTCCCAGATCAGACGCCGCCTTTTCAAGGCGGCGTCTGATCAGGGACTTCACTATTTGTCTCAATCTCCATTTCTATATATGTGCTTTATTCCTTTGAAATTTGCATTTATTTATCTCATTTCCTTATTTTACTGAATGATTGAACAAACTTGGATTGCAGACGACAGAAATGGTTAAAATATTTACCCTTTCAATGCCGAATCTTCAAAGTGGACTAGTTCTTCCCTGTGTAAATGTATAGTTAATTCAGTTTGACAGGGTATAATTCTATGAGAAAGATTATGAATGGCAAACTGTGCAGAAACTAATACCAAGAATTAGATATGTATACACTTTAAAGTGTAGCTTAGCTAACTCGTTTTCCGCACTCAAAGGTTTAACCAGCTGTTTTAGCAGAAAATATTTGTAATTCAAAACAGCTCCCTGCAAAAAGACAGTAATTTTGGAAGTTTCTATATTAAAGTAGACTCTCATAATTTACAAGCATGTGTATTTCTGAGTTGCAGTTTGGTGCTTAATGTAGGACAAAATTCATGCTGAAAGCATGTTTACAATAAAATCTTTCTAAACCGTCCTCCGAAAATAGATGTCTACATATTAAGTCTAATGGCAAGAGGCAGCATGATGTGCAACAAACCTTCGGCAGTACTTTCGATCTGAATTAACCCTTCGCATGTTATTCACGTCAATATACCTACCTGTAAATAGTGAAGACCCAGATTACACAGCTCCTGGAGGAGGTGTATCATCAGGGTCTGCACTATTTACAAGTTAATTGTGCAGCAATTGCACTCCACAGCAGTGGTTGCACAGCGATATACTTGTACACAGTGAAGATATATGTAATTATACAACAGGAAATGGGTAAAGAGGCAGAAATGTGTTTTAAAATTCAGCAAGAGAAGGGTTAAGCAACCACCTGCTCGTCAGAACACCTATGTATACTCTTTTAATGAACGACCTATAATTATTTTATTACAGTAGAACCTGTAATAAGCGGCCATCAAATGAGTTCTTGTTATGGAACTGTAAAGCAAGTGATATCTTAATACAGGTCAAAGGTAATACAGAAAGCTCCTGTCTGCATTACTTTTGCCCTGCGTTAAGCAACCACTTGTTTTTTAAGACGCATGTGTTCAATAAATGAATGACTGCCTAGGACAGGTTCTAATGTATACACTAAAGATGGGATATCGATTTGATATTATATACTAAAACTTGTCTGCAGTGATCACCAGCAATGACTCAATCTGCGCCTGAATGGCAGCTGTGAGTTATATTTTCTGGTCTTTCGGGATCATTAATTTTGATGTTATTAGTTTTGAAAATTGAATACTGCTTAAGCCGGTGCTAGGGGGCGTGACAGGTGTTGCACTTTAAATAACTACTCAATAACAGACTCAAATAAAACCGAGTCTGCAATTTTCTCTTTTTTCATTTCTACTTCTTACTTTCGATGGATCACCCATTTCAGTTATACAGAATTTTCTTATAGTCGCATTCGTCTTATTCGTGTAGTCAGGTTACGGAATATAGTAAAAAGGTAACATACTAGTAGTTTAACCTTCTTCCCGTTCTATGTTTATTTCATAGTTCAATACCCATTGAGTATTCATGTGCAAAATAGTTATAATGAAATATGGACGGTGAAACGTTGTGGCCACCCAAGACAGTAATGAAACAAATCTATCAAATTCCATTGGCAATCACAGTAGTCCCAGATCATATGGCTTCTATAGGAACCGTCTATTATTGGGTTACTCTGTTTGCAATTGCATGAAAAGGCGTTTATATGAAAGAAATGGTTAAAACAAACATGACGTATATGGCCAAATGGAAATAACATAATAAATGCAAAGAAACTTACCATATCTTCATATCCTGCAGCAAACCCATAAACAAAATAAGTTGCCGCTATAAGAGAGATTGCATACAGTTTGTCCATCGTTGATTCAGCTTATATTAGACGACGAGAAGTTAAATGAAAGCAACAATGGGAAACGGCTATATATAACAAAACTAAAGGGCAAAGACAATCACCTCTTTTATAAATGACATTTATAGTCGGGAAATACGTGGTGAACTTAATCCTAAAAATATGTCATAGATTACCTCTGATTGTCAAAGTACGAGATAACGAGCGTGAAATAGGCAGGTCAGAGATATATAAGTAGCTAAGTGGATGACATTATAAAGCGTTAACATTTTCCTCCTAGAATATATATGTAAATCATAATATATCTATGAATGTTAGTTAGTTTAGTTTTATAATGGCAGATGAAAAATGATATTTGGTCATGACGAAAATTGTATAATGAGATCTATATAAGTGCCTTTAAAGTAATGCTCGCTCACACAACAACTATCATAATCTATGGTAAGCGTATAAAGTTATTTTGAGGCAACCTCTGAGTAAGGTACAGTGGGGTATAGCTAAACCACCCACACAATGTATTAACATAAAACAGATGTCTAAATTTGATGCATACATTTAAACTTTTCAATATTATCTCCTTTATTTCTCCACCAAACCCTATACTGTGACCACTCTTTAGACTCGTCTCTTCGAGACGAGTCTAAAGAGTGGTCACAGTATAGGGTTTGGTGGAGAAATGACGGTTTTAGTATTTGGGTATGCGCCTTGATATCTAGCTCTGATGGGAGTTTTAAAAACTTCATTCATGGCGAAAATAATACTGAACGATACAGGATATTGAACCTTTGTGTAAGAAATTGCATAAATTATAGAGGATGTCGATAGAATCCAACAAAATTAATGGTATAATGATATCCTTTAGTGTAAGCATTTGAACTAGTTTGCACAACGTCAGGCTAATAATGCTTCGTGTTATGTTCGTGTTGTGGAAAGCGATAGCGTACCTAACGTTAGAGTGCAGTATTGGAATTTAACTTAACTCTTTCGCTGCCAAATGTTGTCGTCTTTAAACTTTGTTGTTTGCTACAATTTTCCATTGTTATTTTTCTTCATTTTTGTTTCAAGAAACATTCGAAGTAACAATCGGTTTGGATCCTGAGTTACTCGGCGTCTCACCTGGATCCAAACTGATTGCACAGGTAATCACAGATGCTACATCGGAAGCGTAGATATCAAGTATCTGGTTATGTTAATTTCGTAGGGACCCTGTACCAACTGATGCTAAATGAGAGTACATATCAACATTCACTTGACACTTCTTACATTGCTACCTTAATAATTTCGTAATTATGCCCATCTCTTGTACGTTTCAATACCAAATAAGTATGTGGTCTGTTTCAAGTCTATCTTTGTATTTTCTCGAGGTTCACTGTCCAAAGCACATGTCACAGCTAACAAGAGGATGTCACTTGCTGGTAGAAAGAAGTATTAGAATGAAAAATTGTGACGGACAGACAATCAGACAAACAGACGGACGTACAGACAGACAACCGTGATACAAAAACGGGTGACACAAAAACAGGTTGGATCCCGAGTTGCAAATATCAAACTGATCGTAAGGGTAAAAGTGACCCAGCTCAAAGGACTCCCTTGATTGTCATGGGCATACATATAAAATACACGTACCTCACAAAGGTCAAACACGTGACGTTGTGGTGAAGGTCAATTTACTGTAATGTTGCTTTTTCCCCATGAACGATTGAAATATTTAGTTTGAAACGGAGTCGAATGGTAGTGACAATATTTGCCTTATATTTGTACACAATCATCATGAATATTTTAGCATCTTACGTTAATGACTAGGTTTCATTTTCCAGTATTGATACTAAGCATGAACAAACAAAGACTCTAGCTGTTGAACAACAACTTCATCACCCACTGTAAAACAAGCAATGAAAGAATGTGTGCAGTTGGAAAGCTATTAATTTTGCTAAATCTAATAAGCAAATAAGGACAAGGCAATTTGTATATAATAAACGAGCCTTGGTGCCTTCAGAGCGTTGATTCATTGCAGTAGAACACGCCATACGCGTCCATTAAAAAGAGGTACAAATCTGGATTCCTAAAAGAGATGGTAGCTTCATGCATGATAAAAGTGATTCGGAAAGCTCGTTTATTATAAACAGATTGCCTATAGGAGCTTTCCGAATTACTGTATCGCTTTAATCTTGCATGAAAGTACCATCCCTTTTAGAAATCCAGATTTGGATATAGTTTTAGGTGCCACGTATGACATGATCTACTGCAATGAATCAATGCGCTGAAGGTACCTTTCTAAAAGAGATGGTACTTTCATGCAGGATAAAAGCGATACAGTAAGCTCCTATAGGCGTTTGCTTTATCGCGTATACTCTGCATTTACCCATTTGTACCCACGATCTCATATATGGAAAGTAGGCAAACAGTGTAGACTCTGATCAGACGCCGCATCATGCGGCGTCTGATCAGAGTCCTACACTGTTTGCTGATAGGAAAAATAATATAAAACCCACAAAACAAAAATGAAAATTTAGACAAGACATCCCTTAGATAAAAAATGGACTAATTCAATATATAAGCATGGAATAATCCAATGGGAGCAAATGGGTTTTTTAAGACCCTTTGTTCAATAAATAAATGACCAACAAATAAAGACAGGTTCTACTGTGCGCGTGTCTACAAATGGACACCATTGTTGCTAAGAAAACCAAAATTGTATTTTGTTCTCTTCCTCTTAGTGACAAAAGGATTCTGATTGGTGGTTAATGTTCATTCTTTTAACACTTTACTCCATAAATACGCCTTTATACGACTTTACAAACAGTATGTAGACCCCAATCAGACTACTCGTCTGAATAGGGTATGTTGTGTTTGCTTATAGAAATAATTATTTCATGCCTGTCATGGTCAAAATTTCCCGCGTTCAGGTGCCTGTAAAATCATCTAATTAATATTGATAATGTAATAATTTTGTTCATGAATATTCAAGACGTAAAGGGTTTAAAACACAGTGCTTTTTCAGGAAGATTATTCAGGTGGACAGCTACACTCCAGTTCAGCTAAACTGGTTTATACAGTATGACCTCTCTATAACGGCCACTAAATTACTTCAAGTATTTTGTGTTAAAGGCAGGTGATTGCTTAAAGCAAAGTGAACGTAAAAAGAACGCTCCTATAGGAGCGTTCTGTTTTACTTTCATCGTGCTTTAAGCAGCCATCTGCCCTAGATACCTACTAATTAACACAATTTAGTGGCCGTTTTTGCGAGGTTTTGCTGTAGTCCGTAAAACTTGTATATTTACATTTACTTCAGGCTACTGATGCACATTTTACACACTAAGGAAACAAATTAGAACAAACGAATTTATGTTTTATTTCAATAATTCATAGTTCCGTCGACTCGATGTTATAGTTTGTAACGGATTTGCGTAAATCTATATTTTCCAATAGAGGAATAAAAACCGAATGACATGGGTCAATATCAGCTCATTGTTATGCGTTTATTGTCACGTTTAACTTTTAGTCTTACATTGGACATACTTTTAAGTGCAAACTATATTTGTATTGTCAATAAAAGCCTCAGAAAACGGAAGTTTGGTAAAGAAGAATATTTTAGGCTGGTGGTTGATCAATGCATGAAGCCACCACCAGTCTTACTGCCCGACCTTGATACTACAGTTGAACTTCGATATCTCGAACTCGGATAACTCAAACTTCGTATAACTCGAACAAAAAATTCAGTCCTTCCAAAACTTACAATACATAATTGCTCTAAAATGTATCGCTACAGCTATCTGGAAACACATGTCACATATTAATACACATATTAATACAGGATCTTTCAGCATTACTTTAGACCTGTATTAAGCTGTGGCATTGAGAAATTACTCAGATTAGAAATCGGATGACTCGAACTAATTTGTATTATCCCCTCAAGTTCGAGTTATCGAAGTTCAACTGTAGATTGAAAGTCTGGTTGGGATTGTTTTACTGTGTCTTGGCTGGTTACACAATGTGCTCGGGTTGTATTCGTTATCATGCTGCCATCGGCATAAAACATTTACAATACAATGTATAGTGTAGCAGTTTCTTTCAGTTATTTTCAAATATACAATATTAGTGTAAAATAGAGTTTAATCAGGATCGAAACAGCGTGCAGAGAGGTGCCACAGATTAGTTCGCATGATTTTCATTTACAGAAGGTGAAATACAATCTATGTTATAATGTAAGCATTTAGGTTAAGGTAGAAATCGATCGGTCTTTTCCGCAGGTTTGAAGAATACATAAAGGAGCAGATCAGCGTCCAACGACATACAGTAATAAGTGAAGACCAAGTGCAATCTGTTTCAGCCTATAGTATAAGTTGGTTTTGAGAGAGAAACTTAGACATGGCTGCACGTGCTACTCTGAATGTCAGTGGTACCAGGTTTGAAATGTACCAAAGCACATGGCTTACAATCAAAGACGGGGTACCAAAATCTCATCGCCATGCTATATACGAACACGGAGACGAATTCTTTGTAGAGAAGCATGCGGGGGCGTTTGAAGCGGTTATGAACTATTATGAGACCGGTGAACTTCATTTGCCTTCAGGGCTGTGTCCGTCGGTTTTCAAGAGAGAGTTAGACTTCTGGGGAATAGCCCCGAACCAACTGGAGAAGTGCTGCTTCACAAGATATATGGGATACTTTGACGATCAAAATGTTCTGAAGGTAAGTTTAAAAGTACTCATGTGCCTGTCTTTATCATGCTGAACAAATCTCGTCAAAGGAAATTTTCACGATTATCTTACGCCATTTGTTTTAAAGGAACTGTCAAAAACGCCGGATAATCTAACACTAAGACAAGTGTCATTACTGATTTTTAAGACATGCGTTAGCTTAATACAGGTTGAAAGTCGTGCAGAAAGCTATTTTAGGAGCTTTCTGCATGACCTTCATCCTGCATTAACCCAGTATCTCCTACTGTGCCTCTGTTAAACTCATGTTTTGAAACCATTGTGAGAAATAGAGCATTTCCTTCATAGGATCAAATGCTCTATTTATCACAATCATGGTTTCAAAACTACACAATTCGAAAATTATCCTTTTCTATAGATAATACTCTTTTCGGTTGATTAATTCAAAGAGGCAGGGTCTTAAAATAGTCTAGGAGGGAAAGGATTTAACTCGTCATCTGACTGAAAACGTTCTCATTTTTACACACCTGTTTGGAACATCAAGACGTATTATTGAATAACTGTCTGTCCGTCTGTCTATCTGTCCGTCTGTTTGACTGTCTGTCTGCCCATCTGTAATATCTCTAACTCAAGTTCTGCTTAGTGGATCCTTCTCAAATGTAACCACAATGTTAATATCTGGACATGCTACAGTAGCATGTCCAGTCCGGGTACGTATATCCAAGGTCAATGTCGCACAATTGGACTTAGAATGTGCGTTTAACATTTGCGTTTAGCAAATATGTTAAATGTCTGTCTGTCTGTAACATCTCTCTCTCTCTCTCTCTCTCTCTCTCTCTCTCTCTCTCTCTCTCTCTAGTTCTGCTAGGTGGGTCCTTCTCAGATTTCACCACAAAGTTTATCTGGACATGCTACAGTAGCATGGGTGTTTCTGGTACGTATATCCAAGGTCAAGGTCGCATAATTGGACTTATAATTTGCGTTTAGCATTTGCATTTAACAAATATGTTAATCTCAATTTATGTTGTAAGACCACTTAGTTACATAACTCTTTAAGTAAAAACTTTGAAACATGGAACACTTGTTTACTATCACAGGCTGCACCTTTAGGCAAGAAACCATAACTCTGTTAATCAATTTGACAGAATATAATTATGACCCTTTTTCACTTAGAATTTTTTATTAAGGTTTTTGTTAAAATCCGCTTAATTATATAACCCTTTCTGATAAAGCTTTGAAATTTGGAACACTTGTTTACCATTACCAGCGTCATCTGTATGCAATAGTAAATAACTGTGACAAACCTCATGACAGAATTATGGCCCTTTTTAATTTAGATATTTTTGTTAAAGTTCACTTATTTGGGACAAAACCTTGAAACTTGGAACACTTGTCCACCATCACAAGCTTCATCTGTTTGAAAAACGGGATGTATTATTGAATGGCGATGTCTGTTTGTCTGTCTGTCTGTAACATCTCTAACTCAAATTCTGCTTGGTGGATCCTACTCCAATTACACCACATTGTTTATCAGGACATGCTACAGTAGCATGGGTGTGTCCTGGTGTGTATTTCAAAGGTCAAGGTCGCACAATTGGACTTAGAATTTGCGTTTAGCAAACAATTATGTTAACATCAGATTTTGTTGAACAAAGCCTCGACGGGCGTATATTATGCTCTCTGGCATTCTTGTTTTCATTAGTAAAACTTCAAACTGTCGAATATCATACAGGTCGGTATCTAGTAAGACACAAAAATATTCGGCGTCCGGTCCGGATACTATTAGTTACACGGTGTTTCGGCAGGGTGTACGGGTTTGTATGACGGTTTTGGATTCCGTATTTCCTTCGCGCTTCGCGCTCAGGAAATACGGAATCCAAAACCGTCATACAAACCCGTACACCCTGCCGAAACACCGTGTAACGAATTTATTTCCAGTCTGGATCCATTACAAGAAAGAATACATGCATAACCTAACGAAATTCTGTAGATTAAATCCCTCAAAACACTTATTTACTTACGGCGCGTGCGATTTGGCACAGCTGTCAACAAGTCCTGACTAAAAAATGACGTTTGACGTCACTAACTCACGCGCTTATTTGCACGCACTGTAAGTAAACAAGATTTTGGGTATTTGGGAAAAACAAAAGAAGCAAGATACAAACATGTAATTGATACATAAGTTGTTTTTATCCATGTGTGTAGATGCTAGACAGTTTGTAAGGGTGAATTCCGTTTATTTCATAGGAAAAAAAACGCCTTATAAACACAGAAATCGAGTTTGTTTACGCGAATCGACGATGAAACAAAACCGATCAGTCACGTGACAAACTTGATTCCGTACACCTTGGATCAAACGGGGTGTACGGTTTCTTACACCCCGTTCACGTGGAGGGTCTCAGCCAATCACATTCCCAGAATTTATGATGACTGGAAATAAAAACTGTTGCTCATCCAAAACGGTCGTAACTACATTGTACAGTATGCGGAGAGCAAATTACGAAATATTTCAATAAGACTCAAAATATTTAGTCGCTTATTGTCGGGCCTGTTTGTAGGCACCCTTATTTAGTTTATGTCATTTATTTGCCTGTACTGTGCAGAGAAAGATACCGTCGAAGAAAACATGTTTTCACAAATTCCACAATTATCTCTTTGTTTCAAAGAAGTATCATCATCGGTCCTTAAGAATAGAATAGAATAGATTAGAATATTTTATTTGACATAAACTGATACAGTTTCTAGTCATACAAATATACATAATAAATTAACAAGTATCACATGACCACATATTGATGTTAAACATACATATCATACCTGTAATAAATTAATGAATATGAACATTAGTTATTAGGAGCCGGACTTGTTAACATTAGTATGTATATCAAAATCCATTGTTATTACTTATAGATTTACGCAACATAAATGCTTCATACACAAATTCAGATAACCGTTTCATAACCGAGAGTTGTGTGCAGTTCATCAGTTCAGTAAATTTAAATACACTTGGACGCCTATAGTAGTACCAACTTATATACTGTTTACGTATTTCTCTATAGACTGGACAGACAAGTAAGAAATGATATTCATCATCAATATCTGAACATTGACAAAAGGTGCATAGCCACATATTACGATTCTCTCTATTTTGAGAGTATCTACCAGTTACTATTCTCAAACTATTTACTGAGAGCCTGAACCTAGTAAAAGTAGCTCTTTGTTCAAAATGTTTAGATAGTTTTCCAAGCCAAAGGACGGTTTATAATTCTTATATAAATGTAGAAAGCTACTGGTTTCTATATCGTTTTTCCATTGTTGGATGAACACGTCTATAACTCTTGATTTAAAAACTTTATGAAAGTGGTTTAGGTCAAAATCGAATGGGTTATACCATACATATGCAACTCCATAAACTTCCAGCAGGTGTTTGATATTACTTGCCCAGTTTACACTACCATTATCACAATCATGTTAAAGCAAATTATACAATGTTCTGATTAATATATTTTCTGAGCTGACAATTTTACACCGATATTTAACAATTCGTACAAATCGTGATACATATAGGGGATATCTTCCAAGTTCTCCATACACCCCATAAGTGGAAGTTAACAGTTAAATTGCGAGATATCGATGTCCCACTTTATTTGCTATATTGTTTTTTAAATACTCAAGATTTTAGAAGAAGAAGAGACGCGGAATGTTCAACAACGACAAATCCTGCGCAAGATGCTTGCCCAAGGTGGCTGGTCAGGGGTTCAATCCCGGGTGTGGCTGATCTTAGAAAAATCAACGTACTCGGTTGCATCAAAAGTAAGTTGTAAACACTAAAAGAGAGTTATTGCTAATCCGTTCAAGCTGAGTTATATGCAAACAGCAATAGCAGTAGCGACCAAAACAACTTTTCGACGTAAAGGCCATGGGGACACAACTCGTTTTGACATTTGCAAACAGTTTGAGTTCACATGAGACAGTTTGGTTCCTGATAAAACGAGTCAGTCGGTTGACATTTTGGTACATTTTTAATAGAACTAAAACAACAATCAAGATAGACAATTTTTGGAAAACAATTCTTTTAACCCTTTCCCTCATACAAACGCATTTTCACGCATTTCTAAACAGAGTAGACCCATATCAGACGGCTCCTATACATGTAGTAGCCGTCTGATCTGGGTCTACTCGGTTTGCAGATGCGTCAAAATGCGCTTACACAAGGGAAAGGGTTAGCTCATTCCTCCTAGTCTATTTTAGACCCAAATTATTTGAATAAATCTACCTGAAAGGAGCATTTACTAGTGAAAATGAAACAAATCTACCGAAAAGGAGCATTTACTAGAGGAAAGGAAAAATGTTAGAATTGTGTAGTTTTGGAACCATTGTGATAAACAGATCACTAGCTTCTATGGAACAAATGGTCTATTTATCACAATGGTTTCAAACATTCCTTTTACAGGGGCCTCAAAATGCGGCAGTAGGTTGGATTGGGTTAACGCAGGTGGTTGCTTAATACACTGCACGGCAAAAGTACTGCAGAAAACTCCCATAGGAGCTTTCTGAATATATATTGTTCTGCATTACGATACCACCTGCTTTTGAGTGGTCGTATTAGTGAGACTCTACTGTATTTTCTGTATTTGCAATGTTCTTTTTTGTGCCTGAATTCAATACAAGCGATCAAATGTTATGGATTAACTATTGATATAATAGACTGGTGATCAAAAGCCAGTTTGTGCTACAGCAATGTTATACGACAAGTGACTGAATTATAAATAAGGCATTCTATGGTAACACTGATGTTAACCCTTTCCCTGTTCTATGTTTATTCCAAATTTCAATACCTCCTGAATATTCACTAACAAAATGGTTATAAAGATATATGGAAAGTGAAACATTGTAGACATTTTAGGAGGCAAAGAAACTGATCTATCAAATTCTATTAGCAAACAGAGCAGACCCTGATCAGACGGCTCCTCTAGGAGCCGTCTGATCTGGGTCTACTCTGTTTGCAAATGCGTGAAAACACGTTTATATGAGGGAAAGGGTTAACCCCTTGAACGCTGAGAGGAAAACCCCATCAGAGTTATACTATAGAGACCATTCAGTATGGACGGCTTAACCCATTACCTCATAGGCTATTTTAGATACAGCCTCTTTGAATAAATCTACCGAAAATGAGCATAAACTAGAGAAAAGGAAAATTTTAGAATTTTGTAGTTTGAAACCATTGTGATAAAAAGAGCATTTGCTCCTATGGGAGAAAATGCTCTATTTATCACAATGGTTTCACAAAGCGACTTTTACAGAGTAGTCAAAAGTCATCAATATGAGGGAATGGCTTAAACTTGCTAGAGAATCTTAAACGACAAACAATGTAGACCCTGATCGGACCAATTCTCTAAAAACCCTTTGATCTGGGTCTACACTGTTTGCAATCGACAATGCGTGTGTGTCCCTGATTGAAACGGGTTAATCCTTTGAATGCTGAAATGTATATTGAATCGTGTATCGGTGGTTAAAGTTGGTGGCCAATTTTCCTTTGATATAATATAATTCGCTTTTGATATAATACATATAATTTGTTATATGTAAAGAAATTTTATTTGACAAACAATGCAAATCCTGATCAAAGCATTTCTCTTGTTTACAAATGACGTTAATTTTCGAAAATCAATCCAATAAAATTTAAACTAGAATGAAATATAATCACCAGAGACTGACAATGCACAAATGTCAAACACGTACGCATTGTGCGTTTTCATACAATAAATAACAGCAATTATTCAGGCATGACGAGTTGTAATATTGTATCACGGTCACTGATTATGCTTTCAGTAACTTTTCGCTAATACCTCTCAAATGAAGCATTATTCTCGATTTATTAAAACACGTGGTAGCTGAATGCAAGGCCAAAGATAATACAGAAAGCTCCTATATTTACAATACAGATTTTTTCTAAAATGTACCACTATGCAAAGCTAGAAACACATTTGACAGCTTAATAGAAACTATCAGCATTACTTTTGATCTGTATTAACCATTTTCCCCATATCTCCTGTACTTCTTGTAGGCCCCAAATCATTAAATATATAATAATCTACCGAAAGGGAACATTTACTAGAGAAAAGGAAAAGTTTTAGAATTATGCAGTAGTTCTGAAGCCATTGTAATAAATAGAGCATGGCGCAGTAAGAAACAATGGATTAAGAGTGTTTGTATGTAATAAAGAGTTAAGCCTTTTAGCCTGCTTACATGGTTCAATGGCGTGTCTACTCCTGATGTCTCATATAGTCTCTGATGCCAATATGCCACTCGTTTAAATTTCAGATATATGTCGTCGCAAGTGCCATTATCATCATCATGTCACTGTTTTCACTGGTTGCCGGTACACATCCTTATTTCTCCCGAGATATGGGTATAGATGAATGGAAAACGTACTTGCAGGATGATTATTCGTCTTACAGGCACCATTTCGAATCAATGACGTCAGAATCAAGCACATCCCAATCGCGTCCGGACCTGCCCGATATCGTTGGGCGACAACATTTCCTCGATATAATTGAAATGGCCTGTCTGCCGCTCTTTGCCATAGATCTGATCGTCCGACTAATATTTTGCCCTTTTCGAAAACAACTACTTATGTCCTTCCTATCTTGGGTGGACATCGTCTCCCTGGTGGTCACGTGCACAAAATATTTAGTTGAAGCCGTAGATCCGAAAGAAAAATATGAATCATCGGTAGTGGATATACTGCATTCTTTACAGATTGTCCGAGTGTTCCGATTATTTCGACTTGTGAAGAATTTCACGGGTTTTCGCGTGTTGGTGTACGCATTCAGGTCTAGCTGCAAGGATTTGTGCCTCATGATGATGTTTATAAGTGTTGCAATGCTCTTCTTCTCTGCTTTTGTACATTTTTCTGGCGATGATAACTTCCCGAGTATTCCTGACGCATTTTGGTGGGCAATTATTACAATGACAACAGTAGGTTACGGCGATGTGGTCCCTCAACGAGGCCTTTCCAAGCTCATCGGTGCGATATGTGCTCTTACTGGAGTTTGTCTGCTCGCCGTCATCATTCCGATATTTGTGAACAACTTCATGCTCTTTTATTCGTACTCAAAAATATGGGAAAAGAAGGACGCGTTCGAGAGGCACAGATTAAACAGTCTATCCCCTGTTCAGGATGAACAGTCGCCAAGGTAAAAAGGGGCATGTCACATAGAGAAACGTGTTCTCTACCGTCTGTGTTTCAAACAATTTGTTCAGCAAAAACGATTGAAAAAGTTCCCTGTTGCTGATTGATATAGGAAATAATGATATCATGAATATGTTGAAGTTAAACTTTAAACACAATATTGTTTTAGTACAGTGCTCCCTCTCTACAACGACACCCTTTGGGATACCAAGATTGTATGTGTTGTTCAGAGGGGGTTGTTATAGGGAGGGAAAATCAAACACAATTAGCTTGTTTGCAGATCCCCAGATAAGGTGTATTTCGAGAACTAAAACCGGTATGCCTCTATCAAACCCTATGTTGTTACCACTCTTTAGAATCGTCACAAAGTGACGATTCTAAAGAGTGGTCACAACATAGGGTTTGATGGAGGCATAAAGAAAATACGGTGAAAAAAGTTGTTTCTGAATCCTTGTTGTTTGGGAAACAGTGACATGCGTTGTTGTAAGGAGGGAATCGTTATTGAGAGGGCCGTTGTAGGGAGGGAGCACTGTATTGTTTTAGTATTGGAAAATACTGTAGAGTCAGACCTATTATAGTTTCATTGGCAGACACAATCTAAAGGAGCAATCTGATGTGATGGGTCTATTCTGTTTGCAAAGGCATGAAAAGGGTTTGGTTGAGGAAAGGTTAATATAATGATCAGTATATAATTAGATTTGACACAAAGTATGCTATATACTTCTAGGGCATTACGTCGTCAACTTCATCTGTGAGCGATATTCATTGGGACTTGACAGACAGAGGCCATCTTTCAATCTTAACCCCTGCGGTCCCGTGGGAACAGGAGTGTGATATCATATGCAAACAGTTTGGATCCAGATGAGACACCGAATAAATCGGCGTTTCATAAGGATCCAAACTGTTTGACACCCTGTTTATGTTTTAACCCATTTGCGCCAAGTGGATTATTCCATGTTTATACATTGGATTAGTCTGTTTTTATCTAAGGGGTACCTGGCCTAAATTTTCAATTTCGTTTTGTTTTATATTGAAATTCCTTTCAGCAAACAGTGTGAACTCTGATCAGACGCCGCATTATGCGGCATCTGATCAGAGTCTACTCTGTTTGCCAACGTCCCATATATGTGATCGTGGGAGCAAATGGATTAAATAAAGAGCTTGAAGAAACGCTTACTCTGAATCTTGATGCAATGGAAAATGTGCCTAGTTGAGGACATTGCTAACACTGAAAGAGCTAATGTTTATTACTCTTCGTTTGATGCTGAACCGCAATGACAATGCCGCTCAATTGAACTGGTAATGCGAGGATCGATGAATGAGTACATCATACACTTCTACTATACAGATGATCAATGTATTACTATATTACTTCCCCAAGGCTTCGTAATAGTCTATCCCTTTACTCCAAAAATACACATTTCTAAGCATTTGCAAATAAAATAGACCCAGAACAGTCTGCTCCTAGCATATTTACCACTGTAGGAGCCTCCTGGTCAGGGTCTGCTCTGCCCTGATTCTACACGTGCTTTGGCTAACATTTCTGTGTTATATTAATATTAATATAGTGTTATAAATATTCAGCTCATTTAATATACATGATGTCATTACTTCTTGCAAGAATATTCATGGAGTAACGGGCTATAGGCCGTTTGCATGCGTATTGGCTACATAGCATATGATTGATACAATGTCAGGTTTTCGGGACCAAAACAAATGAAATCGCAGATTCCAAGACCGCTGTCTACGGCAATGTCACATTAAACAAATCCTCGACGGCTGTTGATTTTATTAAATAGCAGAACCCATCCAGGGTCCATGCTTATAAAACTTTTAGTTGAGTCTGATTTCGTTCTCAAGTTTTTGATTGGTCAGATTTGAGCCTATGGCTCAAATCTGACCAATCAAAAGCTTGAGAACTCAAATCTGACCAATCAAAAGTGAAGAGAGCACAGCAAACAAACTATTTGCTGCAATAAGTCATTGACATTGATGGGTTCAGCAAACAGTGCAGACCCTGATCAGAGGGCTCATTTACTGCAATACGTAATAAGAGACTTTTCATATTTGTTTTCTTCAATAATATATTCTGTAAATATTGTCAATTTTCCATGTATTCATTCTTTATTTGTTCCCTTATGTTTTGAAGATATATGAAACATTCGAGTAAAATACATACAAGAGAGACTCGTCCTTTACATGTGGTTTAGAGTAAAACGGCCTTTGCACTGGGTTTAAAATACGACAATTATATACATGTATGGTTTATGATATAACAAGTTCTGCAAATAAACTATTCTCAAATTTAAACATTCTAGCTTACTGTTATATATTCAATTTTCAAGCATGACAAGTGTAACGTGACAAACAGTGAAGACCCTTAAAAGTGGGCTCCTTCGTGAGTCCTTTTGTCGGAGTCAACACTTTTTGAAAAGGACATTAGTGACTCGTTTCCCGAAAGGGTTATTTGTTGATTTCTTTATTGTATCTCGGTTTTGTGTCGTATTTTCTGATCTATAGGGACAGTGTATAAGCACTGGATATATGTGTTTATTTACATACGCATATATTCATTCTTATGAAACGGTTCATGTTACTGTCTACATACGTGCTTATCCTGTTTGCTATGTCATACTGTTCATCCGAATATGTATATTTCACTCATTTGTATATGTATAAGTCATGTTGTACACTCCTTTTATGGGGGGTGTAATATATGATCTGTACATACAGTAAAACCCTTCTAAACTGGACGCTTAATTTAGTATAAATGTCGGTCTTGCAAATAGGTGGCAGCTTAATAAAGGGTCAAACTCATACAAAATGCCCCCCTGCATGACTGTAACCCTGCATTAACCAGTCACCTGTCTAAAGGTATCTTACTTCTTCTCTACTAGACCAGACACTTGACCAGAAACTGTTTCCAAACATGGCGGCCGATATGTTTGTTCTGGTAGTATATATCAACTATCTCATCTGCCAATATGATCAATTCTGGGCAAGTACTGTTAGAATTAGACGGAATTTTCATCGCGGTTTGATAAAGCTTGTTTAATACGGTATTTTAGCAGTCGACCATTCGATTGTAACAATATATTCGAGATTCAAGACTGAAATGGTTTATTTTTAACTGAACACACGCAATGTTTCTCTTCATACACAAGTAAACACCATACACACATTTCAAGAATTGAGAGCAAAACAATAACAATACATATATAACAGACTTCGATGTTTGATATGTCTACAGCATGAAATAACAGTGAAATGTACTGTAATGTACACAATAAATGTCATATTAATTAGTAGTCAAATTAGCACAATTTTGAAACTGAATACAGTAAATACAGTAAAACCACTAAATCACACCAAGTATTTATTGTTAAAAGCAGGTGGCTGCTTAAAGCAAGGTGAAAGTAAAACAGAACGCTCCTATAGGAGCGTTCTGTTTTACTCTCACCTTGCTTTAAGCAACCACATGCCCTAAATACCATCTAATTATCATAATTAAGTGGCCGTTATAGAGAGGTTTTACTGTATTAGAATATTATGTTTCGGCAAAAGTCTTGTATAAGTTCGTTATAACCACCACGAGAGAGAGGATGCACATGTTGAACGTGAATTGGACCATTACTAACTAGGCCAAATGTCGATAAACTTTGCGACATGAAACAAGAAGTCGGTTCATCTAGTGTTACATGTCGCGCTCTATCAAATAATATGCATCAATATAGCTTGTGTACTTTCTATTCAGAATCACTGTAAATGAGCCTAGCATTCATAACGAGAAGTTGTTAGTTATTAAGACCTTAACCCATTCCCTCATATTGACGACTTTTGATGACTCTGTAAAAGTCACTTTGTGAAGCCATTGTGATGAATAGAGCATTTGCTCCTATAGGAGCAAATGCTCTATTTATCACAATGGTTTCAAACTATACAATTCTAAAATTTTCCTTTTCTCTAGTTAATGCTCCTTTTCAATAGATTTATTTAAAGAGGTAGGATCTAAAAAAAAATAGCCTATGAGGGAATGGGTTAAGGAATTATTTAACAAATGACACTGCAGCAAATCTCTCAAAATTGATTACCTACAGTGCTCCCTCCCTACAACGGCCCTCTCAATAACGATTCCCTCCTTACAACAACGCATGTCACTGTTTCCGAAACAACAAGGCTCCAGATACCTTTTCCATCGTATTTTATTTATGCCTCAATCAAACCCTATGTTGTGACCACTCTTTAGAATCGTCACCTTTGCCTCCATCAAACCCTACGTTGTGACCACTCTTTAGAATTGTCACAAAGTGACGATTCTAAAGAGTGGTCACAGCATAGGGTTTGATTGAGGCATAACGGTTTTAGTTCTCGAAATACACATTATCTGGGGATCTGAAAACAAGCTAATTATGTTTGATTTCCCCTCCCTATAACAACTCCCTCTGAACAACACATACAATCTTCGTATCCCAAAGGGTGTCGATGTAGAGAGGAAGCACTGTAATACATACACATTGATGTTTTAAAAGCATATGGTCGCTAAATACAGGGTGAATGTAATGCAGTAACTTCAGTCCTGCGTTAAGCTACCATCTGCCTCTAGGACCCCGCAATTTGTCCTGTTTCGGTGATCGCACTAGAGGGATTTTCCTGCAATTAAGTGCAGGTTAATATGATATAATATGCTTGTGTTTTCTTTATAGTGTCCATGTTGTTTTGTGGTTTTACTCTCTTGTTTCCTTTAACCTGTGTCATGTAGAGCACGCCAGGTCAGTGTCGTTTATGTTTTTCTGCCGAGTTGTAGAAATCTTATCCAAATTGAATCCTATTTTCGACCAGATTCTGCTGTCATTTTACTAATGCATCACCGCCATACGTCGTGGTTATTGTTTTCATGACATCACTCACTTAACACTTCATTATCTACTGACCATTTATTTGAATCCCATGACTTAAGTAGCTTCAATCTCTCGTCCGTCATCTTGTACATCGGTAGTGAATCTGGATCAATTTCCTCGAGGTCAGAAACTTCTTCGTCAGACTCATTCTCTTTGTCCTCTTTCATTGACTGTTTAGTTGCGTCATCACTATTTTCCGTGACGTCACCGGTCTCGACCACTGGTTCCCATTTCCGTTCATGTCTTTGTCGGTGAAGTTGTCGGACTTTTTCCCGACGTTTCTGCAGTTCTGTCAGCCTCCTGTTCAAGTCTTTCATTCTAAATCTGTTGGCCTGTATCTTCGTCTTCGCTTCCTTGTTTTCTGTGTGTAGCACTGTATCCCAGCTGAAAGACAAAACTCTTGAACTCATTAACCCTTTTACGAAAACATTTTATGACAAAAATGGCTATTCGACTTTACTGACAATACAGACAAACGCCATCTGTCGCAAAGATCTTATTCTATAGTTTTACCAGGACAAAAACAGTTCCTGTTTATATGCCATTAGAGTAAACCAAGTAGTATTTAAAACGTAAACTTACTAGAAAATTTTAACCCTTCGCTTGCTAATCGCGTCAATATACCTACCTGTAAATAGTGAAGACCCAGATGAGACAGCTCCTGCAGGAGCTGTCTCATCAGGGTCTGCACTATTTACAAGTTGATTGTGCACCCGGTGCACTCCGCAGCAGTGATTGCACAGCGCAATACTTGTACACAGTGAAGATATATGTAATTATACAACAGGGCATGGGTAAAGAAGGAAAATGTATTTTAAAATTCAGCAAGCGAAGGGTTAAATGATCTACAGAACAGACACTGGTTGGTCCGAGGACTCCTCTAATTTGGGTCTAGAGTGTTTGTAAATGAAAGTACATGCGTGTCTCGCATTGAAAGTGCTTGAGCCATATGTCTACTTAGTAAAACCTCTTTATAACGGCCACTAAATTACATCAAGTATTTTGTATTAAAAGCAGGTGGCTGCTTAAAGCAAGATGAATGTAAAACATAACGCTCCAATAGGAGCGTTCTGTTTTACTTTCACCTTACTTTAAGCAGTCACTTGCCTTAAATACCAACTAATTAACACAATTTACTGGTCGTTATAGAGAGGTTTTACTAAATACCAACTAATAAACACAATTTAGTGGCTTTACTGTATGTCTATTTTCGATACTCACTCTTCGGTATTGTCAGCCATGTTGATCTTCCATTTATCTGCATAAGTGTCTGCCAGGGCTTTGGCCTTTCTAACGATGTCTTCAGATCGCATCGTCACTAGCACCCCATTTTGCTGAAATAGACACGCTCGATTAAAATGCTGGTTTTTTTCTCAAAGTTACTCTTTTTCTGCATAGCGCGATCAGATTGTCATCTGCAAAACAGATTGGAGCTCGGAGTCCCACAAGGACGCACGCTGTTTTGATCAATTTATTCACATATTATATACGGAAACCCCGTCCAGCTCTTAATTTGGAACCCATCCATTCGCCATGTTGAGAGAGGCACAGCAGACAAAAGAATTGGTGGTATAAGCCATATCGATATCGATTTGTTAAGGAAATATTTCAGGTTCTGGTTAGAGGGCTTCTGGAGGAAGATTAGGGTTCGCAGTGTTGTCCTATGTCCCTTTTAACCCACTCCCTGATATACTATTTTTAGACCAAGATATTTGAATAAATTTACCGGAAAGGACAATTTACTAGAGAAAAGTAAACTTTTGAAATTGTGTAATTTTGAAACCATTGTAATAAATAGAGCATATGGAGCAAATGCATTATTTATCACAATGGTTTCAAAAAGTGACTTTTACAGAGGCACCAAAAAGCGTCAATATGAGGGAATTGGTTAAGAGATACATGCCACCATTTTAAGCGACCATCAAAAAGAGGTCTAATTATGGACTTTAACCCTTTCCCTCATATTGACGACTTTTGACGACTCTGTAAAAGTCACTTAGTGAAACCATTGTGATAAATAGAGCATTTGCTCCTATAGGAGCAATTGCTCTATTTATCACAGTGGTTTCAAACTACAAAATTCTAAAATTGTTATTTTCTCTAGTTAATGCTCCTTTTCGGTATATTTATTCAAAGAAGTTGTATCTAAAAATAGCCTATGAGGTAATGGGTTAATGGGAGATGATAGCTAATAGACGCAATATGTTCAGTAAATGACTGGCCGCTTATGACAGGTGCTGCAGTATACAAGTACATATCTTGATCAGAATTCTTCAACAGATCGTGCAACATCAACCTTGCTAATCTTGTTATTGATTGTCGACTAAATCAGGTCAAGTTTACAAACTAAACCACTATTACTGTTATATTATAATACCGTATGCATGGCCATTAATGTATAACAATTAATAAATCTTGAGAGCAAAACATACCGGTATGCTTAATACCATAACACCAGTTTGTACAAGATGTGGAACGTCTATGCAGACACCAATTAGAGAACCTACATCATGTCCGTTCAGTATTCATAGTAATAATCCTATGCTATTGCACGCATATGGACTTCCATTGGAAGATTCTAACCTCTAGATGGATACTTAATAGAAATATGGAACCCGTGACAATGGAATGAGCCAAATGGAACTTAGAATATGTCACATATGCTCGGGAAAAATAAAAATTGACAACAGGTATTTACCATGAAATTCGGATTATCTTCAGCCGCCCCGTCCTTCCAGGCTTGTTTTAGGTGGTGTCCTCCAAACTCCTCGTTGTATTCCATAACTTTAAGCAGACTTTCCTTGGATTCCATGGTCTAAAGGGAAAACATAATTCATGGTACAGGAAAACGTTCCACTGTGTCAATGTCAATATGGGTGAGATATGTTTATGCTATCCAATCCTGCTTCGTATCAGTGTCATCTTAACCCTTTACCACATAGAGACGTATTTGAACGCCTTTGTAAACAGAGAAGACCTAGATCAGAAGGCTACTATATGCGCCTTCTGACCTGGGTCTGCTCTGTTTGTTTATAAAATGGTATAGTTCTGATTTTAGTTTTTGCCATTGCCAAAATCATGTTGTGCTCATATGTCATTAAAAATAAACTAATTGACATGTAAAATGTCATTATTTCTTAAATGAATATTCATGGGGTAAAGGGTTTAAAGAACGAATTCATAGAGAACAACAAAGAGGGGTGGGGGCTATATTGGGTCAATAATAGTATAAAAATTATGCTGGGTCTTGTATTTTCCAAATTCAATGTGGGTAAAATCTGACAGAAAACTAGATCGTTGACCTATTTTGTCAAATTCTAGTTTCCCGTCAGATCTTTCGCGCTTTGTATGTTTTACCGAGACAAACATAACTGAAGAGCCAACTACTGATATTTATATTATTATTATTAAACCTTCAACCTTTACTCCTTGAATAGTCATTTAAAAATAGAGGATCTGTCGCGAGTTGTCTTTTAAGATCAAATGTTCCTAAACGTTAAGCGAGATTAAAAGACAACGAGCATCTCATATTCTTTTTCTCACATAACCAAAACAATGTGTTATGTGAGAAATACGGATTTCAGGAATATTGTTGAAATTCATTTTAATGATGGCATATGAACACAACACAGGGCAGGTTAGCCATAGCAGAAACTGTAGAATCACATATATTTTACTTCTTAAGCACACATAGTAGACTCTGAGCTGTGTCTACTGTGTTTCCACAGGCGTAAAAAGGCGTATTCATGGAGTAACGGGTTAGCTATATAATATAATTGATGTTGTAATGATAATATTTCAGCATGTTTTGGAGTTTTTTCAGTGTAATTTATAAAGTGGTTTTGCGTAGGCTAACGCCGATGTCTCCCTGTATACCCTAATGTCAACTTTCTGACCAGGTACATGACTGTATAAAAACACAGTAGCATATTCATACTATGAGAATAAGTTAAATACTGAAAAACCTATACAAATAATGGCAAATAAAACAACCATATATAAATAATGACAAAAACATACAAATAACGGCAGACCCACGTCAATAATATCACATCCCTATATCTACTGACATATCTAAATAACTACTGGAAATCCTACATAAATAATGACAAACCTATATAAATAACGGTAAACTTAAACAATAATTACTCACCCATATAAAAAATAATAGCACACATAAATAATTACAGTAAACCCACTAAACCGGAATTCTAGTAGAAAAGAATTTAGATATTTTTAGGCAGGTGGCTACTTCATGAAGGGTGAAAGTCATGCAGAAAGCTCCTAGAGGAGCTTTCTGCATGACTTTCACCCTGCATGAAGCTGCCACCTGTCTCCAAGACCGATATTTATACCAAATTTATCGTCCGGTTTAGAGGGGTTTTACTGTAACGACACAGCTAAATGAATAATGGCAGACCTATGTAAATCAGGGTAAACCTATGTATATTAATGGTAAACATATAATGTACAAATAAAGACAAATCTATGTAAAATGAGTATAAACACATATTGAAATGGCAGTCCTTTGTGAATAAAGACAACATTATATATAATGCATTAACGCCCACCATGCTCTAAAAGGATATCCACACGCATTCCGTTTACTTACAGTGGAACCAGTCTTAATCTGCCATCAAAAAGAGCTCTAATCATGGTTCTGCAGGGCAGGTGGTAGCTTAATACAGGTCAAAATAAATTCAGAAAGTTACAGTATTACCCTTGCCCTGCATTAAGCAACCATCTGTGTTTTAGACTCCTATCTTCAATAGATGAACGGTCGCTTAGGACAGATTCTATTGCACTTTCGATTATTTCAAGCTTTTGACAAACTATAGAGGAGCTTTCTGCATTGCTTTTTCCTGCATTAAGCAACGACCTTCTGATAAAGATATCCATGTTTATTCATTTAAATGGTTGCATTAGAGGGGTTCTACTGTATTTGCAAAATGAACAAACACACACACACACAGACTGAATGGGTTAAAGAAGATTGAGAAATTATTTTCTTTTTCAAACCCTTCCGATTAGATAATGCAAAAGGACACACGTCACACATGAATAAAAGTGAAAACGACAAAAATCAAAATATATCACAAAATCAGAATATATTCAAAAGGTATCAGACACATGTACATGTATATGCAGATCCATTTGTTTATTTTTTCAATTGTAACTCTGAATTGTTCACAGCGATGTACCAGCGACATATAACCTTATACTTCATGAATGTAAAAATAATATAATAAATAGGAATGTAAACATAATATCATAAATATTTAAATGTTTTACTTATATACTACACGTGTTTCATAATGGCATTTGCGTAAGAAACTGTAAAACCAAATATATATTACATGCATTACATAAGCAAATAGAGCAGACCTAGTTCCCAAAGGAGTCTGATCTGGCTCTGTCCTTTTTAGCTCCACTTTTTCAAAAAGTGGAGCTATTGTCATGACCCTCTCGTCGGCGTCGGCGTCGGTGTCGGCGTCGGCGTCGGCGTCGGCGTTGGTTAACCTTTTTGTTAAGGTCCTTTTCTCAGAAACCATCAAAGATATTTGGTTCATATTTGGTATGTATGTTTACTATAACAAGGGAAACCCATTTCACAAGGGTAGGTAACCCTAAAATTAATTTTGCCTTAGTTATGCCCCTTTTTCGACTTAGAATGTTCATTGTTGGTTAAGTTTTATGATCAGGTCCATGTCTCAGAAACTGTCCAAGAGATTTGGTTCATCTTTGGTATACATATTAACTATCACAAGGGGAACCCATTTCACAAGGGTAGGTAACCCTAAAATTAATTTTGCCATAGTTATGCCCCTTTTTCGACTTAGAATTTTCATTGTTGGTTAAGTTTTATGTTCAGGTCCATGTCTCAGAAACTGTCCAAGATATTTGGTTTATCTTTGGTATACATATTAACTATTACCAGGGGGACCCATTTCACAAGGGTAGGTAACCCTAAAATGTATTTTGCTGTTGTTATCTCCCCTTTCTGACTTAGACTTCCACTACACTATCCAGCACTAAAGAAAGTGGAGCGCGCTGTCTGCGGACAGCTCTTGTTATAAAGGGATTTACAATCGTCTATATGGGGGTAAATGATTAAACAGGCATACCTTAACTCGTGTGGTCACCTTAATCCCTTTACTCCATGAATATTTATGTAAGAAATAGTGACATCCTGAATATTAATAAGATTCATTGTCGTAATAGCACATGGTAGCTGGAATTGTTTATCCATGGCAGAAACGGTAGAATCGTATCTATATTACAGTGCTCCCTCTCTACAACGACACCCTTTGGGATACCAAGATTGTATGTGTTGTTCAGAGGGAGTTGTTATAGGGAGGGAAACTCAAACATAATTAGCTTGTTTGCAGATCCCCAGATAAGGTGTATTTCGAGACCTAAAACCGTTATGCCTCAATCAAACCCTATGTTGTGACCACTCTTTAGAATCGTCACAAAGTGACGATTCTAAAGAGTGGTCACAACATAGGGTTTGATGGAGGCATAAAGAAAATACGATGGAAAAAGTTGTTTCTGGAGCTTTGTTGTTTGGGAAACAGTGACATGCGTTTTTGTAAGGAGGGAATCGTTATTGAGAGGACCGTTGTAGGGAGGGAGCACTGTACATCATAAGCAAACAGAGCAGACCCTGATCAGGCAGCTCCTACTGGAGCCGTTTTATCTGGATCATCTCTGTTTGCAAGGTGGAAAGGGCGTTTATATGAATGAAAGGTTAAATATAAAGGTAGTTATTGAATTATCAATATTGATAACTCAGTCAGGCTGCCACATAATCTAGATAGCATTACAAGTAGGAAACAGATTGAGAATACAGTTCAATCAAATAATCATAGAAAACAATTGAACTGGAGATGAACGTCCGTGGATTTGTCTTCCTATATTGCACTACAAATGAGTTCATAAATTATTAATAAGAACCTAAGGTTTATCACCCAGAGTGATCTAATTGCAGAGTGAAACCCGATCAACCCTTTACCTGGTGAATATCCAGGAAAGACACAGTGACATCATGAATATATGTTAGCTAAATGTTTACAGTGGCATATGAATACAGTAGAATCTGTCTTTTGTGGCCATCACAAGGACGTCTAATCATGCGACTGTAAGGCAGATGGTAGCTTAATGTAGGTCAAACGTAATGCAGAAAGCTCCTGTAAGCCCCCAGCATTAAGCAATTTCCTGCTTTTAAGGACTTCTTTGTTCAATAGATTAACCCTTTCTTCCATAAATACGCATTTCTACGCCTCTGTAAAAATCACTTTATGAAACCATTATGATAGGTAGGGCATTTGCTTCTATAGGAGCAAATGCTCTACTTATCACAATGGTTTCAAAACTACACAATTCTAAATGTTTCCTTTTTTCTAGTAAATGCTCCTTTTCGGTGGATTTATTCAAAGAGGTTGGGTCTAAAATACCATATGGAGGAATGGATTAATTGCCGTTTAAGACAGGTTCTACTATACATCTCAGATCTATATAATTTCATAAGCAAACATGACAAGTCCTATTTGGACGGTTCCTATAGGATCCATCTGATCTGGGTCTACGCTGTGTGCAATGACGTAAAATGTTTATACAATAAGGTGAAGTAGTAAAGCGGACACAGTTTCTGTTCCTTGTTCAAATAGTTGTTAAATATCAGTCTATTAAACATACATGGAATAGTCCTACACTTGAAACATATATTACAGTGAACCCTCATTATACCGGCAGTAAGCATTGAAACAAAATTACTGTTAAGTCTTTTAAACAACCACTGAATCAATAGGTACAATGCCAATAAGACAGGTGGTCGCTTAATGCAGAACACAAGAAGTGCAAAAAGCTCCCAAAGGAAGCTTTTTGCACTTCTTGTGTTCTGCATTAACCGTTCACCTGTTGGTATTAGTTCAACACTGTCCATATGATTCCTTTCATATTTAAACTCGTTATAACGGCAACCTCGTTATATCAGCAAAATGACTGGAAACAAACGTTTCCGTTGTAAGGAGGGTTCACTGTAGAACTCTTCTTGTATTTAACATGTGAATATGAATGTTACAAAACCAAAACAGTGAGGATTAATTTCAACAAAACACAACACTCATTGCACAGTGAAATCTAAACACAAACATATCATCCGTTAATTCCCCTGGGTACGAGGTTATAAAACTTCTGAGTCTGAATATGGGACCATTCTCAGGTACCTGATTGGTCAGATATTGAGCAAGTTCAAAATATGACCAATCAGTTTCTTGACAATGATCTTAGACTCAAGCAAAATCGTGTATAACCTTGAGGTCAGGCACTGGCGGTGACATATACTCGCAACTTTCTTCTCAATAGGTATTCAAAGTAATAGTCTAAATCTACGTCAAATTTGGTTTGTCATAAAAAGATTTTGGGGGCTTGCGATCGAAGAGCTATGACCAAAATATCTAACGGCATAAGATCATCTCGATGATTCTCAAAATATCCAAATTATCTACATATATACGGTTGAACTTCGATATCTCGAACTCGGATAACTCGAACTTCGGGATAACTCGAACTAAAAGTTAGGTCCTTCCAAAATCTTACAATACAGAATTGCTCTTAAATGTATCACAACGCATATCTAGAAACACATTTCACAGCTTAATGCAGTTCAACAGTAATGATGAAAGCTCATGCAGGAGCTTTCAGCATTACTGTAGACCTGCATTAAGCTATGAAGTTGAGAAATTGTTCAGATTGCAACTCGGATACCTCGTACTTCTGTTAGCTCGAACTAATTTATATAGTCCCTTGATGTTCGAGATATCGAAGTTCAACTGTATAATAATAGATTCGCCCATAGCATGATAGAGGGGAAATACGGTGAATAAAGAATCTGCATTCGAACGGGTTTACATTCGCCCGTGTCTGTATAGTTTTCAAACATTCCTGTGCATATAAAACGAATGTTGTTACAAAGGGTTCACTATAGCAAATGTCGTAACAACGAGTTTGATATAACGAATGTCCTTACATTCGATATAACGAAATTCAATGTCGATACAAACAAAATTCTTTGACAGAAGATCGACACAACAAATATCTGTGCAATGAGATGTCACTGTGCAAATGCCATACATGGTATGTAACAACAAAAGAGTATAATTAGTGCTCAGTTCTACCTGGCATAGGACCTTGTACACTGAATATTTTCCTCGATGACGCTGAAAACAAGTTTTGAATATAAAGAACAATACATTACGGTGATAAAGGAATGGTGATAATGATCATGAAAAGAAAAGTCAAGATCATGATTGTTGAAGATCTATCGGTTATCATGACTACAGAGCTACAGATAAAGGTGCGTACCCAAATACTAAAATCGCCTATTTCTCCACCAAACCCTATTCTGTGACCACTCTTTAGAATCGTCTCGAAGAGACGATTCTAAAGAGTGGTCACAATATAGGGTTTGGTGAAGAAATAAAGAAGTTATTCCTGAAAATGATTAAATGTATGCATCTTAGCTGGAGCTATGCATTACTGCTATTGATTTAACCCTTTACTCAATGAACACCTATTTATGAATATTAATTATCACCACAGTATATAAACAAACCAATTTTGGTCCTGGTAGAATAAGAATTATATCATTTCGTAAGCAAACAACAACAAACCCTGATTAGACGCCTCATACATGAGTCGATCTTGGTCTACTGTTTGCATAGGGTATAAAGGTGTATATATAGCGTATTAATTTATTATTTTAGAGTTATGTCAAGGCCAAAATTTCATACATAGGTCATTATCTAAATGCATCAAATCAATATGCATGATGTCAATAATTATTGACATCATGCATATTGATTTGATGCATTTAGATAATTAATGCAAACCAGAGTATATACAATATTATTAACTTTCGTCTGGCATTAAGTTATATGTCTGAAATATCAGAATAAGGCATTTTTTCAGTGGTCGTTGCACTTATGATGGTTTTCATAAGTAGTGATACCTTTTAACCTTAATTAACCACCTAGTCATTATCACGGTTCATTATCACGGTTCATAGAAGAAACTATAGAATCAGGTCTATATAATTTCATGAGCAAACAGAGAAGACACTCATTAGACGGGAACCACCTGATCTGGGTCTGCTTTGTCTGGAATGTCGTCGAAAGGTAATGGGTTAATGAGGAACATTGTAAAATATTATTTTCATGTACACAATATAAATTAAGTACATTTTGTACGTCACTGTGTTGAATTACCACACTATCCATGAAGTAAAGAAGGAAAAACTCAAACTAAACCCTACAATGTACCAAACGGAGTTTATACTTCTAACGTATGATGCAAAGAGCAGCGTAAGAAAGGAATTTTATATTTCTAACAGCAAATGCAAAGAGGCAACACAAGAAAAGGATTTTATTTTACTTCTAACAGCTGAGGCAAAGAGGCAACATAAGATGGGGATTTTATACTTCTAACAGCTGATGATAGGTAAAGTTAGTAATTAAATATGGTATAATAATAATAATTAAATTATATCTTACTCTGAGCACGTGTTTTTCGGCATCCCTGGGCTTGATTGTCTTCACTTTTGTATTAGCAATTTGTGGCTCCGGCTCTTGCACTGGTGTCTGGTCTGTAAAAGCATTGCAGTATGATCATACGTTAGTTTGTGGTGTTTTTAAAAAACTATAGGTGCAAATTATCTATTTATCACAATGGTTTCAAACTACACAATTCTAAAATTTTCCTTTCCTCTAGTTAATGCTCCGTTTCGGTAGATTTATTCAAAGAGGTTGTACGTGTATCTAAAATAGGCTAGGAGGTAATGGGTTAAACAGACAAACAAAGAAGACAAGAAAAAACAAGAAACAATTGTGAAGGAATATATAAAATGCTAGACAGAAAAACAACTAACACTGACCTTTACCGTCGACCTCATCAAAACTACCAGTGGATGCTAGCTGACTCACGAAGGCAGTTGACTTAGGCCTTCTGGGTAATATGTGACGGTACTTGTGGGTGACTGCGGACTGTGCCCTTAGTGGGTCAAAACTGCTGCCCTTCATGACAAACTGGCGCATGTTCTCTGCATACTGTTCTCTGAAGAGCGTAAATTTAGTGGTATGCATTAAAAAGTGGATGCAACAGAATGCTGATAATGACAAATTGATGTCAAACACTTAAAAACGATCAACGTTATCGATTTTTAAGACATGTGGCTGCTTAATGCAGGGTAAAATCCATGCAGAAAACTTATCTATGAGCTTTCGGTATGGCATTCACGCTGCATTAGATAGCAACCTGTCTTAAATATTGATACTTATAATTATTGGAACAATCGGGTATTACTGTATGCCGTATTTGAAAAAGGGTTCGGGTACATTATAACTTTGGTATACATGTAACTAACTTAAAGCATACACAACAGCATAAAATAAAAACGTTTCAACTACAGTAGAGCCTCTCTCTAACGGCCACTAAATTACATCAAGTAGTTTGTGTTGAAGGCAGGTAGCTGCATAAAGCAAGGTGAAAGTAAAACAGAACGCTCCTATAGAAGCGTTCTGTTTTATTTTCACCTTGCTTTAAGAGACCATCTCATCTAAATACCAACTAATTAACACACTTTAGAGACCGTTATATAGAGGTTTTACTGTACACTTGAACAATACATTTTAACCATTTACTTCATGAATATTTATGAAAGAAATAATGACATCGTGAATATCAATTAGAGTTATAATAACACATGGTCACGGGAATTTCTCGGCATTGCAGAAACTGTAGAATTACATCTAAATCATATCATTAGAAAACAGAACAGACCCTGATCAGACGGCTCTTATATATATGAGCAATCTTATCTGGGTTTACTCCTATTGACAAGGCTTAGCCCTTTCGCTGCCAAACTCTGTCGTCTGCTAACTTTGTCGTCTGCTACAAATTTTCATTATTTTGATTTTCTTCATTTTTGTTTCAAAAACATAGTAACAGTAACAAACAGTTTGGATCCTGATGAGACGCCGAGTTACTCGGCGTCTCATCTGGATCCAAACTGTTTGCATAGGTAATCACAGATCCGGCATTGGCAGCGAAAGGGTTAGATATGCGTGTTTAAGGAGTAAAGAGCTAACCATTTCCCTCATAACAGCAGGATGTTTGCTTTTGCAAAAATAATATAATATCAAGATCAGATTACACCAGTATGAGCTGACTGCTCAGGGCTTGCTCTGTTTGCTTTTGAAATTATAAAAACAATCTAACTCTACCAATACCAAACAATCCCGCATACACGTGTCATTATTAAAAAAATCGGCTAATAAATATCCATGACGTCATTATTTCTCACATGAATATCTAATAGGGAAAGGGTTAACTGAGAAATAAGAAATTTAAATAGACCTTACTGGTCCTATTCGCAGCTATGCAATACCACTTACTCTTCATCCGGGGGTCTCTCGTGTATAACGGCGCTCTCCGCCTTGCTGAGGTAGCGGAGTTTCCCGGCTTCTCGGAGACTGCCCTTCACCTGCGTGTGTTTGTATTTATTCCAGACCGAGTCCTTATAGCCGCGGGTTTGAAGCTCTTCGTCATCCGGAATCTCGTGCCGAGCAGACTCAATGAACTTGGTTAACCTTTCTCGGTTTACCATTTGGAGAGCAGACCTGATGAAAACAAATACGGGCGTGTTCACAGGCATCGGTATCGAACTTCTATTGAGGTGTACAATGTATACACATTATCTGAATTCGATATCCTGAACACGGGTAACTCGAACTTTTGAATAACTCGATCTAAACGTTCGGTTCTTCCAAAATTTACAATTTAGAATTGTTCCAAAATGTATCACTACACATATCTAGAAACACATGACATTGTAACAGCTTAATGCAGGTCGAAAGTAATGTTGAAAGCTCCTAAGCTGTGAACTTGAGATTTTGGCAGATTATAAATCGGATGACTCGAACCTCTGTTATCTCGAAGTAATTTGCATGGTCCCTTGAAGTTCGAGATATCGAAGTTCAAATGTACTATAAATTTGACGCAGTTTACTACTTCGTTTTGCCGGTTTTTTCTTGGTTTTATGTCCTTGATTTGAATGCGTACACCCTCCGATAATCAACATATTGAAACAGATTCAAATCGGCCCGTTTGATTGAGGGTTCGAACGAAAGTAAGATGTGTCAAATTGGAACTATTGAGAAACAGAGGAATAAAGTCAAATATGGAAATATCTGTGTAAATACACATTTCTCGCTTTATGTTCAAGTTAGACATAAATAAAATATATCTAACCATTTGTTTCATAGATAAACCCTTAGACCAATTTGCTAACAGCATACACCTAGATTAGACTGTTCCTTAAGGAGCCGTCTGATCAGGTTCTACATGTACCCTGCTTGCTGATGAAATAATGTACACATAATTCTACAATACGAATCTACCAAAACTAACTATAAGGTTTCGTATACCCTTAACCCATTCTCTCATAGGTTATTTTTAGATCCAACCACTTTGAATAAATCTACCGACAAGGGGCATTAACTAGAGAAAGGATTTTTTTTAGAAAATTTTGATTTGAAACCATTGTGATAAATAGAGCATTTGCTCATATTTATCACAATGGTTTCACAAAGTGACTTTTACAGAGTCGTCAAAAGTCGTCAATATGAGGGAATGGGCTAAGATATATTTATATTCACGATATAATTATTACTCACATGAATATTCACGAAGCAAAGATTTAAGATGTAAAACTCTGCAACAAATTTATGAACAGTTAGGATCTAGATCGGGGGTCGGGTAATTTAGTGTCTCACTACGATACAAACTATTTTTTTTATCATTTTATTTATCATATCATCATGTACAGTATGTTTGCGTTACGTGCAGATGCAATAATTGTTCATATCCTTGTGATACATATCAACACTATACACGCTGGTATTGATTTCTGTTTCACATGAAAAGGAGACCAAACAGAATAAAAACAATAATTTAAGAAAGAAAACAAGGGAAAAGTGAGAATGAACAACTTCAATTGATTGTAAATACAGAGAAATGGTTCCATTTTGCGTTATGAATTTCCAATGTACATTTCCGGTAAATAATCTGATTTTCTATCTCTATCTTTTCTTTAAAATAGTTTTTAAAATGATTAAAGTTTGATATTTCTTGCTGGCATTTACATTTGAATATCAAATATTTGGCTAAATTGATGATATAATTTATTGGTGCTTTGTTGTGTTTTATATTTGGCATGCCTAACGAAACATTTAAGAAGTTTATATCAACGTGTAAATATCCAAACTATTTCACACTCTCATAATGATATTAGAAAGAAAATAGAGGTCCAGATAATGTACATAAATTAAAACATTTTAGGATATATCCTTTATTTGTCCACCAAACCTTATGTTGTGACCACTCTTTAGAATCGTCTCGAAGACACAATGCTTATTATTGTTACTTACTTGTGTAGTTTAAGAACCGTTGTTGACGTCACCGTCACGGTCGTGCACGTGCTTGGGCATTTGTCGAGTACACATTCTTCACCGAAGAAGTCATCTGCAGAAAGAAAAACTTTTATAGTGACATGTTTCTGCCACCACTTAACCACCTAGGTACGTACTACAAAAGTCGGATATTTGACATAAATATTGTAACTGCCTGAATGGCCCTAGTTCTAAGGCTATAAAACTTCTGAGTTGGAGTCAGTTTCTATTCTAACGTACCTGATTGGTCAGATTTTGAGCAAGCTCTCGGCCTCAAGCAAGAATTTTAATAATCTCCGGGCATGAAAGTAGTTATAGTTTCCATTTGTCAGATACTTATTTTACTTACCTCCATTAGAAGTATCTATGCAAAATCTTTTTGCGAAGGATAAGTACATGCATTGGTGTAGTGGCAGGACTATCCATAGGTTTAGATCATGTGTCATGTTTGCAGAGAACTCAGGCATGTGAATACACTTTAACACCAATTAGTAGTGATATCCGATTTTGATGCCACGCAGATCTTGGAGATTGAATTAAAACATACAAATGTAATTATCTTAGCTATGGCCTACACTGACTGAATGTGGGGCAAATGCGTCATATCACATGACCACCCGTCCGTCAGTCCGTCCGTCCGTCCGTAAGTAGACCTTCGATCAGTTTGGACTGAAGTATGGTCATTTATTTTGTTTTCTTCATTGGACGCCGTTCGTTCGCCTCTTTCAACGTTGAATTTTCAAATGCACTGGTCCAAACTTTAAACAGGGCAAGAGTACCTTGAACTTGCAGGGTTCATTCTTAAGGAATGATGACTGTAACTATGACAAACAGTACAGATAATGATGGGAGGGTCTAGGAGACCTCTCATATGGGCCTACACTGTTATCAAATGACTCGTTCCTCGCACAGAAAGGGTTAATACATCAACGAAATGTTATCATATTATATAATGTACAAAAACTTGTGTGTAGAAGTTCACATCGATCAGTGATCCGGTCTATTTTTCTTCAAATTTCTAAAGACGGAACGACAATGGTATGAAGAGGTACATTATGAAAGACAATTTTGTTACAATGTTTTTTGAAAACATTATGTGACCATAAAATGAAAATCAATTTAGATCTATGTTGCTTGGTTGCCTTGTCCCGAAATTAAAGAACTTTTTGCTTAAGTCTGAGATAATTTTTCAAGCATATGATTGGTCAGTTTTGCGCAAAGTCAAATCTGGCCAACAATATATTTGAGAATAACTTTGAGTCAACCCCAAATGCTTTATAACCTCGTACCCTGGTCTTAAACCCATTTGAATATTTGAATATTTAGACCAAACTCCTGCAAATATACACGTTATTGGTTACAGAATGGACGAAACCCTGTTTGGAAGCTGTAGTTCAATTGGCTGATTTGTTGTGACGTAATAAACTAACCTGGTTCCCGGCTGGTTAGATAGAAGAGCACCTCCCTCTCTGATTCCGGGACATATACCTCGCGATATGTTTGACATCGACCTGTCATTGCAAAATAAAATGACTAAATCTCAGATCAAATGCTCACTACAGTGCTCCCTCCCTACAACGACCCTATCAATAACGATTCCCTCCTTACAACAACGCATGTCACTATTTCCGAAACAACAAGGCTCCAGAAACAACTTTTTTCCATCATATTTTCTTCATGCCTCCATCAAACCCTATGTTGTGACCACTATTTAGAATCGTCACTTTGTGACGTTTCTGAAGAGTGGTCACAGCATAGGGTTTGATAGAGGCATAACGGTTTTAGTTCTAGAAATACACCTTATCTGGGAAGCTAATTATGTTTGATTTTCCCTCCCTATAACAACTCCCTCTGAACAACATATACAATCTCCGTATCCCAAAGGGTGCCGTTGTAGAGAGGGGGCACTGTATTTTGTATCACGTTAGACGTCATACTGTTATAAACAACTTGACTCGCATCTGAAAACAGTTTGGATCCAGATGAGACGCCGAGTAACTCGGCGTTACATCAGGACCCAATCTGTTTGACACACAGTCAAAATTGTTTCTCAAAAGCATGACAGAATCAGAAGAAATTTAAATTGAAGTCGAGCAGATATTTTGTTTCAGCCAGAAAAGGGTTAAAATAAAATTGTATTCCTTCATAAAAGCATGGAAACAGTAAACATATACAGGAAATGAAGAATATGCGGTAGTTTGCATATTGTTTGTCCTCTTTGAATACAGCATAATCACTTTACAGTGTATACTGAGTGAATAAAACCTAAATGCCCAAACTCTCTATCTGACAGACATGCCTTTACAAGCCATTGCAAACAGTATCTATAGATCATGTTCATAAATTCCCTGCAGCAACCGTCTGACCAGGGTCCGCTCTGTTTGCTAAGGAAGTAATGTTGCGCTGATATTTCTGTTTCTACCATGGACAAACTATCTTGTGTTCATATATAATAATTACTATGCTAGTAGCTTTGAAGTTCAGCTGTATTTTGGCGATTTAGAAAGGTTGTTAAATGCGAGCCTTGGCGAGCATTTAACTACTTTTCTGACGAGCCCAAATACAGCTTAACTTCAAAACTACTAGCGTAGTAATTCTTTTATCATGCAACACCAATAAAGAATGGAGAAAATGAAGAAAAAGAAAGTTTGCTCAGGCGGTTCTGTCCCCTGAATAAAAATACACGCCAGTACAATATACGAGACGTCATATCGGCGTACAGTGACGTCGTCGATTTTTACAGCATAAACAAATTGACTGTATTTCGTGACGTTGCATGATAAATCATTTTATCATGCAACCTCACCAAATACAGCCACTTCCTACTAGCATAATATTTTCCACGTCGACGCTGTATTTTGTGAGGTACAGTGCATGTGTACTGACCCCAATGGGATACAAGTTTAATTCAGCCAATAGGAGGAAAACAGAAGTAAGAAAAGGCATAATTTAACATAAACATAAAACTTAACACATTTGCTCACCTTTGTCTCAACTTTAAATCAAGTTTGTTTATGTTGTAAAACTCGACGACGTCACTGCACGCCAATATGACGTCACGTATATTGTACTGGCGTGTATTTTTTATTCAGGGGACGGAACCGCTTGAGCAAACGTTCTTTTTATTTATTTTCTCCATTCCATTCTTTATTGTTGTTGCATGATAAAAGAATTACTACGCTAGTAGTTTTGAAGTTATACTGTATTTTGGCTTGTCAGAAAAGTAGTTAACAACATACAGCTGAACTTCAACGCTACTAGCGTAGTAATTCTTATATAAAATTCAGCTAACTAATATTCAGTCTTACATTATTTCTAACAAGAATAGATATTAACCCTTTCCCTGTTTTATTTTTATTCCAAATTTCAATACCTACTGAGTATTCATTTGCAAGATAGTTATAAAGAACTATGGAAGGTGGAACATTGTAGACATTTTAGAAAGCAAAGAAACAGATCTATCAAATTATGTTAGCAAACAGAGCAGACCCTGATCAGACGGCTCCTCTAGGAGCCGTCTGATCTGGGTCTACTCTGTTTGCAAATGCGTGGAAACACGTTTATGAGGGAATGGGTTAAGGCGTTAAAGCAAGTCGCTTATCAAGGTAATGTTAAAATCAATTTTGAAAATTATTCTAATTTTATTCGTTCATGTTTGATACACTTTAATTTAACATGCTAAAAACCGCCAAAACGATATAGAAAAGTTTAGGAGTCAATTTTACTAATTATAAAACATAACCCCAAATTGGGCAGCGGGTGAAAAGTGTGTGTATGTGGGGGTGGGTGGTGTATAACAGTTTGCTGATACATGAAAATGCTATAACAAAAATAAAGGGACGTAATACATACCGGTCATTACAATGAAGAGATTCTCGGTTAGTTCCCCTTGTGATAGTAATATACGATTAGCTGGGAAATCCTGCAAAATCAAAGAACATAAACAGCACTGCGGCATATTTTTGTCATATTGTGCTACTGTGGACTTTCACGTGACATCTCCTGTATGCTATCTATTTTACTAACTGCATGTACAGTAGAACCTATCTAAGGGACCACTGAAGGACTAAACATGGCCGTATATTCAAGCAGATGGCTTCTTAATGTAGTACAAAAAGTAATATAGAAAGCTCCAAGAGCAACTTTCTGTATTACTTTCATCCTGCATTTAGCTACCACCTGCCTCTAAGATTCCATTTTTACCCCATTTGTAGTAGTCGGGACAACGTTGTAATGTGCATGTATTAAAATCAGCGGTAGTTATGAAAATGTCCCTGGTTTGTACAACGAAATATCCTTGATCAGAATGTACACCTGGAGACATTCATTAGCCTCTGCAGTCATCAGTGTATGCAATATTGTACTATCGACATTTGAAATTTGACTATCCATTGAACGGACGCGTCGATTTTGTACTCTAGAGGAAAGATATGTTTAAATGAAATGAGAAATCCGCATAACCCCATTCTATATGTATTTAATAGTTCAATACCTACTGAATACCTAGTGAATATTCATGGACAAAATAGTTGAAATTAGATATTGAAGGCGGAACATTGTAGCCATTTCAAAGAGTAAATACACAGATATGTCAAATTCCATTACCAAACAGCAGACCCTGGTCAGATGGCTCATACATGTATAGGAGTCGTTACATCTGTGTCTACTTTGTTTGCAAATGCATGAAAACACGTTTATATGAGGAAAAGGGTTAAATTAGATGTAGTACTCCAAGTCTTACAGTCAGACCTGCTGTGTAAGATTGAAGCT
This sequence comes from Azorinus chamasolen, assembly GCA_963576725.1. NCBI lineage: Eukaryota > Metazoa > Mollusca > Bivalvia > Cardiida > Solecurtidae > Azorinus > Azorinus chamasolen. The sequence goes on from OY755249.1 coordinate 9,740,901, forward strand.
GAGATGAATTTTACATGCTGCTCGCTTTCGAAAAATCATAACCATAAATTTCATGTTCCACACATTGATCTCACGCAAAAAATGATGCACCGTCTATGGACACAATATGAATATATTATGGATACAACATGGATACAAATGAATGTAATACGGAAACCCCATAGATACAATATGAATAGAATTAAGGACACACAATGGATACAATGTGAATACAATATCATATGGACACACTACAGATACATGTGTATGATATGGATGCACTATGGATACAATATGAATACAATACGGATACGCTGTGGATACACTATGAATACGACATGAATACAATATGGACACACTATGGATATCATATGAATACAATATATAAACAATATGCATACACTATGGACACACTATGGATCCAAATGAATACAAAAATGACTCACTATGGATACAATATGAACACAATATGGACACCACTACACATACAATATGAATACAATATGGATAAACTATGGATACAAAAACAATATGGATACACTATGGATAAAATATGAATACAATATGAAAACAATATGGATACAATACGAATACAATATGGATACAATACGAATACAATATGGATACAATATGGATACAATGTGGACATAATATGAACATACTATGGATACAATATGAATACACTACGGATACAATATGAATATAATATAGATACACTAAGGACAGAAACGATGTCACATTCATTCTTTTGAGAGGATTGATTAGATCATATTCTGTTTTAAGCCACACCTAGTGTGAATGAAGACATCTTTAAGCAGGATCATGCCTACAAACACTTGTTAATGTTATAAAGTATCCAACTTTAAGTGCTCACAATATAATGATCTAAACTTAGTGGATATTTTCCTTTCAAAGCGAGAACATTAAGGTTAAGTTTAGAACCACATTTATACTGTAAATCGGGATTCTCTACATCGTCTACGGGAACTGAACTATAGTATTTGTCTGCAGTAGTGATGGAATAGCATAACTCATATCTGAAAGAAACATCAACCCTTTCCCTGATTAATATTCATGTAGGAAACAATGACGTCATGAATATTAATAAAGATTATGTTTATAATGGCATATGAACACAGGACATTTTGGCTCAGACAGAAGCTGTAGAATCAGATCTATATTACACCATAAGCAACCAGAGCAGACCGTGATTAGACGGCGCATATAGGAGCCGTCTGATCTGGGTCTACTTTGTTTGCTGATGCGTCAAAAATGCTCTTGCATAAGGGAAAGGGTTAAAGGGAAAATATAATGAACATAATTTATTTCCCAATTTGAAACAGGTGCAGTTTTGACTACGACAGAGTCAACCAAGCTTTTGAGAAACTATTGACCGATTAATAAACAACTCGACTTTGATGGGACGCTGAGTCAGTCGGCGTCCCATCTGAATCCAAGCTGTTTTCAAATGTGAACCAGATCGTGAATATATAAGCATAGGGTTACATTTGAAAGCGATGGAATCGTTAGGTTTCTTACCTGTATTGAGAGTTTGTGTAATATTTTTTCTTTGATGTCGTCGGTCACTTGTGAAAGAAAACTATGACTAGAGATAAAGTCCCACTTCCGTTTGTCTATCTGCGCCGTAGCCTGTTGCATAAGTGTGTGGAACCTCTTCCGGTCAATGCGAATAAACTGGGTCAGCTCCTTGGTGAAAATTGTAGCGGGTGGGGTAAGGTCTTCTGATGGACCTTCTGGACTAACTAGACCCACATATTCACCTGTACCGTGACTGTATATAATATTGGCTTGATACACATTTCTAGATTCCGACGCCCTTAGGTCATAAGTCACTTCTACAGCACCGTTGAGAACATAATAACATGACAGCGAATCCTCCCAGTGTTTACGAGGCACGTACTCGAAGGCATTGTATACCTCGTATGTAACAACCCGGCTAAGCACATCTTTAACGAAATCTTGCCCTTTGTGAATAAGCTTCAGTCCCTCGGTGATGCATCTTAGACACAATACCTCGGTCTTAGAAGGGACAATGTCTACGTCACATTTCTCGTTTGCTTCGTCATTAATTCCCATAAGCCTCCTGGCTTCTCGTGTCATGATAACTGTGCCCTGAGATGCGAATAATCTTTTGTTAAAGACCGGTGCACCATCGTGTTTCTCATCAGGTTTGGGTTGGCGCTTTTCCTCTGTCTCTTTTTGGAATTCCTTCGCTTCTTTTGCCAGTTCTACAACCTTGAACATCTCGCTGCAAAGAAACAAAGTTAGTGTTGTGATAATACAAATAAAACGCCAGAAGCAGCTACTGGGCGAATAAACATGATGGTAAGTTCAACCAGGAGGCTGTTCGACCCTTTCAACCCTGAAGTTTCAAATGGACTATTCCGAAAAGTTAAACAGGTCAATCGTACAATGGTGAATAGTCGGGTAGTTGTTTAACTCGTTCACTCATATAAACACTGTTTCACGCATCTGCAAACAGAGTAGACCCAGATCAGAGGGCTCCTATAGGAGCCGTCTGATCAGGGTCTGCTCTGTTTGCTAATGAAATTTGAAAGATTTGTTTCTATACTTTCGAAAATGGCTACAATGTTTCACCTTCCATATTTCTTTATAACTGTTATGTCCATGAATATTCAGTAGGTATTGAAATTTGAAATAAACATAGAACAGGGAAAGGGTTAAAGAAACATGCAACATGGCAAACAGTGCAGACCCTGATGAGATTGTCCTTTTAGGAGCCCTCTCATCTGCGTATAAACTATTTGCATATATAATTACATGTCATTTCCCGCACTTCAAATATTAACTCGTTTGTGTCAAAATACCCTTCGTCTGCTCAAAGTTTAAGTGTGGTCATTTCCTTCATGTGATTCTAAAATCATTATTAGAGTGTCACACAGCTTGGATCCTGATGAGACGCTGAGTTACATGACATCCCATCTGGATCCAAGCTGTTTTCAATTCGGAGCCATGTCATAATTAACGGTAGAAGGGTTAAACCTTATCAATCATATATTTTTAAAACAGTTAACAGAGAAATACTAAGAATTCTTTATGATGATATATATACAAAACGTGTTGATAAAAACCCATATGATTGTGTTCAACCTGTTTCACCACATGTTCTATTCCTAATGTTACTACAAGAAACCAGCTATACTATTAAGAACGATTCAAAATCACAAAATGATGAGCACAGAATGGAGATTCATTTACAAGATTGTTCACACATCGAAAGCCTTATTCATCTTGTAGAAAAGCTACCACCTTGCTCTAAGATCCAGAATTATGTCTCTTTTAGTTGGTCCTTTAGAGAGGTTTTACACTATTCATTCTTAGCAATAGTCCCGTGAAATAAATATTTGTATCAGTCTTTTTGATAAACTGTACTAGATTCGAGGTAAAACAAAACCCTCTGAATTTGAATCTGAGGTCATTCTTAAGTATCTGATTAGTCAGATTTGAGTTCTCAAGCCTTTGGCTCAAATCTGACCAATCAAAAACTTGAGAACGAACTCAGATTCAACTAAAAAGTTTTATAAGCATGGATACTGATGCTTGAGAATGAACTCAGATTCAAGCAAAATGTTTCACAACCTCGGTGCCTGGAATCCGATATATTAAATAAAGAGTTACACGTTTCACTAGCACGTTACACCAATGACGTGCTACTTCTATTCCTCCACACGAATAAAACATAAATAACCACGCCACCATGAGCTCTTTTAATATTGTTTGAGCTTTAACCTTCAGCATGTTGCATATCGAATCAGTAATGACCTTTTCAACAAGAGTGGATCCTCGTGAAAGGCATGTTAACTAGAGACGTTATCAGTATCAACACTATCTTCGACACTCATGCCAAGTTTTAGAAGATAAATAGAACAAAATGTGCATATTTTAGAATGAATCAAACGGCAATTCAAGCGGGTACAGATTCAGTGCATGGTATAGATTGGATGTTTTCTTATCGATGGTAAAGTAAATCTAAACTTCCGAGGAAAGTGTTACATTGTAGTTTCAAGGCTACCGCTGCTAGTAAAACATCCGGTGGTCCTTTGTGAGTTTTCACAGGGCACATTGATCTATCAATTTATGGCTCATATTAGAAGCAATAAAACTATTGTAACCGCACGGAAACCTGTGTTTGCGTTAGGTAAAACTCCCCCGTACGTGCTAGGTATAAACGTCCCGTCATATCACTCAAATAAATCTGCATACGCACCTAGTTCGCTTGTAGAGCATAAGTGAATGAGTGAGTGAGTGAATGAGTGAGTTGGGTACTTCCACATTTAATATAAGTGATTAGGATTTACACTGTTTGTCATTCAAATCCTTTAGTACATTTAATCCCGTTGATCTGAATCACTTTATTCTGATAGACCATTCCACCTTGAATATTCCGCTTTCAAATCGGTAAGTACATGTAACCATAATGCCTTCATAACTATAATGTTCAGTCAAAACAATCTGAACCAGATGTAAAGACACATTTGATCTGTTGAGGCAGGAAGCTGCTTAATACAAGATGAAAGTCATGCAGAAAGCTCCTTCGGGAGCTTTCTGCATGCCTTTTATCCTGCATTAAGCTGTCTCCTCTATTACAGACCATTATGGATACAAATTTGAACGTCCGATTTTGAAAGGTTTATTATAGTCTGGATTGCCTTTGAGTGGCCGTTTTGAGAAAGTTTGATGTAATCAGATATTTCAACTGTAATCAGATATTTGATACTCGAAGGTCTTTAAAGGCACACGCAAATGTCCAATTTGCGCTTTATAGTGCTGTGAACCAATCGATGCTATTATATGAGTCGGTATCTGTGAAAAGGGTCTAATTGCATTGCAACCGTGTATACTTGATCAGATAAATATATCATAATATTATCTAGGTCTACACTGCTGACAAAGTAATAAGATAATTATTTTTCGTAGAGAGCGACTCAAACAATGCCATCGATTCTGTTCGATTTATTTAGCCCACAACGCGATCAAATGAGACACACTGTGACGGGTTGTCTCATTATGGTCTGAACTGTTTGACATGCAGGCTTTATTTGTGAATAAAGAGAGAAATTATCTGGTCTCTATAAATGACAATTCTGAAATTAAACCAGACGAAAAACTTGACGACGCATGTGCCATTGACTACAGTGTACGTATGGACATAACCTTCCTATGATCCTAAATGGTAAAATTATCTTGTTTATTTGTACCCTCATTACAACGGAGGTGTTTGTTTGCAGACGTTTTGCTGGTATAACGAGGTTGCCGTTATAACGAGTTTAAATATTAAAGGAACCGTATGTGCCAGTTTATAAACTGGTACCAACAGGTGAATGCTTAATGCAGAACACAAGAAGTGCAAAAAACTCCCCGTGGGAGTTTTTTGCACTTCTTGTGTTTTGCATTAAGCGATCACCTGTCTTATTGGCATTGCACCTATTTGTTCAGTAGTTGTTTCAAAGACTTAACGGTTATTTTGTTTCAATGTATACTGCCGGTATAACGAGGGTGTCATTATGACAAATGCCGGAATAACGACGGTTCATTGTATATTCCGATCCCTCTTTGTATATTTAGGCAATTTAATACACAGTTAAAGGAACAGTTTGCATTCAAATACACGGCATTTAGCGCGACAGTAGTGTCAAACTGAATTATCAATCAAATCATCTAATCAGAGAGTGTGTCCTTCTGGTCCTACAGTAAAACATCTCTATAACGACCACTAAATTGTGTTAATTAGTTGGTTTTATGGGCAGGTGGCTGCTTAAAAGCAAGGTGAAAGTAGAACAGAACGCTCCTATAGGAGCGTTCTGTTCTACTTTCACCTTGCTTTAAGCAGTCACCTGCCTTTCAACACAAAATACTTGATGTAATTTAGTGGCCGTTATAGAGAGATTGTGCTTTCGTATATAGTTATTGGTGAGATATCATCATTTTCAACAAATAGTTTCAGCCTTTTCTCGCTAATCTCGACCAGAATGTTAATTGCAAACAGCTTAGATCCAGATGAGACGCCGATCATCTCGGCATATCATTTGGATCCAATCTGTTTAAGACTTGATTAATAATTTCTCAAAAACTTGACCGAATCAGAAGTAGCATAACTTGTATCAGGTCCAATTGTGAGCAGACCCTTTTTTATCACAGTGGAATAAGGGTTAGCGCCTATAGTTGTTAACAAACTACTTTATATACAGCACGCGCAACCACCCAAAGAGGAATGTGACCAATTTAACAAATTCCCTCCTAGTGACGCATTGTGTCGTCTCTGTAAAAACCTAGTTTTGAAACCATTGTGATAAATAGAGCACTTGCTCCTATTGAGCAAATGTTCTATTTATCAAAATTGTTTCAAAACTACCTAATTTTATTGTTTCCCTTTTCTCTTGTTAATGTTCCCTTTTGGTAGATTAATTCAAAGGGGCTGGGTCTAAAACTAGTCTATAGGAGAAAATGAATTAACCCCGGGCATTATAATGTTTTTTTACTTCATGAGTATTTATGTAGACTCCGCTCAATGAATGTTCATTACTTTAACTCTTCTTGTATAGGTGTGTGTGTTTTTTCTACTGCCACTGCCCAAAGTAGTACACCTGAAACAATTAACCCATTACATCATGGGCTATTTTTAGATCCAACCTCTTTGAATACATCTATCGAAAAAGGAGCATTAACTAGAGTAAAGGAAAACTTTAGTATTTTGTAGTTTGAAACCATTGTGATAAATAGAGCATTTGCTCATATAGGAGCAAATGCTCTATTTATCAAAATGGTTTCAACAGGTGACTTTTGCAGAGGCGTCAAATTGCGTCAATATAAGGGAATGGGTTAAGTAAACAGAGCAGACCTTCATCAGACAACTCCTATTGGAGCTGTCTGAATTGGGTCTACTCTGTGGGAAACTGCGAAATAAGGAGGCTTTATGGAATAAATGGTTAAAGTCTGAACTATTTAATGGACACAGTTGATTTGGAAACGTTGTATCTTAGAGATATTGGATAAGTTCATCATGCATGTATTGAAAAGAACAAGGTTTGCTTAACAGTTTAATGGTTGGCTCATTTCAAAGGATCATCCACCGATCCAACTAAAACTATTTCGATACCAATGCCGTACCCGAACTGGTTGGAACCAGATGAGACGCCGAGTAACTCGGCGCCTCACCAGTATCCAAACTAATTGTTAATGTGGTAATGAGTTATGAAAGAAAAACGAATGAAAATTATATAGCAGACGGTAAATTTTGCTAACGACAATATTTACAGACGACAATATATTTGTCAACGAAAGAGTTAAGTTCCTACAGGCCAAATTACCCTTTCAAGTGATTCTTTTATGACTCCGAGGACACGTAATTGAGGTTATAAACTGAATGGGTAAGATAGACGGGCCATTAAACGTGTTATTTTATCGTAATTTAATTCATAAGATTAAAAAGATAAATATATGACACCGTTGTCTTGATAACCTTTGCAAACAGTTTGGATCCAGAAGAATACAGAGTAACTCGGTATCTCAGTAGTATTCAAACTGTTTGGTGCCCTGACAAGGATTTTGAAAAAAAATAGTAAGAAAAAAGGTTTTTATTAAATATTGAGCAGAACTCAGTTTTAATAGATGAAGGCTAGTTAGAGTGCCCAGGGCTAGTTGCATGGGTTAATGCTGTGAATAATGTAGATCCAGACCTGCCTGTATCTTTGGCAAGCTGTATCTAATAACGTTTATATTCTTTGTCAGGTTGATTAGAAATACTGAAAATGATAACAGATGTATACCATTTCTGATGCACAGGCTGGACAACGCCTACACGGTTTGCATATACTTTAAATACAGTACAGTAAAACCTCTATATAACGACCACTAAATTACATCAAGTAGTTTGTGTTGAAGGCAGGTGGATGCTTAAATCAAGGTGATTTACTACTACAACTGCGGCTACTACTACTACGACTACAACAACAAAAACTACTACTGCTACTACTATGATGATGATGATGATGGAGATGGTGGTGGTGGTGGCGGTGGTGGTGGTGGTAATGTTGGTTATTATCATAATAATTATCATTATTATCCTTATTATTATTATTGTCATCATCATTATCAATATCACCATAATTATGAAAAAATGCATATTAAGTGGAATTGTAATATTTATTAAATACTTTCTGCATAATTATCATACCTAGTCTTACCTGCCAGGTGATTAATTAATCAGTGCATGAGCACAGTTTCCAGAACGTATCTTCGAAGTAATAGACAGGTTTCAATTATTATATTCAAATGTAACGCTCAACTTCGTGATTCTTTTACGCGTCTTTAAAACGTGATATTCTTTGCAATTCCACTGAAGTTATTGAAACTCTTTTAGTATATTACATGTGTATATCCATATAATCACGTGAAACTAAAATTTGTCATTTTTGACGTACATAAGTGCATAAGTATCCAGTAACAAATAGATACATCACTATTTTTTTTTAAATAAACTCCCAGTTTTGCATGAATGCTTGTTAAACAACAACAGTCCAACTAACGCTAGAGTAACGTTTTAAAATGAAATATTAACTTTTCATAGTATTTGGATAACATTTGACTGGGTGTTGTAATTTAAAACCCAGACAGCCTTGCAAACTAGTATCATGTTTGCTTTATAACCCTTACATGAACATTGCTCTGACCGTGACTATCTGTTCAAACTCCGACCTGGAAAAATAAAGCCTTTCCTCCGATTCGTACAAGCTGCTATAGACACTGCTGACAGAGAGTCAAATAGCTTGGATCCTGATGAGACGCCGAGTAACTCGGCGTCTCATCTGGATCCAAGCTATTTGCAAATGTCAGTCATTCCATTGCGTTTGTCAGCATAAGGGGTAAGTATTGTTTGTTATACAGGAAGAAAAATATAACTTTACGTTACACAAGGTCAACTGATTCAAGATTGGCATATTTTCTATTGATGGCTGGCTTTAAATTACCCACGTAAAAGTCAAAGTTAATTGGGAAAGTAAAATCTCATATTTTAATGTGCGCTTGCCATAATTGCGTGTATGTTTTCACGTATTTCAATTTTCCACGTATTTTGATGCTAGAAATATATTTCATAGCTTCGTGTCTGGGTTTCTGCTTTCATTAGTGACTATAAGTCCTTAACTCTTTCCCTGATGTAGATTAACCTATAGCCAACAGGGTAGACCATGCAGATGCTCTGATCTGTTTTCTTAAGAAGTAATAATGATATAACTACAGCCAACTCTGTCTTAAACGGCCATCAAAAAGAGGCCTAATTATGGGTATGTAAAAGTACAGTTGACTTCGATATCTCGAACTTCAAGGGACCATACAAATTAGTTCGAGATAACAGATGTTCGAGTCATCCGAATCATAATCTGACCAATATCTCTAGTTCACAGCTTAATGCAGGTCGAAAGTAATGCTGAAAGCTCCTGCATGAGCTTTCAGCATTACTTTCGACCTGCATTAAGCTGTAGCATGTGTTTCTATATATATATTTGTAGTGATACATTTCACAACAATTCTGTATTGTAAATTTTGGAAGGACCGAACTTTTAGTTCGAGTTATCCGAGGATCGAGTTATCCGAGTTCGAGATATCGAAGTTCAACTGTAATGCAAAAAGCTCCAATTGGTTGTTCAATAAATGAATGGTTTAAGACAGGTTCAACTGTTCTACCATTTTTTTCATGTCCAATAACCCTTTTTCATTACGCCATTATAAACAATCAGCAAATTAATATTGATACAGTCATTATTTCCAACATGGATATTCATTGAGTAAAGGGTTAGGCGAACCTTCGCTGCCATATTTATAGACGACTCTGTGACAAACAGTTTGGAGCAATACGAAACACGGACAAAATCCACATCGATGTCACACTGTTTGACATCGGGAATATGTTTTTGCTCTCCATTTTAAAATGTGAAAATATGATAAAACTTAGTACGCGAAATTTAGTTGGCTGCATAAGAGTTAAGAAATAACCCAAAAGCAGTTTGTTTTTTGCATTACTTGTGTCCTGCATTATGCAACCACCTGCTGTTGTGCGTTACCTGTGCCTTGCATTATGCAACCAATTGCTTTTGACCACTCCTCTGTTCAATAAATGAATGGTTTAACCCTTTCCTCCATAAATACGCCTTTCTACGCCTCTGTAAAAGTCACTTTTTTAAACCATTGTGATAAATAGAGCATTTGCTCCTTAGGAGCAAATGCTCTATTTATCACAATGATTTCAATACCTACACAATTCTAAAGTTTTCCTTTTCACTAGTAAATGCCCCTTTTCGGTAGATTTATTCAAAGAGGTAGGATCTAAAAATAGCTTATGAGGTAATGGGTTAAGACAGTTTCAACTGTTCTACCATTGTTTCAAGTCCAATAATCCTTTTTTCATGACGTCATGATTAACAATCAACAAATTAATATTCATAGAGTCATTATTTATTACATGAATATTCATTGAGTAAAGGGGTAGACGAACTTTCGCTGCAACTTTGTAACAATTATAAACTGTTTGGAGCAATAAGAAACACGGACAAAATCCACATCGATGTCACACTGTTTGACATCGGGAATATGTTTTTGCTCTCCATTTTAAAATGTGAAAATATGATAAAACTTAGTACGCGAAATTTAGTTGGCTGCATAAGAGTTAAGAAATAACCCAAAAACAGTTTTTTGCATTACTTGTGTCCTGCATTATGCAACCACCTGCTGTTGTGCGTTACCTGTGCCTTGCATTATGCAACCAATTGCTTTTGACCACTCCTCTGTTCAATAAATGAATGGTTTAACCCTTTCCTCCATAAATACGCCTTTCTACGCCTCTGTAAAAGTCACTTTTTTAAACCATTGTGATAAATAGAGCATTTGCTCCTTAGGAGCAAATGCTCTATTTATCACAATGATTTCAATACCTACACAATTCTAAAGTTTTCCTTTTCACTAGTAAATGCCCCTTTTCGGTAGATTTATTCAAAGAGGTAGGATCTAAAAATAGCTTATGAGGTAATGGGTTAAGACAGTTTCAACTGTTCTACCATTTTTTCAAGTCCAATAATCCTTTTTTCATGACGTCATGATTAACAATCAACAAATTAATATTCATAGAGTCATTATTTATTACATGAATATTCATTGAGTAAAGGGGTAGACGAACTTTCGCTGCAACTTTGTAACAATTATAAACTGTTTGGAGCAATACGAAACACGGACAAAATCCACATCGATGTCACACTGTTTGACATCGGGAATATGTTTTTGCTCTCCATTTTTAAAATGTGAAAATATGATAAAACTTAGTACGCGAAATTTAGTTCGCTGCATAATAGTTAAGAAATAACACAGGAGGGTGTTGCAAAATAAGATAAGATAAATGAAATGTAATAAAATTAAAAAGAAATATAAGAAACGTGCAGTAAACACCCTCTAAACCGGACGTTTAATTTAGTATTAATATCGGTCTTGGAGACAGGCGGCAGATTAATGCAGGATGAAAGCCATGCATAAAATCCGCTAGGAGCTTTCTGTGTGACTTTCACACTGCATTAAGCAGCTATCTGCCTAAAAGTATCTAAATTCTTCTAAACTAGATGTCCGGTTTAGAGGGTTTTTACTGCATTTCGTTATTTTTTGCTATCGTTTACTATGTATATTCAACCAATTGACCTCCAATAAGGCGCGTGCTAATATTCATTTCATCTGGATCCTGACTGTTTGCAAATTGAATTCTTTATATCACAAATCATTTATAAAGGTATATTCAATGTGTAAAGAATATTGAACACCGGAGCTACAGATAAAGATGCGTACTCAAATACTAAAATCGTCATTTCTAGAAATAAGAGATTTATTCGTATAGGTTTGATTCTAAGCATCTTATCTGGACCTCCGGAACACATTACAGAACCCTTTCCAAGCAGCCAAATAAGGGATGTCCAAAACTTTACTCCATATACATGCTATTCTAGGCATTCCTATGCCTTTGCAAAAAGAGTACAGTAAACCCTCTCTATAACGGCCACTAAAGTGTGTTACATGTAATTAGTTGGTATTTAGGACAGGCCGCAGCTTAAAGCAAGGTGAAAGTAAAACAGAACGCTCCTATAGGAGCGTTCTGTTTTACTTTCACCTTGCTTTAAGCAGCCACCTGCCTTTGACACAAAATATTTGAAGTAATTTAGTGGCCGTTATAGAGAGGTTTTACTGTATACCCAGATCAGACGACTCCTACAGGAGCCTTCTGATCAGGGTTTGCTCTGTTTGCTTATCGAATAATATAGATATGACTATTTAGTTTCTGCAATGACGAACCATTCCTGTGTTCATATGTCATTATAGAAAATAAATCTATACGTTAGTATTCACAACCTCGTTGTTTTTTACATGAATATTCATGGATTAAAGGGTTAAACCGTTTTCCTGATAGAATCAATTACAATTGCAATTACAGTGCACAGTGTGATCTATGTCTATTCTGTTTTGCAAAAGTGTTCAAACGCATCTTTATAAGATAAACAGTTGACGCAGGGTCCTCAGGATTGACTGTATGCTATTGAAACCAGACAGGAGAACGCTATAATACCTCTTATATGTATTTATAGACTTTGATCTCTGGCAAAGAGACCGAAGACGCATTTGAAGACGTATTACTCAAGTAGATACGATCAAGTCTTTTTCCAATCAACAATTACAAGAAGTGTATTTCTGCGTTTTAACCCTTCTCTTGCTGAATTTTTAAAATACATTTCTCCTTTTTTACACATGCCATGTTGTATATTTACATTTATTTTCACTGTGTACAAGTATTTCGCTGTGAACATCACTGCTGTGGAGTGCACTGGTTGCACAATCAACTTGTAAATAGTGCAGGAGCTGTCTCATCTGGGTCTTCACTCTTTACAGGTAGGTATATTGACGTGAATAGCAAGCGAAGGGTTAAGGCTGGCAGTAGACTAATGCAGGGGGGATAGGGGATAGGGAGATGCAGGGGGATAGACATGCAGAACCCCGTATACTGACCATATTATATTTGCATTGCAGTAATCTACCACCAATTGTTTAACTCATTACTCCATTAATGCGCCTTTGCAAACAGAGTAGACCCAGATCAGACGTCCCCTATATGAGCCGTCTGATCAGGGTCTACTCTGTTTGCTTCTGGTATAATATAGATCTGATTCTACAGGATTTGTCCGAGTCAAAATGCCCTGTGTTCATATACTATTGTAAAAATAGTCTAATTAATATTCATGATTTCCTCATTTCATACACTCGTTTGTTCAATTCATAAATGGTCACTTAACCCTTCGCTTGCTATTAACGTCAATATACCTACCTGTAAATAGTGAAGACCCAGATGAGACAGCTCTTGCAAGAGCTGTCTCATCAGGGTGTGCACTATTTACAAGTTGATTGTGCAACCAGTGCACACCACAGCAGTGATTGCACAGCGAAATACTTGTACACAGTGAGGATATATGTAATTATACAACAGGGCTTGGGTAAAGAAGGAGAAATGTATTTTAAAATTCAGCAAGCGAAGGGTTAAGATAGATGCTGTTGTAAAGACGGACGGTTCGATATATGGATGGGTGGAATGTTAGAAGTATCGTATGTTGAATGACATCAATTCTGGCTAACTGGAAGAAATGCTGATTGGCATGTTGGTTAGCTGGGTGGATAGATATATGACGGAAATGACGGATGGATAAATCGACAGATGAATGGACAGAATAATAGAAGGACAAACAGAAGCATAAAAAACTGACAAAGAAGATGGCAAACAAATAAGACGGACGGACGGATAACCAGACAGACAACTAACACATAGACAAACAGACAAATACATATATACATAAACAAACATAAAATAAACAGTCAGCCATACAAGCAAATAGACGGATAGACGGAATGATGAGCGCGCAAAAAGAAATAATTGCAGTACGATAAGAATCTTGGGAGAAGACAAAATACCCGGAGAGAAACAGAGGTAAAGACAACGAGAACGACAGACACATCGACGGTCTGTTATACAGAAGATAAACAGGTAGACAGACAAAGAAGCAGTAGCACAGTTAGACAGACAGACATACATGCAGACAGAATATACAGACAGATAACAGAGAATCAGACAAACAGACAGACGATAGACGGATGGACGGACAGAGGGACAGACAGACATACACCAAAATGTGCATAAAGACATGCTAAGGGACTGAATAACGGACGGACAAGCACACAAAAAGGAAAAACATATCAAACGGATTCGCAATCATATACATGTATATTGGTGGACGGGCCGGAAAACAGATCGACCGATAAGACAGACTGACGGCTTTAATACCAGCACGTACTTAAATAAAACTCGCACTGATCAGAATAATTAAAGGGGTAATTTGTGTGGCAGCTGAACAAAATTAAACGACTCTACAATCGAATCAATCAAAGAAATTGATATGTGTACACATATACGTACGTATCGTCCTCCGGAGTTACCGCCCTTGTTGTTGGTCTGCGAGCGCCCCTGGCTGATTGCGGAAGTTTCCTTTGCCCATTTCTTGTAGTACCTTCTGGGGCTGAAAATGGTCGAACTTTTCTTGACATGCAAGCATTTGGTTTGCTTTCTTTTGACTTATATGTAGAAAACTCAGTGGCTCTAGATTTATCTTCAGTTTGGATATTTATCAAACTTCTCCTGAAGCCCAGTTTATCCGAGAGCATTCCACTGTTAGAAGAACTATAAGTTCCTGTTGATGCTGACGATGCTCGATTCTGCCCGTTTCGGACAGATTTTCTTTTGTTTCCATTGTAACCATTCTTGTCACCTATCGAATCCGCACAATTTATCCTTTCAAGTAACGAAGGTTCGGTCAGGTATTTCATGGTTTTTTGTATATTGTTCTGTTTAACGTTTGTTCTACAATATTTGTCCACTTTTCAGTATACAACAAATACCGACACTCTTGGGACGACTACGAAAGCCTACAATTTGATTTTATATATTTATCCTTACACTGCTGAATTCTCAAATGGACTATTCCGACATTAAAACAGGTCAAGGTTATGGTGAACATTTAGTGATTTCTCTAAAGTCGAGTGTAACATGACAAACAGTGCAGACCTTTATGAGAGGGCTCCTCTAGGACCCCTCTCATCTTGGTCTACACCGTTTGAAAATGACATTAGTGACTCGTGTCCCGAATTGAAAGGTTTAACATTTAGCCCATTCCCTCATATTGACGGATTTTGACGACTCTTTAAAAGTAATTTTGTGAAACAATTGTGATAAATAGAGCATTTGCTCCATAGGAGCAAATGCTCTATTTATCACAATGGTTTCAAACTACAACATTCTAAAATTTTCCTTTTCTCTAGGTAATGCTCCTTTTCGGTAGATTTATTCAAATAGATTGTTTCTAAAAATAGCCTATGAGGTAATGGGTGAAGCTACCACTTGAATGACGTCTGCTTAAACTCCGATACGAAGCACTTTTTATTTACTTGAAATCCTACTAGCTTTGGGAAACTACTGACCGAGTGTCAAACAGTTTGAATCCTGATGAGACGCCGAGTTACTCGGCGTCTCATCTGGATCCAACCTGTTTCCGAACGTCCGGAAGGATAAAGGCTGATATGTACGTTGCGTAGGAAATACTTTTTAGCATTTACCATTTACTTTCATGTAATGTTCAATTGTAACGTTTTATTTTCCGATAGTTTTAAATCTACGAATGAAAAACGCGAGGTATAATGGACCTCCTTCAATTACGATCCATCTTTTATTTCAACTTTTACAGCCACTAGTTTAGTATGATGTTCTGTTACAGGCGATCGAGTTCCTGATTAATATCCTTTTAGCCCTTCCCTATATAGAGACATCTTTGGTACCAGAGTAGATCCAGATCATACGGCTTCTACAGGAGCCGTCTGATCAGGCTCTGTTCTGTTTGTTTAAGATTACAGGATTTATTCTACCAAAGTACTCCCATAGTAACACATTCTTCGTGCATAGTGCTATTGTAAGAAATAGAGTTAATATCCATAATATTGGTACAGTAAAACCTCTCTTAACCGAACGTTAAATATAGTATAAATATCGGTCTTTGAGACAGGTGACAACTTAATGCAGAGTGGAAGTCATGCAGAAAGCTCTTATAGGAGCTTTCTGCATGACTTTCACTCTGCATTAAGCAGTCACCTGCCTAAAATATCTAAATTCTTCTCTTCTAGAATTCCGGTTAAGAGAAGTTTTACTGTATCTTTTTAATGAAGCCCAGTTTGTTTTCAGAAAGAATAGCGTTTATCAACCCTTTCCTTGTTCAATATTCACGTAAGAAATAATGACATCATGAATTTTATAAGCTGACTTAAAACTGTAGAATTGGATATATACATGTATCATGCTATAAGCAAACAGAGTAGACCCTGATCAGACGGCTCCTCTAGGAGCCGTCTGATCTGGGTCTACTCTGTTTGCAAAGGCATAGAAAGGCGTATCTATGGAGTAAAGAGTTAACAGCAAGTTCACCCCAAGGCTACAAGCAGTTCGTTAACTATTCAATTGTTTATTACAATCCACCAGAAAATTCCGTGAACATCGAAGCTCTTCGTCATTCATTTGGCATGATGGAATAACTCATTAGAAAACCATTGCACAATAAAATATCTCTATAACGCATTAAATAAACACGAGCTCTATCTTTATAAACAAGTGGTTGCTTAATGCATGACGAACGTAATGCAGAAATCTCTTACAAGAGCTTTCTATATAAATTTCGTCCTGTATTAGAATACCACATGGCTTTAATACCCGATCCCTCAATACTTTATTCCATAAATATGCTTTTGTACGCCTTTGTAAATAGAGTAGACCCAGATCAGACAGCTCCTGTATTATCAATGATGCCAATATGTCTTAGACTAATATCCATGCAGTATAAGGTTAAACATGCACATGTCGCCTATCTAATTCCACATCCTGTAACATTATTACAGTACATACACCTCCTACATGATATACACTTTTGTCTTCTCCAGATCCGTGTTATACGGGCTGTTTATCTCACAGCCTAAAACCATTTATCTAACTGACGTAATAACTTAAGATCCAATATGTCCAAAGTCCCCCCTCTCGACAACCCGCGGTATTTCATCGATCAGTTAACTCTTATTACATCCGTTTAATTTCTGCTGCCAATGTAAATCTACACGCGCACGTCATTTTCTCCTGGTGAGCTATCAGCTTATTAATAACCCCAATAACTACCTGATAATTAAGTGCGAGGCGATCAGCCACGATTTGATTAGAATTTCTTTCAATACCTACAGTCAATACAATCATTGCATGTAACACGAGGTTGTACAGTAAACTCCCCTCTAAAATGGAATTTTAGTAAGTACGAATCACGATATTTTAGGCAGGTGGTTGCTTAATGCAAGCTGGAAGTCATGCAGAAAGCTCCTACAGGAGCTTTATGCATGCTTTTCACCCTGCATTATGCTGACTCCCCGTCTAAAAGACAAATATTTATACTAGAGGTTAGAGTTTTTTTTTACTGTATCCAAATCCGAACAAAAGAAGGAAAACGGGTGCCTTCATATGATTAACCCTTACTTAATTGTAAAAACAAAACAAAACTCGACTCCATTTTAGATCTGGTGCACTGTTGACCACTTTCGAAAATTCGATCAAGCTTTTGAGAAATTATTGATCGAGTATCAAACAGCTTGGAACCTGATGAGACGCCGAGTTACTCGGCGTCTCATCTTGATCCAAGCTGTTTGCAAAAGCGCGAGAAGAGTAAAGTTCGGTGAACATTCTTCTATGCCACGCTAAATTGCTAGCTTAAACCCATTTAGATTAACAATACATACGTTTGACTATATTAAGCATACGATTTAAAGAGGTGATTACATTGCCATTCATCTTCTTAAAATATCATATTCCGATTAACATTTCTATGAATTTTCAATCTACACTGATCATTCAATTTACACATATCCTTCTAAATACGATTATAATCTATCTCCGTAATTTACATTTTTAAATTTTGACCAAGATACTCTTAAAATGCATTTCAGTATAGTATTGTAAGACCATGTTTCGCTTGAATCTATTTATCTTCATCTGACCCATTCTGTAATCGATTCTCATTCAGTAAAAATACTCCCTATAAGTACCCTTCTTAATGCTTAACCCTTTCCTTCATATAAACGTGTTGTCACGCATTTACAAACAGAGTAGACCCAGATCAGACGGTTCCTATAGGAGCCCTCTGATCAGGACCTGCTCTGTTTGCTAATGGAATTTGAAAGATGTGTTTCTTTACTTTCTAAAATGGCTACAATGTTCTACCTTTCATAATTATTTCATGATAACTATTTTTGTTCATGAATATTCAGTAGGTATTGAAATTTGGAATAAATATAGAACAGGGAAATGGTTAATACAGGACTAAAGTAATTCAAAAAGCTCCTACACGTGTTGTTGCATTATTACTGCCTTGTATTCATGCAGCAATCACCTTATTTAAACATTTACGCCATGAATAATCATGAAATAATGACGTCATAAATAGTGATTAGCTGATTTTTTAAATGATGACATAATTATGAAAATCAAGATACATGTATTTTGCAAAGACAGAAACAGTAAAACCAGATCTTATTTCATAAGCAAACATCGAAGACTCTGGTCAGACGGCTCCTATATGTATATAAGCCGTCTGAATTGGTTCTCCTTTGTTTGAGAAAACGGGTTAAAAGCCACAATAAAAAGTCCGTTCTTGAATGTTGGTAAAGTTAAAGTTAAATTATCTACACCTCCAAGTTATCTCACGTCCAATCTTTCCATGTGCTTGTAATAGTGTTCTCCAACATGCAGTATACATGTTTAATTCCTCTTATGTACCTCCTCCTCAAGAAATAATGTACATAAACTCATAATTGAATAGAAACTGATCTGGGACGGAATCATTCACAACAAGCATTGGAAACCAAAGGACAGGTATACATCCATTTTTCAGTTTTGTTTTGCTTAAATAAAATAACACAACATTGGTAAGTATTTTACCGAATTCCAATTGCAAACACCCGTATCGTATCTATTAAACCCATGACCCTCTAGTTGCGGTGTCCAGATTTTTATAGTTAGGCCCTATGGTTTCGATGAAATAACCATTTGTAACATTGCGTTATAAAGTTACTAATCCATGACTGTTGGTGCAGGCCATGTTCTTACATAATGTTTGGTTAAACTATTTAACCCTGTTTCTGATAGAGACGATATTCCATGTCAATGTAAACAAAGTAGACCCAGATTAGACGACCCCTATGGAGCCGTCTGATCTGGGTCTGCTTTGTTTATTTAAAAATATAATATGAATATTATTTTACAATCTTTGTCGTGTCAAAATCTTCCCGAGCACATACAAGATTGTATTGATAGTCAAGAGTTTCTATTATATCAATGAAGCAAGTGGTTAAACACTAACTCTTCGCTTGCTATTCACGTCAATATACCTACCTGTAAATAGTGAAGACCCAGATGAGACAGCTCCCACAGGAGCTGTCTCATCAGGGTCTGCACTATTTACAAGTTGACTGTGCAACCAGTGCACTCCACATCAGTGATTGCACAGCGAAATACTTGTACACAGTGAAGATGTATGTAATTATACAACAGGGCATGGGTAAAGAAGGAGAAATGAGTTTTTTTAAATTCAGCAAGCGAAGGGTTAAGATTTGTTCTGTCGAGAGGAATATTGTTTAACATTTGAAGTGCTGAAAAGATAAAAAAAAAAAATCTGCTTCAGTTTTGAAATCAGACTTCTTCCAATTTTTTTCTCAAAGACGTACTGAACATATATAATCAATTAACCCAGTTGCTCCCACGATCCCATATATTGGACGTAGGCAAATAGTGTATACTCTGACCAGACGCCGCATGATGCGGCGTCTGATCAGAGTCTACACTGTTTGCTGATAGGAATTTTAATATAAAATAAAACGTAATTGAAATTTTAGGCTAGGCACCCCTTAGATAGAAAATGGACTAATCCAATATATAAACATGGAATAATCCACTGGGAGCAAATGGGTTAATATCACACGGCGTTGATCCAGACGGGAAGTCTAATTGCTCGACGTACGTGTATAATCTGGATGCAAAGGATTTGCATTGGGTTGTCATATTTTCATCAATAGAGTGGTGAATATTTATAAAAATACAAAACTTCAAGTAGTTTTACATGGTCATTGAATCTAGTCATATGTCGCGTCAGAAATATCTTGAAAAACGTAACCCTTATCTTGCTAGAAAAAATAATGTCTCCTTAATCTCTGAATTGCTGAACTTCTCACTGGCCTCCGATTCGATTAAACTTTTGAGAAATTATTGATCGAGAATCAAACAGCTTGGATCCAGATGAGACGCCGAGTCACTCGGCGCCTCATCTGGATCCAAGCTGTTTGCAAACGCGAGTCGGGTCGAGATTAGCAAGAGAAAGGGTTTACACCAATATTGTCATAAATGGGTACTAACAAATAAAAATAAGAGTGGTACCCTTCCCTCGCCTTGTTTGAACCGCTTTGATTAGTACAATAAGTGTATTTGTTGAGGACATCTACCTTTATAAAACAACGTAGACATGTCATAAATCTGCCATAGTTTAACTGTATAACGCTATAAAGCAATAAAGCGTTTGAGATCATCCAGTTCTTTTTCATGACTGTGTTCACAGGTTGTTGTGAATTCTATGATCCTGCGCTAATGTCTCCATTCATAAGTAATTCACATCGAGTTATTGAAAACCAAATGCGTTATGAATTACAATATACATGTACCCTTTTTACCCATTAATTCGTGAATATACATGTCAGAAATAACGACATATCAATTACATTTTGATTTTTGTATTGGTATATATACGCAAGACCATGGTAGAAACTGATGCATATTTTATCATAGGCAAACAGAGCAGACCATGGTCCGATAGCTTCTACATGTGCCGTCTGATCTGGGTCTACTGTGTTTGCAAAGGCGTAAAGAGATATACATGTAGATGAAGTAAAAGCTGACTACGACCACTGTTCAATATTCATATAAGAAATAAAGACATTATTAATATTTATAAGCAGAACTTTTATAATGTAAGCTTTTCAAATAAATGTTTTGCTTTAACATAGGCTGTAGAATCAGATCTATGTCATTTCAACAACAAACAGAACATACCCTGATCAGACAACCCCTATATAGGTGCCGTCTTGTTTTGGGTCTACTCTGTTTGCAAATACGTGAAACACAATTCATAATCAAGTAACGGCTAAATACATTTAGTTACCACTTGTCACATAGACCGACGATGTAGACATCATTTGTAATATCGCTTAACCCATTCCCTCATATTAACGACTTTTGACGACTTCGTAAAATTTTCTTTTTTTCTAGTTAATGCTCCTTTTGGGTAGATTTATTCAAAGAGGTTGGGTCTAAAATAGCATATGAGGTAATGGGTTAACTCTTAACCTAAATAATATTCATGAAACAAATAATGAACATATGAATCCTAATTAGCCGAATTCTTATAATAGCAGCGTGAACAAGGGAACTATTGTCCGTAGCAAAAACTGTAGAATCAGACCTATATTAGCTCACGCACAAACAGAGCAGACCCTGACCAGACCAAACAGCTTCTCAGGAACCGTCTGATCTGAGTCTACTTTGTTTTTCTACATTAAACACTTAAAAGAACAATATTCACCTCCTAAGAAATTATGAATTTATGAATATTGATTAGTTGCATGGATATACTGGCAACAGTGCATATCTTGATCAAGCAGCTCCTACAAGACTTCTCTGATCTGGGTCTACTCTACTTGCAAAGGCGTAAAGAGATATGTGTATGTGGAGAATGGCTAAAACGTCATGGTGATTTGCTTTTAGATATTTTTATAATACACTTGAACCTCGATTTCTCAAAATTCAAGGGACCATACAAATTGCTTCGTGATAACAGAATCCTATAGGAGCGTTCAGTATTACTTTCGACCTGCATTAAAGATTAAGTTAGATTCATTTATTAACCCTTTCACCGCCAATGTCACAAATATGCACCGCGACAAATAGTGCAGTCCCAGATCAGACGCCGCCTTTTCAAAGCGGCGTCTGATCAGGGACTTCACTTTTTGTCTCAACCTCTATTTCTATAACTAGGCTTTATTCCTTTGAAATGCATTTATAATCTCAATTCTTTATTTTACTAAAGGATTTTTATCCCGTCACTACAGCCGCTAGTGATGTAATAAAGGGGTAGCATAACAAACCTAAGTTTATATGTACAGTAGAGGTTTATTTGTATAGTAGGTGTAGGAATTTCTTCTTACAACAGGATCTATTTTTAATTTTTCTTCAAAATTGTTTTACCAAAAATAACGTATTAAGTTGAAAGAAAAAACACTTAATATGGATAATTATCCTTAACTATCCCAGTAAAGACCCAAACCGTCATTCAAAAAAAAAAAATAGAAAGGAAAAAGAGAGAAAAAAAGATTCGTCAGCGGTGAGAATCGAACCGGGGCTGACTGCACGATAAGCGACCATCGTAACCACTACGCTATCAGGCCAGGCATACCGTAAGCGAAATTGAAGATGTATATAAAGTTATCATGCTACTATATTGACGATTTTTTTTAAATAAAAATAAATAATACAAAAAAACTTCATTGAAACATTTATCACTCTCATGATAATTTAATCGATAAACTCTTACAAGGGCGGTGATGGTCATAGACCTAAATATAGCCTGTTACGTTCCATTGACGAGTGACGTTAGCCCTATCTAAAAATAGAAACCGAGACGACGGAACTCGAATTTGACCATGTAGAGCCTCCGGTAGAATAATAACCATGTCTGTTTGAATTAACATATCGACTCTCGATTCAAACGATCTTATTTTTCAAATTCAAGCACGTTTTCCCGTCTTGTAATGTAAGTATCGAAACTATTTTCCTCTGCGGTAGCTCATTATTGACGTCTTTAGAACGGAAATAAAAAGGGAGGTCCGTTGATCGAAAAACCGCATTTTCAATGCAAATTATTTCAATATTCGTATGTTTTATGAGTCTATGAAAAAAGATATAATTAAATTGACTGGATAAATAGAATAATAGGTTAGTGTCGTAGATGGGACGCCTTTATCCGACTCGGAGAGAAAGCAGTTGATGCTCGGCAAGCCTCGCCTCAACGTTTTCTCCCCTCGTCGGATAAAGGCGTCCCATCTACGGCACTAACCTATTATTCTCTATATCAAAATTTAACAAAATTTAGAAATTTGGCGCCGAAAGGGTTATCTTAGATTTCACGAAAAGTAACTTGCAGATTAGACCGTAACTTTAATGCCAGTAGTAATAATATGCGGATACGACAACATCAGTACATGTTTAGTGGCTAACAAGATTAACAATTTTGGCGCCAAATTTAAAAGTGTCGTATTCAATAATAATTTCATATTAAATATAATTCTAAACTAAATAATAAAGGTATATTAGTAAAACATTTGTTTTTAAAAACAATACAGAAAACAGTGAAGTCCCAGGTCAGATGCCGCCTTTTCAAGGCGGCATCTGACCTGGGACTGCACTGTTTTCAATGGTGCCAACAGGCGACATTGGCACCGAAAGAGTTAACAATTCTTCCTCTAGGTGCGACATGACTCGCATTTTACAAACAGTTGGGATCCAGATGAGACGCCGTGTAACTTGGTGTCTCGTCAGGGTCCAAGCCTGTGGAACCCCGTTAATAGTTTTCAAAAGCTTAGTCAGATTGGAAGTACAAGTAGCCAAAATTGCATCAGATCTAAATGTGAGCAGAACTTATTTTTCACAGCAATGTAAATATTAACCCATTACCTCATAGGCTATTTTTAGATACAGCCTCTTTGAATAAGTCTACCAAAAAGGAGCATTAACTAGAGAAAAGAAAAACTATAGAATTTTGTAATTTGAAACCATTGTGATAAATAGAGCATTTGCTCCTATAGGAGCAAATGCTCTATTTATCACAATGGTTTCACAAAGTGACTTTTACAGAGTCGTCAAACGTCATCAATATGAGGGAAAGGGTTAATAATATACTATTCTTCACTAGATAAACATTTTAGCCTCCCGAGCAAAATCATTTTAATCAATGTTTCACCCACTACAATTTCAAAATACAATCAGAATGTCAAACAGTTTAGATCCTGATGAGAAGCCGAGTTACTCGGGGTCTCATCTGGATCCAAACTGTTTGCAAAGATAACCACTCATCCGCCCGCAGCAGGTTTAAGCTTAATTTCCGACGTTTGATGTCATAATATGACAAACGTGACGTAAATACACTAATCTTGTTACCTCTTATTCATCTTTGAATGGGATTAATTACATGTACATAGATAAGAATTGATCATTCTTCGTTGTTGTTAAGGTCAGGTGAAAATTGTGTAGATATCAATGTTGAAAGGTGCTGTAATGTTGTGGTAATGGCTAATGTAATTGACTTTGGTCAAATAAATCCTATAATCCGTCTGGTAGATCTAGCCATTAAAGTACCCATTACTATTTTGAAAGTGAGAACAATAACTGACACTTACAAAAAGAGTAGACCAAAGCACCAATTGAATTGCCATGTACAAAAAGAGTAGACCAAGGCTAATGAATATGATTTAAGGAAAACAAAAGCATGAACTACATGTAACAAAATTAACACATTCTTTTCTACTGACGCTTTTTTGCGCCTCTGTAAATGTCATCTTTTGAAGACATTGTCATAAATAGAGCGTTTGCCCCTATGGAGAAAATGCTATATTTATCACAGTGGCTTAAAAACTACATAATTCTAAAAAATTTCCCTTTCTCTGGTAAATGCCCCTTTTCGGTAGATTTATTCAACGAGTCTAAAATAGTCGAAGAGAGAATGAGTTAAATCATGTATAAGAAAGCATGTATAGTTAAACAAGTTGGACCTTTATGTCTTTAAATGCTAAAGGGGGCGTAATTGGAGATGTCTGCATAATTTCCACCCAACATTAAGCTACCACAAACCTCAGCCGTTTCCCTCACAAAACATTTAAGCGCCTTTGAAAACATGGTACAACAAAATAAGACATAAACATTAATGAGGTAAAAGTTTAACCCTTCCCCTTATGTAAGCGCATTTTGACGCATCTGCAAACAGAGTAGAACCAGATCAGACGGCTCCTATAGGAGCCGTCTGATCAGGGTCTGCTCTGTTTGCTTATGGTGTAATATAGATCTGGTTCTACAGCTTCTGCCTGAGCCAAAATGTCCTGTGTTAAGAGTACTGTATATCTTTTGTCAGGCATTAAGCTACCGTCTGTTGTTGTTTTTAATCCCAAATTAGACTTCTTTTAACACTTTCCTCCATGAATATTCATGTAAGAAATAATGACGTCATGAATATTAATTGGATTAATTTGTTATAATATCATATGGAAATAGGAAATTTTAGCCATAGCAGAAACGGAAGAATCACATATATATTATATCGTAAGCAAACAGAGTAGGCCCTGATCAGACGGCTCCTATAGTAGTTGTCTGATCTGGGTCTACTGTGTTTCTAAAGACGTAGAAAAGGGTAGTTATGGAGGAAAGGGTTAAATGGTCGTATTATCGGGACACTTTACTGTACTGTAGATATGAATGGAATGGTCAGTCCGCCCAAGTGTAAATATCTATTGTATTATCGACAAGCATTGAACAAGACTACTGAGGTTTCTGACTGCTTCATTGTTTGATATGATAAATGTGTAAATTATTCATACTCGTCAACACTTGATTTCTATTCCAGGGGAAGATGTCCCACGCACTGACCATTATTTACGATATTATGTGTACATGTAATGGTATTGTACGCAATGTCAAAGGTCACTCGCGCATACGGGCGTTTTCATATTATTTTTTTTTCAAACATTAAGTAGCAAATGCATAGATAATCAAACATCATTTATTCATTACCATCTTATTCTTTATCATAATCATAAGCATCATCATCATCATCGTCATCATCATCATCATCATCATCATCATCATCATCATCATCATCATCATCATCATCATCATCATCATCATCATCATCATCATCATCATCATCATCATCATCATCATCATCATCATCATCATCATCATCATCATCATCATCATCATCATCATCATCATCATCATCATCGTCATCGTCATCATCATCATCATCATCATCGTCAGCATCATCATCATCATCATCATCGTCATCATCATCATCATCATCGTCGTCATCATCATCATCATCATCATCATCATCATCATCGTCATCATCATCATCATCATCATCATCATCATCATCGTCATCATCATCATTTGCAAACTCCCATACATATTCATTACGTGATCTCTTTCTGGAGGTGTTACAGTTTAGTATCATTCAAATTTCGTCAAGTTCAGACTTACCCTTCTCTTGCTGAATTTTAAAATACATTTCTCCTTATTTACCAATTTCATATTGTATAATTACATATATCTTCACTGTGTACAACTATTGCGCTGTGCAATCACTGCTGTGGGGTGCACTGGTTGCACAATCAACTTGTAAATAGTGCAGACCCAGATGAGACAGCTCCTGCAGGAGCTGTCTCATCTGGGTCTTCACTATTTACAGGTAGGTATATTGACGCGAATAGCAAGCGAATGGTTAAGTCAGTGTCTGTCAAAATGATCTGAGGGTATTAAATCAAATAGTTTTCGCACGATAATACTCTAAAATCGACCATTTTTCGAAAGCAAGTCCTGTCAAAAGTTTATAATAGATGTTATAAGTGGTATAATCTAAATCCATATTAAACCCAATGCGTGTTGTTTTAAGGATTATCTACCTGGCACTGTGAATCGAAAGTGGGCGGGGTAAACATACACGTGCTTCCCCTAGTCCATAGTCTACGTACAGAACAACCTTATTGACTCATTTCCTGGTGTAAAAAATAATGTCAACTACAACTCTGATCTACATGTAATCTGATTCGATTCGATCAAGCTTGTGAGAAATTACTGGCCCAGTGTCAAACAGATTGGATCCTGATGAGACGTTGGGTTACTCGGATCTTGTCTTGGACCAAGTTGTTTGCAAAATGACTGTGTAGTTGCGATTAGTGCGGTCTATGTTAACCCCTCCCCTGATGAATATTCATATATGAAATAATGACGTCATGGATATTAATAAGATCATTTTTCATAATGGCATATGAACACAGTCAGGATATTTTGGCTCAGATCAGATCTTTATTACATCATAAGCAAACAGAGCAGACCCTGGTCAGACGGCTCCTATAGGTATACCCATAATTAGACCTCTTTTTTATGACCGCTGAAGACAGACTCAACCGCAATATGTTCTCTATATACCAATGCATTGCAAATGTTGATCGAAATCCTCATCATAGACGTAATATCTTATCTGGGTCTACAGCGTTTGCAATTCAATATTAATCCTTTTCTCAAAGAACTGCTCATTTAACAATTATCCAGCTCAGCGCGATCGGATAAGAATTTGCAAACAGGGTCAAAGGTTATAAAACTTCATTCTCAAGTATCTGATTGGTCAGATTCTGAGCTTGCTCAGAATCTGACCAATCAGATGCTTGAGAATGATCTCAGACGTTTTATAACCTCGGGGCCTGGTTAAACCAAAATGAGAAGCCTTTACTCGGGTTCTCATCAGGGTCCCAGCTGCGAACTATTACAAATTCTGAGTCCGAGTCTAAGTTCATTATAGAACATCTGATTGGTCAGATTTTGAGCGAGCTGAAAATCTGACCAGTCCGATGCTTGGGAACGATTTCAGATTCAAGCCAAGTTATTATATAAAAATGTTCTAATTGCAAGGTCTCAAAATTGAATGGTAGAGTCTGACATTATTTTTCACAGCAGAGTAAGGGTTAATTGTACATGTAACTAGAAATAAATCAGATGCAATCTTTAGGTCAATGCTGTTTTAGCCAGAGTGCAAAACATTTATCAGGCGTAATGTCAAAAGCTCACCGTCAAAACACATTCCAGCCGTGCCATCGATCCTAGTGTAAATGGCGACTGGTCGAGTGGGATTATAGCTTAGGACGGGGGTTGCATTCCGGGCATTGTTTAGGAAAAAATAAAAAATATGTGAACATAGGCAATCAAATGTTTTGTGAGGGAATATTGGACTTGTTGATTGCTGGATGGAAGGATGGTGCATTATTAGACTGTTGTACTTGTAGATGAAGGACTGATTGTTGTGTGATACACTGAACTCTCATTATACCGGTATTCGTTACAATGGCACCCGCGTTATATCGACAGTATGTTTTGAAACAAAATTACCGTTAGATCCTTGAAACAACCACTGAATAAATAGGTGCAATGCCAATAAGACAGGCGATCGCTTAATGCAGAACACAAGAAGTGCAAAAAGCTCCCTTTGGGAGCTTTTTGCACTTCTTGTGTTCTGCATTAAGCGGTCATCTGTTGGTACTAGTTTGAAACTGGCCACATGACTCCTTTGATATATAAACTCTTTATAACGGAAACCTCGTTATACCAACAGCATGTCTGGAAACAAACACCTCCGTTGTAACGAGGGTTCACTGTATATATACACTTGCAGTGTGCATGTATTGATCAACAGAAATACAGGAAAACAAACGACAGACGGAGAGACGGACATACTTAGGCAAAGAGATAACATACACACATACAACTGACTGGCTGCAGAAGATATGCTACAGTTTTGAAAACGAAAACGACAAGTAGTCTGCATTGAAAACAGTAGAACGTGCCTTAAGCGGTCATCAAAAATATTTTAAAGTCTATTTATGGGTCTGAAATGCGGGCGGTTGCTTGATGCAGGTTGAAAGTAATGCCGAAAGCTCCTATAGGAGTTTTCCGCTTTAGTTTTGTCCCGCATTAAGCAACCACCTGCTTTTAATGATCAATAAATTATTGGCCTCTACGGTAAACGCAAAAGAAATGATATCGCGAGACACAAATATTGTATTTAGTTTAGAGTATCCTAGGGTAGCATTAGGAAAGATTCGAACAGTATCAGGATAACAGAACAAAACAAAGCAGATCTTTGTTCAACTAGTACAACCATGTAGATTGCTGATATAAATGCATGTCACATACAATGTAGATCACATGAATCCTCAGACTGATGTTAAAACAGTAAAAATTTATGCAGTATTGACAAATGCAAAAAAAACATGTGCAATGCTAAAGTGCATAATCTAGACAAAGTAAATGGTAAAACATCGCAATCAATTTAATTTTGAGCAAACTCATAATATGAAGGAACAATGTCAAATATTTTGTGTATTGAATACTGAGTGTTGAGACCGAGGTCTGAGGTCATTCCTACATGCCCAATGTCCTAATCCCTAGCTGTTTGTTACATATACTGAACTCTAAACTCAAACTAGTCAAAAACTGCAAACACATCTGCATTATAATTTTTAACATTCCAATAATTATCACAAACATAGCGATGCAACGAAATAACGCTGAACAGGCCATTATCTCGCTAAACGCGAACAGACTCTTATTAGCAAGCATCTTGGATCCAGATGAGAGTAGCGGCGCGTCTATGCATGGTCCAACTTGTGTGGCATAACAGGGCTTATTCAAACAGTAGGTAGTCAAAATACACCCGATCAAAATTTGAGCAAACATTATGTTTTACAGCGTGGTGAGTTGGGGTTGGGGAGGGGGGGGGGGGGAGGGGGAGGGGGAGGGGGGTGAGTAGTGGGTTAGGGTTGATATTGTACGTACAGAAAAATAAACAGCTGGAAAGTCCCTCCATAGCGACCACCAACAAAGGTCTAAATCTGATTGTAGGAGTCATCTGATCAGGGTCTGCCCTGTAAACTCTTCAAGGGAATGTTCTGCTTTGACAAATAGTGTAGTATCATATCTATACCATGTCATAAGCAAACACAGCAGACCCTGATCAGACGGCTCCTACAGGAGCCGTCTGATCTGGGTCTACTCTGTTTGCAAAAAGTGTAGAAATATGAGGTAAATGGATAACGTTTTACGTATCCAAATATCTGATATATATCTAGATACTGCTTGTCACGTGATATCATCAGTAGGCTAATGCATGTTTAACCCTTTCCCTCATAGGCTTTTTTTTTAGATCCAATCTCTTTGAACAAATCTACCGAAAAGGAGCATTAACTAGAGAAAAGAAAAACATTAGAACTTTGTAGTTCTGAAACCATTGTGATAAATAGAGCATTTGCTCCTAGGAGCAAATGCTCTATTTATCACAATGGTTTCAAAAAGTGACTTTTACAGAGGCGAAGATATGCGTATTTATGGAGGAAAAGGTTAAAGTTAAATGTCATGCAGTCATTATTCAAATGTCAGTTGCCTTGGCATGGGAACTATTTAGGCCACTCATGGAGTGTTACAGGTGTCACGTAAATACCCACAAACCTTACTGTCGTCTGCTGAATTTACAGTCTGCTTCTTCCCTGACACTCTATCTTTACGAGAATCTATTACTGGATACATTTCAAATGGTATGAACCCTTGGCTCTTTCCCCCATGAATATTGATTTAACCCTTTTCCTCTTTGAATAGTCATATACATGTAAGAAAACATGGTGACAACGTGAATATATATTTGTTTATTGCTTAGAATGGCATATGTACACAGGAGCTTTTGGTATTGTTATTAACAGTAGTTAGTTCTATTATCAGTTCGAAAGCAAACAGAGCAGACTCTGATCAGACGGCTACTACATGAGCAGTCTGATCTGTTTCTCTGTGTCTGTCTGTCTCTCTCTGTGTCTCTCTCTATCTGTCTCTGTCTCTCTCTGTCTCTGTCTCCGCATAATGCGACGTCTGAACAGAGTCTACACTGTTTGCTGATAGGAATTTCAATATAAAACAAAACGCAATTGAAAATTTAGGCCATGCACCTCTTAGATAAAAAATGGACTAATCCAATATATAAACATGGAAGAATCCACCGGGAGCAAATGGGTTTCGCTGCCAAATATTGTCTGCAAACGTTTTCGTCTGCTACAATTTTCATTTTTTCTTATTTTTCTTCATGTTTGCTTCTGAAAAAACGTAGTCACAGTAATAAACATTTTGAATCCTGACGAGACGCCGAGTTACTCTGCGACTCATCTGGATCCAAACTGTTTGCATAGGCAATCATAGATGCGGCATTGGCAGCGATAGAGCTAACTATTTAAGAATACAGTAAAACCTCTCTATAACGGCCACTAAATTGTGTTAATTAGTCGGTATTTAGAGCAGGTGGCCGCTTAAAGCAAGGTGAAAGTCAAACAGAACGCTCCTATTGGAGCGTTCTGTTTAACTTTCACCTTGCTTTAAGCAGTCACCTGCCTTTAACACAAAATACTTGATGTAATGTAGTGGCCGTTATAGAGAGGTTTTACTGTATTTACCAAACACATTTGTTATAAGCATATGGAAATTCAAAACGTGACGAAAAATGTGGTTTGTCGTCATAAGAACGGCACATTAATGTATGATTTTTTTACAGCAGGCGACGTCTTGAAATATAGAGGTAATTTCACCCTTAGCCGTCTGTAAAAAACAATAGTTGCTTTAACTCAGAATTGCTACAATTTTTACTTACGTTCGATTGGTTAAAATGTTTAAGAAATTACAGTTGAACTTCGATACCTCGAACTTCAAGGGACCATACAAATTAATTCGAGATAACAGAAGTTCGAGTCAACCGATTTCGAATCTGAACACTTCCTCACGGCCACAGCTTAATACAGGTCTAAAGTAATGCTGAAAGTTCCTGTTTTGGAAGAACTGAACTTTTTGTTCGAGTTATCCCGATGTTCGAGTTATCAGAGTTCGAGATATCGAAGTTCAACTGTATTGACGGAATGTCAAACAGCTTGGATACTGATGAGACGCCGGGTATCGATTGTTCATTTGGATAGAAACTGTTTGCAATGCCAGCTGGGTCACGCTCAGTAGGCGCAAGGATTAATGCGGAAGATTAACTTTTAACCCTTTCCTCCATAGATACGCCTTTCTACGCCTCTGTAATAACCACTTCTTGAAACCATTGTGATAAATAGAGCATTTGCTCCTTAAAACTACAAAATTCTATTTTTTTCTTTTCTCACGGCAATGCTCCTTTTGGATAGATTCGTTCAAAGAGGTTGGGTCTAAAAATAGCCTATGGAGGAAAGGGTTAAAACGCTGGCTTTTCAAATGAACTATTCTAAAATTCAAACAGGTCAAGCTTATGGTGAATATTTAGGGCTTTTTCTAAAGAAAAGCGTAACATGACAAACAGTGCAGACCCAGATGAGAAGGCTCCTCTAGGAGTCCTGTCATCTGGGTCTACACTGCATGCAAAGGGCATTAGTGGCTCGTGTTACGCACAGTTACATAAACTCAAATAACATCAGCAAAATTCTAAAAGCCGAGTATATTGTTGAGTTTTTATTTATTTGTTAATTATTTTTTATAATGTCATTCTGTTCAGTTCAGCTCTGCGTCTTCGTAAATTGTAACAGTGTTGCGTGTTTGGTTTGGATTGACTGATATGTATATTCAAACAGAAGAAGAGTTTCAATAAAATCGAGTATCATTTTATTAGTCTGGTATAACTACAATTTCCATACGGACAACTCGCTGTTCAAGTAGGCGCCATTTATCGCCGGTTCAATTAAATCTGTCACAGGTTTTAAGCGAGGACACTTGAAACTTTTTACCAATAGCCCTTTGCATGCAAACAACTAGTTTACTGGCATTTCAAAACAGTGCAGACCAATATCAGATGGTTTCTAGAGGAACCCTCTGATCAGGGTCTGCACTGTTTGTCGTTCGAAGTCTCCTAGCAAATGTATGCCTTTAAGCCTTTCAATCCTGATTTATCTGAAGTGGAATAGCTCATCTGTGTTTAACTGTATAGTCCAATCATTATGATAGTCTTAACCCTTCTCTTGCTGAATTTTAAAATACATTTCTCCTTCTTTACCCATGCCCTGTTGTATAATTACATATATCTTCACTGTGTACAAGTATTCGCTGTGCAATCACTGCTGTGGAGTGCACTTGTTGCACAATCAACTTGTAAATAGTGCAGACCCTGATGAGACAGCTCCTGCAGGAGCGGTCTCATCTGGGTCTTCACTATTTACAGGTAGGTATATTGACGTGAATAGCAAGCGAAGGGTTAAACTTTGCAATAGGATTTCGAATGACAAACAGTGCAGACCCTGATCAGAGGGCTCCCCCAGGAGCCCTCTGATCTGGGTCTACACTGTTTGCAAAAGACAGTGCGCACGTGCCCCTGGTTGAAAAGGTTAACATTAAGTGGATTCTATAATTTACATGTAACACTAATAGACAATTTTGCTTTGATTATTCGGTATGCAAAGTGTTAAGTGATTTCTAAGTGCAGGCAGATAGATCAAGATGTACAACACAGTACAATGGTTGTATTCAATGAAGATTTCATTATGTATACATATTTATGAGATAAACTTCTTGCTGGCATTATGATAAAACGTACGAGATATTTAACCTTTACCTTGCTGAGGCAATTCTTATTGGCCGAAAATTTTCGCTCTCGTAACTCTAAAAGTCAAATTTTCTCTATTTGTAATATATACATGTATAAATTTTACCAGGGTGTCCAAAATACTGGATCCTGATCAGATATCGATATACTCGGTCTATATCTGTATCTGGATCCCAATTGTTTGCAGATGATACAAAAATGCACCAAACCCTTGATAAAGATTACGAACAGAACATGTTTGAGTGTCTATATTTCAATTAATTTCAATTGAAACTTTCTTTGCTCTTATCTACAACAGTTCAAGTTTCCGAAAATATGATCACAAAAAAGAAGGGCAGGTTTCTGCTTAACCCTTTCCCTGTTCTATGTTTATTCCAAATGTCAATACCTACTGAATATACATGGATAAAATAGTTATAATGAAATACGGAAGGTAGAGCATTGTAGTAATTTTAAAAAAGTAAAACAAACACACCAGAACTATCAAATTCCGTAAAAAAGGGGACTTTGATCAGACTTCTCCTATAGAAGCCATCTGATCTGGGTCTACTCTGTTTGCAAATGCGTGAAAATGCGTTTATAAATTATGTGAAGGAAAGGGTTAATACAGGATGAAAGTCATACAGAAAGCACCCTGAAGATCATTCTTTATAACGTTCATCCTGCATTCATACATTCACTCCCATATCATTTAAGTTAAGCCTTCCAGATTTCATAAATGGACATACGTCGTAATTTGGCCTAAACAATGACTGGGTTCTGGCTCAGAGGGTTCTCATCGTTAATTTGGTCGTTGATATGATGATAGTGAAATGCTGATGAACTTTCATGGGGCTAACTCTGAAGATATTTCAGTTTTGGCACAATTTGAGTGTATGGAAGTTTTAAAAGGGACATAACTCTGACAATTTGCATTACGATATGCTAGATGTAAGGGTTGTAGTCTGAAGCCAATTCATTGCCATCACTACTGTGAATATACATATTAAGTTTTATGAGCCTAGTTATAAAGATGTTTAAAGTATGCAAAACTCCGGAGAAGTTTTACCTCTGCAAAATACATATGAATGTAAACATAACTCCATGTACCTATGAGCAAGAATTTACATTATATGAGCCACTTTTTGTGAAAAAATAACATCAATGAAATGTTGGTAACTACAGCTACAAGCCTTTCAATTTTGAAGTAGAGAAAGGGTTTAACAAGAGAGAGACACCAGTTTGAAATTTTAATGATGTCTTTTCTTTAATGCTAGATTTAACCTTAGGGTTAAAATTGGTGAAAAAATACAAAAAGCTACCACCGATTTACTGCTATCACATATTTTCTGATTCTAGATACTTATATCTTATCAAAAAACATTGATAGCATTATTCCCCAAAGATGGTACCGATAGCCAAATTTTGGGCTTCTGGCTCATGGCCTATGTCCTACTGTATACGTACGTAGTAAAGTGTTAGTAACATGGAACACTGTATACTTATAATAAAAACTATTATTGTACATGTATATACAAAAAACCGTCTCTGAACTGGACGTTCAATTAGCATAGTTATCGGTGTTAAAGACAGGTGGCAGCTTAATGCAGGATGAAAGTCATACTGAAAGCTCCTTTAGGAGCTTTCTGTATGACATTCACCCTGAGTTAAGTAGCCACCTTTCTAAAAGTATCTAAATTCTTCTCTTCTATTATTCAGGTTAAAACATTGATTGGTATAGCAAACAATGGCGACCCTGATAAGAAGGCTCCTCCTTAGCTGGGCCTACACTGCATGCATATGTCCCGTGTATAGGATCACGATGGTTTGTGGGTTAAAGAACGGGTTTTGCAACTTTTTGGCAACAAACCTTAGAAGTAGACAAACATTAAAATATTATTATTATACTGCAAAGTAAAATCCTCACTTCTGATTGGTTAACTAGCCGTGTACATGAGTCCATGTACCCTGTGAGCTGACAGGGTACATAGAAATTCCCCATGGCAGGCCCCACATATTATGGTCAGAAACCAAGACACCGACTTCTCGACTCGGCTAAACAATAGCAAAATTCATAATAGACAACTATTGATACCTAAAGAAACAAATGCAGAAATGAATTAAAAAACATCATTGTTTGAAATGACCAATAAAACAGTTTTTAGAAGAGTTATTATATCGTCCAGCCATCTATAATAATACGAACGCCGATGAAATACAATACACACCACTTCGGATACCTTCGGGTAGAATTAATGTATTGGGGCGCTTTTAGGGGAATTAGCGTGTTTAGTGATTCAACATGCCAAAATGGATTTATATAAATTATCCGAACCGTAAAACTTTGCAGTATAATAAATTCGTTATACAGTTCTTTCCCAGGGTACATGACGATTTATTCCCGGCTGGTAAAATCATGTAACCCTCGCCTAACGGCTCGGGCAACATGATTTTTCTCAGCCGGGAATAAATCGTCATGTACCCTGGGAAAGAACTGTATAACTAATAATGTAGCGATCAAAAAATTGAATGTGATACGGAACCATTGCTTTAACCCATTCCCTAATATTGACGACTTTTGAC
Organism: Azorinus chamasolen; assembly: GCA_963576725.1. Classification (NCBI taxonomy): domain Eukaryota; kingdom Metazoa; phylum Mollusca; class Bivalvia; order Cardiida; family Solecurtidae; genus Azorinus; species Azorinus chamasolen. The sequence continues at coordinate 9,777,086 of OY755249.1, forward strand.
GACTCTGTAAAAGTCACTTTATGAAACCATTGTGATAAATAGAGCATTTGCTCCTGTATAGGAGCAAATGCTCTATTTATCACAATGGTTTCAAACTACAAAATTCTAAAATTTTCCTTTTCTCTAGTTAATGTTCCTTTTCGGTAGATTTATTAAAAGAGGTTCCATCTAAAAATAGCCTATGAGTTAATGGGTTAAGTAAAAACCGATATTTTTGCTAAAAGCACTTGTTTTCACTCATTTGATACCTGTCTGAAACTCTGCTGTTGGACCAATGTTGAACAGTATATGAAACACTGCTAGGACATAATTCTATATACATGTATATTCTAAGCTTAACCCTTTCCTTAATATAAACGTGTTTCCATGCATTTGCAAACAGCGTAGACCCATATCAGACGGCTCCTACAAGAGCTGCCTGATCAGGATCTGCTCTGTTTGCTAGTGGAATTCGAAATATCCATATCTTTACTTTTTTCCATTTTCTTGCTGAATTTTTAAATACATTTCTCCTTCTTTACCCATGCCCTATTGTATAATTACATATATATTCACTGTGTACAAGTATTTCGCTGTGAAATCACTGCTGTGGAGTGAACTGGTTGCACAATCAACTTGTAAATAGCACAGACCCTGATGAGACAGCTCCTGCAGGAGCTGTGTCATCTGGGTCTTCACTATTTACAGGTAGGTATATTGACGTGAATAGTAAGCGAAGGGTTAAACTTGGCTACAGTAAATAGTGAGTATTCCACCTTCCATATGTCATTATAACTATGTTGTCCATGACTATTCAGTAGGTATTGAACTTTGGAATAAATACAGGAATAACCTGACTATTACAGAAATTTATTTCTAAATACATAAAGAATCTCGTACTTTAAACCCTTAATTAAATTCTTCTCATGAATGGCGGACATTTAAACACTTGTCGTATTAATACTGTAATCGTTAGATCTGTTTCATGTGTAAATATTGGGCTTAACCCCTTCAACCCTTGATTTTATAATGGACTGTTCCAAACTTCAAACAGATCAGACTTACAGTGAGTATTCGGGGATTTTAACAAAGTGTAGCGTGACAAACAGAGCATATCCTGACGAGAGAGCTCCTCTAGGAGATCTCTCATTGGATCTACACTGTTTGCAAAGGACATTAGTGACTCGTTTCTTGCATTGAAAGTGTTACTGTTCAGTCATTTCATCTAAAGTTAGTATTTGAATGTATTGTTGTATTGTAATGGGCTTGTGTGGGAGCATATGTTTGCATGTGTCAAACAGAACGGATTTAGAATTTCATTTTATAGAAAAGAAATCTGCACAATACAAGAGGTTAATTATATCAAAGTATGCCACTTAATATCGATGGGTACAGTAAAATCTCTCTATAACGGCCACTAAATTACATTTGTAGTTTGTGTTAAAGGCAGGTGGCTGCTTAAAGCATCGTGAAAGTAAAACAGAACGCTCCTATAGGTTTTACTTTCACATTGCTTTAAGCAGCCTATAGGAGCATTCTGTTTTACTTTCACCTTGCTTTAAGCAGCCACCTGCCCTAAATACCAACTAATTAACACAATTTAGTGGCCGTTATATAGAGGTTTTACTGTACTTGTTATAATATTGAAACAGAACAGAGCAGGTATTTGACTGGTGTGAAATAAAGTGTCTATTGCCAGAGTACATGCGTTCATAAAACCAACCAAAACTAATTAACCCTTTCTTCACAGTATATACGCCTGCAAACAGAGTAGACTCAGATCAGACGGCTCCAATTATCAGACGGCTCCTATAAGCTCCTAATGAAATTCTAAATCCGTTCTTCTTTTTGACACATGCAAACATATGCTCCCACACAAGCCCGTTACAATACAACAATTTATATCAGGATCTGTTCTGTGTGTTTATAATATAACATAGATCTGATTCTACAGTTTTTGCCTTGGCAAAGTCCTAATATGCCATAATATAATCTGTTTAATATTCATGATGCTATGATGAATATTCTTGGCGTAAAGGGTTAATAGAATAGACCCAGATCAGACGGGTCTTACAGGAGCTATGCCATTTGAAGCGTAAATTGGACACTAATCATGTTGATAGATTATCACCTTCAATGTTTCATGTAATCATGTGTACAGCAAAGCCCCGCTAATGCGACCACCTAAAAGATATATAATTGTGGGTGCTAGATGCAGGTAGTAGCTTAACGCAGGACAAAATCAATGCAGAAAGCTCCTAGAGGCATTAAGCAACCAGCTGCTTATAAAGACAGATATGTTTATTTATTAAGTGGTCACATTAGAGGGGTTCTACTGTATGTTTATTTATTAAGTATATATAAAACCCTTTACTCCATGTATATGTATGAGTTAACACATTTCCCTGTTCTAGGTTTATGTCAATACTTACTGAATGTTCATCAACAAAATAGTTCTAATGAAATATGGAAGGTGGAAATTTGTAGACATTTTAGAAAGTAGAAACACAGATCTTTAAAATTCCACTAGCAAACAGAGCAGACCCTGATCAGACGGCTCCTATACATGTATGAGCCGTCTGATCTGGGTATACTCTGTTTGCAATTGCGTTAAAACACATTTATACATGTATGAGGGAAAGGGTTAAACTCCCCTATGTTGGCACATGTATTATATTGAATAGCATTTGGATATTTTAAGGCAGGATAAACTAGGGTCTAAAAGACCCCGAGAGCACAAACAGTGCTGGCCCAGTTCAAACAGTTCTTATAAGAACGTTCTAATGTGGATCTACACTGTTTGCAAAGTGACAATTTTATGTAGTAGATGGTTAAGAGGGCACCATTGTATGTCCAAAGTTTGTGGATATATTTCACTCCCGTACATTTGTATAACTGCAGAAAATAGAAGCGTGTTGACGTATAATTTGCTAATCGAGTTTAGAACGGAAATCTGTCAACGGGGACGAGCTCGTAAAGACCTTTACAAACAGTCTGGTTCCAGATCAGGACCTACACTGTTTGACACTCTGAGTTTTTCAATAGAAATGAAAAATCAATTTGTAAGAAAACCGTTTTTTTTTATTCTTATAAAGGTTAATCATTTCGCTGCCAATGTAGCACCTGTGATTACCTTCGGAAACAGTTTGGATTCAGATGAGATGCCGAGTAACTCGGCGTCTAATCAGGGTCTAATCTGTTTGTTACTGGGACTGGTTTTTAAACAAAAATGAAGAAAGGTAATACTAATACTGAATTATAGTATATAACAAAGTTTGCAGATAATAATATTTGTCAATAAAATATTCAATAATGTAGTTACTACAGTCTTGCACTATGTCCTCGGAATGATACTAGCACTTAAGGTTTTAAGTGACATGTGGTAAAACAGGGGCCAATATTATGATCGGGTTCTCGAGTATCCTTTAGGGAGAGAGAGAGAGAGAGAGAAATACAGATGTAAAGAAAGAAAAAGAGAAACAGAGAAACAGAACAAACAGGGACAAGGACAGACAGAGATGGAGAGAGAGAGAGATAGAGAGAGAGAGAGAAGAGAGAGAGAGAGAGAGAGAGAGAGAGAGAGGGGGGAGAGGGGAGGAGAGAGAGAGTGAGAGAGAGATGGATGCGGAGGAACGGATGGAGAGAGATGCACATACACTATAAAGAAGCAGGTACATTGTACCATGACAGACATAATGAGAGAAAAGTAGAAATACAGACATATACATACACAGAAAAGAAAACAGATAGATACAGTGTGTAAACTTTGTAAAGCGTCCATTAATTAAGGACAACTCTTTTATCAATATTGAGTATGAAACACATGACTGTCTCCCTTGATAAAATGAACCGTTGTATATCCAGAATACTGATAAGGGATCGAAACGTAGTGTTTACAGGGAATAAATTCATTTTGTTCCTTTCATTAATCCGAGAAATGAGAACATAAGCATTTGCAAATAATGTAGACGAAATTAGAAGGCTAATAGAGGAACCCTTTGATGAAGGACGGCATTAATTATTGTTTTATATATATTGTTCCTTAACCCATTACCCCATAGGCTATTTTTAGATCCAACCTCTTTGAATAAATCTACCGAAAAGGAGCATTAACTAGAGAAAATGATTTTTTTTAGAATTGTGTAGTGTAAAACCATTGTGACAAATAGAGCATTTTTTATGCTATATTTATCACAATGGTTTCCAGAAGTGACTATATACATGTATTACAGAGGTGTAGAAATGTGTATTTAGGGAGGAAATGGTTAAAGGCAGATATTGAAGCGCAATTTTGCAAAAATACTTACTAAATTACATTTATGAAACACATCGCATGCAAAATCATTATTATTACTACAGGAAATTTGAGGTTTTATGATAAGAAAGATGTCAATGATTGGCTCTTTATTTTTAGCCTCAGTCAAACATTCAAGCGCAGAAAACTCGCTGTTGACTATACAGGTCCCATCAGACGTTTACTCCCTTGGGACTTTTGAGCGAGGCAGATATTAAATACCCAAATATTGCTATGTAGATACATGTACTTATAAAATTCCACAGTTTATATTTAAATTAAAGTTGGAAATAAAAATATGTTTAGCATGCTTATTCGTATTTTAAAATTGAGTAATTATACACCATTAAACTCCTATGTCTGTTTTAACAGTGCCATGGATAAACAGAGCAAACCCAGAATATAGTGCACCTGCAGGGTCCGTCTGACCAGGCTTTGCGCCGTTTGTATTGCAAATCATCTTCCAAAATTTCCCATCATCAAAAGAATTTTTGTAGAAAGTATTTTGGCAACTGTAAAATTAGATCTATATTATGAAACAGAACAAACTGACCAGACAGCTCCTATAGGAACCGTCTGATCTGGACCTACACTGTTTGCAAAGGCATAGAAAGGCGTAACCATGAAGTAAATGGTTCAAAACCTTATCCCACTAACAGCGATCTGACTCGCGTATGCACACGGATTTGATCCAGATCAAACGCCGAGCAAATGGGCATCTTATCATGATCCAACCAGTTTGACACTACATGTATGTCAAAATGTTCTCAAAGGCTCGAGTCAAAATTACACAAGATCCTGAGGTTTTCAAAAGCATGATCGAGCATTAATTTTGTTCCTATGGAACAAATGCTTTTGTTAATCACAACGGTTTAAAAACTTCAAAATTCGATTTTTTCCTTTTTCTAGTTAATGTTTGTTTCAGAAGATTTATTCAAAGAGGTTGGGTCTTAAAATAGCCTGTGAGGGAATAGGTTAAGACTCCTATGTACAATAATTGAATGGTCGCTTAGGATAGGGTCTACTGTATACAGTATCAACAGGAGGCTAAACGTTAACCCATTGGCGCCCAGTGGATTATTCCAAGTTTATATGTAGGATTAGTCCATTTTTTATCTAAGGAGTGCCTGACCTAAGTTTCAATTTCGTTTTGTTTTATATTGAAATTCCTATCAGTAAACATTGTAGACTCTGATCAGACGCCGCATTATGAGGCGTCTGGTCAGAATCTACATTGTTAGCCCATGTTCCATATATGGGATCGTGGGAACAAATGGGTTAATGCTCTTCTTTGCTTTGGACAAAGATACCAATGGATAGAGTCATCCATTGTAAATGTATACAACCATTGACACTACATAACAACAATAAAAAACAATAATAACATAAATGTAATCAAACATAAGTTATGTTTTACTTACCCCTTGTCTATTAGATGTTTCCGTTTTACCCAGATTGCCATTTCTGCTGCCATGTCTGCCTTGCTCGGCTGTCGGATTATTTCCTGTACTGTATGCCATTTTACTCGTGCCCTTTCCCGCCTTTTCTCCATATAAGCCCACAAGAACATGGTTTCACAATATCCAGATCGCTTTATATTTTGAGGAAAGCAAATTGCGACTAAGTTTACATCTAAAAACTGAAATGAATCAAAATTAATATAGCTCTGTCCATATTACGATATTTCACACACACTTTTTTATCACTAGTTTCACCCATCTAGAACTAATATCTGTTGTCAATATGAAGACTGCATCTAACGTTGTTCATAAATTGTTCGATAGTTGCCACTCTATATAGATAATTCGCCATTATATCAAACATTCCGGTAGGATATAAACGGCTTTAAAATAAACCGGATGACAGTGCAAATATCTGTTTATACTACAAAAACGCTTCTGTTTGATCTAGTAACTCTAACAATGCGTTTAATATCACATCCTTCTCATCGTTATTTATCTTGTAAATGGTCACATATACAGTAGAGCTTTCTATTGATTGAACACACGAATCTTAACCCATTTTCGCTCAGTGGATTCTTCCGTGTTTATATATTGGATTAGTCCATGTTTGGTATAAGGGATGCCTGGTCTAATGTTTTTATTTCGTTTTGTTTTATATTGAAATTCCTATCAGCAAACAGTGTAGACTCTGATCAGACGCCGCATTATGCGGCGTCTGATCAGAGTCTACACTGTTTGTTTATGTCCCATATATGGGATCTTAGGAACAAATGCATTAATAGCAGCTCTCACGCTTAAGTCATGGCAAAAATAATGAACAGAGCTCCTATAGGAGCTTTTTACATTACTTTTGACTAGCATTAAGCTACCACCTGACTTAAAGATCAATTATGATAGACTTCTTTTTGAAGGTCGCTTAAGACAGAGTCTATTGTATGTATTTGTAGACAATAAATACTGGACATTGTCCTTTAATCTGTCCACAAACTTAGGAAACGCCACTATCCAAACAAACCATATTTCGCTCTTTACATATAAAGCACTAAGAAACATGTAAATCCAGATACTATCATTCATAAAACATAATACATGTTAGCGCGCTGCATACTGGTCTGTTGCTGTTGTCCATATCCACAATTTTCCCTATTGCATATTCATGTAAGATATAATGATGTCATTTATATTGATTAGCGGAATTTTTATAATGGCATATAAGCACAATATATTTTTGCTCAAAAATGGCAGAATCTGTAGAATCAGATCTATATTATACCATAAGCAAACAGAGCAGACCCTGATCAGACGGCTCCTATAGGAGCCGTCTGATCTGGGTCTCCTCTGTTAGCAAATGCGTGAATACGCTTTTGTATGAGGGAAATGGTTGAACAAAAAGAGATATATTGAGAGCGACACTCTGTATTACTCTCAACCACAAGCGTACACTGTTCAATTCCTTAAAGGTTTGGTCAAACAGGACACTACTTTGATTGTGGTCAGCCATACATTAAGCTTGGGTTTTTCTGTACTAGGTATTCAATCAGCAACCTATATTATCGATGCAGATGACATGTTGATTCTCAAATGCAGGAGATGTCCATTGAGCAAAAGATTATCTGCTTCAGGAATAATATTAACCCGTTCCCTCATAGAAACGCATTTTCACGCATTTAAAAACATAGTTTACCCAGATCAAACGGTTCCAGTAGGAGCCATCTGATCAGGGTCTGCTCTGTTTGCTTAGGGAATCTGATTCTACACTCTCTGCGACAGTCAAAAGTGTTTTTGTAAATAATGCTTTAATACTGTTCTACTCTATAGTACATCGTGATTATAACGTCATTATTTCTTTAATGAATATTAAGCAGTGAAATGGTTAAACATGTTTCCAAAACGATTATATTAGGAAGTAGTTTCGATCCTTATGAGAGACCGAGTAACTCATTGTCACCTATTCGCCAATAGTGGTTTGTAGATTATAAACCAATCACATTGGACGTAGAATTAAACTAGGATTTATGACCAATACCCGATGTCCGGCGAGAATTTCGGCCCATATTTGACCCTTCAATTTGTACTTTACAGCAACAATCGGTTTGTCTTTGAAACTAATTGAAAGTACTAATCATGTATGCCTGTCAAAATCAAGAAATTGGGATTGCATAGTGTTTGCTTAAACTTTAGATTTCGTTAAAACGTTTAAAATGATATTTGAATAATTATTGACAAGAAAAGACTGACCAAGGAATTCTAGTTCTACATTCGTAAGGGTTATCGATCGATAATGATGTATGGTGGTCATGTGTAAATATCATAAATGAAAGGATGTCCAAGTACCTCTACCTGTTATATTAACCCTTTACTCCATTTTCTACGCATTCGCAAACAGAGTTGACCCAGATCAGACGGCTCCCGTAGGAGCCGTCTGATCAGGGTCTGCTCTGTTTGCTTATGATATAATGTAGATATGATTCTACAGTTTCTGTCATGGCCAAACATACATGTATCTGTGTCCATGTGCTATTATAACTATAAATCGATTGAATATTCATGATATCATTAATTTTACATGAATATTCATGAAGTAAAGTAAAGTACCAATGAGCCGTGCCATAACTAAACAAGCCTTCACCCTTTGCCTGATGAATATTCATATATGAAATGATGACGTCATGAATATTAATAAGAATTTTTTTTATAATGGTATATCAACACAGCATTTTCTTGCCTCAGACAGAAGCTACAATATACAATCATATTTATATTACACCAGAAGCAACTATAGCAGACCCTGATCAGACGGCTCCTATAGGAGTCTACTCTGTTTGCAGATGTGTCAACATGCGTTTACATAAGGGAAAGAGTTAATGGTATGGTAACAATGTATAACCAGAATAAACTCATTGTAAGCTTTACATACTCTGATAGACAATGAGGCTGTTTGCTATGATACTTAATACAATACTACAGCTACCACTGGGTTTCAAACGGAACATACCCAAATGAGATTTAGAAGAGAAATTGATAAACCATGGCTAAAAGACACAGCATGCACGTATTAACCCCTTCCCTCATATTGAGGTATTTTGATGCCTCTATAACAGTTACTTCCTGAAATCATTATGTTTCTGTCTCTCTTTCTCCCTCTGTCCCCCCCCCTCTCTGTGTCTCTCTCCGTGTTTCTCTCTGGCCTCTCTCTCTCTATCTGTCTTCCATGTATGTGTCTCTCCTATCTCTCCTCCCTCAATCTCTCTCTCTCTCTCTCTCTCTCTCTCTCTCTCTCTCTCTCTCTCTCTCTCTCTCTCTCTCTCTCACACACACACACACACATACTCTTTGGTTTATTGGAGTAAAATCTCTCTCTGATTCTCCATGTGTATATCCCTGTACATGTATGTTTGCAGGTCTGTAGGTGTTCTTCTGTATGTTTGTCTGACTGTCTACTTGTATAGTTATTGCTGGTTAGTACTTCACATCAAAAAGAGGTCTTTTTACGTCTATGCAAACAAAGATCACATATTCGTCACTGACCGTGAAATCATACTAAATATATGACGAAAATGCTTCCTTAAAACAGAATCGACTACTGGCACAAGCGTGCAGGATAAATTAAAACACAGTCCTATACTGTACCCTGTACCTAGAATAGAAGAGTCGTTCTAAGTCACTTTCGCATACACTGTATAGACCCAGGCCAAACGGCCGATGTAGGAGCCGCCTGATAAGGGTCTGTTCTGTTTGCTTATGGAATTATTTAGATCTGGTTCTACAGTTCCTTCCATTATCAAACTACTACTGTGTTCATAAGTCATTATAAATATTCAGCGTATGCATATTCATGATGTCATCGTATCTTACATGGATAATTATGAGGTAGTAAAGTGTTAACCCTTTCTTTGTTGAATATTTATGTCAGAAATAGACATCATGAATATTTATTAGCCGAAGTTTTATAATGGCCTATATACACAGGATGTTGTAGTATTTGTAGAAACAGTAGAGTCAAATATATCATAAGTTCATTTAAGCAAACAGAGCAGACCCGGATCAGACGGCTCCTACAGGAGCCATCTGATCTGGGTCTACCCTGTTTACAAAAGCGTGGAAAAGCGTTTATATGAAGGATATGGTTAAACTGTATTGAAATAGTAGTCTGTGCTATATCTTGATGTTCATGTAGATGATTTCAAAGTCTCTGGCATATGTTCTTTCCAGACAACATCACAGGGGACAAAATGAAAAACAGTGAAAATCGATCTTTATACTTTATTTAAACTTGATATGTGTTTCACAAAATGTTTATTCATTACATGCTTGCATTTGGAATTCATAAGTAACCCTTCCAACGCCTTTTTCAAATGGACTACTCCAAAGTTCAAACAGGTCAAGCTTACCGCGAATATTCAGTTCAAGTGGTGCATTGCAAACAGTGCAGACCCTGGTGAGAGAGCTCCTCTAGGAGCCCTCTAATCTGGGTCTTCACTGTTTTAAAATGACATTATTGAAATGATTTTAATAAAGTAGAACTTTCCTAGAGAGATCATTTAGTAAGTACACATTCATATATTCAAAAGAAAAGTAATTACTTATTTCTGAACGACGTTAATGCAGAAAATTCCTATGAGAGCTTAATCCAGCTTTAATTCTGTCTTACATGTAAGCTACCAATTGCATATTATACTTATTTTGAGTAGTCGTTTTAGACAAGTTTTTTCGTACTGAAATGTGCTAGCAAACCTTGTGGGCATTCTAGTAATGTAAAGCCTGTTTCCAGGTACCACTTTCTGGTTAAACATAGATTTCTAAATAAGCAGGGGCTTGCTTATTGCAGGGCAAATGTAACGGAGACATCTCCTTCATAAGCTTTCTGTGTTACATTTGTGATGCACTGAATTTCCCACATGCTTAACTGTTTAACTCACCATCTTGTACAGTAGACCCTTTCATAATCAAGAAAATATTCCAAAATAGGGAATTAATATAATACATAAACACTTGAACTGCTCTGATCTAATATTTCGACCACTAAGGGCCTTGTTCAAAAATTATCATGTCAAAATAAACGTCACATATTTGTTACATGCATTCAGCCATAAACTCAAAGATTATTTCAAAATATGTGACGTGTATTTTGACATGATAATCTTTGAAAAAGGTCATCAATGGTCGAAATATTAGATCAGAGCAATTCAAGTAGTTATGCCTTTCATAATCAACCATTGAAATGATGATCAAGTATGGGTATATACGACAAGTTGTAGCTTAATGCGGGTCAAACGGAATGGAGAAATGTCCTATAGGAGCTTTCTGCCTCACGTTTGCGCAGCATTAAACAAGCACCTCTTGTTTAAGACTCCTATTTTAAATAAATGAATGATCAATTTGTTCAAATTATAACCTCATCAACCAGAGCTACATAATAATACATTATAAAGGTGCGTACCCAAATACTAAAATCGCCATTTCTCCACCAAACCATATACTGTGACCACTCTTTAGAATCGTCTCGAAGAGACGATTCTAAAGTGTGGTCACAATATTGAGTTCGGTGGAGAAATTAAGAACCTATACTTGAAAATGTTAAGTACGCATCTTATCTGGACCTCTGCCCTTCAACTATTCGTGTGAGGGGTTCTTGCAAAAATATATATATGCTGGAGAAATAGTTTGGCATTGGCTGGTATATAAAACAGTCAAGACCAGTATTAGATCGCTCCTTTAGCAGCCCTCTGATCTGGGTCTACACTGTTTGCCAATGCTTCATAAATGAGATCATGGGAGTGTGTGGGTAACAGGTCAAGAATTAAGACAGTGCCTACCTAGACCATGCTCTGTGTTATACTATAGGAACATTGTACAATATCTAACTAGGGTATTCACCCATCAGTATCTGCAGTACAGAGTTGAACTCCATAATCAAATTTCAACAAACAGTGTAGATCTTGACTAGATAATGTGTATCAAATCCAGTGTTCGTAAAACACATTTACCTACATCCTATATATTTCTATGAAGTGGCATACATGTATATATATGTTTAAAGCATGTTCAAATAACTGTTGATAGTTCATAGTCAAACTAGCGGAGTGTCCATCTGCTCGCTCCTGAGCTCCTTTACTGGCTAAAAGTACATGTATTCTTATTTGTATTGCGCCACGCCATGACAAATTCAGTCTTAACGATATGCTTACAGTGTATACCAAGATCACGGCATTGTCATCTACACAACATCTATAATCAGTAGTGATATTATTTGATATGTTTAATATATATACAGTAAAACCTCTCTATAACGGCCACTAAATCACATCAAGTATTTTGTGTTAAAGGCAGGTGGATGCTTAAAGCAAGGTGAAAGTAAAACAGAACGCTCCTATAGGAGCGTTCTGTTTTACTTTCACCTTGCTTAAAGCTGCCACCTGTCTTAAATACCTACTAAGAAACACAATTTAGTGGCCGTTATAGAGAGGTTTTACTATACATGTATATAAAAACCACAGAAGGCACCCATGCGTGACAAACAGTGCAAACCCGGATCGGTCAGTCGCCTCATATCCGACGGCTGGTCTGGTTCTATGCTGATTGAATTTTACTAAGACTGATTCTGTCATAAAATGGCTCAATTTAATTATTTTGTTACCTGAACAATTACCTATTACACTCATCATTCGCGTTTTTCGGGCATACAAAACAATTGATGAATGATCACCTGCGGATTTGCAGAGAAATTACGAAAATGTTTTACATCAATGAATCAATACAAAATAGCACAGTATGCTAACATTTGATATTTCACTACGTCTCTATTATGAAGCCACTGATGGTGCTGACGTTTTGCCCTCGCTCGCTTGGACTACCAGACAGCGCATTTGCTCTGTGGGTTCATGTACGTTCCAGCCGGACAGTTCCATGCCTTAGAAAACTCGTCAAAGTTTTGCATCGGACCATAAACCCTGAAATGTGCAATTGAACACAAAATTTAATGTTAACATGAATTGAATGAAACATACATTAAAACATCTCTTTAACGGCCACTAAATTTTGTTAATTAGTTGGTATTTAGAGCAGGTGGCTGCCTTTAGCGCAAAATGTTTGATGTAATTTAGTGGCCGTTATAGAGGGGTTTTACTGTACGTATAATGATCTCCAACGAGAAATGTGTTTCTTTCAATGAACTTTCCACATGAATTCCACTTTACATTAATCAGCCACCTGATAAAAATGGTTTACGTTTTCCTTTATTAAAATTCCGGTTTATAGATTTTTACTATGCATCTATATCAATCAATTCGTTATTGTAATAGAACATACACATTTGTATAGAAAAGTCACACTGTTTTTGACGTCGTTTGTTATATCGTCGAGGAAACGTAATTTATCGAAAAGAAAACAATTAAATAAACCCTATTTAATGTGGCCTTCAAAAGGAGGTGTAAATCCGTGTCTTGAAACCAGGTGGTAACTTAATGCAGGGTGAAATTTATACAGAGAGCTCCCGTAGAAAACAAGTTCTATTGTGTATTATAAATCAATATTAAGAAACACACATAGCAACTTTATATACGTAAAGACACTACAGAAGAATTACAAAAATAAAGTTTAAACATAACATGTATGTTATATAGAGAAGTATAGATAATATAAGCCTGCAAACAAATCGGAATTTAAAAGTCTTTACGTTATGCCACTGTACTGTGTCTCTATCACAGTATTGTCTCCGTGTAATGCTTTGCGTGTACAAACTTATACCATATATTGTTTACATGTAACTCTTTCGGCGCTAAATTTCTAATTGTCGTCTGCAATCTAATTTTGTTAAATCATTCCGTAAAATAAGGAAAAGAGATACATAAATGCAAATTTCAAAGGAATAAAGCACAGTTATAGAAACGGAGTTTGAGACAAAAAGTGAAATCCCTGATCAGACGCCGCCTTGAAAAGGCGGCGTCTGATCTGGGACTGCACTATTTGTCATGGTGCATTTATGCGACATTGGCGGTGAAAGGGTTATAGGGCATTATGACTACATGTACGTCGTACTGTATCTAAGTCATGCGTAATCTTGTCTGCTTTACACATATTGTTTCTACGTCATACACTTTTTATACTTCATATAATGTTTGTATATCAAACAGTGTCTATGTCCTATTTTGGACCCTCAATAAATAAAACAAATATTACAGGCGATCGTGCGAGATGTTCATATTGTCAAAACTCATAAAATATATTGTCACGACTCGGCTTCATCTCTCATGTAACGTAACGTTTCTCGGGCTAACAACGAGGAACGTCTAACATACATGTACTGGTATGTGATATCTTTATAATGTCTACGACATGTTATGTCAAACGTCACACTTGATCTGCCTGATACTGTAACTTCTTCAGACATTGTTCTCAGTTTAAATATGTTCATATCAAATGGGAAAACACCAGAAATATTAACCAATAGCTTGTATGACCTATGTTGATAATAAAATATTCGTGCATGTGTTTACATGGTTAATATTCCACATAAATACACCTGTACTTTGGTCGTTGTATTTAAGCTCTTATTATACATGTAGTTTACAAGGACCAATGGCACGCACTATTAGTACCGCAAACCTCCTTTCTGGCAACCTACTTATTGTTAGTAACTTACTCATACATAAACGTTTCATATTTATAAGTGCCCCAATGTTCCAATCCTCTAGACAATATGTACCGTTCTCACAAAGATAACCAACATGCACAAAGACGCCGTGCAGTTTCCATTAATACAAGCCAATACAGTGAAACCCCGCTAATGCGACCACGTAATAAACAGCCACTGATGTCGTTTATAGCAGGTGGTTGCTTAATGCAGGACGAAAGTTATGCAGAAAGCTCCTATAGGAGCTTTCTGCATAACTTTCGTCCTGCATTAAGCTACCACCTGCCTCTGCCACCCAGAATAATGCCCCTTTTTGGTGGTCGTATTAGCGGGGTTTTACTACATCTAAATTACAACCTATTTAACACTTTACATTATGAATATTCATGTGGGAAATAATTACATCATGAATAATAATTCTTTTACATTTAGAAGTATTCTGTTTAACCATTTACTCCATAAATACGCCTTTTCAAACAGAGTAGATCCAGATCAGACGGCTCCTGCAGGATATGATAGATATGAGATCTACAGTTTCCGCCATGGCAACACATTCCTGAGTCCATATGCTATTAAAGAATAATATAATTAATATTCATGATGTAATTATTTCTCACATGAATATTCATGGAGTAAAGGGTTTACGTTATCCCAACCATAACAATGTTAATATTTGTATATGGTGCATGGTATATAAACCGCTCGCCACACATTGCTATAGAATAAAATTACAAGCTTGTAATCTAGGGGTTGGTGCGTTTTACTAAAGATCTTAATTTGGACTAAACTTCTTCGTGCGCAGTGTGGTAATTTGGGATATGTGAAGAGTATAATGTTGGTTGAAATTTGAATTACGATAAGTTTGGTCGTACGATCTTTCGTAAAACGGGATTCTGGTGTTAAGGTCTTTGACAGCTGAAGTGGAACGATTTCATCCGTGTATAATTATAGAGTCCATTTAACTCTTTTGGCGCCAAATTCAAAAGTGTTGTCTGCAATAATAATTTTATGTTAAATATAATTTTCAACTAAATAATAAAGATATATTAGTAAAACATTTGTTTTTAAAAACCTGTATGTTTGGGCTAAAATAATACAGAAAACAGTGAAGTCCCAGGTCAGATGCCGCCTTGAAAAGGCGGCATCTGACCTAGGACTGCACTGTTTTCAATGGTTCCAACAGGTGACATTGGTGCCGAAAGAGTTAAAGATGAAATGCTTAAATTTGAATGATAAACAGTGCAGAACCTAATCTGATCTGAGTCTACACTGTGTGTAATTGCCATAACACTCGTTTCCCGCATTCCAATGCTTAATATTACATGTATCTTTAATTTTTTTCATGTATTGGTGTGCCTCGTTCTGTGCAAAAAAACCCGAAGCTGCTCCGAAATTCAAACACGTCATTGACAATATAATGTAGCATGCAGTAATTTAATCACGTGATGGTCACATGATCATTATTTTCTTTAAGCATAATGATAATATGGCGACACCAACACCATCAAATACCTGTACTCGCTAAGACTATGGTACTCTACGAGTATAAACCGTTTGATTTCCTTTTTGCGAAATTTCGAACACCATATCTGAAAATAGCAGTCGATGCTTTGGAAATAAACATAAAGCGAAATTCAGAGAAAGCATATGATTCAAATGAGTGTGGCAGCGAGGACGAAAGAAATCTGGTACTTGAAGTGATTGAAGTAACTATAATCTTGAAGTAGCACAGAGCAACAGATGAATATGCGAACTTAAATACCAAAACCGCCATTTCTCCACAAACCCTATGTTGTGACCACCCTTTAGAATCGTCTCCTCGACACGATTCGAATGAGTGGTAACAAAATAGGGGTTGTGGCGAAATAAAGGAGTTATTCTCGAAAATGTTTTAATTTACAAAAATGTACTCGTATTATTTCCTCGAATCATGGTCGTGAATATACATGTACACACACAACCAGCTACATGTACAATTTAAACAAATCAGTCGGGTCTGAGATCATTCTCAAGTAACTGGTCAGAATTTTAGCTTGCTCAAAATCTGACCAATCAATTACGTGTGAATGAATTCCGACTTACATTCAGATATTTATACATGTAACCTCGTACCTACGTTAAGAACAAAACAAATCACAGCATATCAACATCAAATATTACCAACTGTACGTACGTTGCATAATTTTAATAAGTAAAATAAGCAGATAAGTCATGCTTCTAAACTAAATCTGGCTTATGTATTTGTTAAACTATGATGCCAATACTAACATCATTCTTTCTTTGAGTTCTGCAGCAGTTAACATGTACAGGGGGAATTATGTAAAATGTTACAACAGAACTCATCTGAAGCTACCACTTAATGAGTAGACATTGATGTCTTTAACTCTTTTGGAGTCAAATTTAAAAGTGTTGTCTGCAATAATAATTTCATATTAAATATAATTCTAAACTAAATAATAAAGGTATATTAGTAAAACATTTGTTTTTTAAAAACCTGTATGCTTGGGCTAAAATAATACAGAAAACAGTGTTGTCCCAGGCCTTGAAAAGGTGGCATCTGACCTCGGACTGCACTGTTTTCAATGGTGCCAACAGGCGACATTGGCACCGAAAGAGGTAAAAGCAAGTTAATGCAAGACGAAAGTAATACAGAAAAGCTCCTATTTCTGCAGAACATTTATCTTGCATTAAGCTACCACATGTCTTCAACTCCTGGAGTTATTCCTCTATAGGCGGTTGCAGTTGGGGACGTTTAATGCACTTCTATTTTATTCTGATGTACAAGATAAGTTAACTAAGTTTAGCAAAAATAAAATATAATCAGGAAGTACTGCATATCTACGCTCGTATAAAATATAAGCACGTAGCTTTGAAGCAATGATAAAACAATGATAAGACAGGTATCTAATAGCTGAAAACTATATCAACCAAATAACAAATTCCACACCAAGTGCTGATTATATAAATTATATAAATGAATAAAGTGTCATGCTGAAACCCTAGCATGATGACCCGTCTGGATATTTTCAAGAAACTATATATAGACCGTCACCTGCGAACTCAAAGACATTTGATATCAAATATTATGCAATTATTCGTTACAGCTGCAATTGTTTATTAATTGAGAACACTCTATATCATGAACGAATGTTTATGCAAGATATGACACCGTGAATTGACTGGTTTTTATGATATAATACAAACGTTTGTGATTTAAAACGGAGTGGTCTCTAAACGGTGTAATGACATGAAAGAGCAGCAATGATGTGAAGTTTTGAGACCATATTTAGAGCAAATAGGATTAAGAAAAGGATGCATGCCCTGAATTAATTTACAGGTCCTCTGGCTCTAATGTCTGGAGGGATAATTAACACCTTAAGCATACATTTGTTCATTTATTCATTTATAAGCCTTCAAAGCGATACGCAGTACATGATACCAATATAATACAAGTGATACTTATGCACAAATCATGCGCAATATAACAATAACAGAACAATATGCTTCATTGAACAAAAAACCGTCAACACACACATACACAAAAACGTACACACAAACCTACTCAAATGAATGAATGAATATGTAGATGGTTTAATATTCCTGTGACATAAATGTACACGAATAACTTTCTATCGAAACGAAAGATAAAAGAAATAAGCCTTTCAACACTGAATTTTCAGAGTGCAATAGACCATCAGTAATTGACTATAGGGTCCATTCAGTATAAAAGGTTTAATCTTGCTAGATGATATTGAATAACAAGCGGTGTAGACCCTGATCAGAAGGCTTCTCCAGGAATGCTCTGATCTGGGTTTACACTGCTTTTAAATGGCAGTTCACCTTTAATTCAATATTTGCAGTTTATGCTCTTGATAGTTTCATTTACTTATCTCAGTTCATGATTTATGAAAATGTTTAAACGAAAATGCATTGCGTACGACAACTATAAATTTGGCACCGAATGGGTTGACCCACATCCCTCTATTTGAATTGGAATAATCTAATTCT
The DNA here is from genome assembly GCA_963576725.1 of Azorinus chamasolen. Classification (NCBI taxonomy): domain Eukaryota; kingdom Metazoa; phylum Mollusca; class Bivalvia; order Cardiida; family Solecurtidae; genus Azorinus; species Azorinus chamasolen. The sequence continues at coordinate 9,795,462 of OY755249.1, forward strand.
TATTTTAAGAAATGTTCTGCTACAGCTATGCCATTTGGAAGGTAATTTGTGAATGAGAGAGTATTGACCCTGATTAGAGGCTTCATATGCCTTTTGCTCCGGATCTACACTGTTGGTCTAAGTTCCTGTTGAAGAACAACATAGGTTAAAATAGGTAAGGCTGTTATACCTGTAAGTGTTTGGTAAAACATGATTATGTAACAGAGCAACAGGTAAGGGTGTGTACTCAAATACTAAACTGGTCCTTTTTCCACCGAATCCGATGTTATGACCACTCTTCAGAATCGTATCTTCGAGACGATTCTAAAGAGTGGTCACAACATAAGATTTGGTTGTTCTTGACAATGTTTCTATTTACGCATCTTATCTGGACCTCTGTGTGACATAACATGTGAGAGCTAAGAGGTAATTTAGGTGGCAGGTGTTCTATTTACTAGCATATATGAGTGGGATAAATAGCTGGACCATACCTGAACATATCTATGCTATGAGGATCCGTTCGAATGCGCTCAATTTTGGCTTTGTCTCGCATATTCTCGCACCAAACCTACGATAGTTAGTAAAAGTTTGGTTAGTTATATTACACCCATGCATATTTATAAATGGCAGAATGTCAAACAATACATACATGTAAATACTGACACAGTCGCTTAAGCGAGACATAAACACCATACTATTGTGGAACTCGTCTTAAGCGGTCTATTTATGGGTCTGTAAGACAGGTGGTAGCTCAATAGAGGTTAAAAGTGATGCACAGAAGCTCCTAAAAGGAGCTTTCTGTATTGCTTTTGCCCTGCATTAAGCAACCGCCTGGTTTTTATACAATATATAAATGAATTACATCTGTATATGTAACGAGATACTACATGTATAAGTTACTGAAAGAACTAAAATCTAAGTTACTGAAAGAAATAAAATATATCTATCTATCATCTTAGGACAGGTTCTACTGTTGATATTCTCAGAGTCAACGATAAGGATAACTAACTGTTGTTTTAAACCCTTTCACCGCCGCAGTCGCATAAATGCACCACGACAAATAGTGCAGTCCCAGATCAGATGCCGCCTTTTCAAGGCAGCGTCTGATCAGGGTCTTCATTATTTATCCAAATCTCTATTTCTATATATGTGCTTTTTTCCTTTGAAATTTGCATTTATTTATCTCATTTCCTTATTTTACTGAATGATTTAACAAACTTGGATTGCAGACGACAATCAGAAATTTGGCATCGAAAGGGTTAAAAGCAAATGTGGGCTTTAGACTACTTTTATGATGAACCGATGTATGAGCCATCTGACAAGGATCGGCTCTGTTAGCTTACGTACTGATATTAAATTTGATCCTCAGTATTCGTATGTAAGTCACAATGTGTAGATCTGATCGTTTTTTCGGCTAAGCCAAAATGTGCAGATTTCATCTAAGCAAAAAAGTATCTTGCAAAGGAGTTAACCATTTCCCTGTTCTATGTTTGTTCCAAATTGTGTATCCATGGTTTGCCTACACATCAATCTTTCATATTGAAAATCAATTTATAAATGTATGTACTCTGATCAAACCTTACATGCAAAAAGCAGAGTATTCAAAGCTCCTTCACCATATATGGGCATAGGCAAATAGCTAATACTACTAATAATAGTAATAATAATAAAAATAATAATAACATTAATAATAATCAACAAACATAACAATAAAACCAAACGCATGAGACCCGTGCATACCCGTACCCGCACTGGTGTTGTAAATGAGACAGATGCCACATAAAAAGAAACTATCAGAGTGGATGAAAGCAAATGTTTATGCATTAGAACCTCTCTATAATGACCACCAACTTGTGCTAATTAGTTGGTATTTAGAGCAGGTGGTTGCTTAAAGCAAGGTGAAAGTAAAACTGAACGCTCTATGGGAGCGTTCTGTTTTACTTACACCTTATTTTAAGCAGCCACCTGTCTTTAACACAACATACTAGATGGTAATTTAGTGGCCGTTATAGAGAGGTTTTACTGTACAGTCATTATTATTGTCACCAATATTTTCATGGACTTGTGGAGACATTAATTAATGATTTCACGCAAATGTAGTCATAATTAAACATAGTATTTGTTTGTTTAATAAGTAGAATGCAGACATGCAGGCCAAGTAACAATCATGGATGACCTAACCATTTACTTTTTTGCGCCTTTGCAAACAGAATAGACCCAGATCAGATGACTCATGTAGGAGCTATCTGATCTGGGTCTGTACTGTTTGTTTATAAAATAATAGTCGATATTTTATTATACAGCTTATTCCATTGCCAACATGTCCGTGTCTATGTGCGATTACAAAACTTAATCTAATTCATATTCATGATGTCATTCTCTCTTACATAAATATTCATAGATTAAAGGGTCAAATGCAGATAACAAAAGCAATGCAGGCCCGTCCTGCACTAAGCTACTGTTCACTTCAGACTTCTGTTGAACTAGTGTTACTTGTACAGCAAAACATCTCTGAACCATACTTTTAAGTTAGTATCTATACGGATAGTTAACCCTTCACTTCATTGTTAACTATTCACGTCAATATACCTACCTGTAAATAGTGAACACCCAGATGAGACAGCTCCTGCAGGAGCTGTCTCATCAGGGTCTGCACTATTTACAAGTTGATCTTGCAACCAGTGTACTCCACAGCAGTGATTGCACAGCGATATACTTGTACACAGTGAAGATATATGTAATTATACAACAGGGCATGGGTAAAGAAGGAGAAATGTATTTTAAAATTCAGCAAAAGAAGGGTTAAGACAGGTGACAACTTAATGCAGGGTAAAAGCTATGCAAGCGGCTCCCAAGGGAGCTTTCTGTAAGACTTCTTACACTGCATTAACCAACCTAAAACATATAAAATATTGTTTACTGACGGTTCGGTTTATAGGAGTTTAACTGTACATACACGGGTTTAGATAATATCCAAGCCAGATCGAGAGTATTCTATAATCAGACCAGTATCCATGCTTATAAATCCTTTTAGTTGAGTCTGAGTTCGTTCTTGAAAACAAACTCAGACTCAAATAAAAAGCTTTATAAGCATGGACCCAGACTTCTTTGAAATTATTACACCAACGATTACGCTATTAATCCTGCATGTTCAACACCATTCGAGAGACGAGATGAGTACAATACGGAATAACCATACTAACCCTACCGCATAATGACTAAAATGGACGTCTTTAAACACATGTACTTGTTTAATAAAGGACAAGACGTTATGCAGAAAACTACTTTAGAAATGAAGCTTTCTGTATTACTTTCATCCTGCATGAAGCTTCCTGCTGCCTGTACGAGCAGGATCAGACATCGAGTTGGTGCTAATAGCTTTAGATGGGGTTTTACCGCATTTGGAACGATAGCCAAAACTTATTTTCTAAGACGGGCTTTGGATGCTTTGCAAACATCCGAGACCAACATAAATCGCTGTGTCATGGACACGGTGTCTAATCAGAGTCAACATCACTTATCATGATTAACCCTATACATTTGTACTTGGTGAATATGCATGAAAGAATTAATGACTGTTTGAATATGGATCAGTTTGCTTTAAGTACAATGTTACATGTATATGGATACAAATGTTTCCTATAAGAATCTGGGTCTACTCTATTTTGCAAAGGCTAAAAAGGGCGGTTCTATCAGTATAAATGTTAACATGTAAAAAAGTGTTAACCTAGATGAGAAACGATATTTTAAAAAGGCTAATGGTCTGGGTCTACATTATTTGCAAATGTGTGAATATCTTAGGACATTGACCAATGATTACCATATCGCTGAAAAGCTTATACGACCAAAAGATCATTGCAACCTTGACATTATACAATAATGATTTGTCCTACCTGTGCTGCGTTCAAGAAGTATAGCTGGTTTGGTGTGTATGTCATCCCTGGTAGTTTAGGTTCTTCAGACCCCCGTGCATCAACCCATTTTCGGTAAGCCTAAAGCATGTCAATGACTGTATACAATATATTACATAATAAAACATAAATCATTTCAACATCACTTGCTAGGAATATTTGAGTTAGGCTCCTGTTTCCTATAAAATTTTGATTAAGTATCGATTAATGAATATTGCTTTACCGAAAATATGCAACATTATTTTGTTCGCTATACTTTTTCGGTGAACTCTCTTTCGTCGCCATATGCGAATCCATGACAACCTTAGCCACATTCTGGACCCCGAGGAGACACTCAGGATATAAACTATTTGCAATGAATATATTTTATCAAGAAATTGAAGAAAACACCACATTGAAACCAGGAGCAGTCGGTCATCTTAACATATGATCTATATTTGGTGCTGACAAGGTTAAAGAATAAATTTTTAATACCGACAATTTGCAACATAAGTTTGGTTGCTATACGAAAAACCCGAAGTGCATAAATCGCTTGCAAATCATAGAAGAAGTAGGCTAGCTTACCTTAAAACTTTCTTTAATTCCACCATTGTCGGCGATATTTTCACCCTGTGTGTTGATACCGTTTAGCTGCAATGACATTGTGAAGACGAACATTTATGATGTAGTGCAATTCAGTGTGAAACCTTTACCATGTAGGAACGCCTTTACATGCCTTTACTGGAACAATCTGATCAGGGTCTGCTCTGTTTGCTTAAGGACTAATGCTAAATATATAATTCTACAGTATCAGTTGTGGTAATTTCCCCTTGGTTATATGGTATCGTAACTATCATGTAATCCATATTTATGATATCATTATTTTGTACATGATCACAGTAAACCTCTCTATAACAGCCACTAAATTGTGTTAATTAGTTGGCATTTAGGACAGGTGGTTGTTTCAAGCAAGGTGGAAGTAAAACAGAACGCTCCTATGGGACCTGCCTTTTACACAAAATACTTTATGTAAATCAGTGACCGTTATAGGGATGTTTTACTGTATTTATAAGAAGTATCTGTTACTCAAACTACAATGCTCTTTGGACACATTTACGAAACCTTTATCTGATAATGACGTCTTTTCATGTATTTTCAAATAGAGTAGACCAAGATCAGACAGCTCCCATATTGACAAAATACAGATCGGATTCAATAGTTTCTGTCTTGACCCAAATACTCTGTATATGTATAGCATTATAAAACACCAGCAAGTTAAGATTTATGACCTCATTATTTCTTACATAAATATTCATGAAGTAAAACAATTAAAAAAATCTCCATTTGTCTTTCGAATACAAATACAGATAAAACACTGTCAACTAACAAATCAGTCTTTCAACCTACATCTGAAATAGACACTTAAGTATAAGTACTTAAGCTTGGGAGAATAAAATGACTCACGTGCATTCCGCCGGTTCCAGGGACGGTGAAGTTACTGTACTGATCTACAATACACTTGGCCCGAACTTTAAACTTGGACGCATCTGTCGCTGTCCACCAGTTCTTCAGGTTGCCGCTCTTGTCGTAATTTCGTCCTTAATGATAAATTAGAACCTCTTTAAGCCTTTCCTATATCGGCTATTTTTAGACCCAACCCCTTTGAATGAATCTATCCAAAAGGAGCATTTACTAGAGAAAAGTAAAATTTTAGAATTTTGTAATTTGAAACCATTGTGATAAATACATGTAGGGCATTTGCTCCTATGGGAGCAAATGCTCTATTTATCACAATGGTTTCAAGAAGTGGTTATTACAGAAGCATTAAAAGGCGTATTTATGGAGGAAAGGGTTAAGCGAACACTTAGGGAGTAAATACAAGGTTCTCTAACTATTAGTGGCTGCTTTATGCAGTACGAAAACAGAACTTCCCATTTGGTACTGCCAAACGCTATTACAGGTCTAAACCTTTATCGCGCTATCAGCGACCTGAATCTGCAAATACAGTGCTCCCTCCCTACAACGGCCCTCTCAATAACGATTCCCTCCTTACAACAACGCATGTCACTGTTTCCGAAACAACAAGGCCCCAGAAACAACTTTATTCCATCGTATTTTCTTTATGTCTCCATCAAACCCTATGTTGTGACCACTCTTTAGAATCGTCACTTTGTGACGATTTTAAAGAGTTGTCACAACATAGGGTTTGATTGAGGCATAACGGTTTTAGCTCTCGAAATACACCTGATCTGGGGATCTGCTAACAAGCTAATTATATTTGATTTTACCTCCCTATAACAACTCCCTCTGAACAATGCATACAATCTTCGTATACCAAAGGGTGGCGTTATAGAGAGGGAGCACTGTAGCTTGGATTCAACCTGTTTGACAGTCAGTCAGTGGTTTCTAAACGTTTAAACGAATCTAACGTATTCAATATTGAATAGATTTCAATTTTGAGCAGATATTATTTTTATGGCAGAGGATAAGGATTCATACAGGCAGTCTGTTACTTATTTTCAGTTGTTCTTACCATTTTCCTATTTTTGGTTAAAAACACTAGGGCATATTTCACAGCTATATTAATTTTCCGTAATTATACGAGCCTTAGGTCTTAGTCTCGTTTAAAACAACTTCACCTCTGATATCTTCCACTACAGTAAAACCTCTCTTTAACGGCCACTAAATTGTGTTAATTAGTTGGTGTTTAGGGCAGGTGGTAGCTTAAAGCAAGGTGGCAGCTTAAAGCAAGGTGAGAGTAAAACCGAACGCTCCTATAGGAGCGTTCTGTTTTACTTTCACCTTGCCTTATGCTGCAACATGTCTTTAAAACAAAATATTTGTGTAATTTAGTGGCCGTTATAGAGAGGTTTTACTGTATATTCTTTACAAACGGTTTGGATCCACACGCCGTAATATGCGCTTCTATCAGCGAAAGATTTAATTGTTTCGCTGCCAATGTCTCATCTGCCATTACCTATACAAACAGATTGGATCCAGATGAGACGCCGATTAATTTGGCGTCACCCCAGGATCGAAATTGTTTATTACTATGACTATTTCTTGAAACAAAAATATGGAAAATTGTAGCAGACGACAAAGTTTGCAGACGACAAAATTTGGCAGCGAAAGAACTAAGGGACAAGCAATGTTCTCTATACATTACAATCTAACGATGTTTTCTACAAGAACGGCAGTTTACGCACCTTGGTCATCAAATCCATGGGTAATTTCATGTCCAATTACATAGCCTATACCACCATAATTCAAATATCTGAAATAAATGTAGAGAGAGAGAGATGTCTTTCGAACATGCCGAATTAACAATAGTATACGCATGTTTTGATAATAAACGCTGCCAAGTCGAGATATCATCTACGAAACTCGAACCATCAAAGGATTACGAATTTCAGATCTGCCAAAGGAAGAGATATACACGTGTCATATTTAGAAGTAAAGGTTGTCAAGTAGAGACATGATCTACAAAACTTGAAACATCAAAATATATAGCTCTAATCTGACCAATGAACAGAAGCATTATCATATTTAGGCAATAAAGTTCTAAAGATATGGACTACGAACTTGAAACATCGGATACAATATTCCCACTATTGCCGCATTAATAGAGGTGTACATGTACGCCTTTTAGAACTGAAACGTGTTATATCGAAACAGTACAAACACGATACTGCGAAATCATAGTAATGGCAAATTTATGTCTTTGTAGGCAGATGGCTGCACAATGCAGGATGAATGTCATGCAGAAAGCTCCTAGAGGAGCTTTCTGCATGACATTCACCCTGCATTAAGCTGTCACATGTGTTAAAGATCGAAAATGGTACGTATTCCAGTGTTCGTAGTATCGAGAGTTTACTGTATTCCATTGTATTTACGTTTCTGGTACAACGATGGAAATGTAATTCATTGCACTTAGTTCATTGTACATGATTCATTGTACTTAGTAATTACAGTAATTAAGCACTGGAATTTTAGTACAGAAGAAATAAGTTTTTGCAGGCAAGTGATCACTTAAGGTGTGATGACTTTCACACTGCATTAAGCTGTCACCTGTCTTATGGATTGACAAGGATACTAATTTGAGCGACCTGTTTAGAGTGATTTTACTGTATATTTTTCATGCAAAAAAGTTTCAATCCAGGTGACAAGCAATACAAATGCGCGTGAGGTAGCATCGGAATCTTTACTCAACTTAAATTCAAATAACTTACGATGGCTGATCTTTTGTGTAGAATGGGGGTTGAAGAATAGCAGCTGGGAAAGCTGAAAGAAATCATTAAAAAAATAAGTGAACAGTGTAATCGCATGTACATATACAATAAACCCACTCTAATGCCGCCATTCAATGAATAGAAAATGGTGTCGTTACAGGTAGATGTTTGCTTAATGTAGGACGAAGGCAATGCATTTAACGCTGCTGTATGAGTATTCTGCATAAAGGTAATCTAGCATTAAGTTACCACATGACTTAAATACCGGAATAAGGCATATCTGATGTGATCACTTCAGGTTGTATTGTATATTTATCCAGTTTAAATGTCATGCTTTATAAATTATATGTACAATAAAATCCCATAGTTTGAACACTAAAACAAGTATCATTATCTTTTTTAAGACAGGTGACAGCTTAATGCAAGGTGAAAGTCATGCAGAAAGCTAAAACAATAGTCTTGGCTTAACAGTCTTGGAAAATCACCAAGACGCCATTGTTGAGATTAAAGTGTTTATATTGTGAAATGCACGTGACAACCTATACGGATTTTACTACATGTTCAATGGATATTTGTCTCCGTTGAAGTACATATCTCTCTGTTGAAATATATAACGAATTTGAAATTTACATGTATATGCTTGATATTTAAAATGATATACAAGATAAAACTGCATTTTCCCAGGTATATAGAAAATTTAATAACATTTAATAACTTACTTATCTGGTTTGTGTCGGGGCTGTAGTATGCGTTAACAGTTGCTGAAGACATGTCCCACCTAAAACAATACAGAATAAGGTAATTAAAATATTCTTATTTAATGGCAGGTTAGTACTTAAAGTAATGATCTTCAATTACAGGTGCATGGGTTATTTAGCTGGCATTCATGTTTAACCCTTTAAGCTCAATTTTGGATATTTTGACTACTTCCGATTCGATTAATGTTTTAGAAAATGGCTGAAAATCAATCAGATTCAATCTTGGTGAGACGCCAAGTTACTCATCTGGAGAAATGCGAGTCAGGTCTCGAATTGCAGGAGTATGGATACTCTGTATCACACATTTATAAATAAAACACGTTTACCATGGTCTGGTCTGCATACATGTAGGGGTCATAATTGTAAAGATACATTATCTCTTAACCCTTCGCTTGCTGAATTTTAAAATGGTTGCACAATCAACTTGTAAATAGTGCAGACCCTGATGAGACAGCTCCTGCAGGAGCTGTCTCATCTGGATCTTCACTATTTACAGGTAGGTATATTGACGTGAACAGCAAGCGAAGGGTTAACATACTTTATTCTATGAACGTATTGTATAAAAACGTACAAACTTACTCGGATTTGTCATGGGTTTTTCTGAGTTTCCTGAGCTTGTCTTTGACCGCGGCCTCTGAGATGCTTACAAGGCTTTTGAGTGGGTCACCCGCATTTATAACTATCTGTAAACATCATTATTAGTTAGGATTACCACAGGTGATACTTCATGTGAAACAAAGCAATTAACCTTTACCTCATATGGACGCCTCTTCACGTCTTTGCAAACAGAGAAGACCCAGATCAGATGGTTCCTATAGGAGCCGCCTGATCTGGATTATGATGAGATTATTTTCACATGATTATTCACCTAGCAAATGGTTAAATGTGTGATTATAAATGGAGAACATACAATTGGATTTGCACGCCAACTTTTCAAATCGTAGACATTTACCTGCTGATATGCATACAATTGTTTATATTGCTCAAACAGAAAAAATGTACCAAGCCATTTTGCAAATGGTGGTAACAGTTTTACTGGTAGAGGCGCTTTTGCTAACAGAGTAGACGCATATAAGAGGGTTTCTATATGAGCAGTATGGTTCGGAACTGCTCTGTTTGCTTAACTCTATGCACGTTAGCGGTGAAACTGTGATTACCTATGCAAACAGTTTGGATCCAGATGAGACGCCGCATAATGCGGCGTCTCATCAGGATCCAAACCGTTTGACACTTTGACCATATTTTTTTGCAAAGAAATGATAGAAACTTTATTTTCAGAACTGAAAAAACGACAATTGTTGCAGACGATACATTACTTAGCGTGCAAAGAGTTGAGGATTAATATAGACCTAACTATGGCAGGAAAGCAAGAAAAGGAGTGTCAGTGTTGAGGTGCAATTATAAAACTGCAGCAAGTAAACATTCAAAATTACATTTTTCTTACTAGAGTATTCATGAATGTGTAAATAGTTAATCAGCAAAGGGTTGAAATTGGTATGGTTATTTTACGCATTTCAAAAAGATTAACCCTTTGCCTGGTGGAAACGCATCATCACACTTTAGCAAACAGAGTTAACCTAGATCAGACGGCTCCTATAGTAACCTGTCGCCAGGGCATGCTGTCTGTTTATGAAATTCTTCAGTTTGTGACATTACCAAACAAATATCTTCACTTAAAATTTCAGTTATAAATATTCATGCTGTCAATACAGTCAACCTCTCTATAACGGTCACTAAATTGTGTTACAGTAAAACCTCTCTAGAACGACCACTAACTTGTGTAAATTAATTGGTATTTTGGGCAGGTGGTTGCTTAAAGCAATGTGAAAGTAAAACAAAACGCTCCTATAGGGGCGTTCTGTTTTACTTTCACCTTGCTGTAAGCATCCACCTGCCTTTAACACAAAATACTTGATGTAATCTAGTGGTCGTTATAGAGAGGTTTTACTGTAATTAGTTGGTATCTAGGACAGGTGGCTGCTAAAAGTAAGGTAGAAGTAAAACAGAACGCGCCTATAGGAGCGTTTTGTTTTACTTTCACCTTGTTTTAAGCAGCCACCTGCCTTTAACACAAACTACTTGATGTAATTTAGTGGCCATTATAAAGAGGTTTTACTGTATCTATTACTAGAATAGTTCACCCATGGTTATTGTATTTCATAGTTTGAGTATGAGATAATTTTGCAATCTGACCAATCAGATTATCATTATTGTATGTGTATGAATATTAATTAGGCAAACTTTTAAAATGGCACCATGAATAATAGGGGTTTTGTCGACAATAACTGCAGCTGTAAAATCAGGTATATTAATCAATTTACTTCATACGCAAGCAGAGCAAACGCAGCAGACCTTGATCAAACGACTCATACAGGGGGCGTCTGATTTGTATATCCCGTTTAAAAAGACATATAAAGGCGTAATCACGAAGTATATACAGTAAAACCTCTCTATAACGGTAATTAAATTGCATCACGTATTTGTGTTAAAGGCAGGTGGCTGCTAAAAGCAAGATGTAAGTAAAACAGAACGTTCCTATAGGATCGTTCTGATTTACTTTCACCTTGCTTTAAGCAGTCACCTGCCCTAAATACCAACTAATTAACACAATTTAATTGCCATTATATAGAGAGGGTTTACTGTAGTGCAATAAGTATTTCAAGCATAAATAAAAAACGAGAATTACATGAAATGTTTCAAATTCCATCTATTTCGATATATGGATGAGGTATTGCAAAACGTTTGGAAAATTATGAGGCAGTAAGTAAGTTTGTGTCTCGTTAGGATTACAATGTAAATCTGCATGACATATAGTTTACAGGGGGACAGACGTACAATACAACGTCGACTGTATTTCTGTTCATTAACCGTTTACACAAAAAGCACCTCTAAACCGGACGTTAAACTTAGAATAAATATCGGTCTTGGAAATAGATGGCAGCTTATTGCAGGGTGAAAGTCATGCAGAAAGCTCCTCTAGCAGCCAACTGCCTAAAAGTATCTAAATTGCTATCTGCCAGAATTTCGGTTTGAGACAAAGAGTGCAGTCCCAGATCAGACGCCGCATTTCAAGGCGGCGTCTGATCAGGGACTTCACTTTTTGTCTGAACTCTATCTTTATATCTGTGCTTTAAAATTTGCATTTATTTATCTCATTTCCTTATTTTAAGAAATGATTTAACACAATTGGTTTGCAAACGACAATTACAATTTTGTCGCTGAAAGGGTTTCATGTAAGCGATACGTTGCTGCCATTTGTAAACAGTCTGAAACTCCAGTTGAGACGCCGTGTAATTCGACGTCTGATCAGCATCCATTCTGTTTAACAATACAGTTGAACTTCGATATATCGAACATGGATAACTCGAACCTTGGATAACTCGACTAAAAATATAGTCCTTCCAAATGTACAATACAGAATTGCTATAACATGTATAACTAGGCATATGTAGAATCACGTGTGACAATCATAATGCAGTTCTAAAGTAATTACTTTAGACCTGCTTTAAGCTGTTAACTTAAGAAATAGCCAATATCAGAAATCGGATAACTCGAATGTTTGATATCTCGATCTAATTTGTGTGGTCCCTTAAAGTTCGAGATATCGAACTTCAACTATATGTCTATAATTTCGCAAAAGTTTCTAGCAAAAGCATGTGACAGATCAATGTTTGGGTTATCCAAGTTTTTTTTATCAACAGGTTACTAGGTCCGGCTGTAGTTGTACAAAATGTATAATACCACAGTACCGGACCCTCAGTGTAATGATGCGGCTTTTTGTTGTGGGTAAGTTCTTACCTCCTTGTATTTATTATCCAGGGAAGTGGCGTTATACACAATTTCTGGATATCCGATTCTCGGGTCAACGGCGTCGGCCTGGAAACGAAATTTAATTATATATTAACACTTTCCCTCATATAAACGCATGTTCACGCATTTGCAAACATAGTAGACCCAGATCAGACGGCTCCTATAAGAGCCGTCTGATCAGGGTCTGTTTTGTTTGCTTTTGACATAATAAAGATCTGATTCTACATTTTTTGTCAAAGCAGAAAAATCCCGTGAACATTTTACAATATAAAATGAATCTAATAAATATTCATGATGTCGTTATGTCTGGCATCACTATTGAACAGGGAAAGGGTTAACTCTTTCCCTTATGTAGGCGCATTTTGACGCATCTGCAAACAGAGTAGACCCAGATCAGACGGCTCCTATAGAAGCCGTCTGATCGAGGTCTGTTCTGTTTGCTTATGGTGCAATAGAGATCTGATTCAACAGCTTCTTCCTAAGCCGAAATGTCACGTGTTCATAAGCCATTATAAAAAATAATCTTATTAATATTCATGACGCTATATGGATATTCATCAGGGAAAGGTTTAAGATGTGTATTTCTTATCTAAAGTATAATTGTTAGCATGCTACGGCTGGAGGACTGGTGATTACCTCTGCAAACAGATGGGTTGGATAAGAACGACTAGACGTATCACTGGGACCAACCGTCATTGAAAGTCTGCATCTTTTGTGTAATACGTTTTACTTTAAGAATTGGGACAGGTTGCAATTTGTGAAACCTGCTACAAGTTATGTGTTTCAGTCCTATTAAGACTTTACTCCATAGGAGATTTTTTAGATCCAACCTCTTTGGATACATATACTGAAAAGGAGCATTTACTAGAGAAAAAGGAAACTTTTAGAATTGTGTAGTTTCAAAACCACTGGGATAGATAGAGCATTTGCTCATATGAAGCAAATGCTCTATTTATCACATTGGTTTCAAAAAGTGACCATTACAGAGGGGCCAAAAGTCGTCAATATAAGGGAATGGGTTAAGAATTTACTCCATGAATAATGAAGTAAGAAATGGTGACACCACGAATATAAATTAGAGTAGTCCTTTTTATAATGGCATACATGTATGCACACGAGAATACTTGGCCAAGGAAGAAACTGTAGAATCATAAGCAAACAGACCTGACCGGAACAGACGGCTCCTACATGAACCATCTGATCTTGGTCTACTCTGTTTGCAAAGGTGTAGAAACACGGCTGAGTATTAGTTATAGTTTATATTTTAAGCGCCATTGTAAAAGCCACTTTTTGAAACTAGTGTGGTTTTAAACTACACAATTCTACAATTTCCTTTTTTCTAGTAAAAGCTCCTTTTTATGGATTTATTCAAAGAGGTTGGGTCTAAAGGTACCCTATGAGGGTGTCAAAACTGTTTGATACTGGGTACAATTTGAGACAGGCTACAATTTGTAAAGCATGCTACAAGTTACGTATTTGAGTCCTATTAACCCTTTATCTCATAGGCTATTTTTAGTGTCAACCTCTTTGAATAAATATACCAAAAAGGAGAATTTACTAGAGAAATGGAAACCTTTAGTATTGTGTAGTCCTGAAACCATTGTGATAAATAGGAGCATTTGCTGGAGAAAAGTAAAATTTTAGAATTGTGGAGTTTGGAAACCACTGTGACAGATAGAGCATTTGTTCCTATGAAGCAAATGCTCTATTTATCACAATGGTTTCAAAATGACTTTTACAGAGTCGTCAAACGTCGTCAATATGAGGGAAAAGGGTAACTACAGGCAAGTAATTGGGCGCCTTTTCCGGCTCCAAACTGTTGGACACTGTGATTATGGGTGGAGAAAGAAATTAAAGAATAGTGGAATTTGAAACCTGATGCAGCCGACAATCGTAGCAGATGACAAACGTGAGCAGACGACAATCGCAGCAGACGAGAAATTTATTTGGTATCACAATGGTTGCAGCAGACAAAATGTAAACACAGTAAAACCTCTCTATAACGGCCACTGAATTGTGCTAATTAGTTTGTATTTAGGACAGGTGGCTGCTTAAAGCAAGGTGAAAGTAAAAGAGCGTTCTGTTTTACTTTCTCCTTGCTTTAAGCAGACACCTGTCTTTAACACAAACTATTTGATTCAATTTAGTGGTCGTTATAGAGAGGTTTTATTGTAGTCCCATATATTGGCCAACACTTATATAAAACACTTAACTAATGCTCACATACCTTGTCTTTTGCTATAGCTTTAGTAACGGTTTCCATCCACGAGAGTGCATCTATCATCTCCTTGAACGATGATCGCAGCTTCTCGACAAGATCCAACACCTGTGCCAAGAATATATAGTATTTAACCCTTTGCTTCTTGAATATTCATGTAATATAAAATACCATGATGATATTGACTAAATTAAATCTTATAATGGCTTAAGCACACGGGAATGTTTGGCAATAGTTGAAACTGTAAAATCACATCTATCTTTGCAAAGACATATAAAGGGGTATATGGAAATATGATTTATACTCATTATCATTTATTGAAATGTTCCAGAGTTCCGTGTTGTACCGGATGAAACAGTTTAGACTTTACATGTCAGTAGCCCTTACCACGCTGTTAAAACTATTATCTGCTGAAATTCTGAGCTGTGCAATATTTGACTTCTAAAGGATTCAAGTCTTTGACCGAGTGATAAACAGCATAGATCCTGATCCACTTTGCCTCTTCGCTACGTTTGATGACAGTTTTCTTTCTTTGCGTATACAGTTTCTCCCAATAAATGTCCACTGTACATAGTACCGATATACAAACTTAGCTAATACACTGTGTCATTATTTCTTACATGAATAAACAACAGGAAAATGGTTAGTTTGGATATTTTTATCATTTCCAGAAAAAGTATGCCAAATAATAATATATTGAATAGATAAAGTGATATAATCCATGATAGTTAACTCTTATGAAGCTGATGGCGAATTCGAGATAACCTATGCGGGTTATATTATTACAGAGATCAAGAAAATATGTATAAATTAAAACAGTTTCAAGATTAATTTCCTTATTTATCCACTAAACCCTATGCTGTGACCACTTTTTAGAATCGTCTCGAAGAGACGATTCTAAAAGTGGTCACAACATAGGGTTTAGTCAAGAAATGACGATTTTAGTATCTGAGTAGATGTATTTATTTGTTATTCTGTATCAGGATGATATATCACATAATCCACTGTCTCATCATGATCAATTGTTTGACACTGACAGTATAGTGTATAAGAATACTATAATAAAAACTTCAGAATGAGCAGATGACACGTGATCATAGTATTCAAACAGTTTCAGTCATAGAGGAACCAACACATACGTCAGCCTTCGCGTCTTTCTTGAACGACTGAATCACAAATAGTCTGCCGACCACTTCTTGCATCGCCGCCGTTACACTGTCCGAGCAACTCTGCCACCGCGGAGACTCTGTCGCAGTACCGCTAACAGCCTGAAAGATGAAAGGTTATTGGTTGTATCCTACATTTATATTTATTTATTTACTCCCTAGATATGCCTTGTTATGCGTTTGCAGATAGAGCAAACCCAGATCAGAAGTTTCCTACAGGAGCTGTCTGACAAGGGTCTGTTCTGTCTGCTTAAAATATAATCTAAATTTGATTCCACAGTTGTGGTCATGCTAAACATTCTTTTTGTTTAAATGGCATTATAAAACATCAGTTAATATTCATAATTATTAATATCAGCTTTTCCTGCTTGAATACTCATAGAATAAAGAATTATATAGAAGTTGGAGTTATCAACCCTATCTAAATTATTGGATTGTCAGATGGAACGTCGCAAGACATAATGATAATATATCGCACAAAAGCAAGGACTGCACAAAAATGTTCAAACATCTTTTGATAACAATAACAAACATCAGAACTGTCAAAAATAACAAAAGACGAATTTCTGTCCAGCTGCAGTATAATGGTTTGCCCCAATTAAGTTAAAACCGCCAAATACCAATTATATTGCATAATTTCCGATTAAAACTGTAATACTCGTTTTTACAAAATGTGTCACATAATCATTGTCAAACCATCGGCCAGATGTCCGTCATTTGTATATTATCACCAACAAAGTACAGTAAAACCTCTCTATAACGGCCACTAAATTGTGACAATTAGTTTGTTTAAGGGCAGGCGCCTGCTTAAAGCAAGGTGAAAGTAAAACAGAACGCTCCTATAGGAGCGCTCTGTTTTACTTTCACCTTGCTTTAAGCAGCCACCTGCCTTGGACACAAAACACTTGATGTAATTTAGTGGCCGTTATAGAGATGTTTTACTGCACTACATTGTATACTTTATATGTTTGAGTAACACATTATTGCAAGAAACGAAATTGAGTAAAAGTTTATAATCAATAAAAGAGAAAAATGTAACTTTGAATTATACAGATCTAAAGTAAGTATTGTAAACTATATCTTCAACCTAATTGTTTATAAATATTAATATCATGTAGGGATCCAGATAAGATGCATCAATTCAAATGATTTCAAGAATAATCCTTTATTTCTCCACCATGCCCTATGTTGTGACCACTCTTTAGAATCGTCTCGAAGAGACGATTCTAAAGAGTGGTCACAATATAGGGGGTAGTGGTGAGATGACGATTTTAATATTTGTGTACGCATCTTAGTACGCTCTGAATATTATGCATAGACTACTTTTAGCAATAAAACGTATTGGAACTAATAGACTCAGTTAAGTTATTACTTTAGTTTATTCGTGAAACTAGGGCTGTTTTTACTGTTTATTACAGATACAATTATTTGACCTTTCAGACAATAACGGTAGAGTAAACCCATCTAAAACGGAATTCTAGTAGCGAAGATTTTAGATACGTTTAGGCAGGTGGGTGCTTAATGCAGGGCGAAAGTCGTAGAGGAGCTTTCTTCAAAACTTTCCCCCTGCATTAAGTTACCACATGTTTCCAAGACCGAAATTTATACTTATTGAGACGTCCAGTTAAGAGGTGTTTTATTTATACCATTGTACATATTTTGTTTTGACTTACTGTTGTGTATTCTAGCTTGATATCCCGGAAGACCTTTGGTAAGTAATATGTCTTTGACATAAGTCTCAACGCCACTATGTAGTTAGCCATGGTTCTGTAAAGACAATATATACAGTAGCGCCCCTCTAATGCGACCACTTAATTAATAAACATGGTTGTCTTTATAAGCAGGTGGTAGCTTAATGCAGGATGAGAGTTATGCAGAAAGCTCCTATAGGAGCTTTCTGCATAACTCTCATCCTGCATTAAGCTACCTCCCACAATTATGCCCCTTTTTGGTGGTCGCATTAGAGGGGTTTTACTGCATGTGTGTATTAATTTTGTTCGGTCTTCACTGTAAAACGGGCACTAGGGCAGTACCAAATGTTGTAAAACTTTGCAGATACAGACCAGTAGCAGTGTGTGCAACAGTGTTTGGCCAGGGCCATTACTGTACAATGGCAGCAGTTGGTAAAATAAGCTGTATCGGAAGTGTGACAAGCAACGTAAATCCAGATCAGTAAAATCAAATCAATACAATTCTATACGCAAACAGAGCAGACCTTCGTCAGACGGTGGATCTAAATATTTGCTTATTGCAGGACGACAATGCAGGATCGTTCTGCTTGACTTTCATCATGCATTAAGCTACCGACTGGTTTCAAGGTCCGGAATTAGAAGTCATTTTTGTGGTTGCATTATAGCGGGGAGAGGGGCGGGGGTACTTACTTCTTTGGATATCGGCTTATAATGTCTGACAATTCATTGAAGAAGGGTGGGGCGACTACAATGACTGGCTCAGAGTCGGTGATATTGATATTAACCATAGCCATCATGTTTGTTATTAGAGTTGACCAGTCAACCTGCAAGTAATAATGTCAATCTAATAAACCTAGTAGAGCTGTTGAAAGCGAGGAATACGTTAGAAATCTAGTTAATCCGTTACTACATATCTATGCGTTCTTATAAATACGATTTTGCGAACAGAGTAGACCCGGATCAGGCGACTTCTATAGGAGCCTTCTGGTCAGGGTCTGCTCTATTTGCTTATGATATAAATATATATGATTTTATAGCTTCTACTTTGGCATAAGTTCGTGTGACCCTGTGCAATTACAACAATTAATCTAATTAATATTCATGGTTTCATTATTTCTTACATAAATATTCATGGAGTAAAGGGTTAAAACATTTCAATATTACTCTACCAAACCCGTTCATGTTGGTAAACATTAGAATCGCTTGTTATCGCTTATGCATTGTGCATTTAGCAAAACACATGCTATTTAACCCCCCTTACTGTTTTACGTTAAAAAGGTTCTGTTTAATACATCATGTGTAGTGTAACAAATAATATGTCGAGTACTGTATGTTTCAAGTATAGGTATTAAAAGGAGAAGGTGTTACTTTAGTACTGTCTGTATCTTTTGTAGGTATCACAGAGAATGTGTTACTTTAGTACTGTCTGTATCTTGTGTAGGTATCACAGAGAATGTGTTACTTTAGTACTGTCTGTATCTTTTGTAGGTATCACAGAGAATGTGTTACTTTAGTACTGTCTGCATCTTGTGTAGGTATCACAGAGAAGGTGTTACTTTAGTACTGTCTGTATCTTTTGTAGGTATAACAGAGAATGTGTTACTCTAGTACTGTCTGTATCATGTGTGGGTATAACAGATAATGTGTTACTCTAGTACTGTATGTATCTTTTGTACATGTAGGTATAGTAGAGAATGTGTTACTCTAGTACTGTCTGTATCATGTGTGGGTATAACAGATAATGTGTTACTCTAGTACTGTTTGTATCTTTTGTAGGTATCACAAAGAATGTGTTACTCTGGGACTGTATGTATCAAGTGAAGGTATAACAGAGAATGTGTGTTACTCTAGTACTGTCTGTATCTTTGGAGGTATAACAGAGAATGTGTGTTACTCTAGTACTGTCTGTATCTTTTGTACATGTAGGTACATGTATAACAGAGAATGTAGTACTCTAGTGCTGTCTGCATCATGTGTGGGCATAATAGAGAATGTGTTACCCAGTACTGTTTGTATAATACATGTATATATGATTCTAGTTTATCTAGCAGTATCTGTATTATGTACAGTTATAACAGAGAACGTGTTATTCTAGTACTGTCTGTATCATGTATAGTTATAACAGAGATCGTGCTATTCCAGTACTGTCTGTATCATGTAAAGATATAAAATATACTGTGTTACCCCAGTAAAGTTGTTCTTTAAAGTGCCCAGTGTCATTTTATTGTAGAGCTTCTCAGGATCTCTTCTGTCTTCCTTGCGCACAGTAATCTGTAAATAAAGACATACTATTATGCAATAATCAGTCTTGTGCGGATGGGTCAGAGCGAAATTAGTCTTACTACATGTACGGTAAAACCTCTCTATAACAGCCACTAAATTAAATCAAGTATTTTGTGTAAAATGCAGATGGCTGCTTAAAGCAAGGTGAAAGTAAAACAGAACGCTCCTATAGGAGCGTTCTGTTTTACTTTCACCTTGCTTTAAGCAGCCACCTGCCCTAAAGAGCAACCAATTAACACAATTTAGAGGCCGTTATAGAGGGGTTTTACTGTATATGTCGTGGACGAGTGGCAACAACAGTACAAAAAACTTCTAGTCCAGCTAAAATGCCGAGCAAATCCATGACCGTTAGTATTAAGCAGTTAAAATATATATAGTTCAGTTTGGATTATCATATATATAGATATATAGGGTATGTTGCGAGTAGTCATTATATCAATCTGTTATTAAGGGAGCCTCTGGCTTTCTTAATTAACCCATTCCCTCATATTGACGACTTTTGACGACTCTGTAAAATTCACTGTGTGAAACCATTGTGATAAATAGAGCATTTGCTCCTATAGGAGCAAATGCTCTATTTATCACAATGGTTTCAAACTACAAAATTCTAAAAAAAAAATTCCTTTTCTCTAGTTAATGCTCCTTTTCGGTAGATGTTCTAAAGAGGTTGTATCTAAAAATAGCCTATGGGGTAATGGGTTAATACCATTTTCCAAGACGAGTTTAATGTCAGTGTGTACAAAATGACTATGAGCATTATACTCTTCAAATGTATTTGAATATTTCGACTTAAACTGTCGTTTTTGTAGGTTCTACATGGAGTTATATTTACACAAAATCGCGTGGTGGAATACACAATAGCGCATGGTGGAATACACAATAGCGCATGGTGGAATACACAATAGCGCATGGTGTACTGTTTCTACATGAAGTCACAACTTATTTCAAACATGTGTATTATAGAGACATATTTGATGGCCATATTAATTTGAATACAAGGAAAGTTATGGGATAACTATTCAAAAGATAGGTAAATGGTTAGAACAGTGTCATACCCCATTACAAACGTAGTTCCTTGAAATTCTTATATGGTAATTTTCAGAGCTCCAGATAAGATGCGTAAATAAAAACATTTTCATCAATAATTTCTTTAGTTCTCCACCAAACCTTTTACTGTGACCACTCTTTAGAATCGTCTCTTCGAGACGATTCTAAAGAGTGGTCACAGTATAGGGTTTGGTGGAGAAATGACGGTTTTAGTATGTTAGTACGCTCCGTTATCAGTAGCTCTGTCAGTAAACATAGTTTAAACTTTGTGGATATAGTTCTGAGCACTATATTATTCCGCTATTTCAGTAAATAAAAGGTATTGATATCAAACGTGACAAGTGGTGAAAATGAAATAAGATTGTATGTTTGGAAATATCTCGACTTAATCCTTTACTCCATGAATATTCATGTAAGGAACAGACTTCATGAATACCAATTAGTTCGTTTTTTATAATGACAAGTGATCACGTGACGTTTTAGGCGATGGCATATACTGTAGAATCGTATCTATATTATTTCATAAGCAAATAGAATAGATCCTGATCAGAATGGCTCCTACAGGAGCCGTCGTATCTGGTTTTCCCCAGTGTTTAAAGGAACAGAAAGGTGTACATTTTTAGTAAAGGGTTAAATATCCTGGGTGACATACTTGGAATACGCAGTTGAATAGCTTTACTATGTGAATGTTGGTCCTGAACCAAAGCAAATACTTTGACTTCGGAGTTTCTCCCACTTGTTGATGACGTATCGAATTGAAACCAAATGGTCACATTATAATCGCTTTTCTTTTATGGTTTATGTCTATGCAGCAGTGAACCATGTTGTATATCAGGAAAGTATAGTATGCTTTATCAACCCATTCCCTCCAAGGCTAATTTTAGGTCCGACCTTCTTGAATAACTCTACTGAAAGGAGCATTTACTAGACAAAGAAAATATAGAAGTGTGTAGGTTTGAAACCATTGTCATAAATAACCATTATCACCATTGCTCTATTTGTAACTGTTGTTTCAATAAAGTGATTTTACAGAGGCGTAAAAAGGCGTCAATATGAGGGAATGTGTTAAATATGTGAACATATTTCTTCCAACACTTTTAAATCACTTAGATTTTACACAACATATTCATTTTAATAAGGTCAGATAATTGACATAAATATACTACTACGATACTTAAATTCTACTAAGAGAAACCTTTATGAACTTACATTAGCAATCTCTATTTCCATATCTACTATGTCTTTAGCATCATTTGCTGCCGTTGTTTCATCAGCTCCGAGTGCGATTGCGAGTTTTCGTATCAGTGTTTCGTAGGCTAGCAGTGTAGTATCATCACGACCTTTGAGGTAGTAGTCTCTACTTGGCATACCAAGTTCTGGTTGATCAATCTACATGTATGCAAATGTGTAAACATGATATATATATATGCAAGTATCGCAACAATAATGACATATAGCCTGTGCGTGGAAGGACATTTAATATTAAAATCGTTTTCCACAAGATGCCCAAAATAACAGCTGGCTTTTCTGAAGATGTGTATCAAGGTAGTGAATTGCGCAATTGTATAGCAGACAATGTGTTATAAACCCTTTCGGTGCCAAATTTCTAATTGTCGTCTGCAAACCAATTTTGTTAAATCGTTTGGTAAAATAAAGAAACGAGATAAATAAATGCAAATATCAGAGGCATAAAGTACAGATATAGAAACAGGGTTTGAGCCAAAATGTGCAATCCCTGATCAGACGCCACCTTGAAAAGGTGGCTTCTGATCTGAGACTGCACTATTTGTCGTGGTACATTTTTGTGACATTGGCGATGAAAGGGTTAATTCGATGTGTCCAATAACATAGAAAGTATTCTTGAAATAGTTGCTAAAGTAATACAGAATAATATCGTATTTCACATAAAAATGGTGAATACACATGACTTTAAGTTACATTCTGAAGGTCATAAACATGTTTGCTAGTGAACATATGCGAGGTATGCATATGATAGTTATGTTGTGTAGTGTACAGTGCTCCCTCTCTACAACGACACCCTTTGGGATACGGAGATTGTATGTGTTGTTCAGAGGGAGTTGTTATAGGGAGGGACAATCAAACATAATTAGCTTCCCAGATAAGGTGTATTTCGAGAACTAAAACCGTTATGCCTCTATCAAACCCTATGTTGTGACCACTCTTTAGAATCGTCACAAAGTGACGATTCTAAAGAGTGGTCACAACATAGGGTTTGATGGAGGCATAAAGAAAATATGATGGAAAAGTTGTTTCTGGAGCCTTGTTGTTTCGGAAACAGTGACATGCGTTGTTGTAAGGAGGGAATCGTTCTTGAGAGGGCCGTTGTACGGAGGGAGCACTGTACACTCATTTTCTCTTTAGGATATTCTTCAAATATTCATAAATTATTACAACAGACATATAGTAAAACGACCAGTGTTTGTAAAACACAGGTTTCGTTAAAAGCAGATGATTACATAATGGTTGACAAAAACGTAATGCAGAAAGCTCTTGCAAAAATGTTCTACCATAAAGACCAATAATTACACTTATTTTAGTGGTCATTTTAGAGGGGTTTATTGTATGTAACAATATTGTTTATATATGCGTGGCCTATTGTGAAATACAGTAAAGTCCCGTTAATACGACCACTTAATGAACAAACATGGCTGTCTTCATAAGCAGGTGGTTGCTTAATGCGGGACGAAAGTTATGCAGAAAGCTCCTATAGGAGCTTTCTGCATAACTTTCGCCCTGCATTAAGATACCACCTGCCTTTGCCACTGTAAATTATTCCCCTCTTTGGTGGTCGCATTAGAGGGGTTTTACTGTACAGTTAAAACTTCTCTAAACCGGAATTTTAGCAAAACAAGGAATTCTGATCTTTTTAGGCAGGTAGCTATTTAATGCAGAGTGAAAGCTTTCTGTATGACTTTAACCCTGCATGAAGCTATCTTAGAGATTTACATTGATATATATATATATATTTATATTGGTGATGTTTAAATTTACAGCACTCCAGAACTTGTCCTGTGCGGCCATTCATTCATTGAACATACATGTAGGAGGCTTACCTTAATGCAAGTCAAAAGAAATGCAGAAAGCTCCTATAGGAGCTTTCTGCATTACTATTGCACTGCATTACTCTACAACCTGTTTTACAGGACTATCATTAAACCTCTTTTTATGTCCACTTAACCCATTCCCTCATATTGACGACTTTTGATGACTCTGTAAAAGTCACTTTGTGAAACTATTGTGATAAATAGAGCATTTGCTCCTATAGGAGCGAATGCTCTATTTATCACAATGGTTTCAAACTACAAAATTCTAAAAATTCCAGTTCTCTATTTAATGCTCCTTTTTGGTAGATTTATTCAAAGAGGTTGTATCTAAAATAGCCTATGAGGTAACGGGTTAAGACAGATTCTATTGTACTATACAAAATGTATCATTACATAGAGAATGTAGTGTTCCGGGTCCTTGTCGTTCGTTGTCACTCCAAAGTCTATCAGGGGTGGGTAATTTACTCCTTTCTTGGCCTTCACTAACAACTCTTCAAGTTTGTAGTTCCCCTCGTTCCACTTGCCTCCGGGTTTCTGTCCAAGGATTGGCCAGCCTCCAAGATTCGCCATGTACTGCTGAATGTAGGTCAAACCTAAATCTTCGATGTTTGCTGCGAAAGTAATAAGCAAATGTTTCAAACATCTTAGATGCTTAACGACAAACCCTTAATTAACGCATTGAATAAAGAATACGTAGATTTATTTCAACAATTTTACCAACAGTGTAGACCCAGCTCAAACGGTCCCTGTAAAAGTAATCTAATCAGGTCTGCTTTGTTGGCGTATGAAATACATGAAAAGAGATATGGAAAGATATACGATTATATAGCTTCTACCATGGCCAAAACACTCTGTGTTCAGTATATCATTATAAAACTTGAGTTAACAAAGGATTCTTATAGTCACCAGGGCTGCAGATAAGGGAACGTACACAAATACTGAAATCGTCATTTCTCCACCAAACCCTATACTGTGACCACTCTTTAGAATCGTCTCTTCGAGACGATTCTAAAGAGTGGTCATAGTATAGGGTTTGGTGGAGAAATAAGGGAGTTATTCTTGAAAATGTTTGAATTTACGCATCTTAGGCCTATCTGGTGCTTTGGACTCACTATATGTGATATATATGACACCAACAGCATGTAGCCAAACTGTATTCTTGCGCGTTAAGTCAAAACGTAACCAAACATTCGAAAACAAAACACAAGATGTGACGTCGTAAGTAATACAAGAGTAAGCTAGGACATAACATCACAAAACGCAAGTCAGCTGTGTGACAAAGATCGAGACAGTGGGTATTGCCTTACAGGTGAAACGATAACCATCCAAATGATATCGGGGGCGATATCATTATATTAACTCATTCCCGCATATTGACGACTTTTGAAGCTTCTGTAAAAGTCACTTTGTGAAACCATTGTGATAAATAGACCATTTGCTCCATAGGAGCAAATGTTCTATTTAATGCAATGATTTCGAAACCACACATTTCTAAAGTTCTCCTTTTCTCTAGTAAATGCTCCTTTTCGGTAGATTTATTCAAAGAGGTTGGACCTAAAATATCCTGTGTGGGAATGGGTTAATAAGAAGGGGTGATGTCCTACAGCATCACATATCCCTATATAAATACAAGGCTGTATACTGAAAGACAAAATTACTATGCTATGGCATTTTTTCAAGTCATCTCTAAACACACTGTGACAGAATGTAAATTAGCATTGCTATACGTAACATCCTGTAGATGATAAGCTCCAATACAGCAAATCCCTCTCTAAATCGATGTTTTAGTAAACAAGAATCGAGAACTCATTAGACAGGGGATTTTCGAGAGCTCATTAAACAGGGGATTTTTTTAATACAATGTGAACAACACGCAGAAAACCAACAAAGACCATTTCTGGAAGAGTTCCGCCCTTTGCTTTAACCCTTTCCCTGTTCTATGTTTACAGTGCTCCCTCCCTACAACGGTCCTCTCAATAACGATTCCCTCCTTACAACAAGCGCATGTCACTGTTTCCGAAACAACAAGGCCCCAGAAACAACTTTCATATCCATCAAACCCTATGTTGTGACCACTCTTTAGAATCGTCACTTTGTGACGATTCTAAAGAGTGGTCACAACATATGGTTTGATTGAGGCATAACGGGTTTAGTTCTCGAAATACACCTGATCTGGGGATCTGCTAACAAGCTAATTATATTTGATTTTCCCTCCCTATAACAACTCCCTCTGAACAACGCATACAATCTTCGTATACCAAAGGGTGGCGTTATAGAGAGGGAGCACTGTATTACAAATTTCAATACCTACTGAATATTCATGGGGAAAAAAGAGTTATAAAGAAATATGGAAGGTTGAACATTATAGCCATTTCAGAAAGTAAAGAAACAGATCTATCAAATTCCAATAGCAAACAGAGCAGACCCTGATCAGACGGCTCCTCTAGGAGCCGTCTGATCTGGGTCTACTCTGTTTGCAAATGCGTGAAAACACGTTTATATGAGGGAAAGGGTTAAGCTGCCATCTATGTTAGCCCTTCACAAGTTCAATATTAAATGACTGTACGAATATTAATTAGCCCCATTTCTTAACATCACTATTAACAATGGAATATTTTACCGAGGCATAATCTGTAGAATCAGATTTATATTATTACATTAGCAAATAGAGCAGACCCTGATCAGACTGTTCCTATAGGAGCCGTCTAATCTGGGTCTACTCTGTTCGCAAACGCGGGAAAATGCGTTTATATGAGGGAAAGGGTTAAGCTGCCATCTATGTTAGCCCTTCACAAGTTCAATATTAAATGACTGTACGAATATTAATTAGCCCCATTTCTTAACATCACTATTAACAATGGAATATTTTACAGAGGCATAATCTGTAGAATCAGATTTATATTATTACATTAGCAAATAGAGCAGACCCTGATCAGACTGTTCCTATAGGAGCCGTCTAATCTGGGTCTACTCTGTTCGCAAACGCGGGAAAATGCGTTTATATGAGGGAAAGGGTTAAGCTGCCATCTATGTTAGCCCTTCACAAGTTCAATATTAAATGACTGTACGAATATTAATAAGCCCCATTTCTTAAAATTACTATTAACAATGGACTATTTTACAGAGGCATAATCTGTAGAATCAGATTTATATTATTACATTAGCAAATAGAGCAGACCCTGATCAGACTGTTCCTATAGGAGCTGTCTAATCTGGGTCTACTCTGTTCGCAAACGAGGGAAAATGCGTTTATATGAAGGAAAGGATAACAGTTCGATAATAACACGTATATGAGTTGACGGATTAGGGAGGTTTATCATAATATGTAAACGCATTGTAACTAGGTCAACATGATATACGTAGGTCAGCATAGTGTACTTCTTACTTTCATTACTACAGGCACCGAAGTACATCCGAGCTTTCTTCACACTTTCTGGGTCATTAGGCAGGTTTTCTGCTTCCAAAACATCTGGAATAGATTTTTAGAATGTTTAATTCAGGACAAAAGTAATGCAGAAGGCTCCTTCAGGAGTTCTCTATAAACAGTTTAACTTCGATATCTCGAACTCCAAGGGATTATATAAATTAGTTCGAGATAACAGAAGTTCGAATTATTGGAATTCTAATCTGGACAATTTCTCGAGTTGACAGGTTAATGCAGGTGTAAAGTAATGCCGAAAGCTCCTGTGGGAGCTTTCAGCATTACTTTACACCTGCATTAAGCTGCCACATGTGTTTCTAGATATCTGTAGTTATACATATAAGAGCAATCCTTTATTTTAAGTTTTAGAAGGACCGAACATTAAATTCGAGTTATCCCGAGGGTCGAGTTATCCGAGTTCGAGATATCGAAGTTCAAATGTAACTTAAATGGAGTATTAAGCTACCACTTGTCTTTATGATCTAGAATTAGTCTTTAGAGGACATCCTTTTGATGGTCTCATTTTCGATGCCACGTGCATTTTGCACTCACGATCAATGTTCTTCAAAATATCGTGTGGCCAAATATTCCTCGGTTCAAGTGTCGATATACAAATTCAACTAATTAATATTATTTATGTCATTATTTCTTACATGATTATTCATGGAGTAAAGGGTTGAAACACTCACTTCTAACTATGATTGAAACATCATCCCTGAGTTTGGTAAAGGTCCCAAAAGCCCCTTTATCTTCTGGAATAGGGTGTTCCTTTATCCAGGTACCACATGCAAAGTTGTAAAAGTCTTCACAGGGGTTCACGTTGGGGTTCATGGCGCTGAGTACACGTGCAGCTGAAAACAGGGGACTGTTAAAAGCATTCGAGGGCTGTTGTAGGACTGAATCCAATCTGTAACTCCACATCACAGATCACAAACGAATCATCTGGTATTACAGTCAATCCATTGCCTCATTAGACACAACCACTTTTAATAATTCTACCGAAAAGGAGCATTAACTAGAGAAAAGGAAAATTTTAGAATTTTGTAGTTTGAAACCAGTGTGATAAATAGAGCATTTGCTCCTATAGGAGCAAATGCTCTATTAATCATAATGGTTTCACAAAGTGACTTTTACAGAGGCGTCAAAAGTCGTCAATATGAGGAAATGGGCTAAGACTCGCTCATTTGCATACTGAAATAAGTGTCATTTGATCAAGGAGCAATAACAGTAATTTGCTCTGACTGACGAGTTGAATCTAAAAACAATATTAACCATTCAAATAGTTTATAATATTGAGCTAATAATCAATTCTGTAGTAGCCGTCTGATTAAGGTCTGCTCTATTTGCTTATAACATAATATACATCTGATTCTACACATTCTGTCATAGACAAAACATAGTGTGTCCATATGTCATTATAAAGTTAAGCTAATAATTAATTCTTGATTTATGAATATTCATGAAGTGAGCGGTTAAACACCTGCAAGTATGCATGACCTTGGAATGAAACCTACCAGAACATGTAATGAATATCATACTTACATGCTAGCACACATCCCTGCGTTGTACACACATCCTCTTTTAGATTGCCTGTCGAAAAGAAACAAAACAAAATACAAAATAATTCAATATTTTATTACATAGGTATTATGTTATTGAACTCCGATACCTCGGATTCGGATAAGTCGATATTCTGGATAACACGAACTAAAAGTTTGCTCCTTCCAAAAATTACAATACAGAACGTTCTAAAATGTAACACTACACATATATAGAAACACACGTTTACAGCTTAATGCAGGTTGAAAGTAATGCTGAAACCCATACAGGAGCTTTCAGCATTACTTTAAGCCTACATTAAGCTGTGAACTTGAGATATTGGTCAAACTATAAATTCGATGACTCGAACCTCTGTAATCTCGAACTAATTTGTACGGTCCCTTGATGTTCGAGATATCGAAGTTCAACTGTACGTACATTACATGTTTATCTATCTCGGTTGAGTGCAAGGCTGCAGTCACCTTTATAAACACTTAAAGCAACTGTTTCCCCAACATGGTTTAGGTGGAATAATTGTAGAACCCCTCTAATGCGACCACTTAATGAATAAACAAGTCTGCCTTTATAAGCATGCAGGTGGCTGCTTAATGCAGGGCGAAAGTTATGCAGAAAGCTCCTACAAGAGCTTTCTGCATAACGTTCGTCCTGCATTAAGCTACCACCTGCCTCTGCCACCCAGAATTGTGCCCTTTATTGATGGTCACATTAGAGGGTTTTTATTGTATTTCACGTCTGTTGAATATCGCTATTAGAGTGCAAAAGTAGATTCTGATGCTAGGTCGAGTTGTTCGACGTTTCACCTGAATCAAAACAGTTTTCAAAGGTCATCACGCATTCGCCCAAAAAAGTGCCACGCTGTACAATATGTAGGATATGTAGGATATGCAATGAGTGCAGAAACATGTCAGCTCTGCTGTGGTTGATCAATTGTCGCAGTAACCCTTCTCATGCTGAATTTTAAAATACATTTCTCCTTCTTCACCCATGCCCTGTTGTATAATTACATATATCTTCACTGTGTACAAGTATTTCGCTGTGGAGTGCACTGGTTGCACGATCAACTTGTAAATAGTGCAGACCCTGATGAGGCAGTTCCTGCAGGAGCTGTCTCATCTGGGTCTTCACTATTTACAGGCAGGTATATTGACGCGAATAGCAAGCCAAGGGTTAATTGCTTAGTGTTTGCCCATTGTCACATTGGGTTAATAAAAACAAGAGATAAAGGTGCTACCCAAACACTAAAATCGTCATTTCACAACACTACACTGCGACTCTTTAGAATCGCCTCGAAGAGTGGTAACAGTATATGGTTTGGTGGAGAAATAAAGGAATTCCGCTTGAAAACTTTAAATTAACGCATCCGATCGGGACCTCTGGTTTACCGACTGGCGATACAAACAGTGCAAACCCTGGCCAGCCACAGTCTGGTTCTACGTCATTTCTCCATGATACCCTATACTGTCAGGGCGTAGCTAGCCCTCTATTCATGTGGATTCATAATTTTGTCAGCCTCCCCCGCCATCACATCCACCCACACATCCCCCGCCCTACCGACCCTTTCCAGAAAAAATGAAAAAATGTGTTGTATCATGGGCCTTCTAAGGCGTTTTATTTAGTACAGAAATTCAACAAATAAACCATTTACTTGAAATATTTTGTTTCTGAAGGAAGGCTTAATTTCAAAGAAATACGAGCCCAGTTTTTCGAACAAAGGTCTTTTTCAGTCATTTTTCCATGTATGAATACATTTCTAATGTTCATATACATGTATGTGACATAAAACATTGCTAGTCCAAACTGACATTTAGTGACATTGTATATATCATGCAGTTCTTCACCCTCCTCATAATACTGAACTGCCTCTCAGCTGAGGTTGTTGAGGCCAGCATAGTGATAAGCACCAAACATATGAAAATGTCAGTCCAGAGTTTTGTTTATGTCTTTTGATGTTGCACTCAGGTCAGAAGGTTATGTTTCTTTCGAATACCAACTCGCAGTGTTAAGTGCTTGTGTGGCGGCAGTAAAACGTCGCCCCGTACTTCACTCTCAGTGTTGTTATACCTTCTGATCCTTCGAGATCATGAATTTTAGTACATCTTGTTCTGAAAATTGAATACCGCTTTAGCCGGTGCTAGGGGGCGTGAGCATTGTTGCACTCTCAATTACTGCTCATGAACAGACTCAATAAAACCGAGTCTGCAATTTTCTCTTTTTGTGTTGCAATTTTTGCTTTCGGGGGATCACCTCCCTTCAGAATTTTCTCTCCAGCCGACAACGTCTTAAGCTTTCACGATATCCAATGAAGTCGTGACAAAATGCACCAAATTCGTATCTTTCGGAGCAGGCGTCAGTTCATGGACAATACTTGGAATCAGATATAATGTACTCTGCTTCGAATCTGTCTTTGAATATTACATGCGATCTTCCATTCTACAACCAGGCGGTCAAGAAACGGGTAGTATATTGACCGTTTCCAGTATTCCGATACGGAATTCGTAGGCACTTTGCCAGGGTAACGTTCATGGCAAGCTACTCTTGGCTTTGAAGGCTCTGCTTCCTGCGTTCGGCCATGACCACTGTTTTGCAGTACAGCTCATCACACAAAACAGAAGGTTGCTTTAAGAACCTGGCTCTCCCTGACAGCCTGCAAAATCTATAGCTGTGCACATTGGCGTCTCCTCGCTCTAGCACCTTGAGGACATTTTCTACAGTGGCGTATGCGTCTTTAAACTTGTTATCGAGTCTGCAATTTTCTCTTTTTGCATTTTTACTTTTGCTTTCGAGGGATCACCCATTTTCAGAATATTTGTAGATGGAGTTTGCATGACTGGTTAGAGAGAGAATGGCCAGAGACTCTTCAAGCGGATTCGCTTGTTCATTTCTTCTCTAGCAACAGCACTAACTTTGTCCAGCAAGTTTCTAACAAGTGCTATCACAATGGAAAGATTCAAGCTATGCAATTCGCACATGGTTTGTGGAACAAGTTGATGTACCCAAGTTTGTACTCCACAATGACACCCGGAACATTACTGACTCTTGATATCGTAATTCACGCATCTTAGCCAACATTCCCCTGGCCCTCAATAAAATAATCGAACAAAGCTTCTCCAGCAGTTGACTCCTGAATCATCACGAATGTCATTTTCTGACCAAGAATATTATCTCACACACATTGGTATACATGTGATAAATAGTAAACCCCTTCTCGATTGTTATTTCGGTGGAGTACACACAGTCTATTTAATAAAGAAGAGGATATGAACGTTTTATACCAGTACGTTGGCTGATTTTTCATATTTTTTATTAAAAAAAAATTTGGTCAGAATTATGTGGATTCAGCTGCGTACTCGCGTATAGGCGTGACCACTCTTCAGAATCGTCTCAAAGAATATAGGGTTTTGTGGAGAAATAAAAGAGTTATTCTTGTAAATGTTTACAAGAACGCGTGTTATCCGGACCTCTGTATCGTGTAACTAAATTGTTTTATTATATTATTTCAACATTCACTGGACGTCCATTTTCCTTGCACCATCACCTTCTCATGTGTTATTGTAATACAGAATTAATTATTAAGATATAAAACGTGTGTAAGATATAGCGGTTAATGACAAGTCATGTTTTATTAACCCTACTATTCACGTCAATATACCTACCTGTAAATAGTGAAAACCCAGATGAGATAGCTCCTGCAGGAGCTGTCTCATCAGGGTCTGAACTATTTACAAGTTGATCGTGCAACCAGTGCACTCCACAGCAGTGATTGCACAGCGAAATACGTGTACACAGTGAAGATATGTGTAAATATTCAACAGGGCATGGGTAAAGAAGGGAGAAATGTGTTTTAAAATTCAGCAAGCGAAAGGTTAATACAAACGACAGGTTCAAAAACCGAAATTTGAATATTCAAAAACAAATTGAAATCGCCTCCTATTGCAATTGCGATACGTCTTTGTATCTCAATGCTGCTTTGTCTAAGAATGGAACCTTTTTCAATGAATCAATATGTATTTTAAAGAAACAAATCCAATGTTGTTGAACTAATGTCAGAAACGTTGTTTCGTGTCTACATGTAGTAGTTTAGGGTTCATGCTTATAAAACTATTAGTTGAGTCTGAGTTCGTTCTCAAGTTTTTGATTGGTCAGATTTGAACCTTTGGTTCAAATCTGACCAATCAAAAGCTTGAGAACTCAAATCTGACCAATCAAAAGCTTGAGCACGAACTCAGACTCAGCTAAAAAGCTTAATAAGCATGGACCCTGGTTGAGAAAATACAAATCTAAAGAACAAGGGATGCCAAAGCTCCCTGTACACTGTATCATACCAAACACTCACCAGCAGGGGTAGGCGGAGCCTGTGTTCTACCTGTTATTAATGTCGAAACGTTGGTGATATGTTCAAAATTACTAACTACTATATTAGATAATATACATCACGTTGACACTCTAGTAAAACGCAATAATAAATATCTAAGTCTATTCTGTTTGCAAAGGCGTATGAAGGCGTATTTATGGAGTAAAGGGTTGGTGATCAGGGTCCATGCTTATAAAGCTTTTAGTTGAGCCTGAGATCGTTCTCAAGCTTTTGATTGGTCAGATTTGAGCCAAAGGCTCAAATCTGACCAATCAAAATCTTGAGAACTCAAATCTGACCAATCAAAAGCTTGAGAACGAAACTCAGACTCAACTAAAAGCTTTATAAGCATGGACCCAGGAGATGGAACACAACAATGCACCAATGTAGAGCATAACACGACAGCACAAAATAGAAATCCAGCGCATTGGCGCAAAAAAAACAACAGAAAAAAACGGAGAAATGAACGTTATGCTATTGTCATGGAGTGTTAGCTTCATCTACAAAATAATTTATTCATTGCGAGTGCATGCCAAGACCAATTAGTTTGTGTGACCGTTAGTATTTGTTAGTATTATTTGTATAGCGGATTACAGTAACATATATGGATTTCCTAATGCATATTGAGGTAAGAAATATTGACTGTAAACTATTATTAAGCCGAATTTTAAAATGACATTATAAACAAGGAATTATGACACTGGCACAGATGCAGAATAATATCTATATTATTACATAACAAAATAGAACGGACCCTGATCAGACAGCTCCGATAGACAGCTCCTATGATCTAGGTCTACTCTGTTCAGCATTAAAATATATATTATACATCTTGATTAACCAATTCTCTCATAGGCTTTTTTCATATCCTACCTCCTTGAAACTGTCTACTGAATAGAAACATTTACAAATGTACTTGGAGATAGGAAATATTTTTAAATGTGTAGTTTTAAAACTATTGTGATAAACAGAGCATTGGCGTAATAGGTACAATGCTATTTTCCACAGTGATTTAAAAAATGACTATTACACTGGGCACCAAAAGGTTTCACTATGAAGTGATGGGTTTAAAGACCAACAGTTAGATTTCTGTTCAGCAGATAAAGCCAGTTTAATGTTACATTGTTTATATACATGTATGTATATGTCACAGTAGAAATTGCGATTCAGGACAATCGTCGATTCTCCTAGGACAGATTGCGATCACAATCTCTCCTAGGACAGACTCTGATCCTAATATATTGTATGGACAATCTACGATTCTACTAGTACAGATTCCAATCACAGTCTGTCCAAGGACAAACTGTAATTCTATCATGAACATTTACAATTCTACTGGAAGAATTTAAATTATTAATTTTAAATGTGACATGTTAATTCTTCTAGGAAAATGTACAATTCTACCAGAAGAATTTATTATTAGTGTTATATATGACACTTTAACTGTGACATATACATCGGCCATTACTTACCTGCAGAGGCTGGCGGGGCTTGTGTTGGAGCTACAATTAACAGGCAATAGTTCAAAAAATGCATTTGAAACAATTTTTACGAACATATTACAGTTAACAATAACAAGAACGATATAGAACGGCTTGCTTTGAATTGGTAAACAGCAGTAAATTCACTTCAGGTATCATTATTTCGGTGATACGACTTAACCCTTTCCTCCATAAATACAACATTCTACGCCTCTGTAAAGGTCACCTGTTGAAACCAGTGTGATTAATAGAGCATTTGCTCTTATATGAGAAATGCTCCATTTATCACAATGGTTTCAAACTACAAAAGTCTGAAATTTTCCTTTTCTCTAGTTTATACTCCTTTTCGGTAGATTTATTCAAAGTGGTTAGATCTAAAATAGCCTATGGGGGAAAGGGTTAAAGGCTCTAATAATCGTTGTCACCCATCTCAACATAAAATACAAATCAATTGCTTTCTTTTTTCTTTATTTTAATTATTTATAATGTTTGCTTTAATCTCTCCTAGGACAGACTCTGATCCTAATATATTGTATGGACAATCTACGATTCTACTAGTACAGATTCCAATCACAGTCTGTCCAAGGACAAACTGTAATTCTATCATGAAAATTTACAATTCTACTGGAAGAATTTAAATTATTAATTTTAAATGTGACATGTTAATTCTTCTAGGAAAATGTACAATTCTACCAGAAGAATTTATTATTAGTGTTATATATGACACTTCAACTGTGACATATACATCGGCCATTACTTACCTGCAGAGGCTGGCGGGGCTTGTGTTGGAGCTACAATTAACAGGCAATAGTTCAAAAATGCATTTGAAACAATTTTTACGAACATATTACAGTTAACAATAACAAGAACGATATAGAACGGCTTGCTTTGAATTGGTAAACAGCAGTAAATTCACTTCAGGTATCATTATTTCGGTGATACGACTTAACCCTTTCCTCCATAAATACAACATTCTACGCCTCTGTAAAAGTCACCTGTTGAAACCAGTGTGATTAATAGAGCATTTGCTCTTATAGGAGCAAATGCTCCATTTATCACAATGGTTTCAAACTACAAAAGTCTGAAATTTTCCTTTTCTCTAGTTTATACTCCTTTTCGGTAGATTTATTCAAAGTGGTTAGATCTAAAATAGCCTATGGGGGGGGGGGGGGGGGGGGAAAGGGTTAAAGGCTCTAATAATCGTTTTCACCCATCTCAACATAAAATACAAATCAATTACTTTCTTTTTTCTTTATTTTAATTATTTATAATGTTTGCTTTAATCTCTCCTAGGACAGACTCTGATCCTAATATATTGTATGGACAATCTACGATTCTACTAGTACAGATTCCAATCACAGTCTGTCCAAGGACAAACTGTAATTCTATCATGAAAATTTACAATTCTACTGGAAGAATTTAAATTATTAATTTTAAATGTGACATGTTAATTCTTCTAGGAACATGTACAATTCTACTAGAAGAATTTATTATTAGTGTTATATATGACACTTCAACTGTGACATATACATCGGCCATTACTTACCTGCAGAGGCTGGCGGGGCTTGTGTTGGAGCTACAATTAACAGGCAATAGTTCAAAAATGCATTTGAAACAATTTTTACGAACATATTACAGTTAACAATAACAAGAACGATATAGAACGGCTTGCTTTGAATTGGTAAACAGCAGTAAATTCACTTCAGGTATCATTATTTCGGTGATACGACTTAACCCTTTCCTCCATAAATACAACATTCTACGCCTCTGTAAAAGTCACCTGTTGAAACCAGTGTGATTAATAGAGCATTTGCTCTTATAGGAGCAAATGCTCCATTTATCACAATGGTTCAAACTACAAAAGTCTGAAATTTTCCTTTTCTCTAGTTTATACTCCTTTTCGGTAGATTTATTCAAAGTGGTTAGATCTAAAATAGCCTATGGGGGAAAGGGTTAAAGGCTCTAATAATCGTTTTCACCCATCTCAACATAAAATACAAATCAATTGCTTTCTTTTTTCTTTATTTTAATTATTTATAATGTTTGCTTTAAGTTAAGTTTGCCTATACGAATGTACGGTTAGGTAGACAATCTCTAAAAACTATTTTTTCATTTGTTTACGAACAACCGCGTATGATATTACAGTAAAACCTCTCTATAACGGCCACTAAATTACATCAAGTAGTTTGCGTTAAACTGCTTAAAGCAATGTGAATGTAAAACATATGGGAGCGTTCTGTTTTACTTTCACCTTGCTTTAAGCAGCTACCTGCCCTAAATACCAACTAATTAACACAATTTAGTGGTCGTTATAGAGAGGTTCTACTGTACAATGTATGAAACATTTGGAAATAAAATTAGACTGTTTTAGACACCCTTGTTTCATGGTTCAGACGCTTGTAGCAACATCCCATCGTAATGTATAACTTCAAACACAATTTAAACCCCCGTTATATTTTTATGTGATTTTATAATAATTAGTTTCCGCGCTCAATTAGCACTTAAATGGCTATACAAGTGTGCATGAAGTTTTGTATAGACAATAACATCATTTTACGCTTTGTTTGCACAAAAAAGACACCGAAAACGGAACAAACAGAAAATCTAAATTTAGCGTGTATAGGATGTTAGGGAATAATATGACCATCGACTGTTATTTATATAAAAAAAATAGTTTTTGTTTTTTAATCTATCGATAAATGCGACTAAACAACAAGAGAAACTAGAACTGAACAGGAAATGCAAGCAACTGGTTCCACATTCCCCACATTTCTTGGTTTAACCCTTTCGGCGCCAAATTTCTAATTGTCGTCTGCAATCCAAGTTTATTAAATCATTCAGTAAAATAAGGATATGAGATAAATAAATGCAAATTTCAAAGGAATAACGCACAAATATAGAAATAGAGATTGAGACAAACAGTGAAGTCCCTGATCAGACGCCGCCTTGAAAAGGCGGCGTCTGATCTGGGACTGCACTATTTGTCGTGGTGCATTTATGCGACTGCGGCTTTGAAGGGGTTAAACGGACCACGTGGCTCGAATGGGACCACTGCCTCTTATTTTCTTTTCTCCTCTGATGTCTGTTTTGAATGCGAACTCCGCCGTTAGTCATCGTTTGTGTAGCATACGTCACGTGACGATCACGTTTGCATTTAGTGGACGATCTGGTCATTTAGGGATTCCCATGGTAAATCCCGCTCATTCTTCGAAATGAAACAGCTTTAGAGAATCGCTGCTTGTTTGTTAGTGTTTCAAATCTATCTATTGACCAAAAACGTCAATCATTTCACTTTTCATACGGAAAAGTGATGCTTAAAATATAATTGGACTTTAAATGTTAAGACTATAATCCTTTCCCTTTGCTGTATTCTTGTAAGAAGTAATGACACCATGAATATTTATTAGCTCATTTTTATAGTATAAACTTATTCAATTTTTTTTTTCATTTACAAAAACTGTAAATCAGATTTATATAATGTAATAAAACAAACAGAGCAGACCCTGATCAGACGGCTCATATAGGAGCCGTCTGATCTGGGTCTGCTCTGTTTGTAAGTGCGTAAAAACACGTTTATTTGAAGAAAATGGATAAAGAAATTTCAAACAAATATCAAACACGTCATTGAGTTTTAACGTACCTTGTGTCGCTGGAGGGGCTTGCGTCACACCTACAATATTAATTGTTAGTATCTAAAATATCCATGCATTTAAATGGGAAAGCTTTGTATATTATCGCTCAATCTACATAATCTCTCTCTATAACGGCCACTAAATTACATCTGCTTAAAACAAGGTGAATGTAAAACAGAACGCTCCGATTACTTTTCACCTTGCTTTAAGCGGCCACCTGCCCTAAATACCAAATAATTAACACAATTTAGTGACCGTTATAGAGAGGTTTTATTGTATAGTAAAACCTCTCTATAACAGCCACTAAATTACATCTAGTATTTTGTGTTAAATACAGGTGGCTTGCTTTAAACGACCACCTGCCCTAATATCAAATAATGAACACAATTTAGTGGCCGATATAGAGAGGTTTGACTGTATATGCCACTGGCATATTAAATGGGTTCTACAAAACAGTGCATATCCTGATCAGAGGGCTCATTCAGGGGCCTCTATGGGAGCTTTCTGTATCGCATTTACCGTGCAATAAGCAACCATCTGTTTTTTAAGATCCCTATGTGCAATAAATAAATGACCGCTTAAGACAGGTTCTACTGTAAATGACAGTATAAAAGTACAGTAAAACTTTTCCATAACGGCCACTAAATTGTGTTAATTAGTTGGTATTTAGGGCAGGTGGCAGCTTAAAGCAAGGTGAAAGTAAAACAGTACGATCCTATAGGAGCGTTCTGTTTTACTTTCACCTTGCTTTAAGCAGCCACGTGCCTTTAACACAAAATACTTGATGAAATTTAGTGGCCGTTATAGAGATGTTTTACTGTAACATCAATACAACCTTTCGAAATGGACCACCCAATAGAGGCAGTATTCTGGGTCTTAAAGCCGGATAGTAGCTTTCATCAAGAATTAAGCAACCACTTAATGTTAATCATCAAGTGATCGGTTAAGATGGATTCTACAGTATACTCACAGGGTACTGGGGCAGAACCTTGACCTGAAATATACATTGAAATAATTTAGTTCATTCCGGTGCCTTTGGGCATTCAAAGTTTACTTAACGTCGTCTGACGTTAACTGAATCTGACAGTTCATAAAATGGCTAATGTTTTGTAGTGGGTTTTCAAAGGTATTGTATCATTCTTGTTTGCCTTTAGTTTTGCTTTGTAAGTGATAGGTAGTGGATGCTAAGTTTTAACATAAAACATATTCCATCATTTTTCCAAAGACAAAATCCTGTTATTAGCCATTTCAGTGCAGGGAACGAGTCTCCGGAGTCATTTGCAAACAGTACAGACCCAGATGAAAGGGTTCCTCGAGGAGCCCTCTCATCAGGGTCTACACTGTTTGACACATTACACTTTTCTTTAGAAAAAAAAATATCCCTGAATATTCAAGGTAAGCTTGACCTGTTTGAAATTTGGAGTTGGAATGGGGAAATGAAGCGGTCTGCTTTAAGCCGTACAAACTATTGGATTTGTTTTGAAATGCTTCTATACAGAGTTAATATCCCTTTACTCCATAAATACGCATTTCGACGTATTTGCAAACAGAGTAAACCCAGATCAGACGGCTCCTATGGGATGGGAGCCGTCTGATCAGGGTCTACTCCGTTTGTTTATGATATAATATGGATATTATTCTACAGTTTCTGCTTTGGCAAAATTTGCATGTGTTAATATGTCATTTTAAAAAATAATCTAATTGATATTCACGGCGTCATTATTGCTTACATAAATGTTCATGGAGGGAGTAAATTATTACTTACCCATGTTCCCAGTGTTCTTTGCTGCCGCGGGCTCTGGTTGTGCTGTAAGAAGAAATGCGACTTTACTATAACAGTGTGCAATATAATGTATTATCACATAATCTGCCTTGTAGGAGTGTCGTAACAGAGTGCCGTATTTCGCGGAAAATGCACTAGTGCATTTTTATGCAAATGAGCAATAGTTAGCCAATCGTAGCACTCATTTCAGCGTTAGCCAATCGTAACGCTCCATGTGCGCCATCCGTTATATTACTACGCTGTTTGTAAGCAATGGCCGAAACAGCCGTCAGCTATAGCCTATTTTATTTTCTATGGCATATGTGAGAAACAGAACCTTACATTCGTGCCCATTACACGAAACTCGTTTACTATAATGAATATGACACTCGCTAAAGCTCGTGTCATATTATTATAGTAATCTCGTTTCATAAAAATAATGTGTAATGGACACTCATGTTATATCCTCTATAGCCGTTCTCAAGGAAAACGGTCTTGTATTGAAGGTAATGTAGATTCCAATAAGATAAAGCATATAATTATGATAAATAATCTGATCTGGGTTTACACTGTATGAAAAGATATAAAGAACACTTTATAGATTCTGGCGAGTCGTAAACAGGACAGACCATGATCAGTATCCGCGTCTCCATCACAGTGATTGGTCTTGCTGTACCTTGTTAACAATGGAACTAGACATTTTATCCCAAAGAGCATCTGGTATGTGATACTGACAAGTGCATATCGGTGCGTACTCTAGACGTTGTATACAGAACTGTCGCGTTAGAAAAGGGACATAAGATGCAAGCCAAATTGCCTGAAGATACATGTATCTTGCAAAATGATGGCGTAAACATATATTCTAATATACATGGTAGTAATTCAGAAAATAACTGATACTTCAAACTACGATATTATCAGTGATTAATGTACAGTATTACACATATGAGAAACACGAAGAAAGAGAGACAATGACTATAGAAAAGGCGAACATATAAGGGACAGTATAAAAGACAATTATAAAGTAATATAATATATGATATAAATAACCATTCCGATGGACGTAGTTATGGAATAGCAACAGGACAAACAAACGAACAAACTAACGCACCTTTCTCTTCATCGTCTTTGTATTCGCTGAACTTGATCGTGGTCACTGCGAGGGCTGCTGCCAAGGCGACGGTTGTCAAGGCAAACAATACCACGAGGAAGACTAGCAACCGCGAGCTCCCACTCTTCTGACTGCTGCCTTTCTCAACACTGTCCATACTGAAAATGAAAAAAAATCGTACAGTTTTGGAAACATACATGTATAGACTGGAACAGAGTCTGAGATGGGGAGGTACAAAACGTCAGCAGAAAAGCAAGATGTCCAGATTAAAATTAAAGAGGTCCAAATTAAAACACTTTCAAGAATAACTCCTTTATTTCATCACCAAACTCTATGGTGTGACCATTCTTTAGAATCGTCCCGAAGAGACTGTTAAAGGTTTTCCTTCCAGTTGCGATTGCGACCACATAGAAATCAATACTTTGAACTACAATGGTAAATGAAGTATCTAGAGACACTCATGTCAATTTAAAATCAATTGGTTTCAAAGGATATTCACTTAATTCAAATAGTTGACTCATATACGGATAAACGGATACACGGATAAACAGATGGCAGACGGACGGGCGGATAGACGGACGTCGAGCGATGTGCAATCAAGATAGCCAAGGTGAGCTAAAACCGGTTATTACAGTGGTCTACTAAAACATCAGGCTGATCAATTACAACTGATGGGATGGCAGGTACAGTGTTTATAGCCCCCTTCGCTACAACGTTATGCCGTTTGAAGAATTTGCCGTCTGCTATAATTTTAACTATGTATTTTTCTTCCATTTTCTTTCAAGAAACATAATGGCAACATCAAACAGTTTGGATCCTGATGAGACGCCGAGTTACTCGGCGTCTCATCTGGGTCCAAACTGTTGCATGGACACCCGATATTGAAAGGGTTGAATCTAGGACATCGCCCATAACATTTTGAACAGACAGGCGGCTTCAAAACTCTAGTTAACTTAAATATATGAGAACATGTCATTCTTCCCATTTTCAAAATGAAAACAAAAAAACAGATGGCAAGAACAGGAGACCGAACTGTAGATCCTGGTGAAATGTAAACAGTGTTTGTTTTGTTGGCTCATCTTGAAATATATTGTTTGCTAGTTTCAATTTTATCGCTCTTTAGTCCGTGGCGGGCTAAAGAATAGATATCAGTATCACCTAGTACCATAACAATTAATGAAAAACGCGCATAACAGGTTCTTGTTCCCAAGAA
This sequence comes from Azorinus chamasolen, assembly GCA_963576725.1. Taxonomy (NCBI): domain Eukaryota; kingdom Metazoa; phylum Mollusca; class Bivalvia; order Cardiida; family Solecurtidae; genus Azorinus; species Azorinus chamasolen. The sequence continues at coordinate 9,838,129 of OY755249.1, forward strand.
ATAATTTAGTCCCTGATAAAAGTTAAATTTATGTGAAGGTAAAGCCTCTTTCAAGTGACCACTGAGAGTTTAAACTTTATCTCATGAATGTTTATGCAAGAGTTCATGCCACCATGGATATCTATTAAATTAAAGCTATAGTAGTTTATGGGCACAAACATGGTACAAGACTGTAGAATCAAATATATATAATCCCATAAGCAAACAGAGCGGGCCCTGATCAGACGGCTCCTGCAGGATATATACTGTTTGCAAAGGCGTAGAAAGGCGTCTCCCTCAAATAAAGGTATAATGTAAAACAAAATTAAATGCAGGTGCATTAATTCGCCCTGTCTGAACCCTTATCATGCTAAGCGCGACCTGGTTCGCATCTGCCAACAGCTTGGATCCAGATGAGACGTCGATTAACTCGGTGTCTCGTCAGGGTCTAAGCTGTTAGACACTCGGTCAGCAGTTTCTCAAACAATTGTATGCATAAGAAATAATTAAATGCAATAGATCAGCGGGGTTTTAGCACGATAATGGTTAATCTACTACCCGTCTTAGACTAGTACTATGACTTATTTTAAGTGGCCACTTTAAGACAGGGATATTGCTGCACATTCATTTTGCGATAAATACAGTAACACCCCGTTAATGCGACAACCTAAATTAGGAATAATTATAGGTGCTAGATGTAGGTGGTAGCTTAATGCAGGACAAAAGTAATGCAGAAAGCTCCTACAGGAGCTTTCTGCATAACTTTCGTCCTGCATTAAGCAACCACCTGCTTGTAAAGACAGGTATGTTTATTCATTAAGTGGTCGCATTAGAGGGGTTCTGCTGTATATGTTTATGAGTGACATGGACAGTATAATGCAGCTTGTATACATTAAATGTCAACTGGAATAGAAACGAATAAATCGGTCATAGTGTTTTTGCAACTGGGTGTTTATAACATTTTACTCCATAGAAACGTTATGCAATCAGAGAAGGTTCAGTCTGGGTCATTATCTATTCATGAGTACAGTAAAACCTCTCTATAACGGCCACTAAATTACATCAAGTATTTTGTGTTTAAGGCAGGTGACTGCTTAAAGCAAGGTGAAAGTAAAACAGAACGCTCCTATAGGAGCGTTCTGTTTTACTTTCACCTTGCTTTAAGCAGCCACCTGCCCTAAATACCAACTAATTAACATAATTTAATGGCCGTTATAGAGGTAATACTGTATTTATAGAATTAAGGGTAAAAACAAATGTTGTTTGTAGATAACAAACCTTCAGTTAGTTTGCTATCATTGGCGAACCTATGATTACATGTACCTATGCAAACAGTGTGGTTCCAGATAAGACGCCGAGTAACTCTGTGTCCCATCGGGATTCCAGCTGTTGCAATTATCTTTTTTTTCAAATCAAAAGGAACGAAAATTAAAAATTTCAAAATCAAGCAGACGGCATGTTTTGCAGATGACATTATTTGGCACTGACATATTCAAACCAGCTTTAGTTTACAATTCTAACTCTCCTGGTACAAAGATGGGCATAATTAAATAGGGTAATGTTGCCAAATATAAACCTCCCTACGATGTAATATATTACTTAACAAACATGAAGATAAATGATAAGTAAACACAATGTCCACGTATATAAGTGCACCTGTTAAACAATGCTAGTTGATTGAATAGGCCTTGCCAAATGATAAGCTAAACCATCACTACGATTGTCCCAGAAATGTGAAACAAATGTTGAAAATGTGTTCTTGTTCCTTGTTCTACGCAACAGAACTATGCTATTAACACTTTGCGGGACATGCATGCATCGTGTGATTTGCAGTCAATGTAGACTCATATCAGAGGGTTCCTTGAGGAGCCACCCTGAGCAGGGTCTGCATAGTTTGTCACTCAAAATCAACCAGCAAGTTTAAACCTTGTATACTGAGTGGACTCTAATGTTAAATACAAAATAACTATTCCGTTCTGAACCTCAAGGGTTCAGATGGTTATTAAAACGCAGTAAACATGTACAGTCAAATCCCTCTAAACCGGGCTTTAAATTTGGTATAAATATCGGTCTTGGAGACCGGCGGCAGCTTATTGCATGGTTAACGTCATGCAGAAAGCTCCTCTAGGAGCTTTCTGCATGACTTTCAACCTGCATTCAGCAGTCATCTACCTAAAAGTATCTAAATTCTTCTCTGTTAGAATTTCGGTTTAGTGGTTACTGTATATTAATATTGCCTGCTGTAGGGCACGTATCAGCTAACATATCTGTTCAAATATCATGCTCTGTAACGTATATCTGTCTTTAACCCTTTCACCGCCAATGTCGCATAAATGTACCACGACAAATAGTGCAGTCCCAGATCAGACGCCGCCTTTTCAAGGCGGCGTCTGATCAGGGACTTCACGTTTTGTCTCACTTTCTCTTTCTATCTTGTGCTTTATTCCTTTGAAATTTGCATTAATTTATCTCATTTCCTTATTTTACCGAATAATTTAACAAAATTGGATTGCAGACGACAATCAAAAATTTGGCGCCAAAAGGATAACCCTTATCCTTCTGTAAAATTATGTGTACTCAAACGCTGATCTGCTTCAAAGTTTGCTTACAGTAAAACCTCTCTATAACGGCCACTAAATTATATCAAGTGGTTTGTGTTAAAGGCAGGTAGCTGCTTAAAGCAAGGTGAAAGTAAAACAGAACGCTCCTATAGCAGCGTTCTGTTTTACTTTCACCTTGCTTTAAGCAGCCACCTGTCTTAAATACCAACTAATTAACACAATTTAGTGACCGTTATAGGGAGGTTCTACTGTACTTTCGATTCTATTAACCCTTTCCCTGTTCTATGTTTATTCGAAATTTCAATACCTACTGAATATTCATTGACAAAATAGTTATAATTAAATATGGAAGATGGAACATTGTAGTCACTCTAGAGGGTAAAGAAACAAGATTTCTCAAATTTCATTAGCAAACAGAGCAGACCCTGATCTGGGTCTACTCTGTTTACAAATGAGTGAAATGCGTTTATATGAAGTAAAGAGTTGAAACGTATGAGAAAGTATTGAACAGGTATCACAGAATTTGGTTCCTCATTATACACCGAGTCACCGGCGTCTCATCTGGATCCAAGCTGAACGCATAAGCGCGTTTAGCCGGTGAAAGACTAACGAAATGTCACTCCATACAGAAGAACGATCTAAAATATGTTTCAATTTAATAGTGGTTTCAAGCCTCAACTAGAATTATAGGAGCCGGAAATCAAGCATACGCTTGGAACAGTATAGGCTGGAAAGGAAGCAAACTTTGACTGTATTGCTGAATTCTATAGTTCTTTATTTTTAATAAGTTCTTATAATGATTAATATGTTACTGACAATCGCAAGGATTTTTTAAATATATCCAAAGTGGCATTTGAATGGATTGTGCATTAACACTTTACTACAAAAATACGCCTGTCTTTGCTTTTGCAAATAAAGAAGGAGCCGTCTGATCAGGGTCTGCTCTGGGTTTTTTTATATAATATAGATATGGTTCCTAAGTTTATGCCATGGCCAGTATAATTCCCGTGTCAGTGAGCTATTATATCAATTAATCTAATTCATATATGCATTGTGCAATTATTTCTTGGATGAATATTCATAGAGTTAAGGGTTTCGGCAGCTAAAAACAGTGTTGATCCTGATCAGACGCCGAATAACTTCATAGTGTTATAAAACTAAACACATATTTACTCTGTGTGTGGAACAGGTTATTTAATGCATGGCAGAATTACAGTAAGTCCGTCCTTATCAAAAGACATCTGTAACAAACAACACCTGTGCATCAGCATGTGCATGCTATCTTGCTGTGTCCCTGTATTTGTCTGTCCTGTAAATGTCAAGGAAACTGCGGGTGCAGACTTTGTTCAGATAAA